>OY728156.1:1309630653-1310880653 GCA_963277665.1 Viscum album
TAGAATCCATATTATGAGTTTCTTAAACATAATGTAAGAACAAATTCATTTTTAGTATTTCACTTTTACCAACTTTTAATAGTGAAACATTTTTAAATACAATATTTTAAACTTTTTGACTAAATGGGGACATCAAAAAATTTAAAATGAAACATCCCAAGCTTCCACGGTATGCTTTCCTTTGAATAATACAGTAGCGTGTGTTGTACGCAACTTCGAGTTCTAACACACACCACAACCAATCAAACTAGCCGTTATGTATAGTAATACCTACCTTTTGAAATTATATATATTTTATATTTCAAAATGGACTTCATTTTTGGATTCGGAGTATTGAATTTAGCCTAAGGTGAAATTTTGGTACTTTTCGGATAACTTTAATATTTTGATAAATAGTGAAAATTACTAAATTTTAATTAAAAACAACTTTTTTAATAAAAATAATTAATGGAGGTAAATTATGAATTTTAGTGGTTTTAAAGAATAATTAGAATATATTTTTACCATTTTATCCAATGGTGTTCATTATAATTATTTTCACTTCGAAATTGGACCTAAACAATTGTCAATCTTTTGATATACATTGTTTCTTAAAAACACGCTTTTTGTTGTGACAACGGGAATTAATTATAAAATTAATTAATGTAACTTATATGTTTGGAATTTTTTAAAATAGATATCATTTTTGAATTTGGAATATAAATTATAGCTTAGGGTGAAATTTTGGCATTGTTCTGAAAAACTTCAATTTTTGATGAATAGTGAAACTACTAAGTGGTAGTTAAAAAAACTGAATTTTTCATAAAACATAATTTTACTGCTTCTGTGAATGGAATTTCGAAAATCCGAGAGACACGGTTAATATCAAGAAGTAAAATTTGGTTCAATGAGATGAAAATAATTTTTGGTGAATAGTAACTTTTTACTTTTATTTACCATGGTTAAAAGTAAATAGGGTAATTAAGGGTAATAATGATATTAATATTACCCTAACACATGTCCTAATTCTATTGGACAAGTGTATCTCGACCAAAAACAACCTTAGGAATAAAATATTATCATTTAGGTCCACATGGATTAGATTAGGACATTTATTATTATTTAATTCAAAGAAGAGTTAAAAGAGTTAAAATCAAAGTTTATTTACTAAAACATTTTTAATATAGGGTTATACATAAGATAAATTAGATTGTAAATATTAATTAGAAAGATAATAATATTTAATAGATAATGATATTTTATTTATAATTTTTATACTTTAAATAATTTAATTTATTTATGACACAATGATGATGCAGTAATTACCATAATTGTGAAAAATTAAAATAATTGATATTATAAATTCCCAAATAAATAAAATTTGAGACATTTAATGAATTAAAATAAATTTATAGGCTAATATTAAATGTTAGGATTGATTTAATTAACTTTGGTCGAAGTAATAATTCTGTTTTGAGTTTCACAAAAATCAATTATTGAATAGTGTCAAAATTGACATAAAAGAGTGTTTAAAACAAATATTATATTATTAATTGATATTAAATTCCTAAAAATATAAGGTTCGGACAAGATACTTATATCATGATAGGATCATCATTAAGGGACCACTTGGGGGTATCTTGGATGTATATAGTAAGTTTATTAACCATATAATATAAAAATACAAAGAGACATTGTAAATGTGAAACTAATTAACTTATAGTTAATACTTAAAGATAAGTTTAATATAATAGCCCAAACCTATCTAAATTATATTGGTTGAGTTGTTTTCGACCTATAACCACCTTAAAATTTAAATAATTAACTTTGTAGCCATTAGAAACCGAATATGAATTTATTATAAATTAATATTTATAGCTTTTCCAAAGGTGCCCCTCACCCCTCTTATAAAAGGGCACTCCTCCTTCTCATTTATTCACACCTTAAAAGCATTTTGGTTCGGCGAAACTCTGCCCAAATACTCTCCCAAATTCCCTCACTACAACCTAGGGGAATTAGTTTGATCAGAAAGCCAACCTAAGGAGCCCTTTTGATCAAATCAAAAGGAAGAACCTGAAGAAGAGATAATGTTTTCACCACCCCTTTTCAAGTTCCTTTCTTCTTTCACTTCTTCTTTCTTTGTTATTACCATTCTAAAATTATAACTACAGTATATTATATATACTATGATGTTATTATAAATATGTTACAACCATATTCAGTATTCTATCCACCCTTTGAATAACATGTCACCATACGTGCGTACGTACGGTTTACCGTCTCCACGTCGTGGTGTAATTGTTATTCAATATATTATTATTTTGATGGGTATAATAATGATGTGTAACTCATGTAAATAATAAATATAACATGTTAATGATTCTTTATATATGATATAACATCCATTTATATATTATTTTAATATCAAAAGAATGATATTTTCGATCGTGCGTACGTACGGACTACCGTCTCCACGAACGCGATGAGATTCATTCTCCATCGTATCCATTAAAGTATAATTATCATTTGATGATTTAAAAATGATGTTTAAGGACTTGATATAATTCTTGATATTAATAAGATACAAACTATCCATAACAAACATGGATTATGTAACAAAACATATAAAAGAAAACGAGTAAGTTAACACCCAAAATGACGATAATTCAAAGATATTATTAACAAACCAATGTTAAAAGATCATATATGATATCATATTAATATATATGATTCTTGTATAATTTAATAACAATTATTTCACCATTATATAGGAGTTTAACCTACCCCAACCAAGGAAAAGTACAAGGTAAGGTTTATTTCACAATCTCTTCATTATCCGAGGTTGTTTATACGTAATAATCTACTGGGATCTCTTTATCATCCACATCCATGTTTCTTAAAAATGTATTTCAAAACATTTTTACTATTTACTAGAATATGGGTTAAAGTCATTTATACCCTTGTTTGACTTTTTATAATAGGTTTATAAAGGAATCATTCCGTCATTTTCCAAACATGGTGCTTTTTAACCTTTTCGACAAAATTAAGGTAAGAGTGTTTTTTTAACTTATACGGCGGGTGCGGTTATTTTCCGCCGTTATAAAATCGTCGTAGCTTCCCTTACAAGATAAAAAGAATATTTTCAAAAAAATGTTTTATTTCATAAATATAAGTCTCTTAAATTATTTCAAAATAGAAAGAGATATATTTATAAAATAGTCTTGATTTCATCCATGTCAACATCTTTTGATGGATTTTCAGCTTATTTGAAGTTGATTTGTTATGATACAAAACATCCATATTTTATTGAAGGTTTTGTGATATTGTTGACTATGGATAATTTATTTTTATGTCACTCATGGTTTTTCCATAATGTATTGACATTTCATAAGTTATTTGTAATCTGAATGTTTATGTTATATTTCAACCTTTTATTCAGATGAATGTGTTAGACAAGTATGTTCCGGGTTGGGGACCGGTAAAAGTAAGCCCTCCGGTTTGGTCTCCGGTTATTAGAGGAACTCCGGTTTGGTCTCCGGTTATTAGAGGAACTCCGGGTTGGTGTCCGGTTATTAGAGGTACTTCGGGTTGGTGTTCGGTTATTAGAGGCACTCAGGGTTGGGTTCCGGTTACCGTTAGCCCCTAGGTCTTGGGATGATGCCTTGACAAAGAAATTAAAGTTCAGAATTTTGCATTCCAATATTATGAAAGTGGTTATTGATATTGCATGTGATTATTCGATTAATAGAATATCCATGTGAATAAGTAAATGGAATTATTTCATTTTACTTTTTTCATACTATGTTGAAGTTCAAGTTTAAAAGGCTTTTGTTTTAGTAATGCATTGCCTTAAATGTTTATGCTTATTTTTGAATGTTCCGCTATATTGTTATCCTTACTGGGCATTTGAGCTCACCCATTTTCTATGTTTTATTTTTCCCATGATGTGAAGAAGTAAGTTATGAATGACCTGCAGGGATATTATGAGGGGATAATAGTGTGGACTATAGAGACATTATGTTGTTGTAGTAGTTTTTCACTTTATGATGTAATGTAAAACTTATGAATATATCTAGTGTTTCCAAGGCTACTAAACCAATCGGTATTTCGAGATTTGATCTTTCTTGTGATCATGCCAATGTTATGTAATAATGCACCGACTCTGGGTAACTAGGGTTGGGGCATTACAATGGTCATCCCATGCTTCATCCAACATTTCGTTAAGGTAGATCCTGTGGTGAAACCACTTCGGAAGGATAAAATCTTTTAAAATGATACATATGGGTACATGCAACATCGAGTTATAGTAATTGTACATGAAAAGGGTTATATGTAAAGGTACCCTATGATTTACAAATGATACATTAAGGTAATTACGCATTTTAAGTGCTATGTAGGGGAAAATTCTTGCCTCTATAGCCTGCGTATAGGTATCAAAGAAACTCAAAATCTACCATAATGATATAAGGAGTTAAAATTTATATAGGGTTACCTAATTTCTTGAATAAAATTGAAGAAAATAATGGGATCTTGAGAAAGAGTTCATTAAAGTCTTTAAATATTTTTGAGGATTCTGAGAGTAATGAACTAAAACAAGATAATAGAAAAGATTTATGTAAAGCTAGAATCATGTGGGTCAGAACATTATATTAAGGGATATATGATAGAATCACTAGAGTAGATTTTTTCAAACCAAAATACCATCTTGGGAGTATTCCACATGAATGTGGTGGCATATTAGTTAGTTTATTTCTAATTTCCTCTTTTCTTTTTGAATAAGAGTGGAGTTACTCATTTCGAGGACTCTGATTATGTAATTATTAATTTGGTTTTATAAATACATGTTTTATATTATTCATTATTGGTGTTTTTTAACCCTTAGTGATATATGGGAAACCATCTAGTCTAGTACTAGGAAGTGAAGCTCTAAACTACCTAGAGATAGAATATTATGTTGATCATCATCATTTACTTTGATCTTAGATAAAATGGTGGTAAAGTGGGGTGATGCGATGATAAATCCACTCTCATAGTCTATTTTATAATATTATTACTTCAATATTATTCCCCTTATTCTCTTAGTTTACTCAATATATTGTCTAAGTAGATATTGTTTAATTTGGTGATGTCATGAAAATCACTTCTTCCCAGGAGATATTCTTGAGTGAGGTTGTTCAACAGGGTGTTTTGTTTCAGGGTAGGTAGAGATATTCACATATTTCAAGATATTCCATACATGAGTGTTCATTGTTTTTGGAGAGACAGGCGTTTGGGTCAAGACATCGATCAATCATTGAATTTAGTTATGTCACAAACTAATCCGTGTTGGCCCCAAACTGGTCACCTGATCTATCTCACAATAAGGACTGAGAGGAATTCCTAATCCTCCTAGGCTAGTAGATAGTTTTGGGAATTAATATAACTCAATGGAGAATGATTTATCCTCTAAACAACAATTATCCTTAAAAAATAAAATAAACCATTTCAATTATATAATAAATAAAAAATATCATACATACCTCTATGTGAGCTCACAGTTCACCTTTAACCATTATACTTAACTCACCCCATTAGTGATCAAGAACTAGGAGAACATGGAACTAAAAAATTATGGAGAATATATTTGCAAGAATTAAAATTCCCAATAGAGATGCTAAGGATAAACAAAACCCTATTCCTTACCTTTAAAGATAAATCCAAATCATGATAGTTTGAAAATAAGACATAAACAAATATATTTTTCTACTCTTTTAGGAAAAATAATTATCAACGTCCCATTTTAAGAAAAACTACATCCATCATATTTTTTTAAATAGTTTTCAAATCATGAAATAACATTTAGTAAATTCCATATAAAATATAACCATTTCAAAATAGGTGTCTCAGTTTAGAAAACAAAAAAGAAATTATATTTTATAAAGAAACATGAATATAGTGGAATGTGAAGCATGTTTTTTTATCATTTTAATCATAAAGAGGAAACCAGGAAGAAGATAATTTCAAAACACAATACCACGGAAAATATGAGTAAACTAAAGAAAACACCTTGTAAAATCCCTAAGTATCTAGTTTACACAGGTGGTAGGATCCTAGTACTCTTAGTGATCAGTCACAATCATATATCTCCTAATTCTTGGGTCCCTTGAGTGGAAATAAATAAAGTTCTAATGGTACCCAGACCATCATCATTATCATCCTATTTAGTTACTTTTGTAGCCTCATCCTTATAAGAAGACTGGGTGAAACCCAATCATCTCTTCTAGTGTATTAGTTCTTATCTCATCCACCTATATACCCAGGATTATAGTGTGAAATGAAGAAATAGTGGTGAGTTTTCTCAAACTATCATATATATACATATCATATTCTCCATTACAAAAACCCATTCACTTTTTCACCTTTTATGTCCATCCTTATGAAAACCCCCTTTCTCAAGTAACATAACTAAGTCTTGAGCCCCTATCCTTGGTTTATATCACATTCCACACATTTAACACCTACATAATGTTTCCAATTAAAGGGGAGTTACATAGGAGGGTCGTTAAACTTTCTATAAATTTTTTTGAAGTGCTAATTGAGCCCCATTAATTTTAAATAAAGGCTTTTCCATTATAAAACACCATTTTCCCATTTAAGAACTGGTTGAAAGACTTAACCCTTTTAGGGAACATAAATTATCATATTATAATCCTTTTATAAAACCGATTGGAATTTTAAAAATATTTACATTCTAAACGAGGTTGAAAACATGCTTAAACCAAGAAATACAATGTTGGAAGCTTAAGTGAAATATGGAAAAAAAATTCAAAAAACATTTTCCAAGTACCTAAAACAAATTTCATAGAATATAAATATTATATGATAATGATAAAACCCTATAAAAACAAAAAAGTAATCAAATAATTTAGTTCAAAGGCTTGAACAGAGGTAACCTACCTGAAAACATGTCATATTATGCAACAAAAACCTAAATCCTATTCAAAGGGGTACACATAAGCATGAGAGACCAAGAAGAACTCTAGAAAAGAAAAACCACTATTTTACACATAGACACATATGTAACTATACACACATATATTTATATACACCACATTACATAATGTATATTTTCCTCTATCCATGATAGAATTTATAAAAAGAGGATATATATATATATATGGTTACCAATGTATATGTGTTAAAGATTCCCTCAAGTAGAAACAAGTCATCACTATTAATGAACACTAGAAAAGGCCTCAATACAGTCCTCATGAACTCTAGGAACCAAGAGAAAATAAAAAAAAACAACCTATTCTGGTTAGGGTTTGTCCCTGGTGCACGCACCACACGATAGAGAGATGAAACCATGAAATAGATGAAGAAGAATAATGGGGAGAAGAGGAGAAGCTAACCTGGGATGATTTCATAATGAAATAGTAGAGAAATGACCAAGAAACAATAGAGGAGAGGAGGAGGTCATGTGCCGTAGTATCCCAATGTAGACGTAGCATTTAGAAAATTGGAGGGAGTGAAGGGGATACCCCATTTATGGGATTTATCGTCATCATCATAATTTTATTTTAGTTTAATTAATTATTTTTATTTTTATTTTTTTAATAACCTGGGTAGGTTTCACAGTTTGGTCACATGATTTTCCAGACCATGTTCAAACCGTTTGGGTAATTTTACACCGACAAAGGAGACCACAAAAATTGGGATTCGTGGTCTCACAAACCATGATCCTAACATTGTGATCCCTTATTTCCTTGAAATTTTTCTACATGACCCCCAGAGGAAGGCTTCACACCTTTATGCCAAACCGTGTAGCTTCACAGTGCCTCTGACTGGGCCACATTGTTTTTAGAGGGCTGGAGCCTAGTTCCCCTAATCATATACCAACCATGTTCCATCTTATTATCACTCTAAAATTTATAATTTATATTGAAAAAACACCATGGGGGACCATGAAACAAAATAAAGACAAAAAATAAATAAATAACAAAGTTGTGTCTGGTCAGGGTGTGTCATATCTCCCCATCATTGACACTTTATTCCCTTATTAATTCAAAATTATTTTGTTGATCATGACATTGAAAGATAAAAAACCACTACACAAGAAAGAAATTTTGAAACCCAATGACTAATATCCAAAACTAAACCTTATTATGAAACTCCAAGCCCATGAATAGACTAAAGCAATCATCCTTAAAGAACTAGTTTTACATCTTGGAAAATAGATAATGAGACCAAGGGAACTGAATTGACAAACAAATGAATTAGGACAAGAGACTATACTTTCCAAACCCAACTCAACATGGAACACCTGAGACCCTAAAATATAAATGACCATAGAAAATTCAACATGATCTATTTGAGATCCCCATGAATATCCACCACATGACCAACTATCCAATACACAATGACCAGGGCCGTGTAGGGTGGGAATAAGTAATTTATTAAACAAGGGTTCTTGGAAACTAGGTTCATTACAAGCACATTTTTGTATATACATCCCACCATATTATGACTCCATTCAAACTATAATTTTCCAAGATGAAATTCCTAAAAAATCCTCAAAAAATAAAATCCACAGGAGAGGAGGCACAAAATAAGAAACACCATTGAACAAAACCACAAGATCTAAAATTTACATCTGAAAATGAAAATTAAATTAATAATAGGTTTCCCAAAATAAACACAACATCCTTTCCTTCTACTACTAAAATGAAATACCATCAAGAACCACATCCAAAATTGGATAAATTTTCATATATATAAACTTTAAACATAAACCAAATTGGCATCATGCTTCTCCAAACAGTCTGGGGGGGGTTCCTTCAAAGGGGTGGATCTGGATCCACATCACTTCCTAGAAACACCCCATAAAATCCATTATAGGTTACTCATGCATCCATGGGTATGGAAGGTATTTTGTGCTACTACATAAAAATAATTATTATTCCATGATTCCAACATTTATGGAACACCCATAAAATACTATCAAAACATTATGGCAAGAAGAAACATGAATAACTCTTTGCACCACTTCTTGACCACACAAACATGACTCTCTTCCTTTTCAATATATTAGAACCACCACCACTACTCTCAAGGATAAGTGATATTCTAACCACCTATAACTTGAAAAGATAAAACCATTAAATGGTTAACACCAAAATATCTAAAACAGAAATGGATTATATAAACAGAAAACTATAATAATGGATAACTTGAATGGTTTCTATTCTAATGTTGGTAAAACATGTTGGGTAAACGTTCACGACACCTAGTATCTCCTCAACTGCATGAAGAGGTTCACTTGGAGGCCTATTTATAGAGCCCTAATATCATGAATAACCTATTTCCATGTCATTAATAGATGATAATTCTAGACTAAAACCACCTATTTAGGTAATAATACATGTAAAACCTTTTTAAGTAACCCAAGAAACCACACCAAATGAATTAAGAAGTCATCCTAGAGAATGACCACCCACTCTTTACAGATATGTTTTTTGGGAATACTCTAAAATAGGAATCCCCAAACCAAACAAAAACTCCTCATAAACCAAAACACCAATTCATAAAATTTTGCAACATAACAAAAAAAGGAAACCCCAAGACAAAAAAGGGGGTATCAACCTAATTCCACTTATCAAAACATCAGAACCCCCTTTAAAAAAAATCAAAAAATAAAACGAATAATTAATGGTTGGGAACATACTAATGGTATTACAGATATCCTCACATATATAAATTATCATTCCATTTTAAGCACCCATCCACACAATCAAATAACTAACTATTTACAAAACACACACAAAAACACATATATGTATATATATATGGGAATTTATAGGAACACCAAGGGTAAAATAAAATACATAGGATCAATTTCTAAACCACTTTTGAAATTCCCCAAACTGTTTTGAAACCACAATTTATAATCAAAATCAAACATTCCCAAATTACTAATTTATTTCTCATTTTACATTTTACAAACCGTTTCAAAATGAAAAATAATTTCCCTTATATTTTTAAAACAATCCAATGTTTTACACTTTAGAATTCCAACTTTAACAAACCAAGACTGATTTTGGAATTCAATGGAAAACATTCCAAAACAAACTTAAATCCATTCCAAGAATAAACAAAAGTAACTCAACTCTCAATGAATAAAAATTCCAAAAAGCGTGGAAGATTATTTCTACACACAACATGGAACCATGATTTTTCCGACCATGACTAAATCATGTGAGCACACTAGAGTTCAACAGATGAAGATACACAGTTTTTTCATGGTTTTATTGACCACGTACAATAACTATACACCCTATAAATCCCTCAAAAATTCCACTTTAACCTTTGGAGTTTTTGAAAAGAACGCACAAATTTTAAAATACCATGACCAACACTCAAACAAAAACTAAAACCTCTAAATAACACAATATAAATTCTTTTGTTTTGAGGTAAAACCATCCTAAATCACCCTGGTAATTCAAGTGACCTTCTAAATAGGTAGTGATCAAGAACCTACCGAAAACTAACTCCTTGAATTCTTACAATCATAGATTCAAAATTTTGTAAAACCTAGAACAAAAAGGGTTAAAACTCTACTGATACCATTTTTTCATTGACTAACCCAAGTCGAACATGAACTAGTCATCCGATATAGCTTATAACAAGGCCCAAGAGGTGTTCCGAATCCTCATGTTCTGGAAACTAGTGTTGGAAATCAATATAACTCAATTCGGAATTAATTATCCCACAAATGATATCTACAATTGAAAATAAAAAAATAAAAGAAAAATAAGAAGTGTATAAGAAATAAAAACTATGAAACCTACCTTTATGTGACCACAAGGAGACCTACCAATAAAGGATCATGCATTCTCAATGAGAGATCCAATATTAGAAGATCCTAAATATGAAAAATTATAGACAATATAGGCATGAGAATTAATATTACCATTAGGTATGCTAAGGATAAACAATTCCCTATGGCTTTCCTTTAAAGTAAAATTTAAATCATGATAGTTTGGAAATAGGACTTACAAAAATAGGTTCTTTACACTTTTGAGAAAAACAAGTATCAAACTCCCATTTTAATAAAAAATTAATTCCATTATATTTTTCAAAATAGATATCAAATCTTGAATGACCTCTTAGTCAATTCCCTATAAAAGATAACTAGTTCTGAAAAGTGTGTCAATATGAAAAAATAGAGATATTATCTTATTTAGGAACTAGATAATAGAGTAAAGTAAAACATGATTTTTATTAATTAAATCATGTAGAGGATACCATGTAGAAGATCATTCCAAAAAACAATACTTTAGAAAAGTGAAGTAAATGAAAGCAAGCATCATGGTAATTACTTAAAGAGATATGTCACACAGGTTTTAGGATCCTCATACTCTTAGTGACCATTCACAAACACATCTATCCATGTTAATTATCCACTAGAGGTTCTACTTAAAAATTTTCTAGTGGTACCCACAACATCATCATCTTTATATTTATTTATTTTTGTAACATCATCCCACTAAGAAGATCGGGTCAAACCACATCATCTCTCATAAAATACTATTCCTTATCCCACTCACATAGATACTGAATATTCCCATGTTCCATTCTCATATGGAGTTGATTTTTATAAAAAAATCTTAGACATACGTATCATAGTCTTTATACAAAAAATCCTCTCACCATGTCCCCTACAATCTCCCTCAAGTGAAACCCCTTTCTCTAGTCACATATCCAATCCATGAGACCCTATCCTAGGATTACATCACATTACACACATTTATAACATACATCCCATTTCAAATTCATGAGGAACAAATTAATAGGGGTTTTAAACTTTCCATAAAACATTTTAATGTGAAAATCGATCCTAATAAATTTTAAAGAATAAAATTTTATTTAGAAAAAACTATTTCTCATTTAAGAATAGATCAAAATTACAAAACACTATTATGGATCACCACTTCTCATGTTTGTAACCATTAAGAAAACCAATTAGTTATTTAAGAATATATAATTTCCATAAAAGGTTGTAAACATTCACAAAAAAATAAATGCTGGTGGCTTATGTGAAATATGTAAAATAAGAAAAAAATAATCTTCCAAGGATCACAGCCATTTTTCATAGAATATACATATAATATAATAATAAAAACACTCTTTGTAAGCACACATGAAATCAAAGAATTCAATTAAAAGGATTGGACTTAGAGAACCTACTCCAAAACATGTCACCTTTGATGATTTAAACCCAAATTCATTTCAAATAGGTCCAAGAATGTAAGAGAGACCATGAAGAAATATAGAGAATCCAAACCATCTTTTACATTAACACTCATATGCACCTATATATATATTCACCCGTTGAACCAATGAAAATATCCCAATCTCAATGATTGAATATATAAACATAGGGTGTATATATATGTTCTTACCTATGTATATGTGTTCAAGACACCTTTAAGGAGATCTAAGTCATCTCCTTTGGAAAACACTACAAGAACATGCCTTAATACAGTCCTGACGAATCATATGAACCAAGATATAACAAAAAACCACCCTATATGGGTTAGGGTTCATCCCCGGCATGCACACCACATAATAGATATTGGAAACCAAGAAATAGAGAAACAATAAATAGGATGAGAATAGGAGAAGCTAAACATGGATTATTGCACTATGATATAATAGATAAAAAAACCAAGAAACAAGGGATAACATGAGGAGGTTACAAGTAATGGCACCCATATGGTTGTGGTGTTAAATGAATGGGAGAGAGTAAGGGGGATACCCATTTTAATGTATTTATCATTATTATTATTAATTTATTAAATCAAAATAAAATAAATAAATTTAAATAAATTTATTTTTTAAGAACCTGGGCATGTTGAATGTTCTCAAAAACCATGTCCTTAACCATGCAGGGCCCCAGTGCCTCTACCTTGGGATGCACAACATCCAAGGGAAGGTTTAATGTTTCTGTGCCTAACTGTGTGTATTCCCAATTCCTATGACTAGGCCACATATTTTGAAAAGGTATGGTGCACGATTTCCCATAACCATGGGCGAAAGGTTCACTATCTCTATATCCCTTTAAAATCTACAATTTCTGAAGAAAAAACACAATGAGACCTTGAAAAAAAAATCATGAAAAAAAATGAAAAAATAGAGTATTTTTGAGTTGGGGTGTGATGGGTTGAGTGTTGGTGGTTCAAATTCTTTAGTAAGTCTGTGATAGGTAGTATAAAAACATATCAACCTACGGCTAGTCTAGTTTCTCACTAACACTTATTTATAATTTTCATTAATTTGTTTTATTTTCTTTTATTACTTTTATATGCTTGTTTTTATCATTATTTTACATGATTTATTTACTAATTTTAAATAAGAAAAAATTAAAAAATTAGATGAATTACTTTGTAGACTATAATGCATCCTTGAGAAAAACCAGGTGCTAGTCATTATGCAATATCTAGGGAGTTATGAATGTATTTTTGATTGGTCTACAATAGAATATCATTAGTATCTCCCTAATTTTATTCAATTCTGACTTAATCAGCTATGAATATGTATCATGGGAAACAACTCATCGGATAAGTCAATTGGCATTCCAGCTTCTCTTTAAATTATAACACCTCCAGCGTGATACACTATTTTCCATCAAAGGAATTATAGATGAGTATAGAGTCTCTATGATACACATAAGGGGGTCATTTTATGTTTATTTATAAATATAATCTACTATGTATTCATCTATGGGTGATTTTATACCTTTAAATGCCACATTTATTAGAAGGTTTAGTTTTGGTATCTCTTCTAGAATATTATAGGTAATGAGACATAAATTATTTTCATGTTTTAATTCTATTTAATCAATTAAATCCTCATCTAATAGTGTGAATAAAATTTTTTATTATATTACTTATTGTTGTTTATACTCCTAGTGGGAAATGATGAGATGGGTTGTCACCTCCTTCATTTCATGCATCTCATTATTTATGAGTCTAATATTCTACTCACTCTCTAATGAAATATTTGTGGAAGATTTCACTTAACATTGTTATTATGGATACTAATTTGAGTTTCGTTCATTATATTTAGAATCTTCTTCCTATAAAAATGGAATTTAGTGGTGGTTAATAAAATGAGGTAAGAAATTATCAACCAAATATTTAAGACTATTCCATACTATTACTTTTTTCTAAGTACATTCTTAAGTAGTCATTTTTTATATTTTTTAAAAAAATTAAAAATGTATTTATAAAAAGTGATGTAGAAAATAGTGTTTTTTTAGGATCCCAAAAAATGGTTCAAAAAACTGATATTCCCATTAGAGCAGGGCTGTAAAAATAAAAATTAAATATCTCTTATGAATACAACATGTGATACAACCATAGGTTTGTTTCTATAATATTTTAGCTTGAACACTCACCTACCTTCACCGTTAGGGATATTTTTGGTATTTTTATAATAATGTAATAAATATATAATTAAAGAGGATTTTAAATTTAAAATATAAAAAAGTGATGGAAAATGTTAGGGTGAAAGGAGATGGACCTAGGTTAGAATACATGAGTACTTCATTATCCAAGATATTCTCTGAACACATATGATAATCAAGTCATAATCAATTTTTTTATTAAATCCCTCTATTTATGTTATATAACTAAACATACATGGAAAATATTCTTACACATTTATAGCCAAACCTCCTCCAAAGTGAAAAATTAGTGAACATACTCCACCAAGTCATCTGGTGTCCCAACAGCTGAGTTCATCATATTTAATTCATCTATTGATCCACAAAACTCTATCATATGAAGTTAATACCATGATAATGGATATAAAAGAGACTTTACTGAATAAATAACACCATCATAAATCAAAATAAGAGAAGAAAATTTCCATTTATCCACACTACCTCCTACTTAATATCATATCAAGAATGAGAATGAAGCATCACAAGATCAAAGTACAGAATTTCAATCACCCATAAAATATAACCCAACCAACAACCATTTAGTTAATACTATAAAACTATGTATTTCATATATCTCAATATCAGAAACAAACAAATATAAATAAGAGAAAAACTACTTTTAATATTAAAAAGTATCAAATTAAAAATAGAAATATCTTAAACTAAACCATCTAAAGGTGGCTATTTACACATTATCACGCCTATCTATTTATATATATAACCCCATCCAAATTTCTTAAGAATACAGACTATTAAAATTAGTTCCCATAATCAAATATTACTTCTCCCTTGGATGATTTCTATATTAGATATTTGTTGAGATTTTTCTTGATTTAGTTAGGAAATGAAGTGTGAGGAATAATTGTTGGTCTCCTTGAGTAATTAAAATGAGCCTTATGGAATTTCTTTTTGACTAATGGATATAGTGGATTCAGATATCTTCTCACATTTGGATTGACTATGGAGGATTTGAGAGGAAGTGGAGGATTGATAGCATTGTACCTCCAAAGAAGTCCTATAGTGTCTAATAAATATATGTTAAGGGGAGAATGTAATATCATGTATAGAATCAAGAATATATTTATGGGAGTATTTACTTTTGTGGTGGAATTAATGATAGTATTTAGTAGATAATGAGCACTGAAATTGTGGCTTGAGATACACTGAAGGTAATTATAATATGATGTTATGTCACTAAGGCATGAAAATTTACAAAAACAATATATCAATACAATTCTAATTATATTGTGATGATAATAGATAATATGAAGGGACTTGATATTACAATAGGGGTGTGATATATTTTTATAGCAGATCATAGGATCATGTTGAAGTAGGGATGTATTACCACTATACTCAATGTGGCTAGGTAGGAGGTTATTGTATTCTGGGGTGAAAGTTAAAAGGGGAATTGGTGGTCTAATGCATTGTTAAGGTCTATCCTAGAAGTATGTTAGTAGGGACAGGACATATAAGAAGATTTAAAAAGAGGAATTTGTAATCCTAGAATATCTATAGGTCTCTCTACAAGATGGAGTTCTTATAATAAATATAGTACTTCAACTCCAGTACTCTAGATCCAGGGGTCATTTTATTACAATGGTAAAAAATAAAAAGGTCACAATACATCATATTCAACTAGTATGTGGAAAATAGATACATAAATGGACATTAAATTGCACCAAAAACATAAGATACATCATCTTAATACATGGAAACATTATTATTTCTCTATACTAATCTATATATTACATGTAGTAGTCCTTATGATTTTTTATGGAAAAAGGTAAAAAATAATGTGGGGAGTTTAGACGCGCAGTAATGGGTATCGTATAGTGAATATTATCATTGAATCATAAACACATCATACATAAATGGGAAAACCATATAATGAATACCCTATATAGATTTCTTTATGAGGCCTAGTAATGAATCAAGGGGATATTTAATTATAACTCCCACCCATCATATATTCAATCTAATGTATTCATCATATGAATAAAATGAATAAACAATACTTATCATAATGTTCCCAAAAAACCTCATACATAATCATGGATAAATATTCAATAGTTTTATGTATAGAAATATGGTAAATACAAAATATCAATATTTCCCCATTAAATAGAATAATATTTTTATCTATGTGAATATCCAAAAATCAATCTAGAAACTATAGTATATTCACAATATAATGGAAATTACCCTTATCAAAGGAATGATAATGAATTAATATTGGAGGTTAATTTCATCGTATAAGGATATAAATAGAAAATGGTCATTGAATGAAATATCTCACAATGCTAGGATAAAAAAGTAATGATAGAAAAATCCCTTCTAAAAATTTGGAGTACAGATCACATATATTTGATACACCTTATGAATACACAATTTCCTTATCGAAAGACTTATAGGATGGAATTAATTGATGGAAATGGTGAACTTGTACCTAGAATGGATTTAATCCACTTGGGAACTGATATATGCTTTAAAAACTACATGACCATCATCCTTCCTTATAAATATCCCACCTCTTATAAACAATAAATCCATTTACACCATAAATACATGTCATAAATAGGTATTTGGATAATGAATTTTCTGATTTTAGGGATGTTTATGCATTTTAATAGATTATAAATATGTTATAATGAGATGGGATAGTGATATCTCATTGATAATAAAATAACTAATTTATAAAAATAAATCTTAAAAACATTTAAAATTTAAAAGAAAAAGAATTTTAAATGATTATAGAAATAGAGAAATACAATATATTAACAATGCTTAACTTGAAAAGTAGCTTCTTAAAACTTTTTAAAGAACACCTAGGTACTTTAAAAACAACTTGGAGGGACTCTTGAGAGGTAAAATGATAAGATAAAATGCTCATTGACTTTAGAGTGAAGAGGAATGGTAGGATGGGTGGGTATTTATTTCAAATGAGGGAATTGTTTTTATTAGTTTTGGGATGTAGAATTTGTGAATATATATCCTAATTTTTTAAAATTACTTTGTCCATGGAAATATCATTTTCCCAAAAAACATTGTTTTTAAAACCATAATTTCCATTTTATACATTGGAGAGTCTTTTATAGGTTTTTAAATTGTTTTAATTCATTAAAATACATTATATTAAAAAACTTATTTTTAGCAAGGATTCACTTATATTAAATAATTTTTACGACATAGTGAATTCATAATAGTTATAGCATATTATTCCAAGTAATACTATTTACCAAAATATTCAAATTTATAAAAATATTTTTAAAAAGTCATTATTTATTAATTTCAAATTTCAAATTAATATTTAAATTCCTTTTAATGAAATTAATTATACATAAATGATAATTTTAATTATTAAATTAAAAACTTGGTGTATTTAGAAACCACGTGTTTAGTGAGAAAAAATTTAAAAGTCATTTAAAATAAATCTTATTTTTATCCTTAAAAACATGTGTATAAATATAATACTATTTAATTATCTGTATAAATTATTGACAATTATTAAATATATTATTATAAATAAATCTTAGGTGTTTTATTAGAAACGTTCATGTATAATGGTTATATTTATTTTAAAATTGTCATATTGGGTGGTTATTATTCAAATGATCACCTTGCCCTTCCAACAGTAATATTTTATCTTATAAATACACTTCATTATAACTTATAAATTCATTCCCTTATTTTAAATCTCATGTCTATCCCATTTATTATTAATTTCATTATAATATGAAATTATCTTTTATATTTATCATTCTCTTTAAAGTATAACCCTCTATGGTTAACGATTATAGTGGTTCCTTATGTTGTTATATATTTTATAGCACTATTTGAAACTATTATAGTGAGTGTAATTTTATTTTGTGTATTATACTATGGTGATTTTATTAACAGGATAATGTTTTTGATGGATATTTTAATGAAATTATTTTTTATTATACTCATGTATCATGTCTTACATTCTCCCCAATTAATTAATTTTATCCTCAAAATGTGTGTTATTCATCAGTCAATGAACATATATGGGTAATTCTTCCTCATTTCTTTCCCAAACTCCCATATTTTTCCCTCCAACGTATTATTCCTCCAAATTACTTTCACCAACTCTGTTATCTAATTCTAAAATACTTTCACTCTAGTTTAAATAATATGAGAAAACTTTTCATTCTATGATAATTTAGGCTCTACCTTTATTTGTTCAATAGTGAGTATGTATGTTGGGTCAGGAATGTACCATTTCAATAGTGATATATAGAATAAATCATGCACTTTAGAGAGGTTTGGTGGAAAATCCAAATGATGATACATGACTCCAATTCATTCCAATATCTCAAAATGACCAATATACCATGGACTTAGCTTCCCCTTCTTACCAAACCTTATAAATATATTATTTGGTGATACTTTCAATAAGACATAAACATTACGTAGAATTCCATATCCTTCCTTTGATTATCAATATAGATATTACATCTACTTTGAGACATCTTGATATGATTTTGGATAGATCATACATTTCACTTGTCACATCAATAATTTTTGGACTATCTATCCTCTTTTGCTCAAATTCATCGTAACAACTTTGAATATGAAATATTTTACCATACTAAGTATCAGATGATTCCATTTTTATACTTGAATGAGATCTATTACTATATGAAAATTCCACCAGAGCCATGTACTTGTCCCATGTTCCTTGGATGTTATGTGAGAAAGAACTCAACAAGCCCTTTAAGGTATTTGTAGTCCTTCTAGACTACCCATTAGTTTAAGGATGATAGAATATTCTCAAATATATTTGAGTTTTCAAAGCCTTATAAAGAATCCTATGAATTTTTGATGTGAAATGAGGTTCACAGTTAGATATAATTGGGAAATTCACACCATAATGTCTCAAAACTTCATTAATATATTATTTCTCAAAAAATAAAATAGAGGTATATCCTTCCTTATTTCTAGGAAATGTGAGGAATTATAAAAGAGATACACAATGACCCTTATATAATCCTTCCTCTTAGATGTATTATGTATCCTAGTACAAAATCACATTTTGATGTGGTTCCACTTTCACATTGGTCTATGGGGAGGTTTTATAACACCCTTTGTAACTTTTCCCTAAACCTTTTCTAGTTTAAATTCCATGAAACTTGATACATAGTCATCAATTTACCACTTCATGTTTTCCCAATAGAATTGATCTCTTGGATCCTTATAAATCATGTAATACCTTTGTGTATAGAGAAATTCGATATATGAGATTTATCTATAAATTCACTCTTCAGTTCAGGTACTGATGGTATATATATTCTCTTTCCAAACATCAATACACCATCTTCATTAATGATTTTGTTGAGTCTACCATATTATATGTGTTTAATATTCTATTTTAGGTGCTTGACATCAATTTGAGACATATTTATATTCTCTAGTAAAACTAGTTGGGTAATTACATGGAATAGAAATGATGTTCCCCCTTCCAAAATGATTTTTATGTATAAATTAACTAAATCAAAGAACATTGGATCCTTTTTCATCACTATAAATGATATGAATCCATGATCCTTACAAATTAATTCACCATGCACCTTATTTTCCTTCCCATAGTGGTTGTGTATTTCATAGTGATAGTCCTGGAGTATTTCTATACATCTCTTTTTTGTCATGCTGAGATTTTTCAGTGTGAATATATACTTTAAACTTTTATGATATGTATATATGTCACACAATTAATTATAGAGATAGTGTCTCTATGTATTCAAGGAAAATATTATTATTTCAAGTTTAAGATCATGATTTTCATAATTTTATTCACGGGTTTTCAATTTCCTTGATACATAATGTCACACCCTCATCTTTTTTAATGTATCACTGTATAACAAATTTATTTTTTCATTATAGAATGTTTAATATTAATTAATTAATAATTATCTTATTTAGCTAACCATCTTAACCTTCCTTTTACTATGTAAACTTTACCTCTTTTTTTCAACTTGATTAAAAGATTATCTAATTGAGAAATTTTTTCAGAAAAATGATTATAGTAACCAGCTATGAAAATAAAACTATGTATCTCATTTTTTTATTGGAGGGGAATATTCTTTAACCACCTTCACATTTTAAGAGTCAAGTTATATTCTTTACTAGGGAACAATATTTTCATGAAAATAAAATTTTGGAAGCCAAAATTCACAATTAGTGAATTTTCTATATATACATTTCCCTATTATATTTACAAGAACAATTCGTAAATGATCTTCATACTCTTCATATCACATTAATTATATCAATATATCATAAATAAAAACAAAAAATAAATTATCAATTTAATCCATGAATACCCTATTCAATAGATCCATAAAAATATAACCTAAATTTGTTAACCCAAAAAGCATTTCCATGAACTCATAATTCTCATACTTAATACAAAAATAATCATTTTTTATATCATACTTCATGAATTTTAATTTATGTTAACCAGAATAGAGATCAATATTTGAGAAGTATTGAACCCCCTGAAGATTATTAAAAATACCGTCAATGTGATGAAAATCATACTTGTTCTGAAGGGAAAATTCCTGGATTTATCTATTCTCAATGCACAACCTCATAGATCCATCCTTATTCTTCACAAATAGGACATGTTATCTATAATGTGAAACACTAGGGAATGCAAATACATTATCACATTACTCTTTTAGTTACTAATTTAATTCCACCAATTCTACCAGATTCATTATATAAAAAGGATTATATATCAAACATTCATCAGTGATAAGGTTAATAGATAATTGAACTTTAATATCGTGTGGATATCTAGGTAATTATATTGAAAATACATCACTAGAATATTTCAAAATAGAAACATCCTATAATCTAATGATATTCTTCTAATTAATTATGTTATCTTATTAAATAATTTCTTTAATATGAACCACTAGAGATGGTTCTAAATAAGATGAAGGAGATGAATTATCTCCTATTAAAGTAAGGGATTCTATTCTACCTGCATAGATTACAATCATCATATTTCGATACAAAATTATTATGTGGTAATTTGATATAGAATTTATCCCAATTATTATGTCAAAGTAAACCATTACAATAACAAATAGGTTTAGAAAAATAACCTCCATGAATTTTGATAGAGATTGAAAAATAAATTTTCAATGCAATATGATTTCCACACGCATTTTAACTAAAAAATTATTCTTTAATGCATCAGGGGGTGATTTAATGTTATTAGAAATATTACAAGATATAAAATAGTGTATAGATATAGAATCAAGTAATTCATAATATAACTTTGAATTTATAATAAATAAATATACTATAAAATCATTTGGGACCTCAAATTATATTTTTGTGATCACATAATCCTGGACTTGCTCCCTTGGATTCTTCTCGGATAGATTCCCTTGATTTTTAAGGAAATAATATGAATATTTTCTCATATCCTCAAAATTAAAGTATTGATCATTATAGAATTTTATATTTACCATGAAATTTTGATCTTGATGAAATTTATTTACACACTTGAAAAAAACTCCCAAATCCATTCAAGCACACCCCAAGGTATTTCTTTCCATAGTTTTTACATGTAAGAAAATACACCCATAACATCTTCCACTTTACAATATTCCTCTCTAAATAGTTCTCATCAGTCCTCTTCTTCTATTTATTTAATTTTAATATGATATACTTTAATAATTTATTCTATATATTGATATCACTTTACAATATCTCTTTATATGATGAAAATTTTTGAGAGACTAATTCCCTTATAATGCCTGGATTTAATCCAAAGGAAATGATTGGTTTTTATTTCATAATATCACACATAATCCACAACAAGCCTCAATAACCTTTTAAAGTTTTCATAATACTAAAATATAGTTTCTTTATACCTTTTTCTTAAATTTAAGAATTTTATTTCAAAGTCATCACTTTTCTATCGAGGAAAATACTACTCAAGGAAAGTCTCTTTAAAATAAATATACTCTATTTTTTAATTTATTACTCATTTTTGGTGTTTTGAATCGAAGACCACTATTTATCATCATTTCACCATATATTATATACAACCATGATAACCCTATCCATTTAAATAAATCCAAAAAAAGAATATCTTTTTTAAATACTTGATCTACTGATCTTCTACTATTTTATTAGTGGTTTCATTGAAGGCTATTGGTTTATTCCTCATGAAACGATCAAACATTCTTTTACCTTGTTGAGGTGGGATAGGTTATTTTTCATTACCAGAGTTAACTACCTTAATAAATTAATAATCTTATTATCCCCCACAACAACATCAATGATTTTATTGGGAGATAAATCTCAAAAATAATTAATGGTTTTGACATGATCTTAATTTCATCCATTAAGTTCTTGTTTTAAAAAATCACATATAATTAATTAGTTCATAAATACCACTATGAATTATAAATAATAGTATATAACTCCTCTATATTTATTAAAAATTAATTTCATGTATTGTATAAGTATTTTGAGAATATCCTGATGGTTTTTAATAGGGTTATGTTCTCTAATAATGTTTTTCTAAATCTAATTCCTATGTTTTCTACTAAAATCTCTAGGATAAAAAAATAACACCCCAAATAATGTACCCTAAATCTATTTTTATTCAATTTAAATGGTATAGAATATATAGAAGGAAATACTTTGTATTTAATAGTTTAACAATGTGTGGAAACTTTATATGTAAATGAATATTAAATTTCATTGATAAATTAAGACATATTATCTGAATGCATGAAAACTTTATTATTTATCTTTAAAAATACTAATGTTACTCATAATAATATTCATGGTTTCTAGGGGAAATAGGGAACAAATAAAATGGTGATCTCAAATTATCAATAAGGGGTTGTATAAATTAGAATATATCATAGCATAAGTATGACATGCATAATGTTGTAGGAAAATAATAATAAAATAATTCAAAAAAATGAAACTGTTATAATAATATATTCATAGATAACATAACAATAAATTAACACATTGATAAAAATAACTGATCTCATGGTTGTGGAATGCATAATGTCAGAAATCATAACCATTCTATCATGTCCTCATTCCAAGACATGAAACATAAATAGCTAAAGCATACACCAAATATATAAGCTAGTTTGTCTCAAAAGACATACCAATGAATTGAGGGACTATATATTTATACTCCCAACCTAACACAAAATTATTTCAACGCATCCATTATATAAATAGAATGACTAAGAAATACATATCACAATTTTACCTAAGGAACCTCATACGTAATCATAGACAAGTAAGCAATAGTTTCTTATATATAACTCATGGATATAAAAAATATTAATTGTTCCCCATTTTTTTGAATAATATTTATATCCATGTGGATATATAATAATTAACATATATAACTATAGGATATTCAAAATATAATGAAAAGTTCCCATATCAATGGAATGAAAATAGTGCAAAAGTATAGGATAATTTCATTGTACAAGTATATCAATTGTAAATTATCATTAAAAATAATAGCTTTCAATGATAGGAAAACAAATAAATGATTTAAAAACAATCCCATTTAAAAGTTATATTTATATCTCACATATATTTGATACACATTAGGGATATGAAATTTACTTTAGGAATGACTTCGTTGTTAAAATGAATTGAAGGGATAGGTTAACTTGTTCAAAAATCATGTTTAATCTACCATGTACCTGATATAGGCTTCATTATATACATAGTTATTACACTTAAATACGAAAATACAACCTCTTAGAAATTATACATCCACAATACCATTAATACATGACATCTATAATGAATTGGGCAATGGAATTTATGACTATAGAAATATTTAGAAATTATAATAGTTTTTGAAGGTGATATAATGATATAGAATAATTATCTCTTATTGATAATATAATAATAAATTTATTGAAATGAAGAAAAATAAAATTTCACATTGAAATTAAACCAAATTCAATATGATTGCACAAATAAAGAAATAGAAGAGATTATAAACCCTTACCTCACAAAGTTGTTAAATAAATCCTTATAAACAACGCCATAGAACCATAAGAACACATTAGAGGGGATCTTGATAGGTAAAATGAGTAGAGAACCATGATCATTGATTTTGGAGTAAATAGGAAAGGGTGTAAATATGTGTATTATAGAAAATGAGGGATACTTATTTATTAATTTTGTGATTTAGACTTCAAAAATATTGTTTTTTGAAAATGATAAACCATTGTCCTGCCAATGTGTTTAGCTCATGGTTTTTTAAATTTAAGTCATGGGTTTTCACTTTAATTCATGTGAGAAATGAAATCTAATTTTTAATATTATGTTTTCTTTATAAATATCATTTTTATACAAAAATATTGTTTTTTAAATTTTAATTAACATTTGATAATTTTAAAAGTCCATTATAGGTTTAGAAATTGATTTTAATTAATTAAAATACATTATAATAATAATAAAATATTTTCAGATGAGGATTCACTTTTGTTAATTATTACATCATTTTTACATCATAATAATGTAATTTAGGTACATAATATTCATACTATATATTACTATTTAATGAAAATGTGAGTGTGTTAGAAAATTATTGAAAAATTCAGCATTAGATAATTTCATCATTGCGATTACAAATTAAAATTAATTTTTTATGAATATATATATATATATATTATAATTTTAATTGTGAAACAAAACCCTTGGTGAATATATAAATCCTGCATTACACACAAAAAATTTTAAACACATTTTTAATAAATCTTATCATATTTATAAAACACATGTGTATAATTATATTACTATTCATTTATAAATACAAAATATTTAAAATTAGTAATTATATTATTAGAACATGATTTATTTAATTTTACTGTACACATGTGTGTTTAACAATTACATTTTTATTACAACATTTATATTGGATTATTACTTTTTCAACAGTCACTTTTCCCATCCAATGATTATATTAACCTATATAAATAAGCTTTATTTTCACTTTTAAAATAATTATTTTATATATTATTTTACATAAATTCTATTGTTTATTTTTTTACAAAAAAAATATATCTTGTTTATTTTTCCTTCATTTTATATTATAAACCTCTAGAGTTCAAAATTATGCTGATGCCTTATATTGTGATGTGTTATATAACACTAGTTTTAGATATTATAGTGAGTGTAGTTTTATTTTATTATTATATAATGATGTAATCAAACAAATTATGTTTTTAATGGATATTTTAATAAGATTTTTATTTATTATAGTCATCTCTCATGTCTTATATTGAATCTTTACAATATATTGAACAACCTATATGTTTCTCTATTATATTCATGGATTCCTCAAGTTATTTGCCTATATGATAATAAAAAAATTAAATTATTTATATATAATTAAAATGTATTTTAACAAATTAATTTTTAATTTCCTTATTTTATTTTTTTTAAATTAAGGTTTATAATATACAAAACTACTAAAAGTGTTATATTTTCCTAGATATTATGAATTTGATGGGGATATAATAATTGAATTAAAACACATAAATATAGAACTTTTTGGTAGAATAAAAATCTTTATTTTCAATATAAATGATTACACTTGCATAAGATAATGACTAATTGAATCTCACTTCTTCATTTATTCTTATTCAACCAAGAAATGATACTAACAAATATTTAGAATACAAATATGTTTCTTCTAATATTTACGTAAATATTATATAGCTAGTAAATTAACATTAAAGGCAAGAACTAATTGTTTTTTTCTTAGTGTTCATCATCAAATACTTGGATAGTCAAATATATATTTAATTTATGGTATTTGTTTTGTTTTTATTTCAAATTAGTTGAATGATCCTGAATTCATGGATTTTTTTTATTTCTAATACATTTACACATATTGAAATACCTTACAAACCATCAATTGTATAAGATCCATATTTTTGATGGATTGATGAATCCATAAAAATTAAAGAAAAATAAGGATAAATAAATATCATAAACAATGATATGTGAATATCTTCATCAATGATATTACTATAGGATATAATATGATGATATCGTTTCTCACATTATGAAATATATTAATCTGTTTCATTAATAATGGTAAAATAAACAATGATATCAGATATAAATTCCCATGATGAAACTCAGTCATGTTCTATAAAATAGAGCACTATAATTTTTTATAAATATGGGGATATCACTATGTGAAATACACTTAAGCCCAAAGGCTTTAATTTTTTTAGATAATTCCCTTTTTAAGTCTATTGTGGTGGAATCTTACATGGAATTTAGGCATAGAGGAATGTAAAGACCCAGAAATTTCAAGGGAAATTTTTTCTTATTTTATTTGTAATTTTACGAGTATATAGTTTCTGACGGAGCTTGATTTCGAGGCCCGGTGTGCCCGGAATCAATTTTTGAAGTTTATCTCAGGTACATTCAGTGAACGAATGAGCGAGTTTTTCTAAATTTTGAACCGGTGCTTGGAATCGAAATCCAAGGGCATCGATGAACTCGCAGCGCCAGTTTTTGCTTAACATGACTTTCACCTCGACGGCAGATGATCGGGTTTGAGAGTTGGTTTTTGGGTTTCACGTGGATTAATAAAATAAAATAAGTAATGACTTATTTTATCTTTGTTGAACCCATGCCATGTGGATAGTGTTGGTTAAAGGCTCCATATGGGATTTGGTGGTGGGACCGCCACACCCTAACCTCCCATGGGAGGATTATTAGGGTGGGGACCACCCGAGCAGCACAACCTCCCATGAGAGGTTATGACATGGGGTCCACACGGGGCTTAACCCCCCATTTAATGGGAGGGGATAAAATCTCTCAACTCTCCCCCATTAATGAGGGAGAGCCTCTTGGACTCTAACTTCCCTTTTAATGGAGGAGAATAAAACCTCCTCAAACCCCCCCATTTAATGGGAGGAAACTCCTTGACCCTCTCCTTGTTAATTAGGTGGGGACCACCCGGGCCCCTAAACCCTCCTCGAAACTCCCCAATTTAATTATGTCATCCACTCGGAAAATTAATTTGGCGGAGCCTCTCCACTTTTTTTGAATTGTGCCAACCATCGTGAACTTAATTAAGTGGGACCCACTTAATTAATTTCCTCCACCAAGAATAATATATTATATTCTATTATTTTGGCACGTTCTTGCGCCTTTTGGTGGAGAGCTTGAGAGAACTTCTTTCTCCAGTGAAGAATGAGAAGAACGCCGACGACGCTTCTTCCCCGACCTTCTTCGGCCTTCTTCCTCGGAGCCCCTGTTTCTGATGTGGTGCTTCTTCGAAGAACCTCCTTCCTCCCTCCTTGTCATCAACCCACCAACACACGAATGCGAATGTGGAAGTGTGCGGTGAACGGCGTCATCATCTTCCCCCACGACGAACGTGCTCCCCGATGAATCAAAGGTAGGGAAATTAATTTATGAATGTTAATGAACCCATGCTTATTTTCCGTCTAAAACAAATAATGTGGATCAACTAAATATTATGTTGATCTGCGAAAGAATATGTTTGCGGGTTGGGAATTCTTGATTGCGGGGAAAACCGTAGGGGTTGATTAATTTTTGTTCGTAATTAATTATTTGCATTCTTTGTTTAATATTCGGGCCGCCTGTTATCATTTAATGGGAGGAGGTCGGACCGCCCGGACACGGCCGATCCTCCTCCCCCTTTGATGTTGTGTTCTTTGCGGCATGAACAAAGGCGGCGTGGTGCAATGACACCGTGTGGAAACAAGGAGGAATGCGACGAAGAAGCGCGGAACCGTCGCGCTGTGCCGTTGAGGCCGAATGAAACCGCGACCGGAGTCAGGGCCGCAGAGGCAATTCGAAGACTCCGCTGGTTGATCATTGTGCGAGGATTGACGGGTGATGACAAATGGGGCCAAAAATTCAATTCGAAGACTTCACAGGGAAGAGCCGGTCCCGGGAGTACTGCTGGCGAAGACCGCAGGAAAACCGGAACGTTGGAGCACATTCGGTGGTCCGCAGAAGGGCCTGCCGGCCGCTAGGAGGCGGCGGCGCCCGGCGCGCCGCCAGGAGGGTCCGCCGCGACTGAAGCCGCGGTGGCAGGCGGCGGTTCCGCTTCCGCGAGAGACTGAGGGAGACGCGGCGGCCAGTGCCTCGTCGCTGGCAGGGAGCGGCCCCCACACGGGGGGCCGTGACTTTAGTCAATGGGGTAGTGCCCCCTAGCGTGCCCGCTCGGCCTGCGCCGATCCGACCCCGCTCGGCCAGCACTGATCCGACCCCGCACGGCCAGCGCCGAGCCGCCTCGGGCCAGACCGGCCGCACCGGGCCGGGCCGGGCCACGCCCTAATGGGCCAAACCCGGACTCGGTTTGGGCGAACCCGGGGGGGGGGGGGGGGGGGGGGGGGGGGGGTTGGGCCGGGTCGGACCGGGCCCAGACCCCCCCATTTTCAGACCACTTTCGGTCTTTTTCCCATAACGTGGGTTGCGGACCTCCGATCGATGTACCGTCAATTGCGATGTGATCCTTGGATCGAGACATTCGTTTCGGTATATTACACATAAGTTTTCGGAGAACTTAAGGTACGGCCGGGTTGGTTCGAACACAAAACCAATCGGGCCCTCGGAGCGGAAACACTTATAACTTGAGCTCCGGACGTCCGATTGACGTTTCGTCGACTTTGATGGATTCCTTTTGATGAGATGTAACTTTTGGAATACTTCTCCTAAGGTTTGGATGCAGTTTGATAATGGCCAAGTTGGATTGTACCCGAAATCCAACCGGCCCCCTGGAATGGAAAAGCTGATAACTTTCAGACCGGACATCTGTTTGACGAACCGTCAGCGGCGTTGGTGATCGTTGAGAAACGGTCCCTATGAGTATACCATATGAGAGTTCGGGGTATAGTTGAGATATGGCCGGGTTGTTTCATACATGAAACGAACCGGGCCCCTAGGACGAAAAGGCTAATAACTCACAGACCGGGTGCCCGATTGACGCACCGTCTGTTGCATTGAGACCCCTATGACGAGACGGTCCTTTGAGATACTTCTTCGTGGGAATTTGTGATACTTGGAGTATCAGCCTGTAGCTCATGGATCAGACCCTACCATAGACAAGCGTATAGAGTACGGAGACCGTGTAGCTGGCTGAGACCTGAAGACTACTTGTCCGACTCGAGTCGGAGTGACTTGTATAGCCCAGTGGGGAGCACTACTATGTTTGGGTGGAGGACCCACGGCAAGGATCACTACTAATTTTGGGTGGAATACCCATGGTACACGATAGGAGGAGTACTTATGAAGGCTATTAGGGAAGGTGCACTACTTTGTTTGGGTGGAAGACCCCGACAGGAAGCACTACTGTGTCTGGGTGGCTGACCCGTGGTACTCGATATGAGGAGTACCTCAGAAGTCTTAGCTTAGTGAGCAGTACCTCAGAGTTGTGACATGATCACTGTACTCTCCAGAGACGGATCTCTTTAGCAGTTACAGTTTCGATAAATGAAAATACTGGTTTGAGCTGAGACTATAACTTTTGTGTTTACCTCATGGTTGAGATGGGCCACTTGATAACTTAGGTATATGTATGGGCATATACCTAGGTAGTGGTTATCCATTTATTTCATAACCTTTGTGTTTCCTCATGATTGAGATGGGTTACGTGATAACTTAGGTATAAGTATGGTCTTATACCTAAGTAATGGTTTTTTGTTGAGACCCTTCTTTGTGGTTATCCTTGTTAGATTTAGTGAGACATTGAGGGTCTCAGGGTCCCTACTGAGTATCGTTATACTCACCCCTACACGGGCTATGCCTGAACCTCTTTGTGTTGGTTTCAGATGATGGGCAGCGCTGATAGAGGCCGAGTGTTCGAGGACTGGACGGTACCCAGAGGTGGACCTCACAATGAGTCAATATCCATAGGTGGACTTCACAACTAGACGATACTCGGAAATGGTTGATGGGCGAGAGGGTTGTGGAGGCTATCTGTACCTACCCTTTAGTTAGGATCCGTGATGGACGATCCAGGAGCTGCACTATCTGTACCAACCCTTCAGGTAGGATCTGTAGTGGGCGATCCCAGAGCTTAGCTATCTGTACCTACCCTTCAGGTAGGATCCGAGGTAGACGACCCAGGAGCTGCGCTATCTGTACCTACCCTTCAGGTAGGATCCGAGGTGGACGACCCAGGATCTGCTTCTATTCTTCCAGCTGTTTTTCTTTACTGTTGTACTTCCTTTCAGTTGTAGCTGTACTTTTCAGTTGGGTTTGTATTCTGGCCCTTTTTACTTTTCAGCACTTTCTTTTGTACTTAGTGTATTACTTCTGCTTGTACTCTGTGGTGTTTTGTTTACTTTTATAAAGGAAATGCCTTCCCAGTTATCGGGATTTACGCCTTTGGTACTAGTTTCCAGCCTCTGGCCTATAGAAGGCGGGCTTGGGGTAGTCACGGCACGGGCCCCGAGGACGGGTCGTGACAAGGAATAAGTCCGAGTACATTATGTGAAGGCCCATAGACCAGACACATAGAACAACCCCTTTCCAGATGTTTCTTTAATGATTCTCCAAAGCTCCTAACCTATAATGCTAAGCAAAAAAAATGCTTCCATGCAGAATTTCATGGTGCTTGGTATTATTGGTAAAATAGATACCCTCTCATTATTCCAATATGATTATCTATTTTAGTGGTTTCTTCTTTATTTGTACATCTTCTAGGAAATGTACTTGAGGATATATCCGTTATTTTTTTTCTACCGATTAAGCATACACATCAGTGACATGGTCGAGCCTCTAAGAACCCAACCACACCACCATCATCTGAGCACCCAACCACAGAGATGCATTACCTTCTACCATAAAGGGACTATTGATGTTGTCTGGTGATGTCCATCACCATCCCCAAATCCACTACTGTTTATCTATCAATGTAGTATTCCATCCTCCATCAAATCCTATGAAGGAAAACTCAACACCATCTCCCAATTTAATCTAGGTTGTTGTTGTTGACCTACTACACACAGCACTAACATCCCCCCCACACCACGACAACAACATCACCCAGTTTACCCATCATCTAAAATTCCCATATATGTGGTCTTACATGATTTGATCCTGGTCTTTAATATTGGATCATAGGGAGCATTAACCACTAGGATAGAACCGAATTACTCACTAAGTGCAACACAATTAATTTTTTTGGATATAAGGTTATCATAAGAAGTGATATGTAGATATCATTATACGATAACTATAATAAAACTTGAAACAAAATCCTAATGATATAGTGATAATGGTTATTAAATATATCATAAGTAACAATACTAGATATCACTATCTATGATAACATGGAAAATTATATGAGATAACATTATTCCATGTGTAATGTAATATAGGATCACATATATAAAAATGATTAATATTGGAATAACATATTTAATTATATAATTAGTTAAAAAACATTTTATAATAAAGAGGATAATTTAGGAAGTTCTTGTACTTTATAAAAATATGGAATTATAAATTTGTTATGTTGGTATATATAAATAATTTCTATTAATTCATACATTATTTAATGTAATGTAAAGTGTTTACATTAATTATAAATATTTGAAGTGTTAATTTATATATTAAATTCAATATTTATATATTCATATATATAAGTAATTTATATTATGAATATTTTTATTCTTAAATTTGAAATGTTTTTTTACTTATTATAATTATTATTCCAAGAATTTATGATTTTTAATTCTATGTATAATATAATATTAAATTTAGTTACAACAAAATTAGATAATTTAACTTTTTATAATTATCAAATTGAGATTTATTATAATAATTTATACATATTTCAGTTTAAGACTGTATTGGAATATAGAACCCTATTGAGTAATGATATATAGATAATGGGATATTAGGTCAAACTTCCACGTGACTTGGAATTATAGTTCTTCCAAGAATTATTGATTTAGTAACTATCCCATCATACATTCTATTGAGTAGGATTTCAATTCCATACGATTTTAATATATTACATGAAAGAGTTTCATGTGCCTAATGCATGGGATGAAAATGGATATGTATTAAAAGTTATAGTTAATTTTTTAGTTATAGATACATAACACAAATGATTGGTTGTATAAGAGTTATATATTAACGATATTGGAACATATTTATTTAATTGAAGGAATGATATTCATAAATTAAATCATTATAATAATACATACATGTAGGAAATATGTGAGATTCATATGAGAAATAGTGACATCTATAATAATCCTCAATACCCCATGTTTTATATTCATTCTATTGAAAATATACAACAATATCTCAATTGTACCAATCATAAAGTCCATCCAATTTTTTAATGTTTTTTTCAAACCACTTTTAGAAGGTTATGTGGGAAGAAGAAAACCAACCGAGGGAAATAGAACCAACAAATTTCCGACCACCATCAACCCAAATTCATAATTCAGAAAAATACAGAATTTAAAATTCATATTACCAAATACCATCACATGTGTATGATCAATCCTGGAGCCCATTGAAGTAACCCCAAAATAATGTCTCCACCTCAAGCCAACTACCTATATAAATCGATCACCCTCCAAACACCATAACCAATAAACCAGAAAAGCTACGCTAGAGGGATCTTAAAGGGAGAACTAGATCGGATGTTGTACTTTCCACCTGGAATAATGACATCATCTCAAGAAATGAATCCCAAAATTTTTTTGGAATCCTTTTCTCTAGAATGGCTAGGAGAGTAGAGAAGGAACCTTAAGATATATTAGAGATCAAAGAAGACTTGACCTCACTAGTAGGACATGGACTAGACAAGGTGAATCTCCTTTGAAAACTCACCATGAAAACTCCATGAACCATTTCTATTGTGATTTGAATTTATTCATATTGGAACTATATTACAATCATAGAAAATAGTTACAAATATAAAAACTAAAACCTTAAAAAATAAAACATCATTAACATCAGGATAAATCTGTATCACTGAATACTATTGATTTCGTTATGGATGAAAACAAAAAAAAAATAAAACAAAATCATCGTAAAAAATTAGGATAAAGAAAAAGCCATCAAAAGATAAACCACAAAAAAAATACAAAACTTCCGAAGGACAAAAATAATATGAGACCAAATGACACAACCATGATCTAAAGGCCTCTTAAAAACAAAAAAGGACCAAATCAAAACCCTCGATTAAAACTATAGCCCTAAGGAAAAAGAGAACAAATGTGAATTACAACTCCTAGAAAACCAATGAAATCTCAACTAAAACATACCAAACCCCACCATGAGAGACACTAAATTAGACCAAAATGGTCTCTACTGTAATAGATCTAGGAGAAAGAGTATAGGTTGATATGAATAAGGTCTTCAATAGTGAGCCACAATCATGGAGGGAAAATAAGCACCTGACTATGCACCACCACAAAAACTAAGAAAAATGAAATAACCCACATCTGTTAACACGTCCTAAATCACTAGAAAGAAGGGAGAATAGGAACATAAGTTGGGTCCAAAATGGAAGATTTGGTAGACAAGATAGTTTTAGTTTTTTATCGATATAACGATAGTAGACAAGACAAACCCAAATAAATAAAGTGAATTAATGTGGTAAACCCAAGAGGAGTAGTGGGGAAGAAAGAAACCCATCAAGAGAAAGGGAGAGTGGGAATCTAGAAGAAGTAATGCCTCACCATTGAAGAGAATCACTAGGAACCCTAGGTGAGGGTGACACTGAGAGAAAAGTATTGTTTTCAACAATGCGTATTCATGTTATTTAAGGGGGGAAATTATTGAAAATAATAATCTGTCTCTTTATGATAATTTTGATGCTCACAAAAACCCTTAGTTATTTTCTAATGATTTTACTTAGTATTTTGTAGGAGTTTATTAATTTATTTTACTCTTGAAATAACGAGAATTTATTACTTAGCGTGGAATCTGTTTTAACGCTTTCTGGAAACACTGTTCACATCTTACGTTGATGAATATAGCGCAGAATCTGTTTTAGCACGTTCTGGAATCACTGTTCATACCCTACATGGATAAACGTAGCGTAAGGATGAAAAACATGTATACTTTTTGAGATAAGAGAGAAGTATGGTTAAAAAACCATACGTTTTCAGAAAAGTATGGAAGAAGAACCTTACATTAGGAAGGAACCCTACGTTTTGGTTATCAGAAAAGTATGGAAGGAGAACCGTATGTAAATTCTAAAGGTTTCATTTATTTCTCAAAAGTATGGTTCATCAAAATTAATTTTGTAAACAACCAAAAGTTCTTGGAAAAGTATGGATCAAGTAAAAGTATGGATCTTTTACCGTATGTTTGAATGTTGAAGAAAAAGTACGGATGATCAAACCTACATTTTTTATCAACCTTATGTTGTCAACCCTACGTTTGAAGACTGTGTTATTAACCCTATGTTTGGAGGCCACGTCATCAACCTTACATTTGGCGTTGAAAATTTTGGCAGACGGTATTTATGTACAATGATCAGTAAGCTGATTTCTGGGCGGATTTCAAGCCGGATTTAAAGTCATTTTTAAATTACAACATTGACTGATTCAAAGCCGTTTTATTAATGGATTTATGATCAAATTAAAAGGAGATTTTTAAGCCAAGTCTTAAGGGATGTTACGACTTCTATGTAAATTCAAATTTTTGAATATCACGAATCAGAAGGAGACTTTTATGGATCTAAATGTGCAGGAGATATTCTTTACTATATATGCACTCTCTGAAACACCAGGTAAAAGGGTGTGTGATCGATTTATTATTAAAACGGGTGGAAAACAGAGATTGCAACAATTCACGATTGATCTGCTGATTCAACATGAGCGTAAAAGCATTGTTTGTTCAAGAAGAAGGAACTCGATAGAAGTTTCACCTATTCTACATTGAATATCTACTGTAGATCTACTACTACTGAGGTTGTGAACTATATCTCTATATCTACTAAAACTGAATCGACTCATAACTGCTTCGTCTTGATGATAAATATTTTTAGAGACTTCGATTCATCTTCAGTCAATTTCATTCTGTTGCAATTGTGAAGATCAACTGGAAATTTCTTTCTGAAATTATTTTTTTATTCTTGAGTAACCCGCTTCTTGTTCTAAGTTGTGTAGGTTCGTGTTTGAACCAGAAGGCTTTGTTTTTCCTTGGATTGTAATGGTATCAACTTCCTGTACTCATTTGTGAATCGGTCTGTGGAAAAGAGGACCAGATAGTGAAAATCACTAAGCTTGTGGAGTAGAGTGTTGGTGGAGTGGACTAGGGGATTTCTGTTCCCCAAACCACTATACATCTTTGTGTTCTTAATTTTACTTTTTCCGCTGCAACGATCAAATCTGATAAAGTATAAAGGACAAAACTCGTTCAAGAGAAGAGTTATTTAAGAAAATTGAAAAATACACAATTCACCCCCCCTCTTGTGTATAATCTGTAGATTCAGATCCAACAATTGGTATCAGAGGAGGAGATTCTGATAGAGCCTTAGAAAGCTAGAAGCATTTAAGGATTATACAATAGAGCATCATGACTGATACAAGAGAATGGATGTCGATGGTTAGAGAACCATATTTTAATGTAGACAACTATGGTTACTGGAAATCGCACATGATAATATATCTGAAAAACCTCGGATATAGAGTCTATTTAAAGATTATGACTCCTTATGAAATTTCTGAAAATCCTGAGGCATGGAGTGCTGCTATAGAGGAAGATTATGATATGAACTCGGAGGCTATGAATGAAATTATCTACGGTCTAGGACTATATGAATTTAACAGAGTATCTCAGTGCCCGAAAACATATGAGATGTGGCAAACAATAGCTGTGGCATATGAAGGAACATATAATGTATGGAAAATGAGACATGCAACTGAAAAACTGAAATTTGATACTTTCAGAATGATTCAAGGTTAGAGAATTACCCAAATAAATGGGAGATTGACATAAATTTTCAGTAACATAACTTCTCTAGGAGAACCTATCAAGCAGACTGATCAAGCATTAAAAGTACTGAGATTACTTCCTACTAGATGGAATGGTATCTCTGCTGCAATTAGACAATCAACACGTGTCAAAGATCTAACTATGAGAGAGCTGATTGGTACACTGATGATGTATGAAGGTGAAATTCAAGATGAATCTAATAAACATAAAGTGCTTATCAAAAGAGAAGATACTACCTTGAAGGTAACTTTACTAGAAAAGAATAGAAATATGAAGAGAAAAGATGTAAAAGATAAATCAGAAAGCTCTGACTCATCCAACTTAGATGAAGAACTGGCTCAACTAGCCAGAAAATTTATAAAATTCTACATCAAGAAAAGAGGCTTCAAAAAATCTTTTAAGGGAGATAATAAGAAAGTGAGATGTTATGAATGAAAAAAGATGGGACATATCAGACTAGATTGCCTAAAATTGAAGGATGCAAAGAAGAAGAAATTTTTCAAAAGAAATGACTTTCAGCAGAAAGACAAGAAAGCTACGAAAGCCACTTGGTGTGTATCTGAAGACTCTAGTAGCTCTTCTGAATCAAGCTCAGAGCAAGAAGAAGTCAATATAAATGCAAACATGTGTTTCATGGCATAAAATGATGAGGTACACTCATATTACTCCTCTAAATCACATTCTGAATCAAGCTAAGCAAATGAAAAACTTACAGCCTACTGCAATATGCTTGAAGAAAGATATGACTCACTATTTAAGAAACATAAGTCACTTAGAAATATATGTAAATCTGTTTCAGATGAAAGAGACACAATACTGAAACAACATAAAGAATTAACTGATAAATACAATTTGATTAACACTAACTATATTAATTTTGAATCAAGAATAAAATAACTGCAGGATGAAGTAGAATCTTACAAACAGACTGCTTCGGTTTTTACAAAAGGAGAGAATTCATTAAATGAAATTCTTGGAAAAACTGTCATTAAAAAGGAGAAATTTGGAATTGTCAGTAATGGAGAAAAACCAAAACTATATAAAAATTATTTTGTTCCTAGCTCTAAAAAGCATAATTGTAATTTTTGTAGGACAAAGGGACATATAGCTAAAAAAAATTTCTTATGACAACCTCAAATTTGTGGTATTAAGAAAGCCTATGTTTCAAAAGACTTATATGATTATGCTAATTTTAAAAGAACAAAGCAAATCTGGATACCCAGATCATTGCTAGCTAACACTCCTGGACCCAACAAAATATGGGTACCAAAGTAATTTGTTTGAATGTCTATGCAGGTAGCAGGTTACCAGAGAAGAAAAGATATATGGTACATGGACAGTGGCTGCTCAAGACATATGAGTGGAAAGTCATTGAATTTTTCTTCACCCACTCAAAAGGAAGGAGAACTTGTCACATTTGCTGATAATGAAAAAGGAAAAATCATTGGAATTGGAACTGTTGGAGATCCAAAAATAGTCTCAATAAACAAAGTAATTTATGTATAAGGACTAAAATACAATCTGATAAGTATCTCTCAACTTTGTGATGATGGATATACTGTTGATTTTACTAAAAATTGCAGTACTGTTTCTAAAGATAAACTGTTTAAATTTAAAGCACCATGAACTGAAAATGTTTATACTTTGGGTTTAAATTCCTTATGTAAACTGCTTGACTGCTAAAGTAAGTGAATCTTGGATCTAACATATAAGACTTGGTCATTTCAATGTATATGTTTTACATAAGTTATCCAAGAAACATTTAGTTTCTGATTTACCTTGTCTCAAATTTGAAAGTGTCAGATTTTGTGATGCATGTCAACTTGGCAAGAAACACAAATCATCCTTGAAATCTGTTAATAAGGTTGCTACATCTAAACCTATAGAACTTATTAATATGGATTTTTTTGGACCTTCAAGAGTAGCAATCTTAGCTGGTAAATTATATGTATATGTTTTAGTTGATGACTATTCATGATTTAAATGGATTTTCGTTTTGAAATTTAAAAATGAAGCTTTTACTTTATTTGAATGTTTCTGAAAATCTGTTCAAAATGAAAAAGGTTTCAATATAATCTCATTAAGAAGTGATCATGGTGGAGAGTTTGAGAATATGGAATTTTATTCCTTTTACTCAAATATGGGTATTAAACACACCTTTTTTTCACCCAGAATACCTCTACAGAATGGGATTGTAGAAAGAAGAAATAGAAAAATTCAAGAAATGGATAGAATTATGTTAAATGAATATAGCCTACCTATATATTTCTGGGCAGAAGCTGTGAATACTTCTTGTTATATAATTAATAGAGTTTTAATTAGACCTATTTTGAAAAAGACACCCTATGAACTATGGAATAATAGAAAACCTAAAGTAAATTACTTTAATATTTTTGTATGCAAGGTTTATATCTTAAACACCAAGGATAATATTGGTAAGTTCGATCCAAAATCAGATGAAGGTATTATCTTAGGATATTATGATACCTCCAAAGATTATAGAGTTTATAATAAGATGTCGAGGATTGTTGAAGAATCAATTCATGTGAAATTTGATGAATCTGATTCCTTTGAGAAAAGGACAGAACAAATGGATGAACTTGACTCTAATGATAACATGAGACTTGAGAAATTAAAGAATTTTTTTGAAAATGATATAAAAGAAATTCAGTCCAGTTCAGAAGAACATGATACTAAAGAAACTTTAAATATATTACCTAGAAAGTCTAGAACCCTAAAGAATTATCCTTTAGAAACTGTAATAGGTAACTTAGAAACTGGTGTTCAAACTAGAAGAAACTTAGGAAACCTAGTGGAATTCTCTGCCTTCCTATCTCGACATGAACCCAAGACTATAAAAAAAGCTTTAGATGATGAAAGCTAGGTAATAGAAATGCAATATGAATTAAACCAGTCTAAAAGAAATGAAGTTTGGGATTTAGTGGAAATACCGAATATTTATCCTGTAATAGGAACCAAATGGGTTTTTAGAAATAAAAAGGATGACCAAGGCACAATAACTAAAAATAAAGAAAGATTAGTAGCTAAAGGATATATTCAAGAAGAGGGAATAGATTATGATGAGACTTTTGCACCTGTATCTAGGTTATAAGCCATTAGAATCCTTTTAGCATATGCAACTTATATTAATATTAAATTATTTCAGATGGATGTTAGATCTGCCTTTTTAAATGGTTATTTAAAGGAGGAAGTTTATGTTGAGAAACCTCTTGGTTTTGAAAACTCTCAAAAACCTGATTCTATTTTTAAACTTACTAAAGCTATTTATGTCCTTAAACAAGCACCTAGAGCTTGGTATGAAATATTAAGTTCTTTTCTTTTAAAAAATTATTTTACTGTTGGAATGGAAGAACCAACACTCTTTAAGAAAACTGTGAAAAATAATGTTTTATTGGTTAAAATTTATGTTGATGATGTAATCTTTGGATCAAATAATAAAACTCTTTGTCATGAATTTTCAAAATTAATGAAAGAATAATTTGAAATGAGTATGATGGGAGAATTAAATTTCTTTTTGGGTCTTCAAATATTTCCGAAATATTTTGGAAATGTTTTAAATCAAAGAAAATACATTACTAATTTACTTAAGAAATTTGGACTTGAGAACAGCAAGACATTTACAAAGCCTATGTGTACTAATATAAAACATGATTTGGATGAAACTGGAAAATCCGTTGACAACAAGTTATATAGAGGTATGATTGGTAGATTGTTATATCTTACTGCAAGCAGACCCGATATAATGTATTCAGTATGTCTTTGTGCTAGATTTCAATCAAATCCTAAAGAATCCCATTTAACTACTGTTAAAAGAATTTTTAGATATTTAAAAGGAACTGTTTTTCAATCTCTTCATTATCCTAAAACTTATGATTTTAATTTGATTTGATATTCAGATGCTGACTTTGGAAGTTGTATATTAGATAGAAAAAGTACATCAGGTACATGTCACTTTTTAGGAAAGTCCTTAGTATCATGGTCTAGTAAGAAACAACATTCAGTTGCCCTGTCAACAGGTGAGGCAGAATATTTTTCTGCTGGCAGTTGCTGTGCACAAGTGTTATCGATGAAAAACACTCTTATGGACTTTGGGTTGAATTTTAATAATACACCTATTTTATGTAATAATACGAGTTCAATTAATATTTCAAAAAATCCTATTTGTCATTCTAGAACTAAGCACATTGATATAAGGCATCACTTTTTAAGAGATCATGTCATTAAAAAGGATATATTTTTAGAATTTATAAATTCTGAAATTCAATTAGCAGATATTCTTACTAAACCTATTCCCACTGCAAGGTTTGATTTTATTAAGGGGGAGCGAGGTTTATTTAATTTTAAATAGTTTATTTTATTTTATTTTGTTTATTGAATACTGTTTAAGTTTTTCTTTCTTTCATCGTATGGAAAATTTATTTGTTTTTAAATATATATATAATGATGAGTGATTACATGGGAATGAAGGCTGTTAGAGCCTTTTCGACTTCTAAACCCTTTCACTTCTATCGAAACCCTTTCGAAATCCGAAAATGACACTTCCTCTTCTGAAACCCTAACCGTCGATCTTTTGGAACCATAATCTTCAAACCTTCAGAGGCTCTCGCAGCAATGGTAAGGACTAAAAGAGCTAGTGAGGCTGAGCTGAGCAATTCCAAGAGACAATGCACTGAGGGAAGAAAAATCTTATAGGGTAAGGTAATCGATCTTGACTGGTTATTTCAGACGAATCTGTTATTGAAGAAAGCGCTGTCATTTCAGAATCCTGAACAGATGTTCAACAATGAAAATACGGAGTTTCTGTATGAAGTAGAACATAGATACTACTACAAATCTGTACAGTTTAGTCTGGGAGATACCGAAGATAGTATGATGGATAAAATAGAGGATAAGGATTTCTCAATTTCTTCAGTAGAGATTAGTTAGATTCTCAACTACCCTCATGAGGTAGTTTTTCATTTGAATAGAAGAATATAGGAGATTATTTGAAGAAATCTGAAGACATTATGGATTTTCTTTTCACTACCAAGATAATAAAGAAAATGTTTGTAAAGGATTTGGAGCCTGATCAGAAGATTTTGGTAAAATTAATTCAGACCAGAATAGCTCCACGGATGGAAAAAATGGAGAAGATTTTGTAGGCTAATATGTATATAATGTTTCTTATATTGAGTGATATTAAGTTAAAATTTCCATGATACATGATAAGGTATCTCAGTTACTACTGTCAAAGCGAGGCCATGATGAATTTCTATCCCTTTGGTAGATTTATTTCTAAGCTTCTGTTTAAGAAAGACATGGTGAGATTAGTGGATGAAAGGGTTAACTGTCATCACAGTAATATGTTTAATGTTAGAACCTTGAGGAAAGTTGGATATTTATGGAGGAAAATTAAAGGAAAACTTTTCCAGTAGGAGATGAGGAAGACTCAGAGAGTGCTCAGGATCAACCTGCTAAGTCCAAGGAGGGACAAGCTGAATCCAGAGTCAGCAATGTAGCAAGAACGATTCGCTTTGAAGTGGAAGATGTTGAGGAAGACAGAAGCTAGGAGGGACTTCAATCAAGAAGAAAAAGACCAGTAAATGAGGAAGTCACTTCCACTGCTTTGGAAACTCCAACAAAACCTTTATTTTCTTATTATTTTGTGAGAGAAGCTGTTGCTGATAAAACCATGGAAGATGTTACTGAGAGAACAGCTTCAATAGAGAAATCAGGAGGTCAAGAAGAAGCTCAAAGGGAAAATCAGGAACAGACTATTGCTGATGTTGAAGTTGCACTTCAACAGGAACAGGAGATGGAGGCAGTTCCTGGTGAAGAAGTGGCCAGACCGCAAGAAACTTCTGAAAATATTATTCTTGAAATTCCAGTGGATGGAAATGATGCAGATGAATGTGATTATCATGCTTCTGAAGCTCAAACATAGGTACTTCAAGAGGATTTTTCTGTGGAGGAGTTTGAAAACTCTAAGGAAAAATCTGTGGACCAACCTTCTCAGGACAATGAAAAAGAGAAATCTGATGATGAATCACTGCCTTTGGTATTGCTGCATCAACCTGAGAATGTGAATCAAGTATAGGGTGCATCTGATTGAAGGAAATAAGAAGTTAAAGAACAATATAGAAAAGTATCTTAGTTGTAATTTGAGAATGCTTCTCTGAGAAATGCTTTAGACTTAGAACATTTGAAGTTTCAAAAGTTGAAGGAGTGTACATTTTCAAGGTAGGAAGTTGAAATGTTTAAAGAGGATATGCTGACTGCTGTTACACAATTAAAATGTGAAATGGTTATGAAGTCAAATTTATCAGATCTAAAGTTGTTTATAGAGAACCAATTTGCATCACTTGCAAATAATGCTGTTAGTGGATCAGGTACTTCACCTGATTTAATCAGAAGGTTTTAGGCTATCACAGCTGTGTTGAGCAATATGAATGACAGGATACAAGATCTTCAATGTAACAGTGCTCCATTGTCAGTGTTTCTGGACAATCAGAAATTCATAGTTGATCAACTAACATCTAGTGAGCCATCAATCAGAATTCGGTTAGATCAGTTATCATAGAAGCTGTAAGTATTTGTTGAAAAAAAAGAAAGGATGCATGAGTTTTTTAGAGTCAATTTAATTGAGGATATTCATACGACTCAAGAGAATGGAGAGATCATTATCAAGATTGGAGATGGGATGATGAAGAGACTTTGGGAACAGTTTACAGAAATCAAGACTGTAATTTAGAGGAGATAGACCCTGTTTCCTATCTTACCCAAACCTTGATTCCTGTGTATATCATTGTCATGTATTTACTACTGTTTTTGAAGGAAAATTTTCTTCATTGTTTATTTTTCTCTTTCCTTATTTGTTTTACTAACTTTATTTTTAATATGCAAGTACTCCAGATTTAATTATTGATAAACTGTTCGTAATAGCATTTACTAATAGTTCAGTGCAATATTAAACATGTTAAAATCCATGATTTTTCATTCTTTTTGATATCACAAAAGGGGGAGAATTTGGATAAACACAACATCAATATTTAGGGGGAGAATTCATTTTATTGAGGGAGAAAATTAGATGAGTCATTTGGATTTATAATTATCTTTTTGGTGGAGAAGTTTTTATTTACAACTTTAGTACGATTTTTGAAAGTTAATTTTGTTTTGTTTAAATAATTTTAATTATTACATGGGGTTTGTGATCATCAAAAACAGGGAGATTATTGAGAAAAGTATTGTTTTCAACAATGCAAATTCATGTTATTTAAAGGGGGAGATTATTGAAAATAACACTCTGTCTCTTTATGATAATTTTGATGCTCACAAATACCCTTAGTTATTTTCTAATGATTTTACTTAGTATTTTGAAGGAGTTTATTAATTTATTTTACTCTTGAAATAATGAGAATTTATTACTTAGTAAGGAATCTATTTTAGCACATTCTAGAAACACTGTTCACATATTACGTAGATGAATATAGCACGGAATCTAGTTTAGCGTGTTTTGGAATAACTGTTCATAACCGACGTGGATAAACGTAGCGTAAGGATGAAAAGCATGTATACTTTTTGAGATAAGAGAAATGTATGGTTAAACAACCCTATGTTTTCAGAAAAGTATGGAAGAAGAACCTTATGTTAGGAAGGAACCCTACGTTTTGGTTATCAGCAATGTATGGAAGGAGAACCTTATATAAATTCTAAAGGTTTCGTTTATTTCTCCAAAGTATGGTTCATTAACCTTACTTTTGTAAACAACCATACGTTCTTGGAAAAGTATGGATCAAGTAAAAGTATGGATCTTTTACTGTACATTTGAATGTTGAAGAAAAAGTATGGATGATCAACCCTACATTAGTTATCAACCTTACATTGTCAACCCTACATTTGAAGACTGTGTTATTAACCCTACGTTTGGAGGCCACGTCATCAAACTTACGTTTGGCGTTGGAAATTTTGGTAGACGGTATTTATATACAATGATCAGTAAGCTGATTTCTGGGCGGATTTCAAGCCGGATTTAAAGTCATTTTTAAATTATGACTTTGACTGATTCAAAGCCGTTTTATTAAGGGATTTAAGATCGAATTAAAAGGATCTTTTTATGCCGAGTCTTAAGGGAAGTTACGACTTCTCTGTAAATTCAAATTTTTGAATATCGCGAATCAGAAGGTGAATTTTATGGATTTAAATGTGCAGGAGATATGCTTTATTATATATGCTCTCTCTAAAACACCAGGTAGAAGGGTGTGTGATTGATCCATTATTAAAACGGGTGGAAAATAGAGATTGAAACTATTCACGATTGATCTGCTGATTCAACAGGAGCATAAAAGCTCTCTTTGTTCAAGAAGAAGGAACTCGAGAGAAGATTCACCTGTTCTACATCGAATATCTACTGTGGATCTACTACTGCTGAGGTTGTGAACTATATCTCTATATCTACTACAACTGGATCAACTCAGAACTGCTTTGTCTTGAAGGTAAATATTTCTAGATACTTCGATTCATCTGCTGTCAATTGCATTCTATTGCAATTGTGAAGATCAACTGGAAATTTCTTTCTGAAATTATTTTTTTATTCTTGAGTAACCAGCTTCTCGTTCTAAGCTGTGTAGGATCATGTTTGAAGCAGAAGGCTTTGTTTTTTCCTTGGATTGTAAAGGTGTCAACTGCCTGTACTCAGTTGTGAATCGGTATGTGGAAAAGAGGACCAGATAGTAAAAATCACCAAGCTCGTGGAGTAGAGAGTTGGTGGAGTGGACTAGGGGATTTCTATTCCCCGAACCACTATACATATTTGTGTTCTTAATTTTACTTTTTCTGCTGCACGATCAAATCTTATAAAGTATAAAGGATAGAACTCGTTCAAGAGAAGAGTTATTTAAGAAAATTTCCAAAGACACAATTCACTCCCCTCTTGTGTATAATCTGTAGATTCAGATCCAAAAACTGAGAGTTAGAGAGATTCTGGGTGTGTGTTTAGACATAACCCTACCAATTGTCAAGTCATTCCAAATTTTTGTGCATATGGATTATCTTTTATAAGGATTTCTAGGTATGGATAGCACTAATATGATTTGGTTTCCATATTAAATCATGATATTTTTGTTACAATTGTTAGAGTAATAGTAATATGATTGGGCCCTTTGAATAATTTAGTTAGGATAATTCATCAAATGAAATTTAGTAAGGTGTATTCCACTAAACCATCCAAAAATTATATATAGTATAATTAGAATGGTTACATTATCAGTTTAGTAATGAGTGAAACATGAATACATACTCAATGATTTTTAAAATATGGATCTTACCCACTAATATATATAATGAATGGTTTGTCATTTTTGTGGGGGTATGTTGAATGAATGTCCGTATTAGATAATTTTTATATTATTATACTCAATATAAAAAATATTCTTTTATAGATTCGAATGGAATTGAATATATACTTTATCTAGATATTTATTATATATTAGTAGTATAACATGAAAATTATCCTTAGTAATAAGGAAAATAAAAATAACCATGAATAATTTAATATTTAAGAAATCTTATTTTCTACTTTTGAATCATGGTTATAATATATCATATGTGTATCACATATTTTTTCCCATGTAAATAGAATTAATAATAGAATAGAATTCGTCAAGTGTGAAGTAAATATATAAATTATCAATGGATAAAGACTGTATAAATTAGAAGTAGGAATATATTATATATATTCTTCCATTGGCTTAATTATAGAATTATTAATCCATTACTACGTTCCTATTATAAATAAAATTTCTGATTTTGTTTTTTATTTGGATAAGAAAGTATTTTATTTCATTTTTATGAATATGAGTTATTTTATATAAATTAATGTAATTCTTTTTGGTAAAAGATATATGGTTAATGATTTATTTGTTCTTGATATGGATAATCAAATATAGAACATTAAATATAATATGTTTAAAGTAAATGATTCAAATATCACTTAATTTTCATATTTTTACCATAGAAATATAAATGAGAAACACATCGAAAAATATCCAATAGATGGATTATAGAATTCGTTTGATTAAAAATTATTTGATTCATGTGAATCTAATTTATTAAGAGAAATAACAGAAACACCTTTTCATAGAAAATGTGAAAGAATTAGTGGGATATTGGACTTAATAAATAGTTATGTATATGGCTCAATAAGTTCACACTTTATTGGTGGTTATAATTACTTCATAATTTTACTAATGAATTTATTCACTATGGTCATGTGTTTTTTATGAAGAAAGCGTTCAAAATATTTTAATTTTTCAAGTTATTAAAAAAACATGTATATGGTAATCTTTGGAAAGTTATTAATAAAATAATGTTAGATTGAGGTGGGTAATACTTTAGCTAATATATTATTCATTGCATACAATATTGTGGAATTGTTTTATAACTCACTCAGTTGGGAACACCTCAGAAGAATTTTTTATCATGAAGGGAGAATTAATCCTTATTAAGCATGGTTCAATCAAAGATGAATCAATATGATATTACTATATATTTATGAGGGTTGATCTTGAAACAAATACTTTACAATTTAACCACATTCCATTTAAGGATGTTTTAAAGTCACTATATGATATGGATTGTGAAACATCTAATTTTTTTTTCTTGGGAATTTGGTGTTTCAATTATTATATGAAGCATTATTTTTCTCATAAAATTGGCCATAAATCTAAAATGGCCTCTTTTTTCGGTATATCAAGAAAACCTAGGGTTGTTATTTCTATCATCATACTATTCTATAAGTGTTTTTGGATCTAATTAAATTATTATTAAGAAGGAATATATTAGTCAAGGAATCAGTTCGAGGGAAATTTAACATGATATTTTTTAATAAAAAAGTATTACTTCTTTAGATATAAAAAGAATTTGTGAAATAATATGTTTTATAAACTATGTTATCTTTCATATAAAAAAAACCCTTTCTTTCTAATAGGTTTTTTCATAATCCTAAGCTTTGTCGACTTTTTATAACATTGTTGCCCAGTTTTCTATGATTGAACTAGTGCATGACATTACCTCATTGACACCACCCCATACAAGAGAGGCCACTGACCAGTTCTGAGAACCTAAGTCATATATTGGGGTGACTATTAACTTGATATGAGGAAACCATCAACAATAAACATATAAGAATCATTAATAAATTAATAACAAATAGAAATAAATACATCATAATCCAATTGGTAATAAAATCCCAATAAATATCAAGATAGGATACAAAAAAATAATCCAAGTCAAAATGATCCACACAAACAGTAGATCCATACTATTAAAGAAAAAAAATAAAGAAATAGTGGTAGATTAGAAAAATATCTCGGAGTATGTATTAACAACATTTCAATCCCTACTAGATTCACATTCTCAGTAATTGATGACAAGAAACTTTCCATTTGACATATCCCTAACAATAAAATATGCATGTTCACCAGGGTTCCCAGGTAATGTGTTATTAATAAATCCCACTGAAAAACCACTAACACATCTTTAATATAAGTGTACCATCTATATAAAAGTGTGAATGTTGATAGAAATAAAAACATAACAAGTATACAAGTACATATGATCATCATGTTCTAACCAGACCACTACTAACCTTGACCATACCAACTTCAACTCTATTCTAGAAGGAAGATTCACCTCCTAACATGAACCTAATGTTGGTAACTATAGAGTGATCTAAGGAAGGCATCACAATACCCAGCCTCTAATAATGGCTAAATGATCCCCTTTGGGTAAGGTCCCGAGGCCATGTCTAAAATTCATTGAGATGGCTAAGAAGGGAATCTCAATATCCAACCTCCCACACAAGTTGATCCATCCCCATAAGTCATGTTCCCATTGATACAGCTGAAACATCCAATCCCAAATAGGAGGCTGGATTAAGGAATTGCGAAACCTAACCTCTTACACGAGTCAAACCATTACCTTGGGGTAGGGTCTCTTGGATATATCATGAACCACCATACAATGAACCAATGAACTCTTACTCAGGGTGTGGTTATAATCATCAGAATAATTTTTTCAAATGGTATTCAGTAGAAAAAATAGACAAGTATCACAATAATCAACCCTAACCAATTGAACCTATCCAATAAAAACATCGCATGGATAAACCTATGACTCCTTTCTTATTAAAATCTAAATGTTTCTCACATAACATAATTCAGACCCCAACACCATATTAAGTGAATGAGATCATCACTTATACCTAAATACTAGTCCAACAGGTCACCCTCGCCTTAACTAAGGCATTCAATTCATTGTTAGTTTAAATTACCCTTGTGGGAAGCCCTACCTCTACCAATGGGATGAGGTGATATTTCACCTTTTCCCATATATTAACCATACAAACTCTATAAGAGATCAACCACATCAATACAGACCCACCAAATCTCTTTGATAATAAAATTATAACTATATAGTTCCATCATATACACTTGCATAAAATCTAAGACATACAAATTCATAATATATTAGAAGCATGGTAAGGACATGCAACCCAAATAATTAAAAGTACACATTCTAAGAATCACTATATGATTTTATTATAATCCTAAAAAATAATAAATTAACCCCAAACCCTCATAAATAGGGTTTTGAGATGGGAAATATAAAAATAGAAGAACTAGGAGGCATTTAAATCATAAAAGGTGTTAAACTTACCAAGAGATAACTTTATAATGAAGAAAACCTAAAATGAACAAGAAAAGAGAGTGGAGGAGAAAATTTTTTCAAGGAAAATATCTAATCATGAAAAAAATGAGTGAGAGTTTAAGTAGTGGGAGAGAATGGTTTAAAGGGTTATACAAATAATTTATGAATCTTCCCCTTAAAAATTGACCCAACAACTTGATCTTGAAATGACCATAATGCTCACACTATAATGCATTCCTACTAGGGATATTGCAATGTGGCCTTAGGGTCATGGAATAACTGTCCTCCAAAATGTCGAGATCTCAACTCCTAATAAACCACCATCACATCAGGACATTTTCTGACATTTCATGGCACCCCACCTACACCATTTACTTCATGCCAACTATTACCCCATGGTATCTCTTCCATGAAGTGAACACACATATGGGTGAATCCATATATATGGTATCATTATGTATGAAAAGTCATTAATCTTGACATCCCAATGACTTATTTCATGAAACCCATCAATTGTGGCATGATCTCCTCTTTCAAACCAATCGCCACTCTTCAATGCATCAAGCCCACAAAATTACCCTAGATCATCCAATCATCATGCCATAACTCCCTATTATGATGATGTATAGGTATGTTTATCAAAAAAATTTAACTCCAAACCAATCCCAAACCTCTATGTAACTTCCAAGATACATTTGTGTTTCCATAATACCTGTGGGAGAGGTACTATCTTCTCAGACAACACCTTCTCACTCAGGTCCATGATACACATCCAGAACTCCTTATGTAAAACCCTATTACATTTCTATCAGGTATGTTTTAAAATTTTTTTGGGTTTTTTTTGGTTCATTAATACTGAAAAGAATTTTGAGGATACATGTGATGGTGAAGTCAGGTATTTGTTGGAATATTTATCATAAAAATCATAGTTTTTTTCAGTTCACTAGGAAATTACACAGCGTGTTATTGGAATACCTGATGTGTAATGGATTCCAAAAAAATTCATGAAATGGATACATAGTGTGAGGAAATTATACTCCATGTAATGTTTACATGTTATATAATGAGAAAATATAGAGTTTTTAATAAAAATAGATGTGTTTTTTGGAATACGTGGGAGTTTTGGATTACACAAATGTAATGGGGTTATACATCTTGTAAATTCATGAGGGTTGGTATTAACCAATATTTTTAGTTGAAATATTCATTTAAATCGTATAGGATTCCTTTCCCTTGACCTAGAGGCTCTTACTAGGTGATTTAGGGTGACTCCTTCACATATGGATCACTTCTTTCGATAATTTATCTCCATTAGGGTTGGATTTCTTCTCTCTGGGTATGTAATCCTTTTGGTTTATCTTTAGTTTTTTCAGCTATATTTTGGATACATATTTGTGACTGGATAGTTTTTTATATTGAATCATTTTAGTTTGTTGGTGTTTCTTATCTTTTGGAGGCCGTTCTCTTAGTTTTTGTCCCTGTTATCGAAAGAAGTAATGTTTCTACCAGGTTGAGGTAGGTGCTTCTATAAAATAGGTTAACTTGATGAATTGAATATCATTATTATTAAATTACTTTTGTTTTTTCATTTATTAGAAGTGATAAGTTGTTTCAAATGATTTCTGGGAGAAGAAAATGTTAATAAAAAATGGTTTTTTCTTTGAAAATGGATTTTCTTGATTTGGACATGGATATTTAAACTCTAAAGAAAATTTGATTGGCATTGAATTTTTTTTATAAAATTATGAGTATGGTGTTAAAAATCTATTTTGAGAATTTAACATTGGTAACCTTGGGTGAATTGAGATTGTGACATATGTAGCCTTAGTGTGTGTTTCACCACTTGGACGTAAAATTTTGTGACATCAACCAGTAGGAATCGATATCGTTTAGATCCAATGTGTGCCTTCTTATAATTTTGAGTGTCTAGTATACAGTTTCCCATAAGATCTAGCTTAATATTTTATTATCATTGTTATTTATGGTTATTTATTACATGATTGATTTTATCATAGATTGTTTCTCACATGTTTTTATATGAGGTTTCATCACATAGCTTCTCATGATAAGTTGTTTCATGGATATGTGTTTACCTATTTGCCTTTTGATGCATCAATATTATTTCTTTATTTTTTTCACTTCTACATGTCATATTTCTGGTTTGATAATATTAAAGGCTTTTATGAAAACCAAATAAATAAAAATGGAAAATTATTTATAATTTGTTCGAATGTATGAAAGTTCATTGTAAAACAATTTTCATTTAAAATATAGAATTGTTTCATTCTTGATATTATACCTTGTATAGAAATTGTGGTGGTACCCTGATGGGATTTGGATTACACCCTACTTGTACCTTTGATAATTTTTAGATATTGTATTGTAGGATTTAGGTAATGGGAAGAGAATCATGTACTATATTGGCTTATCCTATTACTACTTCTTTTATTTAGGGTTGGGTTTTAGGTAACTGTTGGTCACATAGGGACTTGACTAACTTTCTATTTTATCCAATTTTGTCTTTGATTATATTTATTTTTGGTATCTTGTTTGTTTTCTCTTTGTACTCTAGTCATATTTATTAATATTTTTATATTCAAGACTAGATTTCATTATCCTATTTTACCCATATCATGTGAAGGGATAGTTTATATGGTTTTTTCTAGTTGACCAAGTTTGGTTCGTTAAAATTTGGTATCAAAGATAATTTCTCATCCTGAAGTACATATCATGACCTATGTTTGGTTCTATGTCTTGGGTATACTAGATTTAGAACCGTTAGAATTTTGATAGTAGGTATGGAAAGGGGCTTGGCCAGATCACTTTCGTGATAAAACTGAGTTACAATGGATGAATATGTATCTATTACTAGGCTTGAGACATGGAGTTTGAGGTCATTCTAATTTACTATATTTTATGTTTATTTTAATTGACATGTTCTTTTTTATGTAATGTTTTTTGTGGTTTCTTTAAAATTTTAAAAAATTAAAGATTTTTTTATCAATGAATGAAGTTGGTCTTATAAATTAGGAATTTTTTTTATGACTAATTGGTTTTTTTTATTTTGTTAGAAAATACCTTTGAGAAGAGATCTTAAAAATCTAATAGAGGAATCTGTGAGATAGGTTCTGTAAGAAATCCCTCCAATAGACCCTACTTTGGTATAAGTTATTATTAGAGAAATTTCAATTGGTGAATACATGAGAGTTTCTGAACATAGAGTAAGAGGATCTTATGGACCATTTGAATATCATTTATAAAACTTTGAAATAACATAATCTATATGGTAATCATTCCAAGTTTGAGTTTTGGATATGAGAGTTTCTTTTTTAAGGGAACATGATATCTAAGAGGGGAATCTTAGTAGATTCTTAAAAGGTATTGGAAGGTATGTCTTGGGAGAAGCCCATAAATGTGTTTGAGATCTTAATATTTCTAGGGTTGGATTGTTACTATAGATGGTTTGTTCAGTACTTTTCCAAGATCATATATTTGATGATATATTTAGCCCATAACAGTGTAATGTTTTAATGTTATGATAAGTTCCATAGATATTTTGAGGAGTTGAAGGTGATATTTACTTTATCATCGATTTTGATTCTTCTAGAACTGGGGTATGGTTATGATGTTTTCTACGATGCTATTGGTTTGAATTTGGGTTGTGTCTTGATGTTGTGGCCTATGTCTCTCACCAGTTATGCATTTTGAGAATAACTACCCGAACCATGATCTTGAGTTCTAATCTATTATACATGAACTCAAAATGTGTTGTCAATATCTCTTTGTGGATCTATTTATGGTATATTCCAATCATAAGATCCAAAAATATATTTTTACATAGAGGGATATGAATATGTGATAGAGAATATGGTTGGAGTAACTTATAACTGTTGATATTTATAATACTTATACCCTTGGGAATGGAAATGTTGTTGCTGATGTGTTGAGAATAAAATTGCTGGCACAAACTGTGAGGGAATCAGTTGAGCAGTGGTCTCAGATGTATTTTTTTGATGATGTGATCTTGGGAGTGGAAGGATTTGGGAGATATGTGTTCTTTGCTTCAATAAAAGATGGCCCATCTTTTTTATGAGTGATTTCATCACGAGAAGGTGATATACACCATGTACCGATGCTTTAGAGAAATAATTTATGATGGGAAGACCTCTAGTGAGTGGTATCAGTCTCTTAGTAGATATTTGTGCTTCCGTAATAGGTTGGTTATTTCTTTTTGATTGAGTCATGAGTTGTTGGATAGTGGACACCATTCTTGTTGGTCTATGTACCCTAGGGATACCAAGATGTATCATTATTTATGGAATCGGTATTGGTGGCAAGGGATGAGGTAATTGATAGATGATTTTTTTTCATGGTGCCTTATTTATCATAGATTTAAGGAAGAACACAAAATACCTACAAACATTTTCTAAAAATTACCCATTATAGTATGAAAGTGGGATAATATTTCTATCGATATCATCATTGGTTTTCCATGGAATTGTAATGGGAAGTATGTGATTGTATGATCATTGATTGACTCACAAAATCAATGCATTTACTACTTATCTAGGAGGCGAAGAAAGTGGAACATCTTTGGGGACTTGTATGTCTGAGAGATTTTGAGACTTCATGGGATTCCATCTATGGTTTTTGAACATGTATCTATGCTTCACATCTAGGTTTTGAAAATGTATTTAGGTTGAAATGGGTTCCCAGAATAAATTAATCACAACATATTTTCTGCAGATGGATGGATAGAGATAGTGGGATCTCTAGGTTCCAGAGGATATTCTCTGGGCTTGTGTACTTTAATTTATAAGAGTTTAGGAAAATAAATTTTTTGGTTGAGTTTTCCAATACAAATATTCATCAATATTTCATAAATATGGAACCCTATGATAATTTTTATGGGTGGCCATTTATATCTCCCTTCTGCTAGGTAGAGTTGGGCGAGAGGTCAATGGTTCAGTAGTGTGTTGTTTAGAATATGATGGACATAGTGTGGTTGATACATAGACATTTGATTATGGACTAAAGTCTGCATAAATTCTATGTGGACCATTGGTTTCATCTTCTTTATTTTGAGGCTAGTGATCGGGTCTTTCTCATAGTTTCTCCTCGCTTGGGACATCATTGGTTGGGTAAGCATAGAAAGTTCAAACTCAGGTTTGTGGGATTCTATGAGATTTTTGGATGAATAGAAAGGGTGTATTATCATTTTCACTTATAAATTAATTTAATTATATACACAATTTTTTTTATGATTACTAGTTGAGGAGGTATATAATATATGATTTCCATGTGATTAAATGGGAAGATGTTGATCTTGAGCTTGTACAACTTTGGTTGAACAACCACTTAAGATTATAGATCACCAGGATAAGGTACTATTTAGTCAAATGATTCCCCTATTCTGGGTACTATGGTATTAAATATAGGATAGCCATGAGACATGGGAGAGGGAGTCACTAATGAGGTTGTAGTGACCTTCTATTTTTTATAGATCTAGGATCTTGAGGGATTTATGGGGTATAAAGTGTTTATAGTGGGGATATTGTAACAAACCATTAACTTTATATTAGGTATTTTTTAACCATATTTTGGGCTTTCCTTTTTAATCAGTTTAATAATGCTGAAAATGAATTAAGAGGATACCTATAATAGTGATGTCAGATATTCGTTGTAATTGTCAACATAAAACCTACATATTTTTCATTCATTGGGATATTACACGGTGTGTAATTGGAATAACCTATTTGTAATGGTTTCCAAATATATCCTAGGAAATGGATACACAACTTGATAAATTTACACATTGTGTAATGGTTACATGACATGTAATGAGACAATATTGGGTTTTTTTATAAAACGTGATGGATATTTCAGTGTATGTGGGAGTTGAAGATTACACAATGTGTAATGGTGTTTCATTCCATGTAAATTCCCAAGGGTTTATTTGAACCAAGATTTTCAGTTGAAATATTCATTTTATTCTTATAGTATTACTTTCTCCCAACCTAGAGACTATTCTTAGGAAATTTTGGGTGACTCATTCCCATATGGACAACTTCATTCAGAGATTGATCACCATTTGGGGAGGATTTATTCTCTTAGGATTTTTAATCCTTTTTGTTTCTGTTTTTGGTTATGGTTTTTCTATGTATTTTTTATCAGATAGTGTTTTATATCGATCCATTTCAGTTTATTATCATCCCATGTCTTTCAAAGATCGTTCCCTTGGTTTCCAATCACCATTGTAGAAATCAGCTAGGTTTTCACTATACTGAGGGAGGTGTTTCTATGCAATGGTTTAATTTGATGAATTACATATCATTCACGATAAATTCCTTTTGGTTGTTCATTGACTGAATGTTATTTGTTTTTTTAAATGATTTCATGGAAAATAAAATGTTTTTGAAAATAGGGGTTTGCTTTGAAGATGAATTTTATTTATTTGGAAAGGGGTTTTAAAACTATGAAAAATATTGGATTGAATTTTAATATTTTTTATGAAATTATGAGCATGGTATTTAAAAATTACATTGAAAATTGAACATTGGGAACCATGGGTGCATCGCGACAAAGACATGAGTATCCTTAGTGCGTGATTCAACCCTGGGAGATAACCTTTTTTGATAAAAACTGGAAATAATCAATATCTTTTGGATCCAACGTATGCCTTTTTAGGCATTTGAGTGTCTAGAATGCAATGTCCTATAGGCTAGAGACCAATATGTGAGGTGATTTCTCATTTATGTTTATTTATGACATTATTTTTTATCATGTATTATTGATCACGTGTTTTTATATGAGGTTGTATCACATTGCTTCACACAATAGGTTGTTTTATAGATATATGTATACCTATTTACCTCTTGATGTGTTGATATTATTTCCTATTTTTATCAAATCTACTTGTCATATTTATAATTTGATAATATTAAATATTTTTATGAAAATTGAATAAATAAAAATGGAAAATGATTTAAAAATGGTTTGTATTTATGAAATTTCTTTGTAAAAATATTTTGTTTTAAAAGCTAGAATTTTTACATTCTTGATATTAGAACTTGTATAGAAACTGTGGTGGTATTAATATAAGATTTGGAGCACACCCTAATTGTGACTTTGTGATTTTTTATATGTTGTATTTAAGGATTTAGGTAAAGGGAAGATAATCTTGTAGTATGTTGGCTTCTCTTATTGCCGTTACTTTCATTTCAAGCTGGACTGGAGGTGACTGTTTGTCACATGGGTACTTGACTTACTTTATGGTGTATCCTATTTTGGCATGAATTGTATATATTTGCGATATATTTTATATTTTCACTTCTTACTATGGTTGTATGACTTGTTTTTTATATTCAAGGCTGGTATTTTTATCTTGTTTTACCCATATAATGTGACGGGCCGGTTCAGATGGCTTGTCTAGTTTACCTAGGGTGGTTTATTACACCTAAAATGATGAATCCTCCTCCCAGTAAAGACATTAACTATCCATCATGTATGTAGGGTCTGTCTCATACTTTTAGAGTCTTAATATGTGAAATACATCATTCATACCTCAATTTCATGGACGAAGATACAAATGATAATCCATTTCTCTAGTCTACTCAACAATATTGAATAGGCTAAAAATAATGGGGATAGATTTACCTACCTCATAAAACACTAATTAAACAATTGAGGTGATACCCACAAGAATAACCAGCATCCAATAGTGAACTCCAAGGTTAAAGACCAATGATCTCCACACAAGTGATACCTTATTTTTGAAATGAAATATAGATTTTGGATCAACTACACTCTCTCAGTGATCTCCTACACAAATATCATCATAACAATATCTTATTTTCTTATCTCTAACTAGAATAAAAATGAGTGACAAGTCCTACCATAGAGATCCCCAAAGGGATCCATCTATATTGAAGCCCGAAAGCTATTATTGTACAGAAACTCTTAAAATTATAGATGGTATTCCCATTAACTATAAAAATCAATCACACATTCCATGAACATATACTCCAATACCCATATTAGCCTTTATAAATTCTCATATATTTATAGGTGATGTTCTATAATCATTTGAAGCTGAGACCCCATGGACTTATATTAGCCATACCCAAATTTTAATGTTTAATTCATGTCTCCCTTCGATACTATTCTCATAGGAACCCTATGAATGTACAATATCTCCCATACCTATAATTTACCAAAATCATATGCTGAATAATTCCCCTAAATAGGCCAGAAGTGTGCAACCCTGGTCAACTTGTTGAACAATACCTATTCTACATCATGACTTATTGGGTTCCTAATAAATCATACAATGAAGTCTATGGTCATCCTATACCACTTCAATATTGGCTTGATAAGGGGTTTATGTAACCCACCTGATCACTGGTTCTCTAACTCTATCCTCTGGTAGGTAAGGTAATGATTGACAAACCTTGTGATATCCTTCCACATGACTGACCACTATAAATATCGCATGACATCATGATACATCTTGGTCAACCCAGGATGAAACAACCATCATGAGGCATGATCCTATCTTATCAGATCCTCTCTAATGAATATGGGTACGAAAATTCTTCCATAGACATAAATCACCTCATCCTCATTCAAACACCATCCCAGGGCTATATCATCTCCCATGATTTTTTTATATCATGAGACAATTTGAATAAATATCCTGAATAACCTTCACTCATTCCACTAATAATGTGGTAAAGAAAAAATACCATAGGTCAAAGCCTCTATTCCATTTGAAACATATATCTACTAATCAATGAGAAATCTCATCACCTTACATCCCTCATCAAAAATAAGACCTTCTTTCTCTAGAGACTTCATACTGGGATCATTGGTGGTGACATTCTCCTTCTTATTTCCTTATTCTAACTTAAAAGAAATTATTTGGAGGCACTCAACCCAATTCCTCATTCAGAGGTTAAATTGTAATGGGATAATATGAATTGAAATATCTTATGTTCCATGTAGATAACAATTCTCTCAGAAAATGTATGTTAATTCCAACACTTTAAGGTGTGAACCACAAGAAATAGATCAAAATCATAAGTAGAGTAGTATTACTCATGGGGTCATAGCTAATGGGATCTCTAATAAACCAATCAATCTTTATATATCAGAATAGATCCCAATCTATCTTTAGATTAATCCCAATAGATGGTATAATATTTCTTTAGATATTGAGGAATTAGAATCAAAGCATATGTTAATCTCATATTCAACTCTTTGAATGCCACATTACGCTGGTTAGTCGACAAAAATTTATTCCCTTATTGATATTCTATATCATGAGTGCTACCAAGAAATATAAGTCATGGATAAACCTTCTATAATACCTATCCAACCCAATAAAACTATAGATCTTAAATCATTCTTGTTTTGTGCCCACGACTTCACTACCTTTTCCTTTTTTAAAATCAATTGAGACCCCAACCTCCGAGATCACACGCACAAGAAAAAACAACTATTTAATCCAAAAGTAACAATTCTAGTATTTCATGTAAATTCCATGTGATATAAGTGTACTCAATATATTCTCAAGGTGCTCGGTATGAAATTCTGATGTTTATGAGTATGACAATATTTCATCCATGAACACTGTGACAAGGGTATATATGTATGAATGGAAAATACAGTCCATGTGATACATGAACACCTCCCAAATAGAATCAAAAGGTATACATATAAACCATAACTACTCCAAAACACTATATTAGGTACATCCTATACACTAACACACAACTAATGGTATCCATAACACAAATCAATCTTGGTGAACCATCAGGACCCCATCAACTAATCAAATAGACTATCTATCCTTGATAATATATACTTGTTCTTCAGTATAACGTGATTAAATTTTGATTAATATGAACAAATCCTAAGTCTACAATTTAACTTATTAGTGAATAAAACCGGATAAACCCAAGGAGAGGTATTTAGGTGAATAAATCACTTCACCACAAGGTATAAAAGATGAACCTTTATATCACTCAACTCAAACTATTCCTTATTGTAATAATAGATTGATATAGAATCTTTACCTAGCATGATATCAATCATAAAATAATTCTCCATCTCAAGAAGGAATCCAATGAATTCATCCATAAAAAAATCATGTAAAAAGTCCACCACTAGAGGAAAAGTATCTAGAAATTTCACCAAATCCATCACAACAACTATACTAGCCACTTGTGTTGTAATGGATTCTATCTGGAAGAATTCATATACTACTCTACTAGTATCTATATACCACTATCCTATAAGAACATAATAATCACCCTTAAAGGAATTAAAATGAAAATTAATTTGGTAGCAACCAATGAAATACCAAATGGGTGTCAATCAATCCATCACAAAATGACGTAAAAAATCACCATATTTAGAACAAGGAAATCATACATATTTACATAACCTAAAATTTATATGACACATGACAGGAAAAATGAACATGATCCAAAATATTTTTTATATGTGTATCAAGTATCAAAATCCTAAGTTGAAACTTATTGGTAAACCTGAAAATTAGACACAACCTGGGCATAAAGAAAACAATGATATTCTTTTGTATCAAATAAATCGACTAAGAGCATCAAAAAAATAAAAAACCACAATAGTGATTATCAAAACCCCCTATACTCCATCCACTAAAACCAAGTCCTAGTCATATTCCCTACCAATATCAAATATCTTCCCCCAACTTCATGATCCATGGCTCACTAATGGAACTGACCCATAAGGCACCTGTGGGTGCTTCTTCCCCAGAAGCCATGACCAAATCCATAGTCTAACCTCCCTGCAGGGACCTACTATCAATCTAAGGTCACACTAACTAGGCCTTTGAAGTCTCTTTCTACCCTAAACCTGTACCCACACCTAACTGTGAAATTATTGTATCGAACCTCTATAGATAGCCTAACCCCACCCAAGTTTGGAACTCCCTTTTATGGCTATTAAATTATTTTAATAGTAGGTTTTTTTATTCACATTAAAACCACATATGGGAGGCTCCTCTTGAAGTCAAAAGAAACAAACCTCTCCCAAAATCATAATACCTCTCATAGACATAACACTTCTTATCATGACTCATATTCTAACCAATAAAAGTGGAAATGAATATTCCCCTGGGAAGTCAACCACCTGAACAACTATAGATGGGCATAAAACACACTACACTATCCTTTTCTAGGAACTTATTGATAGTGGGAGTCTTATAATACTCGTTTGATTAAGATTTTAGGTCGAACATCTTGACCTAGTACCATACATCATATGGAAGACCACTCTCAATCATATTATCCTTCTGGACCTCATTCCCCTCTAATAAAAGTGAAAAACACACTATAAAGAAAAATAACGTAGCATAGTCTATCACAAATTTCATCCCCAAATAAATTTATATAAACTTCTACAATTTATCCAACATCAGGGTCTTATGGAAGAAGGACTTGAAAAGGTATTCCTTGTGGGACTCCATTAAAAATCCCTCACATATCTAGGCATGTATCATGAATCCCCGCCACCTCTTGGAAGGTCCCTGAAGCTTACATGGTTCTAATTTCATCCTCTTTTCATCGAATGTCTCCTCTATCTTGAATATCATTTCAATGACCTCAATCCAATACTTAACATTCTAATGACTACTCATACAGTAGAAATATAGAGGGTGTGGAAACTGAAAATCTATGGTGAAATTTACCATAATAGGTCCACCTTAATTATAACCACCACCATGCACCAATACTAGATAAAAAATATCTATTTAAAATGTCTCTACTACCTAAACTAATTTTATATCCTGAGGAGCATGGTCATAATCACCCTCCTAAGCATTTTGAGGTATCCTAAGAGAATAAACTACTTTAGGTATAATGACCAGTGTCTTTAACTAACCATAATTATGAGTTTAATAGCATGGATTTCACATTCCTACATTTATAGGATTTTTTAGGTTTATAATTTTGGAGAACCAGAAAAACCATTATATGAACAAGTAGACATTTCCAAACACTACACATTTTTTCAACAAAAATATATACCTATTTTTAAACTCTTGTATCATTCATGAATCCTTTTTTTTATTAAATTTATGTCACCAAATACCTTGATATAATCTATACACATCCTTAATCCCTAGGAAAAACATTTTTTATCTTTTCTTAAGAAAAAAATATTAGTATGGGATATAAAAATAAAGAAATACAATTAGTTATTTTGAAAATTCATGAAAACCCACAAGTAATTTTACCTGTTTACATAATAAAATTTGAGCTCCAAATAATCCTTCAATACTCATAAAATCAACGGAAATGGCCAATGTTTTGAAAATAATAATAATAATTCATAAATGAAAAATAATAATCATGAAATTTAAATGGGAAAATATGAAAATACATGAAAATAAACCATTCACATATAAAGATCATAAAATATTCTTTAACCATGAGTTCATTTTATTACCTTATGAAATCACAAGATTTCTTTTAAATCCCATAGAATGCATTGAAAAATCATGTTGGGATTACTAGAAATTATCCTTAAAATCACCTTACAAGAACCCTTAGAAAGGAATAATTGTCATGGTTAATTCCAACATATCACTTTAGAGTAACTTAATTATCGTTAACTTTGCCACTTTACCCAATAAATTTGAGAGCTATATCAGGATCAGCTATTATTAGAGATATATTAGGCTCACCGGTTGTTTTATAAAATATAAAACAACCATGTCATGATAAAACACATGAAATATTTCATTTCCAATATAAAAACCACAATGTTTTTCAATAGATCCCACAACAAAAACTACTTATATTTATATCATAAAAATAAAGAAAAAAATACACTTTTATTTTGAAAACACTTAAAATCTAAAAATTCAAGAAATGATTGGAATATGATATTTCATAAAAAATTATAGATAATATAAGATTATTCTTTATAATTAATAACAAATATTGTGGTAGAAAAAGGCAGTCATGTGGTAAATGATAAAAAAATATTTTTCAAACTTTGGTAAAAGGTAAAATTGTGACATGTACGAAAACTATTTAAAAGATTATTTTTAAAAACATTTTAAAAATTCAAGGATATTTTTAAAAGAATTTAAAAAAATAATTACAGTTAAATAAAGAAAATTATTGAAACATTTTAAAGAACAAATATATGGAAGAGAAAGAGTGTTAAAAATTTTAAAAATATTATAATGAAAAATCCCTTACCACATCTCTTGAGTCACCACATATGTCATTTAGTTTTATGAATAAAAAAATTATATTTATTTTCTACTTTCTTAAGAACCTTTTTAGGTTAATTCTTTTATCACAATCCCTATTATTTTATTTATTACCATGTCTTCTATATTTAATAAATTGGTTAAGTCCACATTGTACTTTTTGAGGTCATGGATACATTATATCTAGAATAAAAAAAATTTTATGAATAAAAATTTTATAAATTCAATATAATTTTATAACCATCCATGTAATATAGTCATTAAAAATGAATCAGATCATTTTATGGAGATGGTAGTCCATACGTACACATGAACAACATTTTCATTTTTTTACTGGGTGTTAAAGAAATAAGTTATATTATATTTTACTTTTTAAAAATCAGAAATATATAATACATTTCATATTTAGTTTTATACATATAACCAAACATGTAATGTGAAAATGAAAAATGAATTACATTGCTTCATGGAGGTGGTAGGCCACAAGTACGCATGAGCGATATAATCATTTTTCAATGGATGATTAGGGTAAAAAGAAAGTTAATATATTATCTTTATGGAATCATAATAATTAAATAAACATATTATTTATTCATTAATTAAATATTTATAAAAAACCATGTGTGGAGGTGATGGAAAATGAAATACATCTCTTCGTGGAGGTGGTAGTCCACACGTACACATGGGCAATGGTTTCATTTCCCATATGATATAAAAGGTTATTAAAAGTTTATATAACATCAACATCATAATATTTGAGTTTGTTTTAGATGCTTATGTTATTATACAAGCATGTTTTTGATAGGTTTGAATGAGGTAGAAGAATAAAATAAATATGAAAGAATTAAACTAAGAGTTATACATCAAATTTGGGAAACCTCATTTGGCATACACTTTAATCCTTCTAGGTTGTTCTTTTAGTGAGACCAAAACATCTAGGAAATGGGGATGAAGTTTGGGGATGGATTTGGATATAGATTTGTTGAGATAAATTGCTAAAGTAGTGAGAATAATTGAAAAGATTATGCGACTTTATGTAAATGAGGGTTGTGGAACACTTGTAATTATTCTTAACTTTTAAATATTATAAGTGTCTTACTCATGGTAAAGAAACAATAAAAAAACTCCATTTAAAATAAAATGTGATAAGGTGATAAGGGTCAAAATAAATTCATCCAATAATAATTAAGATATTATTTTTTTACATTATCACTTACTTTTTACCCTAATTCACTCATTGTACCTTTTTTTCGTGGTGATAAAAATTTACCCTGGTCATTATTCATTATGAAAAAATGAAATTGAACTCATTACTAAATTTTAACATCCTAATCCAAAATATGAAATCCATTTTAAATTATCTAATTAAAATAGTTATTAATTAATTTTAATATAAAAACACAAAAGTAAATAAAAAATTAGGTCTTTTATAAAAATGTGTTTTTAATCATAAAAACGAATTTATAACAAAATCATGTATAATAATGATTTTTCTATATCTGACCCTTCAAGGACCACCTTTACAATGGTAAATTGATTATGAAACCTCAATCCTACTTACAATAGGCTTGAGGATGGGGACTAGAACCATGTAGGCTTATCATGAACATGGAAGGCCTTAACCTAAAGTACGTACTCACACACACATCTCCATACACATGTATAATAAAAACGTTAGAAAAGTCATACTTTAATGGAATTCATAACTTATATTGAAAATAAAATTACCATAATATATACAATAGATGTATAAAAGGTAAAATTTAATCCCATGAGATTTGCAAAAGATTTCAACGCGTAGACAACATGGGGTTAGTTACCCAAAAGGAACTCCTAGAACCACCTGACGACCATCTATCATATCTAAGCTCCAACTATGATCCTAATACTCCTAGAACACCAAGGACTCCAATAAACATACTACCATATTCACAATACATGACATGTGTGGGAATATCCCAACAAGGGGTGAGTATATACCTAACCAGTATTAAACCATGAAATTACCAATCACAATGCATCAATAGAGTAGTCATCTCATCACTATTAAGGCCTATCAATTAGTATATTATATAAAACAATATATAATAATAATGACCTGTATATTCTCAAGATAAACACTAATTATTAAGGTGTAGTCACAACCATACAACTAGTCATTAGATTCTACTCGAGGATCAAAGGTAATGCTCATCCAAGAGAACTCACTCCATGAGCCTTATAACAATTATGGTGTTTATTAGAGAAATCATGCTCATCAGGCCTCTCCGTGAATATGTAATTCCTATAACTTATAAGATCTATATAAAAATATAGGGGATCTCAACTAGGGCCTCTCGGGTATACCAAGCCCTTCCAAAAATAACCTACTATGTAGGGGATCATATTCCTGTATATATTGGTCAAGAATATTCCTTATACCCAACCTTGGGAAGAAGAAGTAATGATAAATGATCTGACCCCAACCCCAAAAAATGGATTCTTAAAACTCTATCTAAGATTAATATTTTAGTGAGGATCACATCATATGATTAGTATGTAAGGCCTCATTGTACCCTCATAGGGATGGACCATTGAAACACACCCTATAGAAATAGGCCCCCACTAAAGAGAATGATGTCCTTAAACTACACTAGAGAAAGTACATGTTTTGTACTAGGAGTTCATGACATGCCTTGTCTGCATTGGGCTTACCAATGTCTTATAATCCCACATGGAATGAATTTCTCTATACACATGATGCATGGTTTATGATACACGGTGTATAGTGGTCAGGCTGGAACTCAAAACGCTGCCTAGTCTATCCCATGTACTATGGACTATACCCATGTTCCTAGGGAATTCTTGTATACACTAGTGATGTCTAAGTACTTTTTTAAGTACATGACATGTAATCCTTACTACACTGTTTGTAGGGTTCTAGGATGGAACTCAACATGTGTTGTCTACCTAAGCATGTGTACTTTGTAAGGTATATAACTTGTGCCCGGACACACATGGAATGTGTGGTCACATGGAAACTTTGGATTGTACTCCCTATACACGCTGAGACATTTTACAAGTGTTAAATGGTGTATGACAAGACACAAAGGGTGTGTATCACTACATGGATTCCGACTCATGTACTCCCATTATACACTGATCTGACTGGGTAAGGGTAACAATATGTGTGAATAAATCACATGACATGTGATATTTAAATTTACATGTAAACCCTAGATTCCAGTAGGAAGAACAAGATGGCGTGTAGTTCAGTTTTTTTAATTATTCATTCCTCGTGTGGCTTCATCTGCATATCTGCTATTACCTTTGATTCCTCTGAGAATCATGTTGTAACACCTGAATCAAATTAGACTATCCTGGAGAGAAGGATAAAAGTTATATTCAAGACATTATATTCTAGAAAAACGATCGTTTTAACATCATGAAGCACTGAATTTCCAATTTATAGTAACACCAATATCCTCACAAACACCGAGTCATTGTCCTTACTGATGGAAAGATTCTGGCCACTATTCACTCTGGGTCACCCATCACTCCTCCTCTAGAGAGATTCGCTCCATCCTGCATGGAAAAAAATAAATATATAAATGTTACTATATTAAAATTTGTTTACCATGTCTCTTTCATGACTCTTAAAACCCAAAGTTGAAACCATTGCATCAACCTATTGTTATAAATAATTAATTCAAAATGATCGATCCTCCTTGGTATTTTTGAATCACTGGCTAACAAAATACCAATGATGAATGTTAGGAATGGAGGAAGACATGAACATAAATATCAAGTATATATCAATTGATAGTCATGTTGATTTGTAAATCATCAATGGAATTCGATAATGAGATGGGTTATCAAATAAATAAATTTAACTTTTAATAAAACTCCAACTCCATTCTCCAAGAAGAGAAAATAGACTTTGGACCAACCAGTGGAGATTGATCCATGAATTACTTTGGGAAATAATTAATGTACATTTCTCTCAAAAAATAAAAGGGATAAAACTACAAAATCAAATTCCATACCCCGACTTAGGTTTGATCAATAATGATAAATTATTAAATGTTTCTATTGTTGGAAAGATTTTTAAACTCTGTTAGCACACCAATTGATGCACCATGATATGTTATTGTTCTCCCAAAAATGTTCCTCCAATAGCTCATATTTCAATCCTTAGGGTTATGTGGATAATCTTAGGTATTTCTTAGAAATGGAGTTTTATAAGATAGGATTTGGTTTTAGTGTTTAAATAACAAACAAACAAACAAATATATTTGTTTTATAATTTAAACCCTTGATTTCACTTTAGATTATACACAATGCCGAAAAATATTAAATCCTGCCTAGGATAAAACCCACTCTCTAGATTTTATGGAGATCTTATTTTCCCCATACGAGTTACCATTTGAGATTTATTCCCTTATTTTTAAAAAATTACATGCACGTGATATAATATATTTTAAATTTTTAATATCATCACACTAAGGATCTATGGACCCTAGAATTATATAATGAATAAATTATTAGTGTTGAAAATATCTCTGGAAATATTCTAAATTATTACAAAGAAAAATAAATTCATTAAATTATCCCCACCATTAAATATATTTTTTCTAAATAACAGAAACCTACTCACAAGTTAGGACATTGAGCTCTCAACTGTGTTTCCCATTAATATGAGCCCTTCTGAAGCTTTCCATACTATAAAAAAACACGCACCCAAGGGAAACAATTTCCTATAAAACCATAAGATATTATGAAATATATTTTTTCAAATAAATTTAATTTCTTCGATACCTTTCCTTACATGAAACCTTAGTTTTAACGAAACATGATGTATAACTAAAATTTGATTATTTAAAATGATAGTGATCACCTAACCATTGAAATAAAGGGTATAAATAGGATTAAATTAATTATGAAAATATATGGTATACACATGTATATAAAATTAATATTTTGGGGACAAATTAATTAGAAATAAAAATAAAAACCATTTGAAAATAAATGGAATCTTTTTCTAAAAAATTATTTTTATGCACATATGCATGTTTTATCTTTAAAAATTAAATGAAAAACTTTTTTTTGTGAATTATTTTAATGATAAATATATATTATATTCAATAAAATGTTTTACTATCATCGTATGTTTTTTCTATGCATGAGGTAAGAATAAATCCAATTTTATGTATAAAAACAATATTTTTCTAAAAAATAGTTTTGTGTCATTTTTGAACACTTATTATAAAATACTTATTTGAGAATTTTTTAAAATTTATTTGGAAAATTTTACTTAATTTTTTAAATAGTAATATCAAAATTATCTCATATTTAATATTTTAAAAAATTTTAGAAAAGAAATTTTTTTTAGTGAATAGTTAAAATACTAGTTTTTATTAAAAATCTGTGTTTTCATTTTAAGAATTTAAAAGATACCATTTATATTAATATGTTTTTAAATGTAATATTAGTTAAATTATATATATAATAATCCAATTTAGGTTATTTTGAAAAAAATTATATTGAATTTTGATATAAATACTTTTTAAACTTTTGAAGAAATTTTCTTTGGAAAACCGCGGTTTCATCACATCTATGAGATTAATGTTAAATTGATTTTTTTCCATATCAATGAATGGAATTTGGAAAACTGGAATCAATACTTTTAATAAAGATAATTTATATTATATAGTAATCCTGAATTAATTTCTTTTTCAATATGAATAATAAAAATATAAAAAATTAAATTCTATGGTTATGGTTAAAATTAGTTTACTGAGGGGTTAAACTAAAATTATAAGGTGTAAAATGATGTATAAAATTGTAAAAAACAAATTTTATGTAAATATTTAGACCGTATCATCTCTAATATTATATTATTACCCATTTGGAGTCTTTTTAAATTGATAAATGTGGTTAGACTTTATTCCTTTAAAAAATTACATGTGTGTCTTCTCCCTCACATATAAAAGGCCAACCCTCCTTTACTCTTCACACATCCAAAACTATTGAATTAATAAAATAAATACCCAAATATATTAATTAATTTATTAAAAACATCTTATAGTCTTTGGAGAGATCATAAATTGAATCTAGAAAGGATTTAGGTTAAATATAAAGTGGTTGTCCAAGGAAGAGGTAAAGTTTTAAACCTTGCGTTTTTGTTTTAATTATTATTTTAAATCTTCAAAATATTCATAAATTTTACTTATAAAATAAAAAAATTATATACAATATTTTAATATGTTATTATTTTTATTCAATAAACTAAATCTATACCATCTTCCATCAAATTGGGTACCAAATCATCATTTCTGTGTAGGGAGGACTACCGCCTCATGAACTGCTGTTATTTTGTTTCCATCACCACATATCACAGATAGATATAATGATGGATTTAATATTTAAATATTATATTTATGATATTATTATATATCTATAATTATAATGACACATCAAACTTCTTACCTCCCTTCCCATATGAAAAAATAATAATGGTGTTCTTGTGTACGACGGACTACCGCCTCGCGAAGCGATGCGATTCATTTTTCACCAACTCTTTGAAAAGAATGTAATAAGAATATATTTAATGAATATATTTTATATATATGAAATAATAATTTATATGTAAATTTTATTTATTATTTACACTAATTTCATCCCATTCTTCAATAAAATGGAAACTACACTCACATGTACGTATGGGATATCGTCTCTATGAACAATGTATTTCATTTTCTATATCTAAATTTTATTGATTAATATAAAAAAATTATAATTAATATAAGTTATATTTATGTTATGTTTAAAATTATGGTTATGATTCAACCATTATTAAGGTAATAGTATCAAAAATAAAAAAAATAAAAAACATACACAAAAAACAAAATAGTTATTACCCAAAATGCGATTTTAACAAGGAATTGTTAATAAAAGGGTAATACAAGGTCATAAGTAAATCCTATATGGTATGATATATATAAGTATGGTTCTGTAATATCTATATGAAAAACTTATTTGTATTATAAAGAAGGTTTAAAAATTTATGATGAAAGTCGTGACTTAAGGTAAGATATTTTCATCTCACTTTTATTTTCTTTGAGAAAAATAATATATTCTCCACGTGTTTCTTTTATGTGGTGTATATAATAATCATGAATGTATTTTATGATACTTATCCTAAAAATTATTATGATTTAAATATCTATTTTGACCTATCTTTCATGTTTTTTATGTTTCAAAAATTAACAATGTGGTAATAGATTTTTGTCTCAATTTATCTTCTTTGGTTTATATGTTATGTTATGAACCAATATTATTTTATGAGGTTTATATACAAAATTTTTAACATATAAAGTCATTAATTTATATATTTTCATCATATTTTAAGTTTCATTTATTTTTATTTCTTCTTGGGTCTTATAATTCAAATTTGTCTAAGTGTTAATGGTTTTATGATACAATCTCATCATTTATGAGGATTGTTAATGTTTATTATTCCAATGGTGAAATATTATAAAATATTTTTCAATAAAATCATGAATTTTATTATCCTGTAGTTATTTATTAAGAATAAAATTTTTCCTTCATTTTCCTTTTTTATGTAGTCATGCTTCCAAATGTTTTTTAAAGAAAACTGACATCATTTCTCTCTTCGATCAATTTTTTTTTATTCTATATCCATTTTTTCTGAAAAAAATTTGATGTTCATATGGGAATTTTTAAAGTCATTTTTACATTTTTTTTACATTTTAATTTTTTTTAAAAATAATCTTCATTTCATTTTCAGAACAAGGTATGTTTTGGATTTACTAAAAATGTGAAGGGAATGTTTATTTTAACGTGTAAGAAATTTTTTACCATCATGACCACTAAATGTTTTAAATAATCCTTTATAAGTTTCAAATTTTATTTTCAAAGAAAATTATTTCGATGTTTTTTTAGATTTATAAAATTATTTTCAAAGAAATTTTATTTTTCTCAAGAAATTATTCTGGTGTTTTTTTAAAATAATTTTCAATTTAATATGAAATATTTTGATTTGAAATATGATTTATGAGGATATGATCTGATGATACCATTCTTAGTATTTATTTTTTTGATTTATTTTTATGATTAAAAAATTTTTATGAAACTTTTTTCTTTACCACATGTTATTATATGATGAAATGTTTATGAAACACATTTCATTTCATGGGTTCTGATATGATAAAATTTTTATGAACTTATGGCGCAGAAAGGTAGATTGTGTGAAGGGTGGGGACTATATCTCCCTATAATTCATTGGGTAATTATAAATATATTATGATCTTAGAGGATATATGGGAGGTTATCCCAAGACAAAAAATAGGTCCATGAGAGGTTTTCCCAATCCCAAATTAGGTACATAGGTGGTTAACCAATGCCAAAAATGTTATGAATGTTGTAGTGTGTAGCCTTAACATAAGGTTTTCTATGATTTTCTGTCTTCTACAACTTTATGTATTATTCTAATGTTATACTCTCATGTACTATGTTCTTCAATTCCTTTACTATTCATGTCTTATTATCTTTCAAGATTCATGTGTTAACTCACATTTATAGTCTATGATATACATGGTATAGTTTCAAAATGTTATTCCCATGTTCTTATACAAATATGCTCATGTTATATTTATATCTCTGTTTTTTACCCTTACTTATCCTATGAGCTTATCCTTTCTTATGTTTCCTTTCCCTAGGGTATTAAGAAAATTACTATGTATGATATGTCTAAGAAGTGTGGTAGTTATAAAGAACTTATTGGGAGATGGTGTGGCTAATATATGAACTATTTGTTTATGCATCCAAGATTCCATAGGTACTACACCTAAATGAATATTAAGTTGATAGTTATATAATTTAATGAATATTAATATATTAATATATAATATTTATGTATGATATGTTTGTGTATTTAAAGATGGTATTAGGGAAATGTTTATCTAACCTTGGGAAACTGGGAAGAGAAAACATTAGTGATATCCCTATGGATAAGTTTAATGATAGGACTAATGATAATTATAAGTAAATGAAAATATCATAGAATATTGGATAAATATAGAGAAAATATTTTTCAAGAAATTATATCCATTTTTAGATACTCTATGTGGACATGGTTCTGGTACAGAAGCATCTAGGTGTAATAACTTTGATTAAGAAACATAAGACTTGAATCAATCATTAACTGGTACAAAAAAACCACTATAATGCCTACATCATTTGATACTCCTGGGGGATATTATTTGGGAATTTACAAACTCAATAAAAACCATCATGAATGAATTTAATAATAAAATAGTTTATGCCTAATGTTTCTTATATTGAAATAAGTATTTCATGATTTATAAATACTATAAGTTGATTTTCTTGATTATGTTGTTTCTCACTATGAATGTGATTGATCACATAATGATTTTTGGTTTTATTCAATGGTGGGACGCAAAAGGAACTCAGTTAGTGTTTAAGGTGATAGACAATGTGCTGATGAGAATCCATTGAATGATTACTAGAGTGGTGGATAATATGATTTTAACTAATTAGTTATCATGATATATGATGAAAAACTTACACCTTAACCAACCCTCAGACTCAACAAGAAGAGAAAGATATAGTTAACTGAGAGATTATGTGGTGGATACCATAGAGAAAAGAAGACTCAATTTTCTATATGTCAAGAATGGGGTAAGAAGCACTCTATAGAATCTATCAAAGGAACAAAAATATGTTTTAGTGTAGAAAAAGGGATGAAAATAGTAATTAGTGAGAAAAAATGGAAATTTTGATTAACACAATAGAAGATAATAATTTTCTCTCTTTGTTATGATGGATGTTTTTATTATATAAATGTGGTAAGTTTGAGAATTATGAAAATAGATTTCCTAGGGAGAAAACTCATAATGGGAATCAATAAGGTGGTATGAGTAATGGTTATGCTACTAATGACAAAGAGACTACAAATGACATATAAAAGGTATTGGTTGTTCTAATAGTATGGTTTATGTTAAACATAATAATCATGATTAAATTTAGGTTTATTAATCTTATGAAAACATTCAAATTTCATATTATTGGAAAAAAGTTTTAAGGAATAAGAAGATGAATCCTAGTTAATGGTTTAAGAATGAAGTGGAATGATTGAAGTGTCTTTGTATTTGAATTAAAGAATTATTTTATATAAATCATGAAATATATAAGGGTTTCACTATAGAAGTTTTTCATTAAGTATTTTCATGAATATTTTGAATGATACTGATGAAATAAAAATATGATTTAATGGAAAGGTGATATTTTATAGAAAACACATGATTAAGGGAAAGATAAACAATACTATTTTTCTAATTTTGAGATAATGATGTTTAGTTATGATAATAAGATGGTTATTATGGATGAAGTAAATTGGATTGCATTGATTAACATAGAACTTATTTGTGATTTAAGGAAGAAGTGGATTATGTTATCTTTGACAGAGTTTTAATTTTTTTAGATATATGGAATATATTCTATAATATTTTTTTAATTGAATAATGTGTAAAGTGTTAAATTTTGGAGTTATGTATGTTTTCAATGAGGTTTTATGGTAGTTCAGGTTATTACCATATTTTCATAGGATACATGATCGTGGTAATCAAATTTTAGGTATATGAAATTAATAGATACTTCATGACTTTTGGGGAATTAATGATAAGTTTATTTGGGAAATTTAGTGAATTTATTTCTATTAATTTGGATTTTAATCCTTTGGAAGAGTTTTAATGTTAAATATTTTTGGAATGGATCAAGATGGAATTTGGGTATTAGTGAGATTTTAGAGACTAACGTGTCATTTCATCATATGAATATTTATCCATATTGGATAACTTATTCTAAATATTTTAGATCTGATGATAACAATATATTTATGGAATGACTTATAATTCTTATGTCTCCTTAGAAGTTAATTTTAGTGCTTTAGGCACGAAAAAAATTCATCTTTATTTCTTGAATTAAGAGATGAAGTAGAAATTGATCAAACAAATAAAAAATCCTGAAACTGTATATACGATATAATGGAAAGTTGATCCCTAGATATATTGTTCCATTTAAAATTCTTGATCATATCAAGATAGTAACTTAACATTTTGAGCTTCCACCAAAAGACTCTCAAATCTATGATGTGTTTCATGTATCTCTTATGAGGAAGTACATTCTTGAACCAACAAATGTGCTAAACTTGGAGTCCATACTGATACTTGATGATCTTTCTTATGAGGAACAACTAGTTGAGATTTTGGATCATATAGAGAATGTTCAATGAAATAAGACCACTCACCTGGTCAATGTTTTGTAGTGAAACCACCATACTAAGGAAGCTATGTGGGAAGCTGAGGATGTAATGAGAAAAAAGTGTCCTAAGTTGTTTCTACCAAAGTGATGGATTTTGAGGAAAATTTAATTTTAATGGGGGTGTAATGTAGCACCGCATGATTTTATGAAATATTTAGTCTTCCAAATAAATTTAATTTCTTTAATAGCTTGTATTATACGAAACAACAAGTTTTGATGAAACACAACATATAATTAAAATTTTATTATTTAAAATAATTGCAATCACATAGAATATGGAATGACATTTATGTATAGTATTTAATAAATGATGAAAACATATTTTTTTACACATAAATATAAAAGTAAATATTTGGTGAGAAATAAATAAAAAATTAAAATAAAACCATTTTAAAATAAAGGAAATCATTTTCTAAAAAACTATTTCTATGTGAATTTTTTTTCTCAGTAAATTAAATAATTTTTTTAAATGATTTTAATTAAATATATTTTTTATACTAAATAATATTCTTAACATTCATATTATGTTTTTTCTAGGCATGAGATAATAATAAATCCAATTTTACGCATAAAAACAATATTTTTATAAATGTTATTTTATCACATTTCTGCGAATGTATTTTAAAATTAAATTTTTAAAGATTTAGATAATTAATTTGAAAAAATTAATATTATTATTTAAATCATAATTTAAAAATTATCTTTGATATTATTTTTTATAATGTTTTTACAAGAAAAGTTTTTCAGTGAATAGTGAAAAATACCGTTTTTATTAAAAAATTGGCTCTTCATTGAAGGAATTTACATGGTAATTTTTTTAAAATAGATTTAATAGTAAAATTAGTTTAATTATATATATATTTAAAAGTTAGGTAATTTTATTGAATTTAATATTTAATTATGATATAAAAATGTTTTAAACATTTAAAAAATTTATATTTTGAAAAATAATGGTTCGTCTTGTCTAAGAGATTAATTTTAAATTAAAAATTAAAAAAATTTGTGAATTTAATTTCAAAAAATTTATTAAATACTTTTAATCAATATAATTTATATGATATAATAATCTCAACTTAAATTTTGGTCAAAATAAATTATAAAAACAGTAAAAGTTAATTATTGTGGTTAAGGATAAAACAAGTTTACAGAGGGGTTCAACTAAAAATATAAGGAATAAAATAACAAATAAACCTGAAAAAACCTATTTTATTTTGTTGTTTAGATATTTTCAACTATAGGGTCAAATATTGACCCATTTTATATACTTTTTGCATGTGAAAAATATGGTTACATCTTATTTTTTTCAAAAATTATAAATGTGTCCTTTCCCACACGGATAAAAGCCACCCATTTTTTCTCTACTTCACACTTAAAAAACCATTTGGTTTAGATAATAAATACTCAAATGAATTCCTTAATTTTTTTCCAACATCATATATTCTTTTTTGAGATCATAAATCTAATATATGATGGTTTTATTTTAAACCTAAGGAGGTTTTTTAAAGAAGAGGTAATGTTTTAAACTATGTGTTTCTGTTTTACTTCATCGTAAAACTCCATAAAATATAATTCAATTATTATGATATAATAAAATCATTATATAAAATATACTTATATGTTACTATGTTAATTTATTATCCCAAATCCATAACATATTCCTTCAAAAGGGATCCGAAATCATCATTCGTGGGTAAGGCGTCTACTGTCTCGTGAAACGATGTTATTATTTTACAACACCATGTCTCATGATTAGATTTTATAATTAATTTAATATTTTTATATTATATTTAATTTATTATTATTCCTATATAATTATAATACCACATCTACCTTTTTACCTCCCAACCTTTTGGAAAACAATAACGTCATTCATGTGTATGGCGAACTACCGCCTCACAATGTGATGTGATTTTTTTCACTAATGATTTTATTGGAAGTTAATAAGGATAAATTTAATGAATATATGTGATATATATGAAATCATAATGATTATTTAATGGTTATTTATTGATTACCTTCCTTTTCCCCGTTCTCCGAGAAAATAGCAATAGTGTTCACACGTACGTATGACCTACCGTCTCCATACACGATGTATTTCACTTTCTATCTCTAAATTTTATGAATTACCATAAATACATATATAATAAATATATATGATATGTATATAATTTTTTAGATTTTTTATTTTATGTAATAATTATTAAATTAAGAGGACCAATAATAACAAATTAGAACATATATGAGAAATAAAATAGTTATTACCTGAAACGTGACTTCAACACGAGATCACTAATGAACAGGTAATAAAAGTTAATAAGTAATTCCTATATGGTATGAGATATAAAATTATGGTTATATAATATATGTATAATAAACTTATATTTATTTTACATGAGGTTAAAATGTGTATTAAGGAAGTCAATAAATAAGGTAATGGATTCCCATCTCACTTATATTTTCTATGGGACAAATGTAATATTCCCCACATGTTTAATTTATATGATGTATATAATTCCCATTAATGAATTTTTTGATTCCTATCCTGGAGATTATGGAGATATACATATCTATTTGGGGATCTTTCTTACATGTGGTTTATATCTCAAAAGTTACCCATATAGTAAGGTTTTTTTTATCTCAATTTATCTTTTTTTTGGGAGAAAATTATGTCATGAATGATTATTATTTTATGAGGGGTATATACGTCTCATTTTAAATATAATATCATTAATTTATTTATATTATTGATAGTTTGTGTTTTATTTAATTATATTTCTTTATGGGGATTATGATTCAATGTTACCAAAGTGGTAAGGGTTTTATGATATAATATCATCTTTAATAATTATTATTTATGATATTCTTATAATACTGAAATATTATGAACTATCTCTCATGAAACTAATTAATTTTCTTCTAAATCATTTATTTATAAAAAATAAATGTTTTCCCTACATTTTCTTATATTTATGTACTAATGATTCTAAAATAATGTTTTTAAAGAAAACCAACTTTATTTTTCTCTCCAGTTGAAAACCATTATTTCTTCCACATCCATGTTTAAAAAAATCAACATTTTTTTAATATTCCTTCAGTATTTTTTAAATTAATTTTTATGATTTTTTCAAATTTTTAAATTTTTTTAAAAAGGAATCATCATTTAATTTTCAAAACAGGGCCCATTTTTTTTAAATGTGAAAAGAATCTTTGTTTTATCATGTAAAGAATTTATCATCACTATACAACTCATTGTTTTTACTTTTAATTTTATGTTTGAAATTTTATTTTCAATTAAAAGTATTTGAAAAAAAAATTTAGTTTTAAAATGTTATTTTCAAAGAATATTTATTTTCCTCAGGAAATATTCTTAGTGTATTTTCAAAATCATTTTCTATATAAAATAACATCATTAGATGTTAATTATTATTTACTAGGGATATGATCCAATGATACTATTCTTAGTATTTATATGGTTTTTTTATAATTATGATGATTTTTTTAGGAAACTTATTTCTTTACTATGGGTTATGATATGATGAATTCTTGATTATCTTCTGGCACAAACAAGTGTAGATTATGTGACCGGGGGTACCTATATCTCCCTCTAATACATTATATAATGATTAATGTTCTATGAGTTCATAGAGTACATTAGAGGTTATCCCAATCCCAAAAAGAGGGTACAGAAGAGGTTATCCCAACCATGAATCTGGTACATGGGTGGTTAGACCAAGCCTTACTTGATATCAATTTCATTGTGGGTAGCCTTGAAATAAGGGTTTCAATGCTTATGTGTTTTACAAAAATCTATGTCTTATGCCAATGATATTATCTCATTCCATTATTCTTTGAATACATTATTATTCATGTCTTATGATCTACCAAGATATATGCATGACTCATTTTTATGATCTATGATATAAAGTGCATGGTTTTCAAATGTTATTATCATGTTCTCATACCCATATGCTTATATTATATTGATATCTTCCATGTTTACCATTACTAAGAATATGAACTCTCCCTTTATTGTGTTTCATTTCTTAGGATATGAATAAAGGTATTATGTATGATATGTCTAAGAAGGGTGATAGTTATGAAGAAATTAGTCAGAGATGTCTTCACTCACTTATAGAAAATATTTTTATGTGTCTAAGTTTCCAAAGGAACTAGACCTAAATTATTTAGGAGTGTATTATTATGTTATCTAATTATTATTCATCTATTAATATGAAATATTTATTTATGAAAATTTTTGGTCATTACATTTCTCATGAAGGTACTTCTATTATTGGTTCTCAAACACCACTAGGCTCATCAAAATTCTCAAAAGGTAACTACACCCCCATGTCTAGATTATCCTGATTGACATTATGAAAAGAATCATTATCATATCTCATCACCCACAACATGTCAAATAATTTTTATTCCTGATTTAACTATGGTTTTAGGGTTAGGAGGTGTGCTACCTCAGTAACCGAACATAGAATCTATAAAAGGGATTAAGAACCTCATAGATAGCTTTCAACACATCCAAAACTCCAAAACTCTTCTCAAGGAAAGATCTCTCATTATACACGATCTCCCAAAAAAACTAAAAAACCACTCACATTTTTCCATAAAAGAACCTCGATGTTATTAGTATGTCCTCATCCTCCCTTGTATAAACAAAACCTTCATTACCAACACTTCCACCAACTCTATCCCCATACGCGTTGTTTCACACTAGCTCTAACCAGTGTGGTGGTGACTCATAATGTGACTTGTACATGAAAAATAATAGTTCTATAATGTTTGTGGATTTGTAACTGTCATGATACCAAAAATCCACTGATATTAGGTGGTCCTCCTATCTATTTCCCAAAAAAAAACTTGTAAACCCAAAGCATGTTATCCAGAACATGAGTGGTATAATTTACATGGCCACATGTATGGGGCTTAGAAACCGTTCACAATAAAATTTGATTCTCATGGTCTCTGGTATCCTCTCCATAATTGTGACCTAAAGTTATAATCATGACCTAAAATGATCATTGTGGAAATTCCATGAAGTCCAACTACGTTCTAAACGTACTGGAATCCAAAAATATCCACCAAACTCTACTCTCAGATAGTTAAGGAATGGGAAATATCAGTGAGTGAGTCTACGATCACTCAGATAGCATTTTTCCCTCTCAGTAATAATTGAAGCCTCATCACAAGAACTAAAAATATACCATCCCTTTTTCACTTCCTTTTGGGCACCTTAGCCTTCATCTACTAATATGTGAAACATCAAGAGTTAATCTCAGCTACCTGCTACCACATCCTTGAAATCCAGAACCGTTGCTAAAGGATCCAAATACATCCTTACTTGTTCTAAATATTCTTATATGGGAAAGAATGAAACCTTCTCAGCACAACCTCTCATAACATGAATGATGTCATCATCCATCCTTGAAAGAGGATGACGTGATACCTACCTTAATAAATCCATCAAGAACATGTCTAGTGAACACTTTTTCGTACAAGATCTCACAATCAATATCCCCAAGTTTTTTCTCTCTTATATGTAGAAGAAGATGAGAGGTGACAACCATCGACTGGAGGTACACTTCACCATCCTCATCATTAAGGTTCAATTGAAAATAGGTCAACTGATTCATCCTCTCACTCAACCAAAATGAATGGAAATCTATACTCTAATCATTTGGCACCACCACCACTCTCTCAATTGGATCCCAAGATATCACTTCCACAACTCTTACTGGGTCCACTGTCACTCCCATGTATAAGAAGACATATACCAAGAATTGGTCCTCTTAAATCCCAAACTAGACACTTTGACAGATTCCTATAAATCTCATCCTCTTGGAGAATGTCCTACAATATCCTTGATCGTACCACATGATCCACCTCTAATACCAAATATAAAAGGATGTCACTAAAGTATAATTCCTTGATCCAATCTCACAGGATGTAAATTATCTAATTCATAATCCCCAAAAATACTTATATGACATTCAAAATTCCAAAAGGTATTAAAAAAATTAAAAGAAACCATAGAGGCTCTGAGAATATTCCCTCAGTATAATATCTTCTTGAAACTAGAGCTTGTGATAACTATCATAATGCCAAAATCCATGAACCACTTCACCCCTAACCATTGATCGAAGAAGCTGTTGATTATTATAGGTGGAAACTCTTTCAAGCCTTACCTATTTCAGAATATTTTAATCAATGAAAAACCATAACATATCATCTAAATTTTTGGAGAAAATTATTGTACTTCTCAAGGGAACACATTACGTCAAATAGAGCCCCTAATTTGTAGATTTCTCTAATTTCATGTTTTGATCTGATAGCTAAACATGATCATCTGATATACTAGTGAATATATCAGACCATACCTGAGTGCATGCTTATGTATAAAACAAACTTATGATGGGTAGGTAATAATGGAACTTCCTCAGGTAATATTTCCTCTCACTCCTCCATCATCATAGGAACCAAAAGAAAATAACATCCACTACTCTAAGGGTTATACTATCCAACTGGTAATAAATAAACTGCATCCTTATGAAAAAAAGATCATTCTTCTCTATCTAAAATTACTTCTCACAAAAGATGTATAATTATCTCCCACTAACTCAGTTACACTATAACTGACACTTGTAATAGACAAATTTTTTTTGATGGTAGGTAACCATTCCATACTAAGTAAAACATCACAGAGACTCACTACTGCTGTAGAAATATTCCATGTGAGGCTCTCTCTCCACCAAGAGTCAAGTCACACTATCAAAAACCATGTGATCATTGATTATATCTATAGGAAACTAAAAACATATAGGTTGATCTAAAAATGATCCATTGGTATCACTAGGTCTTGAATAGAGGATACATTCAAGGAATGTAGCTTATGGATATGTACCAAAACTATATTTGGTGAAAAGAAGAATAATTTCATATGTAAAACCACACTAACATACACTAGGTTACAAGATCCTACAACTTGAATCAATCGTTTACCTTTTATAGCTATTCACCATAACTAGGGATCAATCTTGCACCTTAGAATATCAAGATTAAATGAAACAAAAAAGTATAAGGAACTCATCTTCCAGAAATTGATGTTGTATACTTTGGGTAGTATATACACACACAGATTTTTTTTGATAACATCATAAGAATTAATCTTGGTGGGGTAAGAATCCCTCTTCCTTTAATACTTGAATCCATGTCCAACATCACTAACACGAGACTCTACAAATTTGATATGTCTCCCAGTAGAAGCCTCACTACCAGGACCACCATCAATAGGGGTCCTAGCCAAGAAAGAAACTTGCACCAAAGGCTCATGATAGTCCACTACCATCTAAGAAAGGGGATTGGATCACCATGAGGCCTCTGCAATCTCTATATCTAAAACTCATGAAGAATCCTCAGCATAGGTCCACTATCTGATGGTACTACCAAAACTAAGTACAAGTAAATACGATAAGGAACATCCACCTAACACACAACAGGTGGGTTGAAATACTACTTAATGGATAGAGACATCACTGTAAAAACCACTATAAGAACTAACTCTTGCATATATCCACAAACTAAATCCTCATTACTAATCTAATCATAACCACAATCCTGCTATAGAATCCTAAATTAATGTTATTGTGGAAGCATCCAGTGATAGTTGAGATAAACCATGGTCAAAATAAAATATGTGGGGAACTGAATTAAGAATAACATGGAACTACAACTCATTCATATATAATTCAAGTATCAATGTTTTCACTTTAAAAAGTGCCTAGATGTACCGAGTCAACAAGCTAGTTATCAGAGTCTTGTTTAATGGATATGCTAGCCACTACATTGAAACTGGATTTCATGATCTTATATCCAATCTTGAGAAAACTTGACATTGTTTCCCAAATTCCCAAATCAAACCACACAGTTATACAATCTCCAAACTCTAGTCCTAAGATGCCCTCTTTTTATACCACTATATAATAACCTGACCCTCTAGGGCCTTCTTGGATAACAGTAAGATAAGTATAACACCCCAATAATACAACCAATAGTAAAGGGTCTAGAAACTAGCATAGAGTAGATATATCACACGCATGTGAGTCCCTATCCTAAAGTACCTTCACAGAAGAACACACCTCCACAAACAAATATAATAAAGAAAATTAGAAAAATAATACTCTAAATTCTTGAATAATATTTATCCTACATAAGAGTATCCCAATAATTATCGTAGAGGTATAAATTTTCAAATACAAGCCCATAAAAACTATAAAATATTACAACTTGCTAATATCATGGGAGATGCTATCCAAAAGAAACTCTTAGGTCCACCTGAGGTCCATATAGCATATCTAAGCTCCAAATATTCTCTAGTTTTTCTTAGTCTACCAAGGTATCCAAAAAATAACCTATCATCTGCAGAAGACATGACATCTATGGGAATGGAACATGTAGGGGTGATTATATATATACCCAATATGACACCTTGAAATCACAAATCACAATGTATTAATTGATTATTTTTCTCATCACTACAACCGAATGTCAATCAGTATATGGGGAATAATAATATATAATAATAATAACCCAAATATTCTTAATATAGACACTATGTCTCAAGGTGAGGTCATAAACATTCAACCAACATTAGGATTCTACTCAAGGATCCTAGGAAACACTCATCTGGGTGAACTTACTCTATAATCATGATAACATTGATTACACTCATATGATAAGTTGTTCTTATTGTGCCTCACCACAAATAAGTACTTTCTCAAACATAGAGGATCTTTATACACATATAGGAGATATCTCCAAGAGCCTCTAGGGTATACTAGACCTTACCATGAATATTCTTCTAAGTAGGGGATTGTATTCCCATGTACATCGGTAATAATGTTTCCTAAAATAACACCTAGGGAAGTTTAAGAAATGATAGAGGGTTATACCCTGGACATAGAAAGGGACTCCTAAAACTATATCTAAGACTAATACTATAGAGGGGATAAATCTAATTCTTATAATGTAATGCCTTAGTAATAACTCATGGGTATGGCCTAAGGGAACATATGAAGGGATTTCCCAAGGAGAATATGTTGATTATGTTTCATCCATACTAGAATCCCTTATTCTTCACTTATTTTTTTGTGTATTATCATTTTTGTGAATAGTCACTTCATTTTAGGATCATTTCCTTTTACAATGTTTAGGTATTTCTATACTACCTACCTTGGATCACTTCTATCAACTCCTCCTCATTCACTGCAATGGCTGGATTCTTTCTTAATTAAATGAATTTAAGGTCGCTCCATCATCATCATCAGTAAGGTTTAGTAAGATGTGAATCTCTTAAATTTGGATAATGATGATAAAATATGATTCATTATTTTTATAATATCTTTAGAAAACAATTTAAAGTTCAAAAAAATTCACCTACATTCAATATTCATTATGTAATCTGACTGCAAACCTTCAAGTGTGAAACCAGTGTCACATAATCTGATTTTGAAACCCTATCTATGAGACTCATTTAATGAAACCTCAGGTCCTTAACTAATCCATCCATATCATGGTAACATATCCTAATAAAGTTAGTCCTTATATCTGATCACTTCATGAGATCTTGGTGAGAATTATTTATTTCATAATCCCATCCATGTATCCCTAATGTGCTCAACCAATGAGAAACTCCTTTACCGCTCTAAATCTATGCCCCCTTCAAAAATCCAAAAAATATTATCACAATAGAAAATATTTTTCATTATTCATCACACAAAAAAGATAATAACCATGGTATTTATAAGGCTTAATCCACCAACTTAACTCCTAAACACACTCTCATATGTTCAACCCACAGTTATGAATTACTGACAAAGATTGTGAAACCAAATAACAATAAAGTGATCACTTAAAGCCTTCCAACACACTTAAAGGCCATTATTTATAGTGTGTTTCATATTATTTTATCTTCAAGAACCCATAAAATGATCTGTTTCAGCTTATATGATTGTTTTAATAGGCTCCATAACATGATCTATAAGGATTTATGTTCTTTACCTTCATCGTACGTCACAAGACTCTCAATAAAAAACATAGCAGCCTTCTATATATTATGGGTCTCATGAAATCAACAAAAATATTATTAGTCATGTGATTCTATCATTAAATCACCTAACAATTTATTGATCATTTGATTAGGATATCCCTTCTCTCTTATATGATCACACTAGACCCAAATTTAAATCAAACACAATGCAAGTCATCTAGATCAGAGAACCTTAGTTCCAAAATCCCCCCTCACTTTGGGTCTTTTGTAAATATAAAGTGAAATTTAGTTCTTAACATACTATAAAATAAAAACTATATCTCATATATCACTATAATTCTACATGATCAACAATTGATATAGAAAACACGAGTATATGAGACCATTCAATGAAAAATGACATTCCAGAGACTCTTCTTATATCTATTCTTGACCAACCTCCATAAAATACACACAAAACATACACATTCACAATGGATCAACTTCAACACCATATACTCCCCCTGAAAAATATAATTCTGTGAAGCCTAGAAACCTCATGTTGATAAAAAAGATCATATAAAAATTGAATTTAATATAATATTATCCACCTTTAATAATAAACCCAAAGAAAAACATCCTACCAAATATGATAAAACAATTAAAGAAATATATACAATGTGGAGAGTTTTTTTATAAACCTTCATATATTGAGGGAGGTATTTGAACACCAGGGTTCAACATATACTTATCAAACAATGGAGTAGCCAATTACTTTTTCATGATATGTTCCAGTTTAACAATCATTCAAAAATTATTTATTTTAATGATATCTTAAACCACCTTTCATTTGTTGAAATGATATCAGATCTTGATTTTTTTGGTGAGAAATTGTTGAATATGATTTTTCAAGAGAATTGGTACACTCTTATTTTCAAAGTAGATCACCATAGGTTGTTGTATATTCTAACCAATATCCTCCAACTATTTCTGTATCTACAATAACGGAGTTAATTCATTATTCACTGACATATATTTTGCTTCAATCATGATTAGTGATTTTATGTCATACTTCTTACTTTAGAAACCAATATAGTTTTTCCTAAAAATTAATGTAGTAAAAATTGTAGACTTTAGATTTACCACATCACTATCCCAATATGCATCAAATAATAGAGATAAAAAAATTTAATTTCTTTTATCATGGATAAATATATAATTTAGTGTTCTACAAATGTACCTTATGATACATTTAATTGAAATGAGATACTCCTCCTTTGAATTATTCAGAAACTACACCACCCAACATGTTGCAAAAACAATATTTAAACTCTTTTTTCTCATATAGATATTATTTCCAACTATCCTCCTATACAAATTTAGATCTATAGATTTTCCAACTTTGTAGTTCCCAATCATGGTTGAAACTATAATAAAAGTTTACATTAGTTTGTAATCATGCAATATGAATTTCTTGAGGAGTTATCTCACAAAATTCTCCTTAGAAAAAAACATATATCCATTCTTCTAAGAAACATGAATCCCTATAAAATAGGTGATTTCCTATACCAAGGGAATTTCAAACTCAGATTTTATTAAGTTATAAAATTATTAAATTGATCTTTGTTTTTATCACCAAATATTATATCATCCACATACATGCACAGCAAAAACTATTTCTCATTGGATGTATTCACATAAAGATTGTGATTAACACCGACCCATTTAAATTATATCTTATTTTAGTATGAGTTAAGTCAAGAAAACTAAGCTTGATCTACTTATTTCAATGAATATATATCTTTATTCATTCGTCACACTTTGTTTTTGTCATCACTAATAAAAATTCCCCCCAATTCCCATTATTATTTTTTTATTGAAGAAAGCCATTCAAAATTTCTATTTTAATATCCATGTGATAGATTCTATATCTTTTCTAGATATCCATCACCAAGGATATCCTAATAGACTCTAGTCGATCTAATTTCAATGAAAAATATTCTACATAAAACCCTTTTATTTGAGAATATCCCATACCGACCAATTGAATTTTCTTTGAATCAAATTTCTTTAATCGTCGTATTTATTTTTGAATATCCACTTTGTTCCATTGATATTATGTTGCTCATAATTTTTTGAAATCTTATAGGTTTTATTTTTGATTTTTTTCAAATTCTTATTTTATTTATCTAACTAGTGATTCATCTTTAGTTTTCTCCTTGAAATAGGTTGTCTCCTCTAGATATTGTAGAGAAGTATGATTAAAATTCCTTATTATTATTTTTTTGTGTTAGTGTATGTCTATCTGCAATGATGTTAGATGGATAAAATTATTCTCTTCTATTTATCCTCTAATGTATAGTTTGAATTTATTCATATTCATATCACTATGATGACTTGGCCTTTGATTGATCATCATTTAATTAACCTTGATTGTTAGGTGAACCTTTCAAATCTTTGTTATTTTTTTCAGTTTCAGTTTCAAGTTCTTATTCCCCATTGAACACATCAGTATTTGGGAATCTAGAGTTCTTAATTCATTATATTCAATGATATTGACATCATTTCACTCTACAATTTTTCTTTTCCTATTGTTATAGATTTGAGGCCTTACTCTTCATTGAGTATCTAAGGAATATTCCATCTTCTATGACATCACCATACTTTCCTTGATTTCTTCTTTTGTTTGGATATAAAACATATTCCCAAATATCTAATTTTTTAGTGTTTCCTCTATTACACTCCACATTTTATAGGGGTTATCTCATCACCAAGACTCAATAATTCCTTATTCTGAGTATGAACTTAAATAATAAATTCCTTCCATTATTGGAGAGTGATTCTACTTTCAAGGAGTATAGTTTTGTACATATTATTCACTAACCTATTTATATTTTAAATAACTCATTTTTATGGAGTTCTCACTAACGAACCCTCAGGTTTAATGATATATTTATATATAATTATCAAACTCAATTAATTTATATTCTATACAATTATTATATTTTAGAAATTTCAATTTGAACCATTTCTCATTTTCATAACTTCTTAGATATATCTTCATGAAATTTTTGACTTCAATTTTTATTTTATTGATCAAGAAAAAAGACATTATAATATAACACTTAATGAATAGAATGAAATACTTTTCTCAATGAGTGATAGATATGTTCATCATTCCACACAAATCCATGGGATCTAGATAAATTATTTTCAAACCCCCTTTTATTCTTTAGTCAAAAAGATTTTAAAACCATATTTCCGGACATACATGAATCATAAGTTTTTTCTCAATCTTACTTCAAGTTGGGAATGTCCACTTCATCCCTAATTTTAGACCAAACTTCAATGATCTATTGATTAATGTACCTAATCTTACAGTTTCATAAGATATTTTCTTCCTCAACTACTACCTAGTATAAAATAATATCTGTTCTCTATCCCTTCATGTGGGAGTTCCCTAATCTTTCTTTGATGATGTAACCTTTCTGATTAAATATAAATTCAAGACTTGAATCACATAGTTAACAAACACTCAATATATTGTGTCATAGACCATCTATATAGAGAAATCCTTTCTTCTTCAACTAATCTCCTCCAAATAAATATTACTACACCTTTTTATTTTAAAGGCTCTAATATTTCCAAAATGAACTATTAAATCAACCCATCCCTTTAAATTTTTAAAGTGATTCTTGTAACCTATCATGTGGGATGAGAGCCCACTAAAAATAATATAGGTGTTACTATTTTTTATATACATGAGGGAAATTTCTGTTAATTTTTGTTCTATTTATTATTATTTTCTTTTCACAATATAATTAGGTGAGTTGAGGTAATGGATGGAATTATCTTCTTCTCTCCAACATAGGTAGTTATTTAAAACTCCTCAAGTTATTCAAATGGATAATATATCGCTTTAACTAGATCTAGTTGGGTTTTTTTGTATTTTAATACCTTTATGTTTCATGGTGGTAACCAATTCTTCTCCTTAGCCTATAATCAATGAATTTATGCCCAAAGTTTGAGAATTGATAATAGTATCCATAGATTGTATTATTTTTCTAAGAGGATATATATGACATCATTCTCTTCTATAGACCACCATTTTCTTATCTTCTTAAGTGACACATAGATTACTCATATTAGGACATGAAATGTATAAGATATCCATAGAACCTGCATTTATTTAGAGGGAATTTTTCTCATTCTCATTCCTCTATATATCAACATATTTCAAAAATATATTTTGTTTTTGGTAAACTATTAATGATTGAGGATTAATTTCAACCCTCTACACTGTTTTATTTGAAGTTGTCTTTATTTTTCCCTCACGAACATAAGAATATCCATAGATATAACCAACTCTTCTCTTCACTTTACTTTGTTTTGTCATAGTTCGTACCTCTGATGGCATAGTATGATGGAAAACTCCAATTTTAAATATAAACCCAAATATTTTCTCATTAAAAATTTCTATACACATCCTGAAACATGGAAGGATCCTTCCAAGAGTTCTATTGCATAAAACCTTTCAAACTACAATTTATTACTGGGTTCACTTTATTTACGTTCTTCAAGATTTATCTTTAGAGTTAAATATTACTCATAAAGATATCTGTTCTTCTTTAATATCTCCTAAATAAAATCACTAAGGTTATCAATAACCTTTTATTTATATTTAATATTTAATTTTAACTCAATATCCTTATATGAAATTCCATGAGTTGTTGAACAATTTTTAAGTGCACCTTGTATCCTATCAATTTTATCTTCAATATGATCCACATAATCAACGTATTCCTTTAAAAAAATTATTTTTTTCAATATAAAGTATTTTTAGAGATTCCTCAATTTCCTCATTGATATGAAAAACACCATTTAGTTATTTTAAAATCCCATTTTTAGTTTCTTTCTTTTCAACAATTTCTGACAAAACATAATCATTATCTGATGTAAATTATATTTCATCTTCATTCAGATGTCCTTAATTTTTTTATTTCTTTTCCCAAAATCCTATTACTCAAAAGCATATTTACTAAATAAGTTTCTAGTATATAGTCTTTTATAGGAGAGAACTTCCTCAGGTGGTTTTGAGTAATTTTGGTTTCACACTCCTCATCATTGAACTTTATTAGGTACTCTAACAATTTTATCAAATCTAAAACATCTAAAACATACCAGGGGTAACTTCCCTTAAAATTGTACATTTCCTATTTATAATTTTATGGTCACATGTGAATAAATTTCATCATCCATATCATCTTAATCATTACTCCCTTTAGTGATGTAATTTTTTTTTATAGATTTAAATTTATTCTCCTTACTTGTATGAATTGGTGTTTCTTATAGATTTATTCTCTTCTCATAAGAAATAAAAATTCAATAGATCATTAACAGAAAGAGTAGAAAAATTCATTTCATCAAGAGCTAATACCTTCAAAATTTATAAAAGTGGAAGCCTTATATAAAAATTTGACAATGTAAATATCTTTGATTTTTTATTCTCACTCATGTATGGATCCTATGAATTTTATGATTTTATTGAAAGAAACTATATTCATTTTAATCTGGATGCATTTTCAAATAAAAAAACTTATTTTTCAATACTTCAATATTTTTATACTTCACTCTTCTATCTCCTTTGTATATATTTTCAAATTATTCCCACATTTACTTCATGATAGAGAAACCAAAAATCATTAAATATATCTAATATAACAAAGTTTTTATTAGTTCATTTTTGGCCTTAGGATCAATATTAATGATTTTTCTATATGCCTTAGTCATAGAACATTCCAGAGTATTACTGAATAGAATCCCCTAAATTATAGAAAAATTAGCTTCCATCACAATAGGTTATAGATGAGATATATTTTGTTATTTGAAATATAAATTTTTTATCCATAAATTAGAATTGAAAAATATTTCCATTACAAGAAACACTGATGAAAGATTTTACACTACAAACCATTAACCTCTGATAAGACTTCTTGCAACCTATGAAAACCTGAAAGGGTAGGAGTGAATCATGGTGTCAATTTTTCTCTTTGACTTAATGATACTTTCCCCAAATTTTGGGGAATTCAGTAAACCAGTTATAAAATATTTAACAATGATAAAAACAAAAAATATATAAATAAAATCACAGAATAAAATGGGTTTTAATTGGTTTACCCCATAGGCTTAGTCCAAGGGGTATAAGGAAATTATGTGTTAGTCACACAAAAATCAACAATGATTCACTAGTTTTTATGGATTAAAATTGTTCAGTTATAGTCACTTAATGCCTAGATCTCTTCCTTTACAATGGTTATGGAATAATTCACTACCTCCCCCATATCACTTCTATCAACTCTTCCTCACTCACTATATTAGATGAACTATTCCTCAATTTAACAATTTTAAGGTTTATCCATCATAATAACTAAAGTGTAGTAATATTTATAAAATTTAATGTCTAAGTATGATGATCAGATATCATTCTTGTTCTTCAGAATATATTTAAAAAAATTTCTTTAGAGTTAAAAAAAATTCATCTGAATTCACTTTTCAATGCATAATCTAATCATCAACCTCTGATCATGAACCCTAAATTTCTTAATCTAACCGCAAACTCTTAAGAACAATACCTTTGTCATGTATTCTTAGGTACATAAATCAGCTTTCAATATTGTGGTCAAATATCCTATGTCATATGATCCTAATTACATGATTAGTTTATAAGATCTAGATTGAAACATCTTATCACCTAAACACAGTTGTATTTCCCTTATGTACTCAACTAGAGATAAAAACCTTTTTTCACACCACATCTTTGACCTCATTCAATAATATCATAAATCTCACAGGAATTTATGTTCTTAATCATTATTCATCACACACTAATGGAAAGAAAAATGGTACTAAAATAGTTTAATCCACAAAACTGACTCCGAAAAAAGGAAAATCCATTCGTCCCACTTCCATGACATATCAAAAAATATTATGAAACTTAATCACATTCAAGTGATCACATAAACATTTCAAACACATATGGACATTTTTATTTCTATATTGTTTCACTTCATGTGATTTGTAAGACCCCATCACATGATCTCTTCAATATTATGAAATTATTTTAATAGGAATAATCATATACACTATAAAGATCTCTATTATCAAACGTGATTGTGTGTTCCAATAATATCCACAAAAAAACTTGAATCTTTTCATATGCGATGCAACTTAGGTTATCACCAAAAATATTCATGCTCATGTGATTTCCTCGTATATCCTTATAATAACATACAATTCATGAAATCAAGAGATCTCTTTTGTATCATGAGATTATATGAGGATTTAAATTTTACACGATTTGAATTTATTTCCTCCATATTTTAAGTAAAAAAAATTGAAAAACACTAGAAAAAAGTGTCATATTCTATAATATTCTTCAATAACACATTTGGAATTCTACTTTATGAATATCATTCTCCATAGATATAAAACTACATGATCACACTAGAAAAATATTAACAATAAAAAAACACAATTACTTTATCTCTGAGCACCTTGGTTATAATAGTTAGTTTTAAACTAGTACAAAATAGAATGATATTTTTAAATACTTTAAATGAAATGACTTCTTTTATATAAATCATTATTTTTCACTATTCAGGAAAGAGTTAAATCATTTCAAAAAAATACCAAAAGTTTTTCTTAAGAATATTTTTATATTGTAGTTTAAATAAAATCTTCCATTTTATTAAATAATATTTACAAAAGTGGAATAATATAATTATAATATCCTCACATAAAATAAAATAAAAACCATTTTTACAAAAAAATGTATTTTTATAGAATTAAATGATTTTATTCACATTCCTTTCCAAGTAACAACCATTATATGATTTTTATTTTATTTTATTAAATAAATTATCAATATATTTCATCAAAATCATTTAGAGTAGTAATTAATTTAATTTATAATATAAGAATATATTTCACTCTTAATAAATATTTTCTAAAAAATATATATTTTTACCATTAAATGATTTTGTCTTCATTTAAAAGAAATTTATAATAAATGCATCTATTATTATTAATTAGTTTACATTTAAAAAATATAATTTTTGAAAAAATTTGTTACTAAAAAATATAAATTTATCTTTAAAATGAAATATATATAATATAAAAAACATGATTTTATACAAAAATGATGCATTTAAATTTAAATATTCCTGAAATTGTATTAATAAATTATTATCATTAAAAAAATACTTATATCCTTAAAATTATTTAACAAATTTGTAACAAGAAAATGTTTCTACATATATTTCATAATTTAGTTACACTTATTCATACCCACCAATCTAACAAGCTTGTAATAAATATAATATTTAAATAATAATTTTGTGGTTCATTTAAGATCGATGTTGTATGTGGTAAACAATATCAAACATAATATTCACTTAAAGGAATATGCATTGTAAAATATCAGGGTGTTTCATTAGGAACATGCTCTATCTATTCTCTAAGTGGCACCACAAGCCGTCATAGAGGTGATATTTTTTGGGATTCCAAAATAGAGCCTCAAAATTCCATTAACAACCTAAATCTTAACAAAATTTATGAAATTAATAGGAACCCACACATGGAAATATCATCTAATAAAATTTATATGTGCTTACCCACAACCACTGTGTATGACCACCCAATACAAAACCAAGTACAATGATTGTACCATAAGTACCAGTACACTACTTAATGCCATATAAAAAATAATCATGCACATACTTTGATTTTATTAATTAAATTTCACCAATAAATTATTTGAAAAGACCTAAAATATATTATTATTATTTAATTAATTGAAACCTATATAAACGATGAGAAAATAGGCACTTGACATGTAAAACTCATATTTATATTATAAATATAACAGAAAGGCCCAAACATAGCTTTTCCTTGAGTTATTACCATCCTATATCTGTTCTACCAAGCCAAAATTTGTAAATAAGAAAAAATATGCTCTAATAACATTTTACAATACCATGAAATGGTTCTTCAGGATTGATCTAGTGAACCGCATGATGTAATTATTACCTCTCGATATGTAAGGGTATATTTAATAGTATTGTGGGACTAAGTCATAGAGTGAGAAGACTATGCACTCAATATTAGGTTGGAAATAATAATAAACATAAATCAAGTATTAATAAATGAATAACAAATTAAAATAAACTTTGTCAAATTCAATAGGTAATAACATCACATATAATATAATGTTGGGATACAACAAATCATGATCAATGTCAAAAGGAACCCCATATGTAGCGGATAAATACAATATATTTAAAAAAAATAACAAAATAATAATAAAGTTATAATATAAAAAGGTAATGGAATATGTTTTTTTAGTACCTTGATACCTATTATCACCACATTCTCAAAAACCCATCATTGGGACCTTTCCCTTGGATATATTTCAAAAAATATTCACATCCACCAGGGTACCCTTGTAGAGTGTGAGTAATAAATCCAGTATAACACCCTCAAAAAATCCTTAACATTAGTATAATAGATATATTAATGTGTATTCATTGAAAGAAATAAAAACATAACAAGAATACACTTTTTGGTATCATCATTTCTTAATGAGGACACCTTTAACCCTATCTGTACCATCATTATATCCATGATGTAATTAAGAGTCACATCAAACCAGTAATACGATACTGGTAAATATGGATCAATTTGAGGAATACATCACAATAGATAACCTCCTAGGGAATCCAAACCATACCCTCAAAGAAATGTCCCATGGATGAGTCCCACATCTACTAAGCAGTATGGGGAGGGAATATCAATAGGAAACCTCCCAAACAATTCAAAACATCAACTCAAGGAAAGGTCATATATCTATACCTCACATATCCAATACCAAAGATTTTGGTTTGAATAAGGGATCACAATATCTAACCTCCCATGTGAGACGAACTATCCCCTCAGGGTATGGTCCCATGGATATATCACGCACCTTAATACAATGATTATCGGTACTCTCACTCAGGATGTAGTCATAATCATCATTCTGATGTTTTTACATGGTACATAAAAGAAATGATAAAAAAGTATCATAGTACTCACCAATGTCCAATCATATAATCATAAGAAAAAACCCATAAGGACATGGATTATTGACATCCATCATGAAAATATTAACAAAAAAACATGAATTATTGACAATGGATGCACCTCTCACATGAAAGATAATAAAAATATGGTGACCAAAATCTGGTACGATAAGGAAGGTATCATAATATTTGGTAATGATGAGGGTTTTAGGATTGTTTGATTGGAAAAATCCTAGTATAGGGGAAATACACAAGACATGCTGATGTCTTAATTTTTTATGGTCTCACTCACAACATTCTTTGTGTTATTAAACTTTGTGACCCAATAAATTATATAATATTTTCCAAGAAATTATGTGTTATCAAGGAAAAATATGGTGCAGTAGTTCTATAGGGAAAGAATTTTAATGGAAGTCTCTACCTTGTGAGTGGTAAGAAGATATTATCTTTATGTACAAGGAAGAGGAAAAAAAGTTATGGCATAAAATTATTGTCCACTTAATCCAAATTTTCATAAAAGATATGGTGAAATATGAAGCTTCTTGTGACCTATCTAGACAATCACATGACCATACTCATACATGTGATTCTTATCAATAAAAAAGATCATTCAAAAGTCATATAAGGAAAAAGAGAAATGGTCAACAAGAGTTCCTGAACTAGTAAATATTGACATGTGTCAACCTATTCACCAAGATATATTGATGGGTGGAGATACCATGTTCTCTTCATTGATGAATTTAGTATAATGGTATGGGTATCAATCATCACCCACATGTCTAAGGTTTTTAGTTTCATTACAAGATATCGATGAGAAGTTGAAATGATGCCAGGTTATAAAATATATGATATTAGATTAGATAATTGAACTGAATTAAAAAACATCCATGTAGAGGATTACCTCAAGAAATATGGGATAAAGAACCTAGTTTTAGTAGTAATAACTCCACAACAGAATACAGTAGTTGAGAGAAGAAACATAATTATCTACAACATGGCTAGAACAATTCTCATTAAGAAAGACCCACTACATATTTTTATGGAAATAATTTTTGATGACATCATTATAAACATCAAGTAAAAATTTATTGTATCCAGAATAATAGAACACTCCATATGAGCTATGGTATGAAAGGAATCCAATGTTGAAATACTTTTGACTTTTCAAGAAGTAAGTGTTTCATTCTCAATAAGGATAAACATAGGATGTTTGAATCCCATGGAGATAAAGGGATATTTATGGGTACTCAAATAAAATAAAATCATATAAATGATTTAATAAGGGGATGGGAAAAGTTGTTGAAATTCGTGATGTAACTATAATAGAGAATGAGAAAAATCTTTAGAAAATAAATGACCAGTCTTGGATTTATTATGATAAAGAGATAAGCAGGTCATGTGATGTTCATGTTCTGGAGGATTATTCAGAAGAAGATTTAGATAATGAAAAGGATTATTAGAATTCAATATATCTATAGAGGTAGAATAAAAGAGTTGAAATTGATATACAAAACACAATTTGTGATCGGACAATGCCAATGCAGACATAGAGGATGAAGACTCAACAAAAAAATCATACTTATCATAGGTAGAGCCAAAATTATTTGATGAAGAAACTGGAGATGAGAATTGGGTTTAGGCTATGAAAGAAGAGATTGACCAAATTGAGAAGGATCAGACATGGCATATTTTTTTGAGGCCAAGGAATAAGATTTTAATTAGGACTAAATGAGTATTTCTCAACCAAATAAATGAATAGGGTGAGGCATTTTGAAAAAAATAATTACTTATGTGAAAAGGGTACTCCCAATTAGTGGGTATCAATGTTGATGAAACATTTTCATCTTTTTTAAATATAGAGACTATCAGATTATTCATGACCATAATAGTGAAAAGAATGTTTACTATTTTCTAGATAGATGTCAGGTCGACATTTCTAAATGGGGTTCTCAAAGAAAAAGTTGACATTGAGAAGCCAAATGGTTTTATCATTTATAAATATGATAATAGAGTTTTTTGGATGAAAATGAGATATATGGGATGAAGCAAGCACCCATAGTATGACATTCCAAACTAGATTAGTTTTTAAAAAATCTCATTTTCAAGCATGGTGAAGTTGATTATAATATATATATAACCCATGACTGTAATAAAAGGGTGACGATGTTGGTATATGTTGATAAAATAATCATTACTGGATTAGATGAAGCTCAATATAAGAAATTCACAAAATACTTGAAAAGTGAATTTGAAATACTGATGATCAGGGAGTTGACATTTTTCCTTGGTTTATAGGTGGCACAAGGAAATAATTAAACATTAATTTATCCTAAAAATATGATAAGGAGTTTCTAAAAAGATTTATAATGGATGATTACTATGAGACAAAAACTCCAGTAGCTACCTAGATGAAACTTTCATGGGATGAAGGAGTCAATGTAGTTAATATCATAGAATATTGGAAAATCATTGGTAGTTTATTATACTTGACTGGGAAAAGATATGATATTTTTTTCCACATGCTAAGAAGAAAATTACAATGTAAACTCACCTAAGTTCAGTGAAAATAATACTTTGGTATATCAGAGGAATGGTGGACTTTGGTTTTATGTATAATGACAAATCTCAATAAGAGTTATTGGGATATACATATGAAGATTGGTCTGTTTCAGAAGGTGACAGAAAATAGACATCGGGTGGTGCATTCTATATTGGGAGATAGTGTATTTATTGGATAATAAAGAAACAAGATTTCATTTCATTGAGAAACAAAAAAGCTAAACATATTGTGGTTACTCAAGTGTGAATGAAGTTATTGTGGATGAATCATTTTCTTGAGGATATGGGAGTTGAAGTGATGTCTTAAATGGAAATCCACTAAGATAATTAATGTTCTATAAATCATAGAAAAAATACAATTCATAAGTCAAGGAAAAATCACATTGAAATCAAGTATCATTTCCTCCAGGAGAAGGTGGAGTAAGGGCTTGTGAAGTTGAAGTATGTGCATACTGAACTACAGGTTGTAGAAATTCTAAAAAATACCTTACCCAAAGAAGCATTTGATGGACACTGACTGGCTCATGGAGTCTATTATACTACCCACACTTGAAAAATTGTGGATATGGAACCCCCTCTCCCTGAGGTATGTTGTGTTTTCCCTAATGTACTGATGTGTGTTCTTTACCTTGTTGCAGAAAATAATTACGTGACCTTCCGGTTCATTGAAAAGGTAAGATAAATTGTGGATACACAATGGGAGAAAATGTATTAATCAAGAAATGGGGAGAATCTATTCAGTAACGCAATGATATAGGGGAGTTGAGATTTTAAGAGTAAAATGATGTAGGATGAGTATTAAATCTGATGATGCTTGAAGTGATCAATCAAAGAATATATATCATGATATGTGAGGTTCATTATGAAAGAATATTAGTGGGTTTGGAATAGAATGAAGTGATTCACGGTTGAAATTTTCATTTTACTCTTGTTTCTCATGATGATAATGTCTCATGCGGGCTTAGAGTGTAAGTTGAGTAAAGTGTTGATTGTTATCTTTATTTCAAGAATTGAATTCTGGTATAATATGGAAAGAGACTAAATGTTGTATCAAATTTGAAGAGTTTTCAACAAACCAAAAGGGGCATATTGTTTAGGAAAAATCCCTCGAGGATTACGGTTCATAGAAGACAAGAATATCACATAAGACTTGTAGTTTGTGGGACGACTCATCATTCGTGAAAATGATTCTGTGATTTGTGGAGCCAAAACTGTATTCATTAACAAAAGATATCATCCTTTGCGAAGGAATGAAGATATATGTAGACTGCGAATGGAAAACAATTCTCATAAGGCGATTAGTATGCAATGAAGGTTGTACCACATCAAAATATTTAAGTAAAAAATATTATTGGACTTTGTATATCTATTTTCCTATATAAGGACCGCTAATACAAATATTACTCAAAGAGATTTTCATCAGAAAATAACATTACTCTGGAAGAATTAAGCTATTTATGAAAGTGGTTCGCATGGAATAATTCTGCAAAGTGAAGTGGTTCAGGAGGGAGTATACCAAAAAGGGTAAATCATTTTATGGGAACAGTATGTGAAATAATTTTTGAGGGGCTCTACACCACACAATGGAAAGTGGTTTATGGAGGAGGAGTTAGTCTGTGGAAGAAGAGGTTGTATGCAGAGGAAGTATGTGGATGTGGTAAATAGAGGTAGTACACAGAGCTGGTATGAAGAGGTAGTACATGGAAGAATAGAGAATCCATGGAGCATAGGAAGTCAATAGAGGAGGGTGGTGTAATGCAGTTCACGGAGGAAGAATTTTGTTCACAAATGGAATTAAGTAGTTCAAGAAAGCAATTTTCACTAACGAACATTATGTGGAAAAGTGGATTTCACTTATGAGTGAAAATGTGACTTCAACATAGAATCTATTCTATAATTGAGGATGCGTTCTTTCATGAAAATTGAGGGACCTACAAGTCCATATACTGTGAGTGGATCCCTTCCTAGAGTAATGAATAAGGGAAGAGGAAGAAGGTAATCTTTTCCACCGAAAATTATCCATATAAAAAGATAGAGGGAGTGAACCTTGTTAATGTAGTGAGAAGACCCAAAATCTTGTATTGGTAGTGAGCCTTAGCATATAAGTGATCTGTCACGAACCTTGTAATTTGGTAGTGAGTCATAGTGGATTTTGTACAATCAGTACATTGCCATCGTACACTCCTTGGACGCAGCCCAATAGGGTGAACAAAGGAAAAAATGTTGTGTCTCGTGCCATATTTTAATTTTTCTTATATATCTATATGGTAAGAAGATATAAGATAGTTTTTTACAATGAAACAAGATCAAAAGGGTAATTTTTTTTAATCTCTCATTCGCTGATCCCCCTCATGATATTTAACCTAATTGGGATAACAAAAATCGCCATAGGAATAGCCATAAAACTACTCCCTTACCATGATATAATGATTTCCCATATATCAAAATTCATACACACAATACCATCAAAAGTGAAGGGGATCATACCCCACACCCAAATATTAACCCATTAAGTCACCTTGACCTTTATTAAGATGAATATTTCACTCCAAGTCCAAATTATCTTGGCTAATAGCCCTACCATGACCCATGGGATGAGGAAAGATTCTAAACATTATATAAAATTAAAACATGACTCTACCTACAAGGTTTTAACCACATAATATAGACCCAATTGATCACTTTGACAGCTAAAGTCAAAATCCACTCGGATAACCCATGTACCCGCTTGCAATTCAATCCATACAAATTCATTAAAAAGTTTTAACATGGTTAGGACTTCCCGGCTTAATCTCTAAAGAGTGTTTTTTAAGGAACATTCTGTGATTCATTATTGGTCATCAAAAACCCCAAAATTAGACCCAAAACCTCATAATTAATGGTTTATGTTGGGAAATGAGAAAACTAAGGGAAATGTGGTATATAAAGTATAAAAGGAATTAGGATTACCGAGAGAGAACCTATGAAATGAACAACACTTATAACCAATAATATAAGAGATTAGAGGATTTCAAAATGCCATATAAAATCTCCAACATTGGATAAAAACAAGTGAGTCTCAAGGGAGTATGAGTGGAGGGTTTAAAGGGGACCAAGGGGAATTTCCAACTATTCACCTTAGAGAAAACTACATAGTTGCTTGATCATGAAATTATAGTGATGGTGACATTGTGATACATCCCTACTGATTCTACATTGCAACATTGACTCCCGGTCACAACTCAATCAACCTATAAAATGACAAGATCCCAAAACCCATCAGATCACCATCTCTGTGTGACATCCTATACTATTCCACAGAATCCCACATTCTCCCTATGTTCATTCCATGACTCCCTCACCATTATGTGACCATACATAAGGGTACATCCATAATAATGAGATCCTCATGTATGGTAATTTACAAATGTTAACATCCATAGGCCCCATTCCATGGAACCACTCGGTCATAGTGTATCCCCCTACTTCACACTAACCATCACATTGTGGTCCCTCAACGGAATGGTTTGACCTAAGATTAGCCACCCATCACACCGTGACTCCTAGTATTAATTGTACAGTGACCTATCAAAAACATAATTTTATCTCCAAAAAAATCCTAACTTCGCAATTGAAAATATCGGTCTATCACCCACACCCAAAAAACATTGATCCCATCAAGAGATAAAATATTAAAATATTTTTTTAATAAAACACATCATGAAATTTCAGGGGTGTTACATTTCTTATAGAAAATATTAAATAGGTTGAGTTCATAAATGATGAAACTACCACCTATTAAGAGTCTGCTGATAATTTTGTTTTTGAGGAATGATTAGAGTCCCAAAAGTCTAAAATCCAATACATATACATGTCAAGCTCAATAGTATGGGATTATTTATTAGTATGGTAATTAATGTGTTAGAACATGGGATGAGGTATTTTTGAGCTAAATTAAGTTTGGATAGCCTGCTCAACTAAAGGAAGACCAAATTTTGAGATCCCTTGTCTATATAAATGCTTGGCACCTGGATAGATCCTATAGTAGAAGGGACCACATGAGATTGGTTTCACAGAGTTGCATGACTTCCTCATTCTAATAGTGTGTGTATAATGAGTGATTGGTACAAGTTGAGGTTCAAATGATCAGCTCACCCATCCCATAGAACCTACAATTTTGAAAAAGAAAGAAAAAAGAAAAAAATAAATTCCTATAAATGAGTGTTGTTTGGAAGATTATTAAAAACCTGAAGGGGTTATACCCATAGGGTATAAGTTGGTGTTTTTACCTATAAATCATTCTTTGTGGAAAATATTTGAAAGTAAATTCATGAAATTAACTATAAATAAACCTTTTAAATATTAGCTATAATAAATTCTATTAAGATTTTGTATGTCATATAATGTTATTATAATTATGAGATCTAAAAAATGGATATATTGTTTATTTAATTTAAATATATTGGATGATATATTTATAATAAAAAACAATTTTTTTGAATATCTTAATATATTCACTAAGGTATGAAAGTTTCTATAGTCTATTTGTGGATTGAAATAACCATATATGAGTTAAAATTTAAACTTTGATGATGTAATTTAGGATTATTGATTTCATAAAAAATAAATATGAATCGTGTATATATATGTGTTTAAAATCATACTTCTGAGGTTTTATTTGGATGTTTTACTGCATGTCAAAAATTAAATCCATATCTATTCTCAATAAAGGCTTTCTTGTTAAAAATATTACCATTGAAAGACATGGATTAAGTTTCCTATATTATGATATGAATAAATATATATAATGTTACTTTTTCTGATATGGAACACCTATATATGTAAACTATAAAATAGGTTTAGCAATGAAAACTCATGGAATGAGATTTTTCAAGTTTTACATGGAATGAGAAGTATATAAGATTTATGAATTTTTATGGAGATAAAAAATAAATGCATGAATATAATTACATATACATTAAAGAAATGATTAATCATGAATTACATGTTGTGTAACTAAATTTATGTATATTATGTAAAGAGAATAAATAATCTATATTAATCAATTCTTTGTGAGAGTTACTATATTCCTATAAAGAATGTCCTTATATGATTGATAAGAACCAAAGATGTATTAATATAATTCTAGAGGAGGAGGTAATATTAGTAATGAGATATACTTATGCTAGTTTTTAAACTAAAAAATAGGATTCAAAATAACAATTTTTTTGTTTCAATGGTGGTGTCATTAACCAGAATATTTCTAATCATCCAATAGTTGGGGATGCTGCAAAAAAATCAGAGTAAATCACTATAAAAAATATTTCAAAATAATTTGTTTGGATCAAAAAATTCATTACTAAACTTATAATATATTTGACATGATAGCTTTTCTATAAAAACATCAAATCTATCGTGTAGGAAAAGGAACATAAATTTCACTAGTGGACAAAAAACATCCTTCATTATTACCAACTTGTAGAAAAATTATTAGGATATGTGATGAAAATATTTTTAAATTTGTTATTGAGGATAATGCAGTAGATCCATTTAAAAAACCATTAACATAGCAAAAACATGATGGGGATGTAAAATAATTAGATATTTGATACATTTTGGATTGAATCTAATGATTTTATATCTATATTAATACCTAATATAGTTAATTTGATAAAATCTTTTTAATATAAAATGTTTTATTGTTTTATATTTAATGTCAATGTTCACATTATAATTCATTTATAGTGGATGCATTTTGTACTTGGAATTGGAATGATAATTAAACTCATAAAAAATCAATAATTTTATATTGATTAAATTTTACGATGGAAAATCATAGGATATGACAAAATCTTAAGATAAACATGAGTATAGGTTCATGTAGAGATACAGATTTCACTTACGAGACGTAAGAATAAATTGTTTTCTAGATTTTACTACTAAATTATATCACATGGAATGTTTTACAAATTATTTTTGATATACTTAGGGGATTATACATTATCCTAATCCTAATTATATGATAAAAGCAAGGTACCATTCTTGTGTACTGCTGTACTTTGATACCATTATTACACTAGGATTATAGAATAGTTAATCAAGGGTTGGTTAGGTATGTTTCTAATCAAGAACTGGGTTTTCTTAACCAATATGAAAATTTTCCTCCCAGATACATTTTATTGTATATTGTCTCTTAATTGAATTACACTAGGGAAATCAATTTCATATTAAGTTGAATAAAATATAAAATAATCATCTACTTATATGAATGGCATGTGATGTATTCATCTATATTGGTAATTATATTTCAAGTAAATAAATATTGCATGAGTTAGACTATACAAGATCAACTATTTTCAAGTTTCTTAATTCTAATTAATTTATTGGAAAAGGGGTTATATAATTATTCATATTATGTAAAAATATATATCTGGTAGACATGTTCGTATGAAGATACCAATGTTTAATAGGTATGACAGTAAATTTCATTAAACTTTTAGAGTATTAATGCTATTTTAAAGTACACTCTTTGAATATTTTTATGGATTAGGAATTCATAATTAGTTTCAATTATACAAAGACCCATTGAGACATAATTAAGTATATGGAGTGAGGACTTATTTTAGTCAAAAGTGTTTCTACCAAATGGGATAACTTATGTTAGTTTATCCAAAAATATTTTAGATATGAATTTACATATTGTTTTGAAGTATGTATGGAGTCAATGAGTCTTCAGTGCAAGTTTTAGTTTGAATGTGTTATGAACATTAATCCCAATATCATAGGTAGATATATGATATATATATCAATTATTGATATGGATTATAGGTATGATATACATTTATTATGATTATCATAGTTAATATTTTTTTTCTACAAAACTATCAGTATCTTTGGCTTACACTAAAAGTGATGATGTATTTATTGAAATTTGGTAAACGAAGAGTGAAATGGTAACATATGATAAATGAATAATGTATTGTATTTTATAAATAACGTGGATAAAGTGTTTTTTGATCATTTATAAAATGGTCAAACTCAAAGAAGATTCTTTAATAATTGATAAGGCCTGTAAAAATATCCAAGGGTTATCAACATTATTCATTAATTAACTAAGAGTCGTTATTAATGTATCATTTGAATAAAATTGATTTTATTCCCCATAAATTTTAGATATTCCATAGCTAGTATATTTACTTTAGATCTAATAACCAGTTAGTTGTTTCTAACTAAACAACATCAATTAAATGAGTTATATATTTTGGATTGATTTTGAATTCTATTTATATACTTCATGTTATTTCTATTTCATAGCATATTATTTCTCCTAATTTAATAGTTTCCATGTTTCCACTATATTTAGACATAATTGTATTAATATATAGCATTGAAACTCAATTCACATTATTTCATGTAAAAAATATAGAATGAGATGGCATTTAGTTATAATGTTCTCATTTATTATCAGAAAAGAGTAAAAGTGGTTGAAAAATATTGATGTGTGAGAAGTATCAAGAGGTTGTATGTTAGATATAAAGTAATTGTCTTAGAAGATCAAAATTATTCACATATGTTCTCCATTGAAGATGTTTAGTTTTGGGTGTACTTAAAGAAATGTGGGGAAAATTATTCATCCTTTAGTGTATTTTATAACAAATATTTTAGTACTTGGTCATATATTATGATATAGTCATGATTTAATAAATTATGGTAATAGTTTCTATGTCTATTATGTTTCCTATATTATATCACTATAATTAAAAAACTATGATGGTATGTAAATATATAGACATAGTTTTAATTTAATTATGGTTTTGTCCATAACCAATGTCAATGATTCTAAAAATCTGGGATATATGGAATAAAAATATCTAAATTTATTATATCATAATTTTAATAGTTATTTAAGAAGACTAGATTAAGATTTATTCCTTTAAGTTTTATATATCCTTAATGTGAATAAGATATATAGGTTACATTCTTTTGATTCTGGAGAAATTTATTCATACAACATTGATATCTTGTAATTGAAAACCATTGTAAAAAACACAAATTCATATGGATATTTTCGCACAATACCTTTTATTAGAGTTTAAGACCTAAATTAATCAAGTTTTATTAGAATAGGGAAACCAATTTTCTTTTAATGTATATTAATAGAAACTATTTATCATTTATTTATGTTTTTTGTGTAAAACATAGGAGAAGATATGATAATAAACCCTTTTAATATATGTATTATCTGGTTATCCATGATTAATTATCATCATGTCATGTTATAATGATATATTGGGATTAGTATGGTTTATATCACTTATATGAAGATAATATTCATCCCTCGTGGGATATAAGTTAGTTAATAGGTATCAGAGTAGGACTACTGAAAGTACACCGCATTGATCATCAAATATGTTTCATTGGTGTTACTCAATTATATGGTGGATATGGATTCTTCAACTTAATATTGTTAAAATGTTCCTTAATTGATATTTTTTTACTTGATATCTATCTATGTCGTTTTAGAATATTGATTATCATAAGGTGATTGGGTATGATACTAATCACGTGGTTTCATTTAATAAACCAAGATATAATGCTTCCATCCATTTAGTAGATTAAAGACATCATGTCCATAAATTGAGTTTCATTTATGTTTATTTTATTTCCAAGATAAATACATGTGATATAATGATATATATTTTTATCAGGTTGGAAATTTTTAAAAAATCGATACACTATATGAGGTTAACATTTTCTATGTCTTAGGATTAATCTCATTATCAAGTATAAATGACATTTATAATGAATATATTTGTTACCCCATAAAAGATGATGTTTTATTTACTATCAATACAAGTGAATGAGTTATAAATACATAGAGCCCAATGGATTATGTAGGTTCACTGAATGGGGGGAGGTGAATCAGTGGAAGCCAAATTTTACCATATTCTTATTTTTCTTCATTAATAAACTATCTTTAACTTGAATCTCTATACCAATTATGATATATGAGTATTTGATTTGATATATACCATTACCTCAATTTGAAATGTTTTAATATAAAAGAACAAAAGAAAAAATGTTTTTTATATCTTTCATATCCAAAAAGGGGAAACTTAATCGTTGTTGTGCTAAGAGTTTTTCATCCCCAGATTTTCTTATCACCGATATTTTAAGTTATTAGAAGTGTTTAGTAAGAGGAATATAATGATTTGAATGTTAACATCCAAATCCTGAAAGGAAGGAACAATCAAATTTTTGAATGTGTGGATTTTTTTATATTGGTACCACCAGTTCTTCAACGATGTTATTTATATAGACACAACATATTTTTCAAGATCCCTCCATGAACCAATGAACATATCTTCAGCTGCCAAAGAGTGATCAATACACATGGATACTATTTTTACTTGTTATCTACTCATATGATTTTTGATTTATAACCACATTGGTTTTCAATATTTAAGATTATTGATGTAATAAGCCCATGGGGTGTTAGCTGAGTGGTACCTGCTGGTAGTACCCCTTTCTCTCCTTGGGAACTGGCCCAGGCTCGAGTCTCGCTAGACTCGGACACTGTGCATATTATGCACAGGGAGATTCAAAGCCATCTTCCTAGGTGGGGAATGTGTATTTCACTCTAGGGCCTGGCGGGGCCCCCTTAGCGAGATTCAAGCGTTAACCTTACACACGTTTTAAAAAAACAACATTTATTGCCTCTGAGCAGTGGGTTCCTATATCTCACGATGGATAGGGTTTTCCACTGAATTCTTATCCTTCCCTCCTCTAGTGGTTCATGTCCCGGTGTGTCCTCCTCTAGAGCTCGACGTGGCATGGCATCAGATCAAGAATGGTGGATAGGCCCATTGTGGTTTGATATCTCTAGATTCCTGAGTATGGAAGTGTTGGAGTGGCTCAATGTTCTCTAGTGCAGCTCATCGACGGCTCTGGATAAGATTGGGGGAGAGGAGGTATTCTCACTTTAGTTTGTTTGGATTTTGATTTGAGTTTTGTTTCTTTGTGCGTTGTATCTGCATTCAGTTTATGAGGAATTGGGTGGTGTCCTCGTGATGTTGTTTTCATCGGCTCGTCCCTTCTTGCGGATCTGGTTTCAAGTGGGTTTGTCCGAATTTGGCGTGATTTATTCATCTAGAGGTCCACCACCGTCTTGCGCAGTTCTTTATCCTTCTCTGAAAGTCCACTAATGGGTGTCGGTAGCCGTCTTGGGTCCCCCCGTAGCTCATATCTTCTTGGATTCATGCCTAGGGTGGTGCTTTTTGGTTGTATTAGTTGTAGCCCCCTCTTCAGTGATTCTTTTTGGGTAGGATGTTGGGTCATTCAGCCCTAGGTGGTGGTGAGACGGCTTCCTGTCCCATGGGTTGTATGCCTTAGCTATTGTGGAGAGCTGATGCGGTGAGGGACGAAGTCAGTGTGCTGATGGGGATGATCATGATGGCGGGCCTCAACACTGGAAACAGTGACCCTGACTGCGGTGGTGCTGGTAAGAGGTGGAATTGCAAATACCTTGTGAAAACTTCTGGATTGGATGAAGCATTTTTTATGTGTGTTGATTGGTTTATTAGATTTTGGATGGAATTTGGACAATGTCAGTCTTCTGGAGGTGCTTCGGATTTGGATTTGGTTTGGAGTGTGAATGTTTCATATGTAATTGATCCAAGGTTGCGATGCGGTTTATTACAGTGTAGGGTGCAACAACTGGACGACTTAGTCTTCCTCGCTCTGGTCTATTCGTCACCCTTTGTGGATGTTATCTTTTTTAGGGTCTATCCCACTTCTCTAGAGGGTTGGGAAGAATCCGACTGGAGTTTGCCGGTGGGTTTGTGAATTTGGGCTGGTGTTGACAGTCGCATCAGTAGGCATTTGAGGAGACCAGGTTTGTTTAGATCTCCTGATGTTTTTCCCCTAGTTCATGGTACCTCGACCATTTCTTGGTGCCTTCGACTCCATCTGTGATGGTTATTCAGTTTGAAGGCTTGAATGGATTTCATCCATTGTGATTGGATGATTTAATGTGGTAAAGTGGTGAATTGGTGATGTGGTGAGGTCACGTATGTTTTCTCACTTTTTCCTTAAAAGTGTTTGCATAATAATAAAAAAACAATTTTCAGTCAGATATGAAATAGTAGAAACATCAGTTTATTATCCTCATTATTCTCTAAAATATAATTATACTACATGCTTTCCCTTTTAGTTCTTCTTTAACACACAATCTGTCTCCAGGATGAATTAGAAATCCTATGATACTCATAAAGTTATTTCTCCTTCAGTTAAGTATCATATTCACTAGTAAAAATATCATATTTAACTTCGAGTTAATGATATCATTTTATTCTAAAACAACACCAATAGTATGGCATAGAAATTTTTGGCGTTGTTATTTAGTAAAACCGATGCCAAAATAAATAAAAAGTGGGTTTTGGCATCTGTTTTAATAAAAACCGTCACCAAAAACCCCAAAATAAATGATTTTTGGAATCGTTTTTTTAAACTGATTCTATAAATCCAAAAAAAAATAATGTTTTGGAATAATGTTTTACAAGATCTGACTCCATAAATCAGTAAATCAGGATCTTTCGGCATGAGTTTTTGTGAAAATTGATGCCATATATTAAAAAAATATTTTTGGAGTCGGTTTTTAGAAAAATGATGCCATGTGTTAAAAAAATAATTTTGGACTCTTCAGTATTGGTTTTTATAAAAACCAACGCTAAAAGTCTTTTAAATATAGTCAGGATCGATAATCCCTCATGTTTTTAGATCATTGAAATCTAAAGGCACAGTGAATCCTCTTGAATCGTGGAGACATCTAAGGCATATTTTTGATCTCCAATAGACATTGTTGTCATTTTTCTTCAATTTTCACAATCTGAGGTCTAATTTCTTGATTATCTCCTCTTGTTTCATCATCTTTGGATTATTTTTTCTTCCAAAACCTATTTTTGGCGACATTCCACTATAATTTGACTTTAGTTTTTTTATCTTTATTTTTTATTTGTACAATAATTTTTTATAGATCTTACTGTGTTTAATTTTTTAAACCATTCAATGGAGATATATTTGGACTGGGATCTATTTTCATGTTAAACTCCGAATTTTGAAAAAAAAATTAATTTAGAAGATAAATTATTTATCATTTAATTATGATTTTTATTTTCTTCAATTATTAGTTTATAGTTTATTATAAATGTGTGGAACATGGTTAATAGTAATCCCTAAGAGTGATCATCCCATATATGGTGAAAATACTAAGTGGATAAGGATGTGATTGTTGTTCATGTAGATTTTTGTTATGGTTTATTATGGTTTCACCTTGACAGATGTGATTATATTCTTTTTCTTTCTGATTTATTATATTTATGGTATTTAAACATGGCCTAATATAAAAAGGAGGTAGAATTACATGCATCCTTATAGGAACGTACATATTAACATGTACTGCATATGACATTCCATGTAGGCTGCATTATTATACAATTTTAAATTTACTGATATAACTTGTATATTTCATTAAAATTCCATTTACATGCCATGATATGATTCTTTTAAGAAAACATAATATTATCCTTTTTAGGTATTTGATAAGAATACATGATTTCACAACATGATTATATTATATAATTATCATATTTTAATATATTCTATACTAGAGTGTTTCCAACTTATGTAGTCAATTTCCATGCATATTTGTTACGTGGGTAATTCTCTATCATGTCTGTATATACTCGTTGAAGTGTGCATGATTCTTTTAGATTTATTAAAGATTCCCATGTGCTTTACATATTTAGGTGATTAATTAGTAATTCATGGTGGTATTCCATGCATCTATACTTAGACATCATGTTTTCTTGTATTTATTACTTGTGATCGCATGCCTTGATATAATTTCCATACACAGTTGGGTCAAATAAAATGATGGAATCAATCTGATGGAAGTAAAATTATAATTTAGCATCTAATAATAAAAAACCAATAGATTAAATGGTGTATTTTTCTGGGATATGTGTTTAATATTAATATAAAATGATTAAAAAATGAATATATGTTTTTTTTGGTTTTCCTCAGTTTGTATAAATGTCATCTTTATTATTTTATTATTATTGTAATAATAATTTAAGGATATAGTAAAAAAAATAACAATGAATCAAATGTGTTGTAAGATATACCAATTTAGTTATTTATTTAATTTCATATGTCATAATTCTGGGAGTATTAGGATTATTTTCACCTATAATTTGAACATTTAATCTAATTATTATTTCATATTACTAATAATAACTAATTTTTTTCATTTTAAATTAATTAAATCTTCAATAATTTTGCCACATGAAACATAAAAAAAATGAAATAACTATGTAAAAGGAACAGTTAAATTTTTGAATATTAATATTATAATTAAATTATAATATCAATATAACACATGTATACAATATGAAAATAAAAAGTTTACTATTTGTAAATGGGTTTCATATCTGATTTTTGCTATCTGATTCAATATCTTGTACTAAATGTGTTTCTGTTCTCAATTTATCTATATATATATATATAAATTTTTTTAATATATTCACCAATTATATTTTGATATTAGGTATTGGATGGATTGTAATTGGATACATTTATGAAGAACCACTTGTGAATATGAAAAAGGAGTTGACGAATTCTTGGAATTTTCTAAACGATATCTTCAAAAAGGTGATTTTATTTTCTATTCATGTGTAAAGTGTTTGAATATGAGAAATTCAAACTCCATAGAAATAAAAAATCATCTCATTTGTTATGGTTTTATCATTTTTTATAGACGTTGGATCTAGCATGGTGAAGGAATTGAAAATTCAACATCAAATGTTGATGACAATATTTATAATGAGGAAGAGGATTGTTTTGAAGAATTAATTCCTGATTTAGGTGTTGAAACCATAAAAAACATTAACTATTGAACAATTTTATGGAGATTTTTAAAAACCATTATTCCTGGGTTGTAGTAAATATACAGTTTTAGTAGTGATTTTGTGATTAGTTAACTTAAAAGAAAAAAATGGGTCCACTGATAAAAGTTTCTCCAGATTAATAGATCTTTTAAAAGAGATTATTCCAAAAGAGAATAGGATTCCATGTTCCAATTATGAGGTGAATAAATTATTATTCCCAATGGGATTGGGGTATAAAAAGATAGATGCTTTCCCCAATGATTGTGTACTGTATAAGAAGGAATTTGAATATTTATCAAGTTGTCTTACATGTGGGACATTATGCTATAACATATATGGGAAAGTCAACTCTGATTCATTATTAGTTACTTTCATCTAACATCATGAAACATAAATTTTGTACTTTATAAAGATATAATCAAATATTTTTTGCATAAAATTCTGATAATTCAACTATGATTCATTCTTAGGTTCCAGAATGAAAACTCCTACTAATGAAATTTTCCAACTTCTAATAATTCCTCTTTTGAAGCATCTATTTGAAAATTCCATTGATGAAAAAAGGTTAATATGACATTCATATGAGCACATCTCTGATGGAAACATATGTCACCCTAATGATTCACCACAATGAAAGAGTTTTGATAAAAAAATTCATGATTTTGGAAGTGTAGTTAGAAATATTAGAATGGGATCGTGTATTGATGGAATGAATCCATATCAGAGCCTCAATAGACAATATAGTTCATTTCCTATTTTTATGTCAGTTTACAACTTTTCCCCACATTTATGTTTCAAGAAAAAATATGTTCTGATGGGCATGATGATTTCTAATCCCAAAGAACCGGGAAATGATATTGATGTATATCTTTCACCATTGATTGATGATTTCAAACAACTATGGGAGGTAGATGTTAATTTTTTCATTGCATACAATAAATATTATTTTCTTTTTCATGCTATGATAATGTTCACTATAAATAAATTTACTTTATATGGAAACTTATCAAGATATAGTTATAAGGGACATAAATCATATCCAATTTTTGAAGAACACACTTTATATTATCAACTGAAAATGAAAGAAGACCTTGTACATGGTACATTGAACATTCTTTCAAATTGGTCATCCTTATCATAGATTGAGAAAAGAATTTAATGGTTTACAAGAATATAAGATTCCCCCTTGGAAATTGTTAGCTGAAGAGTATTATGACAGGGTGAAAAATATTGATTCGACATATGGGAATAATAGATGTTCTGGTATACAAAGAAATATCTGGGAGAAGTATTCTATTTTTTTTGAACTGCCTTATTGGAGATTTTTAGAGATAAATCATAACATAAATGTTATGAATATTGAGAAAAACACATGTGGAAGTTCGATTGGATTTTTTTTTGACATAAATGGAAAGAAAAAGATGGATTTCAGGCTAGATTGGACTTGATATTATTAAGAATATGTTGGGAGTTTTCTCCCACTGTGAAAGGAAATAGAACATATTTGCCTCAAGCTTATCACACATTAAGCAATATTCAAAAGATGAATTTTTTCAGTGTCTTAATGGTATTAAATTACCCAATGTTCTTTCTTAAAATGTGAATAATTTTTTTTCATTTAAGGACTGTAAATTAATAGTTATGAAATCTCATGATTTCTATGTATTGATGCAACAACTTCTACCAGTAGCAGTGTGTGGTATATTGCCGACAGCCGTCAGAAATACTATCATCATGTTATATAAATTTTTCATATCCACTTGTAGAAAATTATTTGATCAAAAGTTGTTATAAGTGTGGGAGAATAAAAGAACTATTATTCTTTTTCAATGAAAAATATATTTCCCACCTACGCTTTTTGATATAATGGTTCATCTTCTGATTCATTTGGTGCATGAGAGTAGAAATGTGGGACTTGTTATTTACGATGGATGTATTCTTTTGTAAGATATATGAAAATTTTGAATTGATATGTTAAAAATCCTTATCAACCAAAGGCCTCAATTGTTCAAAAATATATATAAGAAGAGGTGATTGAGTCCTATAATGATTATTTGAATGAGGTGGATCATATTGGTCTCCCTATATCTCGACATATGATAGTTGATAGTAAAGGTAGATGGATTTTAGGATTAAAGGTAAAGTTCATTCCACGTGATAAAGTGATGCAGACACATTTATACATTTTGAACAACACATATGAGGTTCAATCATATATATCCTCACATATTTTTGAATTTAAGTTGTGATATCAGAAAATAAATGAAAATTGGTTGATGATTGATCAAAATAATACATTTGTTTCATTGTTTAAAGAGAGAGTGACCACAGATATATCTGCATTATTAACATTGAAGTTTTTAGTAGGGGGGCCATCTCTTAATGTGATCACATGGTCTGGTTTGGATATTAATATCTTGAAATTTCACAAAAAAAAATATGGAAGATAAGAGTACCATTCAGAATAGTGGTGTGATAGTTTTCACATAAGCAATACCTTTTTTGAGTACCAAAGATAAAAACCCAATTTCTGCATCAATGCCATATTTTTGAGTTCTTAAAGACATATCGGAAATTTATTATATTAAATTTAGAGTCACCATTTTTAGGTATAATTGGGTTGATAGTAATAGTGGTCTGAAACATGATGAATATGGGTTTAAACTGGTTGATTTGAAAAGATTTAATTACAATGAGGAGAAATTTATCATGGAGACACATGAAAAACATGTATTTTATGTCATTAATCAATCAAATGATTAGTGGTCCATCATTTTTCAAGGAAAAATATTTACTTTGGGTGATGAGGATGATAATGATGATGTTATTGATTTACATGATCCTTATTCATCTATTACACATTTTACAGATGATTACAAAGAGTATAAGACAAAGATAGTGCATGCAGTACGTAATGATCATTATGAAGGAATGTGGGAAAAAACTAAATTAGTATCCTATTTTTTGGTAAACATTTATACTTTTTTTCTTTTTTTGAAATTTAAAAATGCATTACTTTTTTTTACTTACTTATTTTTTTCTTCCTTGTTTCTAAATATTCAGTTTTCCAGTGATATCCAGGTATACATAATTTAATTAGGCTTTCTTGTAGTAATGTCAGATACAGATAGAGAGGAGAAGTTACCTAGGTATATCTATTTTTTCATATTATTTAATATTCAGTAATATAATTATCTCATGAAATAAAACTGTTATTTTTTTACAGGACTACTGATGCTTCTTCAACGGAGGAGACTTCTTATGTTACTACTAAAAAAATAAAGTTCTCAAGTTAGTAAATGTGATATTAAACATTTACCAAAACTATCACTTTCTTATGATGATGATATATTACACATCCATTTTGATGATAATAATAATGAAACTGGCCCAAATACAGTTCATTTTATCAGTTATATATTGATGCAGAGCTGTTGCAGGATTAATATTTTATATCCTGATTGGATGTCAGTGGAAAAGATGGCAAAGAAACAGCTTTGGAAGGCCATGATGGAAAACTATATTAACTGATTACTTTTATCTCATTTTTTTTTAATTTTAAATATTTTAAATGACATATCTAATTTATTCAAATATAGATGAAAATCCTTTTTAAGGAATCCATTGAAATTAAGAAAAGACATCTCTCTTTATGGGATGTTCGATGGAGAGGTTTTAAAACAAAACTGACAAAAAAATTTGTTTTTAGAAAGAGAAGGTTTTAAAACCCATGCCTCAAGTATAAATTTATAGATGATGATAGATTAAAGTGATCTGTTGATAGTCTTTATAAAGAAAAAATTCGGGTATGATAATTATTTTATATTGTAAAATTTATTATATATTTTTTAATTAAATAGTTGTTTATCTTTATATAATAAGCCTCCAAGAGATCTCATCAACATATCTAGTTGAGAAATGTATACTCGTATACTTTATCACTTGGAGGGTATCCTTATTTGGAGTAGAAAATGATTGAGGAAAAAATTGAAGCATTCAGAACTCGATCTGGTAGTGGTTCAGAAGTGGTCCGGTTTTGTCATCTATCTCCTCTCACTCAACATGAAAAATGGAAATGGGTAAGAAGAAGGAAAAGATAATTATATCTTATAATGGAATCAAGGAAAGTAGCTGATAAAATTGTATGTAAATATTATTTATTAGTTATCAATTTTTCTATTTTATAAATTTTAAACACTCATATAAATTATTTATTTTTCATTTTAGGATGAACTTTAAGAGAAAGAGAAACATGAATCTTTTATCCTCGAGGGTAGGGAAGACATCCTAGCCACTAATTTGGGGAAGAAATAAATCCTTATCCATGTTAGAGGATATCAAGAAGATGTTAGTTTTTCAAAGGTTTTGTGAAATTTTAAGCAATCAAGAGACCTAGAAATAGTGTCCTCAAAATACGAGATGAAAGATAAAAAATAGTCTACGGGTGATCAAATTCAAGTAGCAATGCAGATGGATTTGTTAGAACACGTGGAAATATTGTCATAGTCTACGTACCCTTTATAGGTATATTATTTATTTGTCATCAATTTTTCTATTTTATAAATATAAACACTAATATAACTTTTTTATTTTTCATCCTTCCAAGCCTGCTCAGCGGAATACCTACCCCATCTGCCTACCCTGCCCTATTTGCGCATCCTTCCCAAGTATATTATTTATTTTTCATCAATTTTCCTATTTTATAAATTATGAACACTTATATACATTTTTCATTTTTCATCCTTCCTAGCCTGCTCAACCGGACTACCTAGCCCCATCTGCCTACTTCGATCCTCCACCTCCTTGATCATACCAATCTGTATATTATTTATTTGTCATAAAATTTTCACTTTTATAAATTATAAACACTAATATAATTTTTTCATTTTCAAGCTTCCCAACTTGCTCACCTGGACTACCCCGCCTCATCTGCCAAATTTGATCCTCCACCCCCTTGCTCAGACCAAACCGTATACTGTGAGTTATTTGTTGGAGATCCTCATATACATATTGTTGTGTTTGGACTTGTGCATTTTTTGGGGGATTCTGTATACCACCAGCCTATTCATATGGCTCGGTTTTGAGTATCAGAACTCAATATTATAGATTATATTTCTCTATTACCATTTCCTACTAAGGAGATCACTAGAGTTGGATATTGTCTAGGTCAATTTTTACATTTTCCAATAAGTCTTCTTTGATATATTTCATATAAGGTATGTGTTTTTTAAAATATTAATTACAAATGATTCAAAATTACTTATAATGTTGTCTAAATTTTAACTTATATAAGATTATTTGAAAACAATAGAAACTTCACAAATGAAAAAAAAGTTCTGGAAAAATAGACTATAGATACTTGTTATAATTCTTATGGTATACATAGATTATATCAGGATTATTCTTTATTGAATTATATCTATGCATTTCGAATGACAGACAATATATGCAAAAGAGAATATCCATTGAAATTACTCAAATAAGATATCTTGCATCTAGTTGATTTTGAATATCTCATCCTAAATGTGGGGAATTTTTTTTCCATGTAAGTAAATTGACATTAGAGTTTATATTTCTCTAATAAAAGATGGTTTCAAATTGATTAAAAATATTTTATTTTTAAATTCATTATCTACACACACATCTTCTATAATATAAAATTACATGCATTTATAATTTTATAGATCCAAGAATTCATTTCCATGGAAGTAAAACTTGTGAAGAGTCCTAATAGAGTTGCATATATATGTGAGAGATTATCACATACAAATATTGAGTGTTGATTTTTTCCATTTCTTGATAAGTAAGAGTAGAAACATAATTTTGAACTAATGGTAATTATAACATCATTAATTCTGAACTTTTTATATTGTAGGGGGAATTGGATGTTAGGTATATTGGGCCTAAGTGAATGCACCATATATTGGTGTTTTCTTTGTCAACAAATGTTCATAAAATATTTTCCACCTTATTAGACAGGTATGTTTTTTCTTGTTTTTTATAAGCTCATTATGTTTAATTCTAATTATTTAGACATGTATTATGAGTTCATATATATGAAAATGCAGTTCATGGAAAAGAAATCACAAGGAATACTTGTCGATAAAAAAAATAAATTAAAATATGTGGAAGTATAGGTAATTAGCTTTTATATTATATTTTAGTCTGATTATTTTCTTATATATATATTTTTATTATCAATTTAATATTTTATAACTACAGTTTCATCATCAAAAAATAACATGTTGAGTGTGGTTATTATATTCTATGATTCATGTACGAGATATTTATTACCAGAGAACGTACTGAATTTGATAAGGTTAGTTGTATTAATTTTTTAATATTTTCTGCCATATTATTGTATTTCTAAATCCTATATCATTTAATGTTATTTTAGGCATTCAATGATTTCCAGTCTTATTCTCAATATGATCTTACCCATATTAGGTCTATTTTTGTGATCTATTGGTTATGTCTGATAAGGATTTGAGCTATGCATATTCCAATATTTATGAATAATATTACATATGGGTTCAAAAAAATAAATATTTTAATATAATAGGTGTTTGAACATACTTATAATCAAATTAATGGTTTAATAATATGCAACAATGTGCATGTTATAAATTTTAAGAACATGTATTTTAATTCTACTTTATAATATAAATCTATAGATAATTTTATAAATAACTAGATAAAATAATGTAAGTTATATATTTTTAGAAAATAGTAAAAAATGATTGATTATTGTATATTGTGTTTTTATTGTCGGGGTTTTGATTATTTTTGAAGTGTAATATTTTGAATTTAAAAAAAATTCACATTGGGTGTCATTTTTTTAAAAACCGACACTGAATAATTTAAAAACAAATATTCGGTTTTCAACGTCATTTTTTAAAGAAAACGATGTTGAAAACATACTCAGAGAGGGTTTTCATAATTGGTTTTCTAAAACCAATGCCAAATACCGGCTTTCAGCGTCGGTTATTTGATAAACTAAAATGGAAAGCCTTAACAGAAATGAGTTTTGACATCAATTTTGGGAAAACTGATGCCGAAAGCCTTAAAAAATGATTTTTGGTGTCAGTTCTTGTAAAAATGATGCTGTAAATAAAAAAAATTTACATCGCATTAATAAAAGTTGGTTAAAAACTGATGTAAATAATCCAATGTTAAATCTTATTTTTCACTTGTGATTATCTCTAATATTTTCACACACAAAAATAGTGTTTTAGTAACTAGATATTTTATAACATTTCTTCTTCTCCTTCATTGATAAATATTCTCGAAATAATGTAAATATTTTCTTCACATTTTAGAAACATTTAATTATTTTAAATATATCTAGATATATGGTAGCATGTATGTTTTCTAGATGGACCTATTTCTTGGGATGTGGAGCTCATCTCCTAATTTTATTATGTATTATAAAAATAATAATTATTTAATTATTAAGGACGTAAACTAAATAGTAATTATAATGAAAGTATTAGTATTAATATAATTCATACAATAATCTTCAAAAATATTATGACAAAATACATACATTGAAGTATGAAATACTTTTGTTCAACACCAATTCATACTGAAAATTATTCAAGATCAATACATCCACTCTAGTTTGGTGACTTGATTATATATACTTATATTCAATCATAATCCATTTTATAAATTATGATACTCTAAACCATGGGGAACATCATAAAAATAATCTGGATATTTCTTCAAAAAATATTATTTTTTGAAATTCATATTTTCACTTAGCAGACTCCCCAAAAAATTCACTTTGTTCCTGACTGACCATGAGTCATATTGACCATGAGAAGCATAAAATAAACCACATGGATTGATCACATAAAAAAAATACTTACTATATGAATCAAACAAACATTTGGATAAACCACATGAATTACCTTTATATATAATTCATGAAAAACCAATTGACTGTGCCTGATCAATCATGTGAATTAATGGTATGTGGTTCCACTATGTTAACGGATCATCCGTATAATGTTAATTGATCACATAAACAACTATAAAATCAATAATGAGAGTTAGATCAATCATGATTCAAATGGTTAATGGTATACCCATGATTATTGTAAAAGAAACCATATCAAAAGATATAATATATTTTAGAAAATTGATTATATATCTTTTTATGTTCATGAAGTCTCAATATCTTCCCTTACATAACCTCCATGCCTAATTCATTACCATTATACAGGTTATGTAAATCATATATGAACTTTTGGTATCTTAGTTCTATCCCTTATTACCTCTCTATATGAAGATTAATACATTTTTGTAACCCAATTCCATCCAAGATTACCTTTACATAGCCTGTGTATTTCTAGGATGATATTTTTAGAGCTAGTGAATTTAATATTAGAACTTTACATAAATAGTTCTCTTTCTCATAAATTTTATATGTAATATTGGAATACCTTTATCTAGCTTGTGAAAATATAAATTTACATTTTCTATAACGAGGTAAAGTCATTATCTACCTTTATGTAGTTTCAAAATATCCTCATTATTTTCTGTAGTTGTAGAAATTTTTTACTACCTTTAAATGGATTTTGTTTTTTCTGTTACACAAACCCTATAATACCTTTAAATTGGTAATCAAGATCTAGAGTTAACTTTTTATAGGTAATATAATTTATAATTTATAATTTACCTTTAGGTTGTTATCCAATTTAACACACAATCATATTGGCCCCTCTCAAACACTTTTCAAACACTTCATGATTTTATTAATTAATCCAAAGGCTTTCCAAATTCGATAAAATAGGATTGAAAACCCTCTCACCACTAGTAGTTTATTTTAGAATGAAGATAAAACCAAGAAACATCACATTTAATTATTTAAACCTGGAAACTATCTATCTTGATATTCATAGGTAGCATCATTCCATATTCCATTTCTAATATATAAATATTCCATCGTAACTCCAATGGAAGAAAAATGAAAATTATTTTCCCTTTATTCATTGATAGCACCTCTAGGTTCCTTTTAGAGGGTGGATACTCCACCCGATCACCCAAAGCATACATTTTCATGAAGAAATTAACAAAGAAAACAAGGCCCATTAACAATAAACAGAACATAAAACCAAGGGGCATTAATCTATCACTTTGGATTTAAAGTCAATTTTAAATTAACTCTAATATTAAACATCATCTTTCTCCACCTAATTAATAATGAATGAAAAGGGTGGAAAGTTATCCCCCCCCCGCAATGTAAGGGATCATCAGAGGGTAAATATTTAACATCCCCTTGTATAAAATAAACTTCATCTTCCCATGATCATCCACATATATTTTTTTAAGGTTAGTAAATAGCCATAGAGTTATTAATAATGACCAATGTGTAAATAAATTCTAATTATATTCTATAAAGACTGGTGTTGAGAAAAAGTGTGATATTAAAAAAGAATAAAATTAATACATGTATTTATATTAATATATTTCCAAATAAAAATATCATTACCTACGGTGTCTCCATATATTTTTAGAAAATTTATATATATACCTAAACTAACTTTAATACACACATAAAATACCTTCACATGTATGGTATTTTCTTCTCCATTTGGTTAGATAAATACTCCACCTTTATAAACAAATTATATATAATAAAAATAGGGATTTATAGAGTAATAATGTTACCTCATATTTTAATAATTAAGGGGATATCCATATTTTAATATTAGTTAGAAAATTATTTTTATCTAGAAACAATTCTTATTTTAAAAGTTCCCACTCAAGGTATTCTATATATTCTTTACAACATTAAATTTTAAACTTTTGAAAACACAAAAAATAGAATTCGGAAAATGTGTATTTTTTAATAGATAATTATCTTCAAGAATAAGTATAATAATGCTTGATCAACCAAAATAATACATTCATTGAACGTTTAAAGTGTCTAGACCTATTCATGTTTTTTATTTATTTTAATTTTTTTGATATGAACCTCACTTGGAAGTGTGGAATTATTATTAATTAAGCATTCTTCTTAGTTGAATAAGGATTCTCAATAATATAAATTATATTAGTTTGATTCTTTTCATTTTTCTTTAATATCCAAACCTCTTCCAACTTTATAGTCTATATGATTAATAATTCATTAGGCTCATGGTCTATTCTCTCTTTGGGTTTGAATTATTCTTCGGAGAAAAATTTCAGGTACATTAATTCATTGGGATTTTTCCATTAGATATCATTATATCTTCTTAATGAAGAATCCATTTCATAAATTTTACATCACTATGAATATGTTTTGTGCACCTTCCACACACTTCTTTAATCGACTTTGACTCATACTTTTTGGGTATCCTTTAATATTTTTCATGTGGATTATCTACCACTATGCTAATATGTTCATATATTTATAAAATTGATTCCCATTTTGTATTATGATTAGTCCATTGTTGAGTCATTTGTGAAAAAAAGTGGATAACTATATGTTTTGGGAGTATTGATTGTCTTGGTAGAATTAGAATTAAAGAAACATTAAAAAAATGTAGAGAGACCACTAGGAATGTTTCCCTTTATGTGGTATCCTTAACTATCTTTTGATGGTGTGGGTCTTTTGTTGTATGGTGGGGTTTTTCGTTTTCTTGAGATGGCCCTACCATATAGATTAGTTTTATCCTTATGGGATTTGAATATATTTTTATGAATTAATGAGGGGTATCTGATAGTTCGTTATGCACGGAGACAGTTGGTTCTTTGTAGTTAACTCAACATTAAATTAGAGATAAAAGGAATTTTATTTTTCATCCTTCATTATTGTAGCCTTTTATTCTATTTCCAGAATATCCCAGGTTTTCCCATTGCTTTTGAAATAGAAAATTTTAAAATGAGTTTGAAACTATTCCTTATCTTGAGTTACCTTCTTACATGAATCTTTCTTGGGGAAAAGTTTTATGTTGGGGAAAATTATGTCACCCTAACCTCAATTATCTATTTTGTTTTATTTATTTATTGTATTTTATTTTTATCCTTTTGTTTCAGTATAATATTTTTAACAATATTTTTATAAAATTATATGTATTAGAGTTTCTACATAGTTTTCCCACATAGTTAGTTAATCCATGCAGTGATCATATGGATGAGTATGCAACTTTAGTTGACCAGTTTCACATAGTTGGTTCATGGTTTTTTAAACCAATTGACCAATTCATGTGGGGGTCTTGGTGTTCCCAATGAATGTTGAATGGTTTTATCACCATTTCATAAATTTTGCAACAACCATGTGATATGCCCTAATTTCAGTTTTTAAAAAATTCAAACCATACCCTTAATTAATTAAAAAAACTCACTCAAACACCATCCTATTCCATTTCTATTAATACCTAGGTAACCACAGTCAGGGAAACAAACATGGATCCCCTCACCCAATATTTATATTTGAGCCATCTTCCTTCGATTCTATATGAATTTCTGAAGTTATAGGCCCCACTAATCTCTTTTATCACCCTCTTATACTTATTACAATACTTACCTTTTTTATACATCACCCTCTACTAAATACTAAGTGGGTTCATGTTCTAAATCCAATTGGTTTCAATTTATATGGTGTTCAATGAGTTATTTAGTCTTTCTTCCCTTGTATTTGAGGTTTCGCTTCATTCTCAATCTGTTAAGTGAGGTGATTCCATGTTTCCACCTTTTCCAAGTTGTCTAAGTTGTGCCTAAGATTTATAATTTTTTCTTTCTATGAAATTATTTATAATATGAGTTTGATTAAATTTATGATAGAATTTCTCAATGGAATTTGGAATTTTAAATACTTTTTAAACTATAGATAATTTTTCAAAAAACAATCGAGGGTTTTATATGGGGGTTTCTACTACATTAAAATTCTATTTGTGTTTTAGAGTTAATTTTATTTTTTATTTGTTTACTCATATTTATATTATTTTATTGATGGATTAAATGTCGGGTTCCAATGTTATTTCATGGAAACCCTTATTTCCATGAAAAATAATTTTAATTAAATCCATTCATATTATTTTTTATAGTTATTTATAAATTTTTATATATATATAGGTGATAGGTATTTATCTATATATAAAATTATATGTAAATATAGATATGTACATGTATATATATATGTAAATTTCATATAATGTCTTATTAAAACTTGGGTTCTCCAAATTATTTCTTAGTTTCCAAAAAATACTTCCAAAAAGGAGTGTTTACATGAATTATAAACATTTTTTGGTTATCAAATGGATTATAAGTGACTTTAAAAGGGGAGGTGAGGTATTGTGTTACTTTGAGTGTGTGGGATTGACACTTATAGTGAATTATATTTTTATATGTGTTTTATTATATTGGAACATGGGATACATTTGGTATGTGGGAAAGTGGGTGGGTTATTCTTGATATGTTCATTACATACATATATTTTGAATATTAAAACTCATTATTTATTAATTTTTATTTTAAATTATTTCCCATTTTTTTATTTTTTTATTCATTTTTTTTAGGTTTCCATTAAAAAAATTTCAAATTATAAAATAATAAAATTGTATCAAAATTTATGTTGTGAGAATAAAATTCATGTTGTGAGATATTAATTGAATGAATTCATGACTCTTAGATGAGGCTTGATGTGAAAAAAATGAAATAAAATTTCAATAGCCATGTTCATTGCATGAAACTCATATTTTTCCCATGGATATAATGAAATTAACCATGTGAGGAAAACCATGATGAAAACTAAAGGTAAATCGACCATAATTTTTTACACCCTGAAATTTGATGAAAGGATTTTTAAATTTATAAACCTTTAAAAACTTGACCAAGTTTTAAATATAATGTCCTAGTAACCCCAGGGCTGAAATGGACACATTAAAAGAATGATTTTATGGAATTTAGGTTACCCAAGTGTGCATGTTTTCATATAAATACAAGGGTGAAACCAGTCTCCAAAATGATCAGATAATAGACATTGGCCCTGGGTATAAAGTGTTGTACTACTTTGTCTTCCTATGGGATGCTCCAACATTCGCATTTATTTAATTTATTTAATCCAACACCTCTCTAACCTTCTCAATAGTAGTACAAGGGGGTAATTTTTTCCTATTCCATGTGATGTAATATTAATGGGAAATTTTTGATGGATTTTTTTCCATTTATTTTATTTAATGTTGGATTGAATTTTCATACACAAATTATATCTCTTCCCCTTTATTTTATCATGACTATTGACTATTGAGTTAGTAAGAATCATATAATATATCACTAATCATCCAAATTCATGATTTCTCATTCCATGGATTAGAATAATTATTCTTAAACAAGCTTTTGAATCACCTAATTGATTTATCCACTAGAAGTAATTGACCACATGAAAAGAGGAAAATAATGACTTAATGAGAAGGAACCAATACCAAGGGAATTTACAGACTAAACTATAAAAACAACATGACTAAGTGAGATTAACTATTAATAAATTAGAACATGGATATGAAAATTATTGAACTTGGCACATTTTCACCATCTGGTTTAAAAAAATATTTTTCTTCTCACTCTTTATTATTTAAACCAGTATCAATCAGTCATTTAATTTTCCTATGTATTCTCAAAACTACTTTAGGGGTTCAAACTTAGACTCACCACTTTATTCATTTAATTATTTAGTCATGTATATTTGAGTTTAAAAAAATCAATTATTAAATTTTTCTAACCTCATAGGATATAACTACACCCTTCATGTTGGTCAAATTTTTGGCATATTTTCAATGGATGGTTACTGATTAAGATTAGATTAATTAGAAATAGATCAAATTGTTTTTATTTCAGTCCCCTTATTTATACATGGTATTTTAATGATGTGGTTTAAAAATATAATTTGATGAAAAATAACACTAATCATAGTAAAGGAAAAGAAGAAAAATTCACATATATTCTTGAGTAGGAAAGAACCATGTGAAAAAAAGGATAGTAAAGAAATTATGAGTTGTTAAGAAAGACATGCCGTGATTGGAGGAGTATGAAATAGACCATCAGATATGTGTATAATCATGGACTATGGTTGAACCTCTAGTGTGGTGATTCAACCTAGAGTTATGGTTCCTCTATTAATTGAACCTGATTTTGAAATAAAATTAGTTATAATTGAAATGATCTCAAATTCATTTCATTTTACAGGTCTCCACATGAGTATCCAAATTGTTGCAAAATGAATTTACATAAATTATGTGACACATTTAAATTCATTAATTTCTTAATGAATGTGGTAATATTTTTTTTCAATGGATTGGAGAAAAATTCTCCCACGTCATTACATTACAAATTGGGATGAGTTGGTTAAAAAATTCTTGACTCAATTTTTTCCTCCATCAAAATGTTTTAACACGATAGTAGATATTTGAAATTTTTACCAATTTTTTGATGAATCTATTTATAGATCCTCAGAATTATTTAAAGATTTAATTCCTAAATTTCTTCATCTTGGTATGGAAGTAGGGATTTTAATAAAAAATTATTTTAATGGAACATTGTAGGACAAACATGTCTGTCATTGATGTTGAGTAGGCGGGTCACTTTGGAGGAAATCACCTGTGGAGAGATATATCATTTTTAATTGAGATGAAACCAAATACTTTACCGTGGAAAACCAAAAGAACACAAAGAATAGGGGTGCATATGGTGGACAACCAGAGATATATGACTACCTAGATGGAGGCCATGATAAAAAAAATTGGATGTAATGATGGTTCACCAAAACACCTATATAATTTGTAGTAAATATGTGAATTATAATTACTATAATTTCTAAAAAAAAATTAGGGTTAGAATCCATAATAATCATAAGATAAATGTTTCCGTTTAAGACAACATAGATGCTAAAAACAAGAGCCTCATGGTCCCTTACTCACAATCAAAATTTACAATTTAGAAGAGGAATTAGAAGGATTCATGAACACCACTAGAGGAGTTATTAAATAACGTAAATATGATTAAATAACTGAAAAATATTCCTAGTGAAATTTTGAGTTCTAAGTGAGGAATATTATTGAAAAACATTTAAATATTCCTAGAGTTTTATTTCTAGGAACCTATGAAAATAACCCATCTTGATAATTTAAGACAATAACTTGAAGAAGAAAAAAACTCATTTAAGTTCTTTCAGAACCATGTAAGAATATATAAAGAAAAATAGAAAGAAAATAAAGAAATAAAGAAGAAATAAGAAAGGGAGGAACTGCTTCCACCATTCAAGAAATTCCTACCATTTACCAAGAGGTAAAAGTAGGAAAATATTGAAGCATAAGAAGGAATGTTTTTTATAAAGTTTAATAAATTAAAAAATAATTTTAATTTTTCATAAGTGATATAAAAAATACCAATATACTAAAATTTCATGACATAACCCAGGAAAAATAAATTAAAGAAGACACTAGTTGTTATTCAATTCCTATTTATATTAGGTCTAATAAATTTTTAAAATTCATTTATGGTTTAGGTGTAGGAATCAATATCATATACTACACCACCTTTGAAATCCCATGACTTTAGGACCTGAATCCCATAAGATTTTCACTTCAACTAGAATATTCAATAGTGAAATATCTATGAAGACTAATTGAATAAATTATGATAAATATGGAAAAGTTTATCTTCCCATGGAATTTTTGGTACAATATATGGATGAGGAGAAGACAACAATCACTCATGGGAGCCCATTTTTAGAAAATGAGAGAGAATTTATTGATGTAAAAAGTGTTGATTTGTGTCTAAGAGTAAAAACTGAGGAATTCAGATTTAATATACACCAAGAAATTAAGTACTACAACATTAAGAAGGAATATTTTCAAGAAGATGACAAGTTTGAAGTTGAATATATATTTATATTTGAATGAAATGAAGATATATATATTATCCACCCTAATGAAAAAGGAGAAGAAGTTAAGAATAAAAGTGGAACATTAAGAGATAAAATAAATGATGATGATGGGATATTGAGAACACAAAAGCATTGAAGAAGCTCAGTAGGATTGGTTGGTGCATAAACTATAATTTGGATTTTATAGTACAAAAAATAATTACTGTATATTTTTTATGGAGTTTGATAAAGTCTTACACTATAGAATAATGAATATATTTTTGAAAAAAAGAAAGACACCTGTATATGTGGACAAGTCACAACTGATTCCATTTCTAGATCCAGTATATGTATGGTCTTTACAACCCCACCACCTAAGATGAAGTGGTATGGTCAATATAAAAACATTAAACACAATATATGTTGGAAGGAAATTCAAGTTTTTTATTATCTTTAATTTTATTTTCATAATTTTAGTCACTCTTCTGCAAATATTTTTTGAATTTCATTTAAAAATGGACTACATTTCTTATTTAGTTTTTTTATTTTCAGGTATGGATGAGAGAATAAGAAAAAAACATAAAGTAAAATAAAGTATATTTATGTAGTAAAATCACATAAAAATGATATTTTAAGTTTTAATTATAGTATTTTTTTACACCCCCACATCACTTATTAAGAAATATTAATTTAATATGCATGCCCACACATAATTATTTATTTAATCACTAATCATGTAGACAAAGACTACTTAAGGTAATCATTATACCACGTTTTTTAAATCATCTTAAAATTATATATGAGAAAAATAGGAGAGTGAATAAGTATAGAAAATATGGAGTCTTGATTTGAAAAATCATTATTTGGGGTGATTGGTTAATTTTTGTAAATGACATTTTTTGTGATTTTCCATGCATTTAAATTATGATATTTCTACATATTTATTTCATTATTGCTATGAATTTCCATGAGTGGTTGTCTTAATTACATGTCCTCATTCCTGTGAAATTTCTAAACCTAATATTACCAACTCTTTCTTGAGTATGCTTCTTGAGATACTTGGGCATTCTTTCTTCAAGAACTTTTTCTACATCTTGTAAAATTATGGATTATAAAAATTCTTATTTAATATAATTAATTCATATTTAGATTATTATTTTTTCCATGTAACTTTATTTATATTAATTCTTCTAAAGACTATATAATCCATGAATATCCTTGTTATGGAAGACCCGCATTATAAGTATATTTTATCCTTTCCTACCCTATATTGTGTATTTTTCATTATTTTCAAAAATTTGACTGTGGGGATGCAGTTCCATTGTAGAAGGAATGTGAATATTGGATCGGAAAAATGTTTGGGTTTTTTCATGGGAATTTGGGGAAATTTTATGATTTTCATTAATTGTAATTCATTTGACACCCCCGTGAAATTTTTTTAAGAAAATCACTTTTATTTTGGAGGGTCAAAAAACACCATTTACTTCAGCAATAATTTTTATGATTTGGGGCCAGGTGGTGGATGTGCGACTTTTCCAAACTCAAAATTTGAGAAAAATAGAAATATTCAAGAGGGTTCATCTTTAATTATAATTCATTGATTCATGACATGACATTTAGTTTTGGTGTAAAAGGGGATATTCCATTTTTAAAGAGAGAAATTTTCACAATTATTTTATTGATTATCCAAAAAAATACCATATATATTATCCTTGTTTTTATATTTAATAAATTTTACATCATTTACACATCCCCCCAAAATAATTATAGTAATTTGATTCTAAAGGTTAATACCTTGTGATTATTAGTCATTTAAGCTTCATGGTGTCGAGAGAGTAGATGAATTGTAATAATATAGTAAGAATCATGATTAAAGGAATTAGAAAAACTAAATTTATAGTTTTTCCCTGAATGGTGAGTGAAAAAATTGAAGAAAGATAAATTTAAAGTGAAAATAAAATTGACTATGAATTTTAAAATAAGAATATAAGAGATTAGACACATGATTAATTCACAATATAAAATTTAAAATACATATTTACTTATCTCATTAAAAAGTTAGGAGTTAATGATATTTTTATATATGATTCCATAACATTTAATTCCCCGTAAAATCACTTAATTATATTTAAATTTAATTTAAATTATTGTGGGTTGATCATCCTTAGTAGTATGAAGAGATTTAATTCTTGAGGATAAGAATGATTTTATGTGTGGGGGAATTTTATAGCTACATATTATGTATATATTTTGAATTTTAATATTCATTGTTTTTATTATCTAATTGAAAATTAATTACTTGTTTATCATTATTTAATTCTTGTGTGGTAAGTTGAATTTAAATTGGATTCAAGGGAAAAATAAATAATGATGGTCAAGATTCACATCATGAGAAGAAAATTCACATAATGTGTTCTTTTTGGAATGAATTCAAAACCCAATGATGTTATGAGTGGGTTCCCTATAACCAACTCATTTATGTAATTTAATTACCATTAAAGGATTAAATTTTTATATATATACATATTTTTAATATTAACATAATAGTATTGATAATTCTTTATTCCATGTTACTTGGTAATATCCTTATATTATTTGTAATATCAAAAGGTTATAATAGTTCCTATCTATAATAATAACCTCGAGATAATATGATAGTAAAATTCAATATATTTCATATATTATAGATACATTATACTAAAGGGACACATATAAATTCTAGATATCAAGTTCTTTGGTCTCATAATCACTAAGAATTATTCTCATGAGGTTCAAAATTAGTGATCTTGAGTAAATGATATCATAAGGAATAACAAACCAATAATAACATCTTAAGTTTTTGGTGTCATGGGTTGTTATTTTCTAAAAACATATGTATTGGTCTCATAACATGATATTGTTATAAATGTGTACCATTTGATTTTATACTTTTATGTAAGGATAAACCCATGATAATGGAGTCATGGTGAGTTATCTTCTATTGGGTTCATTTTTTGTGCTATGTCAATGTTTGAATTATCATGATAAAATTTTTCAATTTTGAGTTGGGTAAGAGATATCTTGCAGATCCAGGTTGACCAAGATGGTAGTAACATCATTAAATTCATGTCAATGGTACAATGAGGTAAGTCAATCCAGTAAGTTCATGAAATATATAAATCTCCAAAAGGATGATGACACAAGTGTTCATCCTACATTATGAGATATCAAAATAAAAAGAGATTATATTAAAGAGAATGTGTTTAGTATGAGTTATTCATAGAAATTTCATCCCTTATCTCTATAGAGTCATTGATGGGTTGAAATACTACACTCTTGTTTTATGTGTTGGACTCATTACTATCATGATAAGTACTCAGAGGGTCACACACTAAGTTTATCGACAAGTTCCAACTATTTAGATTAATAAAAGATTAAGTTGATGTGGGCCCCATGTTTAGGGGTCAGGAAATGGATTAGTGTGATCGATCGTAAATATAAATAATTTAATTATATTATTTTACTTTAGAATAATTATTATTGAAATTATTTCTCAAGGTATCCACATATTGTTTGATCATACAAGAAAATATGAGAAAAAAATAGAATGTGTGTAACATGTGCACGGTTTGTTAAATTATTTGAGGAGATTAAAAGTTGATTTAATGGTTTCGATTTTATAATGTAACAAAATACTGTGTTAAAAGGGAGTGATAAACTATTTTTGACATTTCAAATAAGTTTATTAAGTCATATGTGTGTACAAATTTCTAAAATGAAGTTTATTACATTACATAGACCAAAGTGAAATTTTTTAAAACATAAACTAGGTATAAAATATCATTTTAGCATATTTATTTGAGAAATACCCAATTTAAAATAATTTAGAGTGATAATATCACTTCTCAAGCTATTAGAGAGAGATTCTGAAAGAAGAACAATGTTGGATTGATGCCACATTCTTGATCGAGACTGTGTTCTTTATAAGATTTTTTGGACATTGTAAATCTCTTTGATTTTACATTCTAGAAACCAGTAATCATAGATAAATGATCCAGGATTTGGGGTGTATATTTGGATGATATAGTGGATACAAACCTTATCACCTTTGAGCGATGACATGCTGATGGTGAGTGAATCAACCCATCAATTTCAAATGAACATGGTAAATTTTATTCTTTTATTGGATTTTATTTTTTAGTATTAAATTTAATTTCACATGATCCTTTGAGAAATATAGGAAAGGGAATTTTTGGATTCAATTTTTTAACATGAATTCAATCATAATTTTTTTTCATGCTTCTACAGTTCCCTAGTTCCTTGAATTGGTATCAGAGTGAATGTGAAATTATTTAAGTCAAAAACTTTAAAATTTTGAATAAATTTTCTATGATTTAGATGACAGTGATTTTTTATATTATATATATATATGTTATTAAATATTATAATATATATATAATTTTAGAATTATATATATATATATATTGTATATAATTATATACCCACAAATGGATGCCTCATTTAAACATTGTCCTGACCAGGTTAGTCCTGCTCCATTTATCTTGATCCGTCAACCTTATCACATGCCATAAATTAATATTCAAGAATATTTATTTTTCCAATTAGAATTTAAAATTTATTAAAAATAATAATTATTGAAATTTAATTTCATGAGAATTAATAAAATTATTTTGGGTGTTATGGGATGTATCAATAATTAATTTAAATTATTTTAATTTAATTAAAGCATTAAAAATACCCTCAATTTTATTTTAGAAAAATAAATATTTCTTTTGAAAAATAATTTCATTTAACTAGTCATGTGATGAGACTCTCCCATCCATGTTAAGTTTGTTATTTGTTTAATTTTATTATTTCTTATATGTATTAAAATATATTGATTATTTAATTTTTATGATCTGATCATCATCCATCTATCTTTAATTTGTTTAAGGGAATGTGTTTCCATATTTATGTGAAAAATTATTATTTTCACCTTGAGTTCCCTTCACCTATGTGTGAGTATAGTTTGCAAGGATCACATGATTTCGTGGAAAAGTGATTCAAGTCGAGATCTAACATCAACCAAACATGTAAAGCACATAAGTGTTGTGGGTGTTGTAATTAAAGTTAGGTATTGAATTTAGGAATTTCCATAGGGTCTTGGTTAGTCCATTATTCTCTTGATAGACAAATAGTAGTTAACATACCAGGTTCATTCCATTATTTATTTATTTTATTGTATACATGGTTTATTATTTTTTAAATTTATATTTTTTATATTTGATCACATAGTATAATAATAATAAGGTATGCATACTTAAAATGAACATGTGCAGTAAATGTTTTATATTTAATTCATGGTTAATTGTGAGTGTGATCACATAGAACAATCATGTTAAATAGAAAAGTATTTAATTATCTGAGATTAAATTAAAAAATCCATCAAACAAAATATTAATTCATTAAATGCCTTCCATCTCTTTAATTTTGAAACACCGGATTGTTTGAGTTGCTCATTAGCCCTAGTTGAGGGTGCCTCTTACAAATGGGGAGTTGTTATGAGAGTGGTGTGTTGAATTAAAAAAATTTAAAATAAAATTAGTAATCATAGATAGCTTGTTGAAAATTTAAAGGTAAAGCATTAAGTATTGAAAAGTAATATTTTATAGGAGATGAGATTCCACTCAACATATCAAGGAATTTTAAGTTAATGCAGATGGATAGTCAAAAGCCTTACTTTGACTCTAAAAGTTGTTATTATACCATAGCCTGCACTATTAAGATTGGTTTAAGGATCATTTATACTATAATAGTCAAGAGACTGAGTGATTTTGAACTATAATTTGTGGGATACTATGATTTGATAATATAGTGGGAGACATAGAAAATTGAAAATTTCAACATTCCTGCTGGTAATCATGATGAATTAATAATATAATAAGATTATTTATTTTAGATCAAGTGGACATGGCCAATAATTCAATTTCATAGTGATAAATATTAGATAAATATAATATCCAAATTTTCCATAACCTATAGGAGTGGCACAGGCACTTGCGCATAGTACTATGCCAAGGGAGGAAGATTTTTTGTACTTGAGTCCCCACTTTCTTCCATGACTCCTCAAAGAGAAAGAAAGTCAGATAAATATAAATAGAAGAAGCATATGGATGAGACAATAGATGTTTAATGCTTCATGTTGTCATCTATGTGAAGTGAGCTGTAGGAAATATATGGGACCAATATTCCTTCCAAATTAGATCTTATCTATGAGGATAAAGCTCAAAAATGAAAATATGAGATATCATGTACTCTATATGGATGAAGTCTAGTAGGAAAAAATCAATAACGACCTATTTTACTAAGTATGATCATGTACATTGAGAGACTAGATACCCTTGGGTTGAAATTGAACCGAGAACTATTAATTGATTTCTTTATTTCCACTATACTACCTAAATTATCAACTTTTTTTGTTAATTATAATATGAAAAACCTGAATAATTTACTCCCCAATTTATTGGCTTTAGTTCACCAATATCATAAGGATATAAATAATTCTAACTCTTTGGTCCTTATAGTGAACAATAGGATGTAAGGAAAGACTAATGTTTATAGATATAATTGTAAGTCAATGACACATAAGAATTTTGTAACACCCGAAAATTCAAAAGTAAGAACGTTATATTAAATATCATGTATGATACGCAACACCAAGCATGTAAGGGAATATAAAATCCCAATAATTTATAATATATAATATTTTAATTAATTTAATATATTTTATATATTGAAATGCATAAAAAATTTGAGTTAACTTATGTCGCACACAAAAATGAGTTTCTTCGATATGTTTCGTCAAACATAAGACCAAGTTTCAACTGAATAACATTATATTATTAAAACATTATTTTTCAATATAATAAGATATAACCTATCCTTTAAATTAGATGTTATAAATATTATTAAATAAATTATGTAAATATATGATTTATGGAAATAAAAAATTAATTAAATTGTTACTACTTGATTAGAAATGAATATAAGAAACAATTTAATGTAGATGGAATATTTTTTAGAAAAATATTTTTTTGTACATAAAGATGTTTTATCCTAAAAATTAAATTAACTAAAATTATTCATTGATATTAATGTATTATATATTCCATAAAATACTATTTATAATCAACCAATTGATTTGATAGACATAAGATGAGAAAAATCCCAATATTATACATAAAAATCAATATTTTTATAAAGACACTTTTACCACCTTTTAATAGAGAACATATTCTAAATCCTATTTTTAAATCCTTTATATATTTAACATGTCAAATGAATCTTAAAATTTTAAAAGGAAACCTAAATAATAGGTTATGGTGATTTTTTGATATTTTTCTTGGAAGTTTCAGTTTTTATGGAATAGTGAAAAATATTGATATTTAATTGCAAAATGCTTTTTGTCTAATTTATTTATAGTGATAAATTATATTTTAAATTTGTTTCAAAGTCACATTATATCAATTATTTATAAATTAATCTTATTTATTTCATTTTAATAAATTTAACTATGAAATTGGGTATACAAACTTAACAATCATTTAAACATTTTTATTTTAAAAACCCACATTGTCATCCCGTTTGTGGGATTAAATTTAAATTAATTTCTACCACTTATGTGACTAGAATTGGAAAAAATTTATTCCATATTTGGAATCATAATAATTTAAAATTTATAATAATTTAAATATATTTTTTTACAAATAATATTAGTGAAAATAACTAAAATTAATTACAATTATTAAGGAAAAATTAAACTTAACAAAAGGATAAAACTTTAACTTAAGGGCCTAAATGACCAAGATACTTTTACACCACCCATTTTATGGCCATAAATAATCCATTAACCTTCTATTATTGTGTTTTTTTGTTTTTTATGAATGTGGATAGGTGAAAATGTGTGTATACCGAAGTTGTTTTAAAAAATGTCAAGTGTGTCCCCCCTTTATAAAATTTCACCACCCATCCCACTTTCTCACACCTATCAAAACAATTTGGTTTATAAAATATATTCCCAATTAACTTCCAAAAATCCCTCTATTCCTCCTTAAATTATACCTTTTAAAACTAAGGCAATCAAAATAAACATTTTGGTTCAAACCAAAAAGAGTTACCCGATTAAGAGTTAACCTCTTTTCTCAAGTCTTTAGTTTTATTTCCATTATCCAGCCCCTGAAATTTACCTTTCCAATAATTATATAAAAAAAGTATCCTAAATATAAAAAGACATTTTTATTCCATGTTTTCTTACTACACTTACTCACATATCCATCTAATGGTAAATGAACATACTGTTTATATCTACGGTGAACTACCGCCTCACGAAATAATGATTGTTCATTCTTCCTTTGTAACCTCTCATGGTGACATTATGATGGAAAATATTTTTATATTATATATAAATATATATTATAATTATTATTTAATTAATATTCAATAATTATTCAATAAAAGATACCTATGTAATTTCCATTTTTTGTGAATATAATAACATCATTTATGGAAGGGTGAATTACCTCCTTCCCAAAGTAATTGGATTCGTCCTTTCTATATATTGAGCGTATTAAGGATAATTAAAAAAAACAATGTAACATATATTAATTAGGTATTATAATTTAATTATAATATATATTTATCATTTAATTTTAATTATTTTAATATGAAAACGAAACTGATGTAGCGTTCATGCGTATATACGGCCTACCATCTCGAGGAACGGTGCACATAATTTCTTATTTCCAAATATTATGAATTATTATAAATTAATATACACTAAATATATATGATAATTAAATTATGCATTAAATTTTGAAGATGATTATATCATGATCTACGTTGTAATAATAACAAATAACAAGTGAAAACATACTTGTGAAAACTAGGCAGTTAACACCCGAAATAGTGAAAATAATGAATGATTATTAACAAATGGTTAATAATATATTATAAGAAGATTGTATATGATATTAAAAACTATATTATTGTGTTGGTATAAGTTAATAACATATTTTAAACCACTACATCAGAGGATAAATACTACACAACAAAATTAAGGTTAAGGAAAAGGATTTATACTTAATTTACATTATATTGAGACTTATTTGTTATTATGCACCAATTAAATTTTTATGATGTATAAACTACCATTTTGAAAAGTTATATCATGAATCACCTTAATATCGTGAAATTATATGTTTCATTTAATATTATTAATTTGTGGGAATTATGATTTAAGTGCTTCAAAGTGGTATGTGTCACTTTGCAATGTTTAAGGATTATTCTACTAAAGAACATTCTTAATCATTATATTTCCAATATCAATTCCATTTGTGATTGTTAAGGTTATATTGAAAAAATAAAATTTTTTTAATCATTATTTTTTTAAAATTTACATGAATATCTATGTTCTCATAAAATTTATATTAGTATTTCCTAAACCATATATCATTTTTAAATATGGTGTACACATTGATAATTATTTCATTAACTGGGAAATTATAGATAAATCTATATTATTTATTAAATATGAATATTTTATATGGAATATTTTTATTTTGATTAATTTATATAAGGAATTATTTAAACTGGTAATGAAGGGTGGTACCGAAATTTATATAAACCCTCAATGCATCGATAGGTTCTCATGAGACAAATAAGTTGGAAAAATTAAATGGGTTTCTATCTATAGTTTTAACCATCTTACTAAAGGTATTGACATAACTGGTTTTCATGTGACTTAGTAATTATGTCCAAAAATTAATTTTTTCTTTCATAGTTGTTTTAGTTATAATTTATCCATGCGATTTTGCATCGATAGATCTATGGATGTATTTTATTCATATTTTATCGATTAAGTGGAATGCATTTCAGGTTCTTACCTTTCCATATTGATTTTCCCTTATATAGTTATTTGAATGGAATGTGTTATACATTATTTACCATTATATGTTAATTTATTCTTATTGAATATTTATTTCTTCCACATTACTTTCTCTTACTTAGCATTTGATCATGTTTTATTTCCCCAGGTTCTGAAGAAGAAATATTTGAATAAGGATTCAAGGGTGTAGTTTATTTGTTTTTATTATGTATAATGTTTTTATTACCTATTTACCAATGTATTATGGGTGTCATGTGCATAATATTGCATTCCAATAATGAAAAACTGATTGGTCATGTAGGATCTCATTCCTAATAATCATTCCAATGTTATAAAATAATGCATCCACACCATGCTTCGGGGGACGGGGTATTACAATTGGTATCAAATGACGCTTAACAACAACCTTGGAAACTGGATTTAGAAAACATAGATTAAGGAACATAACCCTAAGATATATATTGAAGGTAAGTATAAAATAACATCCTAGACTTATGGTAAGGTAGAGATTATGTGGGTATTTCTAGAAAAACATATGTGTCTTAATATTACAAGTGGACATGGTTCTGGTACAGATATACCTGTGAGTAACAACTCTGACAAGGTGTGCTGGGTCTGAATCGGTGTAAACTAGAACATGAAAATAGTCTTCACTGTGTACCTAGTTTGACACTCCTAGGGGATACACATAGGATAATTTAGGTTTTCATTACAAACCTTTATAAATTATTTAACGATATCCCTAAATAAATAATGTTTATGATTATGAGATTGGTTATGCAAACGTTTTTCAATATATTTTAAGTGTTAAGCTATATTTATAATTATAAAAAGTTAATAATTTTATAATCTAATATAGTATATGTCATTGTATATATATGGAACCTAGAAGGGAGAAGTGTGTCAACACTGGTGGTCAATGTAGTGGTTTCCCAGGTTAGAAAGTCACTATAGATGGTATTGGAATTGAGCATGTTATGGATATATTAGGGTTGTTTAATTAGTTTACGACACATAACCTTGCTTAGATAGAGAAACTAGTTCCACATAGATAATCTATTATGCTATATATCTTTATGCAAAAGAATCCCCCATCATTCAGTGAGACTACTAATCCAATTGTATATAGAAATGGAATAAGTCTTTGGAGAAGATATTTACATCCTTAGGATACAGTGAAATGGAAAAGGTTACACTTATATTATATTGCCTCAAAGGTGATTCAAATAAATATTGGTCCTTGATCTATAATACTAGGGAGGAATAAGAAATAGAAATCATAGAATGGAGAACATTTAAGGGTACATTCTTTGATAAATACTTCCCTCATGATTAGAAAATTTATATGGATAGAAAATGTATTTTCTTAATGAAAAAGGAAGAAGAGGGAGTTATGGATTATGAATAACCTTTTAAAAGTTTAGCCAGGTATTCCACAGATCATATACACAACAAGGAGTAAAATATTGATCATTATTTCTACGGTCTTAAGCAAAATCTCCAAAGGGGACTAGTTTCCAAAATTTTTACATCATATGATGAAATATTAATATGTGAAACCAAAATGGAGAAAGGATTTTTTAGAATCAATATATTCAAGGGAATCCAAGATAAGAAGATGAAATATGAAAACCATGAAAAGGTTAATGAGTCAAAAAAGAATAAAAGAAATAATAATTTTTCAAGATATGATAACTGTGGAAGAATCACCCAATTAAATTCTTGAAGGAGTTGGGATTTTGTTACAAGTGCATAGAAAAGGGTCACCGAGAAAAAAATGAAAAGTTAAAGAGGAAAAAATTGTTATTTAGTGTTACAATAATAATGAGATAGGGAACTATGAAAATTAATTCCCCTAGAATCAAGGGAGTATAACAAAAAAGTAAATAATGGATCAAGTTCAACGTTATGTTATTGATATAACTGAAGTGGAATGATTAATTATCTCCTATATTTGGATCCTTCAATAAAGTTGTAAAAGTTTGTTTTAAAAAATTCATGGTTATAAGTTTTACGAAATTTATAAGGATTATACTAATATACTTTTTAATAAAGGATTTAAAATATTATGTTGAATAGTACAAATAAATGTTATTTGGTAGAAGGTTGAACTTTTATTGGATAAAACATAAGAGAAAGATAACCCTTAATATTCTCTTAAATTTAATAAATTATTTTTAGATAATGAAATGATTGGTTTAGATAACATAAATCAGATAAGTGTTGACAACCTTGGAATTGAGTAAATACTTGTTGGAAAAGTGGTTTATTATATAATTAATGAAGTATGAAAAACTTTTGAATCTATGGACAATATCCAATAACAAGTGTTCTAATTATGTAATGAGGAATAATACATGTTCCAAATAAATTTTATAGTAATTTAATTTACTACCATAATTCATGAAAACAGATGATTAAGTAGTTTACATATTTGATATATGATGATGAAATATAAAATTCATGTTGAATAAAGGCTAATTTTACGTTCATTTTGAAAAATCTACTAACCTTACTTTTAAAGTGTTGGATCGTAATATTTTTTTAAAAGTTAACCATTTATGAAATCGTTTATGTTGGTTTTCACTCACGGTTTTAGATATTGTTGTATCACTCCACCATACAAGAAGAAAATTAGAAATAGTTCAAGTCACAAAAAAATAATGAGACAGTGATTATAGAAAATTAAATTTACTTATATCATAATATTGTGAAAGAATCCCTCAACTATAGGGAAAATGGTTTTGAAACAAAAATTTTGTCCTATTATCATCATTTATTATGATATCAATAACCTTTATTCACACCTCTAGTTTATGGTTTTGTGATAAAAAACATTCATCTAAATATGTTATCAATCACTCCCCATTATAACATTATAGTTATATTTATCTTCCATGTCCATGTATTCACTAAAATTCATGTGTCCTAATTTTGTGGTGACCTTAGTATTTTCATTTTATTCTCATTAAGAAGATGTGCAATTAACCCTATTAATGAGATGGGATTTTAAAAAATAGTATTTTAAAAAATCAATCACTTTATTATAGAGACCAAGTTTATATTTTGATAATACAATATAATAAAAAGGGATGGATGCAACACCTCGAAATTCTAAAGTAAGAACATTGCATTCAATAGCATGCATGACATGAAACACCAAGCACATAATAAAATATAATTTATAAATAATTTATAATATATTTAAAATTTTTATAAATTAATCATATTTTTATCTTGAAATACATGCGACAATGATTTAACATAAATTTTATGCAATAATGAGTTTCTTAGATAGCTTGCGTTACATGCAAGATCATGTTTTAACCAAACAATAATATATTTTTAAATTATTATCATTTAATATAACAAGATATACCCTTTAAATTAAATTATAATTTTTAAATTAAATTAACTAAATTATTTCTATGGTTAAAAATTGATTAGAACTGAATATAAGAACAAATTGAATATAGATGGACTATTTTTATAGAAAAATATTTTTATGATAAAAAAGTTGTTTTATCCTAATAAATTAAACAAGTTAAATTTTTATATTAATGTAATATATATTCAATAAAATACTTTGGATCATAATATAATGGATTCAATAGACATAAGATAAGAACAATCCCAATATTATACATAAAAATCAAAATTTTTATAAAGGCACTTTTACCACAATTTAATAGAGAACCTATTTTAAATAAAATTGATAGAAACATGATATATTTTTTATTAATAAGTACATAATTTTTTAAATATAACATAAAAATTATGTTAGGGTGAATTTGTTTTTTGTATTTTTTGGTGGAGTTTCAATTTTTAATGAATAATGAAAAATAATGAATTTTAATTCAAAACTCCGTTTTCATATAATTTATTGTTAGTGTTAAACTATATTTTTAATTGTTTTTAAATTAAAATTAAATCAAATATATATTAATTAATTAAATTTAGTTCATTTTAATTAATTTAAATTTGAAATAGGGTATGAAAACATAGGAAACTATTGGATGTTTTTATTTTAAAAACCTGCATTATCATCCCGTCTGCTGGACTAAATTTATATAAATTTATACCAATTATGTGATTTGAATTTTAAAATATAGATTCCATATTTTTAGTAACCATAATTTATAATGTTTAATAATTTAAGATTTTTTTTCAAAAATATTATTGAATGTAATTAAAATTAATTACAATTATTATGGTAAAATTAAGCTTAACAATTGAAAAAACCTTTAACTTAAATGCCAAAATGACATATAAACTTGTACAAAACCAATTTTATGGACATATTTCATACATTAAACTTAAATTATTTATTTTAGTTTGTTTTTTTGGCATTTTTTAGTTAAAAAGTGGGTACACCTAACATGTTTTCAAAATTGTCGTGGGTCCCCTCCCTCCCTTATAAATGGCCACCACACCTCCCACTTCCTCACACCTATAATACCCAATTAGGTTCAGGAAATATATTCTAAATCAACTTCCCAATATCCCTATGTTCCTCCTGTAATCCTTTATTTGGGTAGAAATCAATCCATAGAATCCATTTGGTACAAACTAAAAGGAGTTACCAATTAAGAGGTAACATCTTTTCTCAAGCTCTTTAGTTTTATTTCCATTATCCGCCCCTAAAATATAATTTTTACATGATTATATAAAAAAATATTATATTAAATATACTGAAATATTTTTATTCAAAGGGTTTTACCCATACTTTACACTCTTCAATCTAATGGGTAACAAACATACTGTTTACATGTATGGTGAACTACCACCACATGAAACAATGATTGTTCATTCTTCCTTTACCACATATCGTAGTGGGAATTATGATGGAAACCTATGTCTATAATATATATATATATATGGTAATTATTATTTCATTATTATTCTTTAATTATTTGATAACACATACCTATATGCTTTCTATTTTGTGTAAATATGATAACATCGTTCATGTAAGCGTGGAATACCACCTCCCCAAAGTGATGTTATTCATTCACACAATACATAGAATGTATTAAGGATAATTTTAATAAAAATATATAACATATATGAAATATATATGATATTTTAAATATAATATACACATTTATCATTTAATTTTCATTCTTTTAATATGAAAAAGGATTTGAAATGGTGTTCATGCATACGTACGGGCTACCATCTCTATGAATAGTGAACTTCATTTCTTATATCCAAATATTATAGATTATTATAAATACATATGTAATGAATATATATGTTAATTAAATCATGGTTTAAATTCATCAAATTATGAAATCTTGACTTATTTAGTAAGAACAATAAATAACAAGTCAAAATATACTTGAGAAAACTCGGCAACTAACACATTAAATAGTTTATATGATGAAAGATTGTTAACAAATGGGTAATTAGATCTTATAAGAAGATTATATATGATATTATAAACATGAGTCTGGATATGGTATAAGTTATTAAAATATTTCAAACCACTATACCGGAGGATAAATACCACAAAGAAAAAGGTAGGTTAATGTAAGGGATGTTGTCTTAATTTACATTTCATCGAGACTTATTTGTTATTATGAACCAAATTTATTTTTATGATGTATATACTACCCTTTTGACATTTTATAACATTAATATCCATAATTTTATGATATTATATGTTTCATTTAATAATATTTATTCATGGGGATTATGATTTAAATGTTTTAAAGAGGCATGAGACACTTAAGAATTTTTGAAGATTGTTTTCTTGAAGAATGTTATTAATGTTTATCTTTGAAATCTCACATTCCATTATGATTTTTAACTTTATCATGAAAGAGTAACTTTATTTTGATCATTCTTAGTTTTATATTTACTTGAATATCAATATTCCCATACAACATATATTAGTATTTCTTAAACCATATTTCATTTTTACATACGGTGTACACTTTGATAGTTATTTGATTAACTGGGGAATTATTGATAAATCTTTATTTTTCATTAAATAAATATATTTGATAAGAAATATTATTTATTTTGATTTGATGATATTAGTAATGCTTGGGAATGTTAATGGTGGGTGGGGACCAGACTTTATACAGCCCCTTAAAGCTTCAATAGGTTCTCATAAGACAGATATGTTGGCCAAATTAAATGGGTTTCTATACATAGTTTTAACCATCTTAGGAAATACCTTGATAGTATAGCTTTTTATGTGCCTTATACATGAAATCCAATAATTAATAATTTTCTTTAGTGATGCTTCAATTATTATTAATCCATGTTGTTTTTCTTTGACATATCTATTGATGTGTTTTATTCTCAATTTAGTGATTATGTGACATGTGCTTCACATTCTTACCTTTCCATTGTGATTTTGCCTTATTTATTTATTCTAATGACATGTTTTATCAGTTATTTACCAAGCCTTGTTAATTTATTCCAGTTTATTATTTATTTTTTTAATCATTACTTATCCTTACCAAGAACTTGAGCTCACCCTTATTATGCTTCCTTTCCCCAGGTTATAAAGAGGAAATATTTGAATAAGATTTCAAGGACAAAATTAATTTCTCTTTATTATTAATCATGATTGTATTATCTATTTCCCAATATATTATAGGTAGGATTTATATAAAATTTATTTCCAAAACTACTAAAATGATTGGTATTTCGAGATTAGATTCCCTTTAATAATTTCAATGTAATAAAATAATGCACCACCATTGGGATTCTAGGGTTGAGGAATTACACATCACACTATTAAGAATATAAAATACAAATGGTGAATAATGAGTAAGAGGAATTATAATTTTCATATAGAAATAAAGGCTATTGGAAGAAGAATTTCATAGTTGTGAAGAAAGAGAAAGTCCATGCTTCTACATTAAGTATATTTTTCATTGAACTTAATCTATCTACTTTTACATGTCAGGGATTAGATATTTCATGTTTTTCACAAATTGTTATTCAAATATTTGTGCCAAGTATATTTAAAACAATTGTAAAATGTGAAGTTGATATATGAGAAATAAATATTTAAATACTAGTATAATTAGCATTACGAGATTATCATCTAACTTTTTATAACGGAATGTTTCTTTTACTAAACAATATTTACTATATACGATCTGTTTCTATAAATATAATCATTGTGTAGAGATTAGACACTATGGGAATTTATTTTACACTTTTAAATAAATGTTGTCTTATGTGTAAGGATAACATATGTTATGATATGATATATCTTAACCATGGGTTATATATACTTGAACTAGAAAATCCAGTTTTGGAAATCAATGGAAATTCTAGTGAGAGTGACCCATATCCTACCCACTTAAGGAGATTCACGCTATGTCATCTAAAAAATAATCATTTGATAAAAATATATCAGATTCAATATGAGTTGTGGTATAGAACAAAATAAAATCTGCCACACATATGTATATGGGGATGTGATGTTTTTTTCAAGACTATACCTAGTGAGAAATTACCATCTTAGAGTATGAATTAAATCTTTATAGTCTATCATAAGGTTGAAGAAGGATATTATCTATATTTCCCTTTAGATATAAATTTTATTGTATAAATACATGCTAAATTTCTAAAAGGGAACACATTTCTAATGGAAATCGTGTTATAAATATTGAACTTGTTCAATTTGAAGCTCTAGATGAATAAGAGTTAGTATGGGAACAATCTAAACAATTGGAAGTGATATATGATGATGTTTCAAGGACACAAGTTCTATATAGGACTACTAGAGTGGTTAGAGAACCATGGATATATGGTTTTATTATCACTGATTTTTGTGACACATTACTCTTAGATAATGAAAAACCTTTAATATATAAGGAAGTAATACATGGAAAAGATGATGCTATATAACAATAAACCATGCATTATAAAATATATTTCATGTACCAAAATCATGTTTGTACTTTATTATACTCACCATCTAATGTAAAACCTATTGGGTGGAAATGGGTATTCAAGAAAAAGCTGGAAAAGGATGGTTAACTGAGCACCTATAAGGCATGGATAAAACTGAAGGGTTTTTGGATACTTCAAGTAATATGCTAAGATGAAACTTTTTTTCTAGTTTCTATGATAAAATATATCAAAATAATACATAAAATTTAAAACCTAAATGATTATAAAATTTGTAAAATTAATGTCAATTTTTTTTCTAAATGTTAAGTTAGTTGAAGATGTCTATTTGACATAACCTGAAAGGTTTATTCTTCCAAAGACAAAAAATAAAGCATGCAAGCTATAAAGATCCATTTATCTATTGAATCAAGGATTGTGATCATGGAAATATTGTTTTTACCATTCCAAAAGATAATTTGGTTTCATTAAAAATGAAATATAACTCTGTGTCTATAATAAGTTTAGTGGAAGTGCCATAATTTTCTTTATATTATATGTTGATGACTTGTAGTCAATGGTAAACAAAGTATAAGTATTATAGTTTGTGTAGGATTGGTTAAATGAATAATTTTCCAATATATAATTAGGTTAAGAAGCCGATATTCTACAAATCAAGATCTATCAAGTTAGATCTTAGAGGATTCATGGTCTACATCAAAGTCATATATTGACAGGGTACTCAAAAGGTGCAATATGAAAAAAAATCCAAGAGAGAATTGTTTCTAGTGTAACATGAAATTAATCTATCAAAGAATACAAATTCATAAACGTACAAGGATATTGCAATAATGAGTTGAATCACATATGATTCAACAATGGGATCTATAATTCATGTTATTCTATTAACTAGTTTTGATGTTTCCTTTGATTTAATAATGGTGTATAAATATCAATACAATCTTGGAGAGCTACATTGGGAAGCTATAAAAACTATACTAAATTACTTAAAACAAGAATATAAAATATTCTATGTGAATGGAGGAGATGTGGAGATAGTATTGGGGGATAAAATGATACTAGCTTCTAGATATATCATTATGATATGAAATCATAGTCAGGAAATATCTTTTGTCTAAATAGTGGTTTGGTGAGATGGACCATCTTATAAAGTCCATGGTTTTCAAATCAATAGTAGAATCTGAGTATATAAAATATTTCTATGCAAATAAAAAAAAATATTGAAACACATATTTGTTTATTATCTTGGAATTATATCTAGCAGTGTATAACCTCTCACATTATAATATTATGATTCTATGGTAGTGGTGCTTTCCAAGGATCTAAGGTCACATAAGAGTAAAAATTATATACTTTCCAAGATTCTTCTTTTGAGTGATTTTTCTCAGGGAGGTGATTTTTTAATTTGAATAGTAACAAAATAGGATATCGTGGAAGAACCCATGACTAAATCCATTTCTAAGCAGAAGCATTATAGTCATGTGGGAGTTAGTAAGTTGAGAATTTTTAGAAGTTTAACCTAGTGAAAGAAGGAATGTTGTGAGTGGGAATCCTAAACCTAATTTCATTATAAAAATTTATTACCATATATATATATATATGTGTTAATTTTTACCATAATAGTGTTTATACCTCTACATCCACTATTTACATAGTAATTTCCTTACATTATGTGTCATATCAAAAGGTTATTATTGTTCCCAACTATAGTGAGAATATCGACTTACCATGACAGTAATCATAAATATATATCACGTATTCTAGATACATCATACTAATGGGACACAAATGATGTCTAACTCTAAAGTATTTGGGGTGCATAAGTATTGAGACATATTCTTATATTGTTTTCACTTGGTGATCTTGAGTAGATTAGATCATGGGGACTTACATTCCAATAATAACACCACATGTTTTAGGTTTCATTGGTTGTTTTTATCTGTTATTATGTTTATTAATTTCTAGGAATTATATTTTTTTCAATGTGTACCACTTGATCGTGTACTTTTATATAAGGAAAATACATGGAATTGGTGTTGTGGTGAGGTAGATGGTGTTGTGTGTCTCTTTGGTGGTATGGAATTGGTTGAATGATCAAGACATAATTTTTCAATTTTGAGTTAAGGAAGAGATATCTCCTGGGACCAGGTTTAATAGGATGTTAATTACTGCATTAAATCCATGGACATAATATTAGAAGGTAAGTATATCCAATAAGGTCAAAAAATATTTAATGAATCAAAAGGATGATGAAACAAGTGTGCATCCTACTTGATGAGATATCGTAAGATAAAGATATTATATTACACAAAACTTGTTCATATGTGGTAATAATAGCTATGACATTCCTTATCTCCTTAGTGGCCCCGAAGGGTTACTAAAAATCAGATATTAGTCTGTGGGTTAGACTCACTACTATTAAGATAAGGGCCTAGAGGTTCACACACTAAGTTTATCCATAAGTTTCACCTATTAAAATGAATATGAGATTAAGATGAAGTAAGACCCATGTATGGGGGCAATGAACATTTGAGTGTGATAGATCACATATTAAAATAGTTCGATTATATTATTCATATTTATAATAATATTTATTGAATTTATTTTTCTATTTATTCACTAGTTGATCGATAATAAAAGTAAATATAAGAAAAATATAATTTTTCAAATAAAAATAACATGTTTAAGGTTTGTTAAATTATTTAGGGATCTTATATGCCATGTTAATGGTTTTTATTTTGTCATGTAACATATTAAATTGTTTCATGTTAGTGATAAAATATTTTTGACATTTATCACAAGTTTATTAAGTCCTAAGTGTTCAAAAACATCTAAGATGAATGTTCTTACTTTATAGATACCAAAGTGAGATTTTGAAAGTATAAAATAGGTATAATAATTCATTTTATCCACTTAAGTTATGAGATCCAAAATTTAGAGGAATTTAGATAGATAATATCTCTTCCCCTCATCTCTTAATCTCTTAGAGAGAGATTCAAAAATAATAACAAGGTCAGATTGATCTCACTTTCTCAGTCAAGTCTATATTCTTTACATGATAAATGATAATTTTAAATCTCTTAGATTTTCTATTCTATAATCCACAAATCATATATTAATGATATAATATTTGTGTTTCCTATGTTTAGGATCTATATGATTGCTTTATTTTTGCCTTTGAGCCATGAAAAGATGAAGTTTAGTGAATCAAATCAGTTACTTCAAATGAAGAAGGTATTATTTAAACTTCCATTCATTTTTATTTTTTGTGATTACACAAAATATAATGTTATTATTTGAGAAATATGGGTAAGGGGTTTTTTATTTAGTTTTATAACATGAATGTGAACCCAAAATTTTAAATTTCATATTTTCATGATTTTGTTGTGCCTCTGGTTCCTTTAGAAGAAGAGGCAAGTAGTAAAAATAGATGAAATGGAATATACCTATCCACATTCATGGTGTGACACTCAGATTCACACCATGAATATATAGAAATTCAATACATGATACAAACAATGATGAAAACCAAATGGAAGTATTTTATGATATTGTATGACATGAAGCCATGTTTTTCATCCAAAAACATGATGACAAGATTTTAAAATTTATGAATTTTTCAATACTCGGCAAAATTATTATTCTAATAATTGATTAACCCCTAGGGTTTACTTGGAAATATTCAAAAAAAATTATTTTATGGAATATAGTACACATAAGGGTTCATTTTATTTTATAAATATCAGGGGGAAGTTGTGCTCTAAGACAATCGAAGAATAGGTAGTAGCCATGGGTATAAAGTGTTTCACTAGAGAGACTTCCTCCAGGATGCTCCATCATTCCTATGAAATTTATTTTCTTTTCTATTCCCCATATATCACCCTCTCCTGACTAGAATGATGTTGTAATTTTCTCATGTACAGGAGGCCGTCAGTTGGTGATTTTTACTGGTTTTTCTTCGGAGCTCGGGATCTTCATGATAGAGCGGTGGTTGGTTCATTAGACAGCAAGCAAATCATGATTAGGTTTGATTCAGAGGAAGACCTCATCTGAGCTTGGTCAAGGGCTTCTTGCAGCTTCAATGGATCTCGTTTTCTTATTTTTCGATGGTCGTTCGATCTCCATATGAACTGAGATTCATCTTCCATGACGGTGTGGGTTAGTTTTCCTTCCCTACCTTTTCCATTTCAAAACCCTTCGATTATCCGTATGTTGGGAAATCTGATTGGTAGTTATCTGTGCTCTGATTTTCGCACTGAGATGGTCTGCCATCCAGTGAACCTGTGGGTATGCGTTGAAATGGATTCTTCTCGCACCCCTTTTGATTATGTTTGGATCACAATCGAAGAGGAATACCGATGCAAACAGAGAGTTGTCTATGAGAATTGGACTGAGTTTTGTGGATTTTTCAAGAGATTGGGGCATTTGGTCAATGTTTTCCGATGTGAATGGAGTTCACGGATGTCATAGGCTCATTGTAATGGGAGTTCTGTTTCTATGAGCACCGAGGATGGTGCAAGAAGTGGCGTCAAGGCGGGTCTAGTTTTGAGAACTATGGAACTGGCTGGCGAAGAAATGGATCCTCGTTGGTTTGGTGCTGCTGGGGATGCCAATTCATCGAGGCCCCGTGAGGTGTCTTTTGGGGAAAACCAGATCATTGAAGCAGTCAGTGTTAAGCCGAACCAGGTTAAACCATTGGTGTCTGAGGTCTTCAAAAGATTATGGTTGGACTTGGGAGTCCCTGATGCTACCATGGCTGGGCTGAGCTCAGCGTAGAGTGGGGATGGAAGAGAAGTCAGTGCTCTGGAGAAAATCACCACATCTAGTGATAAGGTTTCTAAAAACCTTGATCCTCTGGCGAAGCCGTTAATTGCTTTAAGAAATAGGTTAGAAGAACTCTCTAAAGACCTGTAGGACGTGGTTTTAGATGAGGGTGTTGTGGCAGGAAGTGAGGATGGTGCAGAGACCTTGGAAGAACAGCAGATTGAATGTCAGGTGCTTGAGCCAGTTTCAGTTGGTGATGAGGCCATGGAGGATCAATAGGCCGGATGGTTGGGCCAAGAAGTAGGTTCAAAGATGTTGGATAACAACCACAATGGGAAAAAGCGCTATCCTATGGTGCATAGTATGGACCAGAGACTGGAGAATAATGTTGAATCTATTGTAGAAAGTGATACTACTGAGGATACATCCCTCCCGCTGCTGGAGTGTAAAACTCCAGCCTGAAGACAAGAGGGAAACAAGGACCTTGGTGATGCTGCTTTGAGGGAGCGATCCAGATTTTGAAGGGAGAATTATGGGGATGGGAAAGAGAATGTGAGTGGTCCAGTCGGCCTTTCCTTCAGTGATGTTGTTAAGAGTGGGAATAAGATTTTGGCTACAACTGATGGACCTTTGTCTACTACCCCAAGAAGAAGACCAAGGAAGGACTATTAATTTCTTCTGAGACCAATGAAGACTTGATATTCATCAAAGAGAAACAATGAGGTGATTGTGGAATTTAAAAAGGGGAGCATGGTCATGAAGGCATATCCAGACCAATCTGTTCTTGACCAGCTTAGGAGTCGGGTTCAAAGTGAACTTTTTTTTAGGCATCCAGAGTGGGAATTGGCTGCTGGAGAAGAAGACTCCTGATTGGGATTCATAGATGAATCTGGTTATTATGATGTATAAGTCCTTTTGGTATATGATGTATGGCTTGTTTGAGGTTGTTTTTTTGGGGTACAAGGACCTCCTAAACCAGCTTAAAAAATGGGGAAAAATTATTTGCTGCAACAATTATTGAACATGTAATGTTTTTTCCATTTGATTTCATACTAAATATCTTTCTTTACAGTCCTTCTCATTCAAAACAATTTCAATGAATCATTCTATTTTCTTAATTATTATAAAAATTATCTCATGCTTCAAACTCAGACTTAATACTTTAAATTAGTTATTCATGCATTTTTTTATTTTAAAAATAAAATATTAAAATTTTCTAGACTAGTAGGATTTTACAATGCCCTTTAGGCCGATCAATGCTTTAACTTAGTTAGTAGACTAGATAGAGGTCATTTTTTGTGATACCGTGAGGAACTATAAGATTACATTTCTTGTTAGGTTTACATATCCAACTAGTGTTCCATGATATATTCTTAGTCCATTGGAACATATAGTCCATAACTCTTCCCATGTTGTCTGTATTATTCTTATTATGATGCATTTTCCTTTAGTCCCACACTCGTGTTAATTTTCTTTATCATGGTATTTATGTTATCTCATTTCCATATTATTTGAATTATTTATTATAATAATATTTGGACTACTTGGGAGGGTTTTTACCTTTTCTTTCAAGGTATTCTTTCCTAGAATGGTATGATAAAAAAGGGATTTTTGGAAAGGAATGAGTAAAAAGTTGTTTTCAAACTCATGTTATAAATGAAATACCTAAATAGATTTTTAATATTTATTAAATATTATTTTGGATTTTGAAAGTGAAATTGGAAATTCTGTTAAATTTATTACTTGAAATTAATGAAAATATTTATTTCAAATTAATTAATTTCAAACTAGTTTTTTTTTTGGAATGGGTTTTAAAGGGAAACAGATGGACTCTAGGGTGATTACCCACTAAGTTGTTTATTCTCACACCCTACTCATACCATTAAGTGTCTGTATACCACTTGTGTTTTTTGGGTTATGGATTTGAATCTCAGAATGGGATATGATTATGAGAAAGATCCTGACCTTGGGCCATAAGATATAGTTTTATCACGCTTTCCTAGATTTATTTTTAGGTTTTTAGTAATTTTGTTGAAATTTTCCTTTCTAAATTTCCTTCACATTAAAGGTGGTGAATTATATATGTGGAGTTATTGAGGGTATGAAAATGGGAGTCAATGTGTGAGGTAGTATGAGGTGATCCATGGTGTTATTTATCATCTATTATACTTTCCATTTTGTTTGTTTTTTATTTTAAAAATTCATATTTGATTTTTTCAAGGACTTACAACATACAGACGGGTCATGAATGAATTTTCAAAGATATTTTAATACATATTAAATATAATTTATCTAGGGAAAATTTTCCCTAATGATTTATTTTTGATTTCTATGATGATTTTCATCATCCTAGGGGATCAAGTATTCTATTTTCATTAGTGGTAGATAATGTTGGGTGTTGGTTCAGGTGAAATCTTGGGATGGTTCATTATAGTAAAATAGGATGAAAATATGAATATATCTGTATCGAAATGATTTTATTAGGGGTTTAATATTTCTTTATTCATTATTTTGTTTTATTTATATCTTATAATAATCTATGATTTATCCAATATTTATAAAATAGAGTAATCTTACCTTATCAATTAGTGTGAAAATATTATCATCTATATTCACTTGCTTATTGGGAGTAGCTTATTCAAATACATTATTAACAAAATTTTCACCCAATATAGATTTAAATTCATTAATCACCATATTTTTAGACATTAGTGGTTATTTATATTCATCAATATATGAGTGATACTTTTCAAGAATATAAAAAATACATCCCAAGAATGACCAAGTATATTTCAAACCTCATATAAATCTTCAAGATATTTCAATCGTTTATTCATGGATATATTATTTCCTTTCTTTAGGGTTTGTTTTATTTTAGAAATTTGTATTTTTTTTCAACTATGATCTTACTTGCTTCAGGACTTCCTAATTTTCTACTCACTATAAACAAATTATGGAAATCAATTTTCGTATACATGAAACTCCTTAAACACTAAAAGTGACCCAAAAATATTATTCTTTTAATTTTAGGTATTGGATATCTAGATTATATAGATTTTGGACCTTGATGATTTTAGGATAAAACCAAATCACTTGGGGATCCATTTAGAAGGAATATTTTCTTAGAAATTCTCACATACTTCCTTGAAATGTTAGTGAGAGGAATAATTTTATTTTATCTCCTCCACATTTTTATATAATTTTGGTTTCTTATTGAACTAAAATAATAGATTTATTATAAACTGTATTTTCATAGTTGTGGGATATCATTTTGTATAATTTAGAGGTCTATATTTCTCCATATGATAAAAATAAGTGTTTCCATCATTTAGATTCTTTATTTATGCTATAATCTCATAATAATTTTTTTCCAGAAAACCTTTTATCATATTTCTAAAATGTTCAACATTTTTCTTCTTTTAGATCCATCAACTTGATTTTTAGATCTTGAAATTTCTGGTTGAGATTTTTATTTTCATATTTAACTATTATCAACCAATATTTCTTTACACCCTTTACCATGTGAATTCGAACCTTAATAATTTATCATTATTATTTTAACATATAATCAATATTTTTATTTATTTTTCATTATCCAACATCTTCAAATATTTTATATTCATGGAGGTTTTATATAAAATCATTAATGCATGTATTACTTCTTCAGTAATAATTTTTTTCACTACATTCCCATAAACATGAAATTTTTGTTATTCTTTAATCAAGGAAATATTTTCACTGAAAACTTCCATATATTTTTCCTTAGAATCAACTAGATCTATGTGAACATTTCTCATTTTGAACTTTTCTCTTAGTGAATATTCTATTTTTTTAGATTCTTATTCCAGCTATGAATTTTTATCAATATATTTCATGAAAAAAATGAGTTCAATTCATTAGGATCATTCTTTATATACCTTTCAAATTGGTAGTGTAAGTGTTCAATATTTTTTAAAGACTCGTCATCTTCATATTCTCCATCACTAGAAATTTTTTCTTCTAGAGGATCACATCCAAATTATTTTACTGATGAAAATTTATCAACTTGATCAAATTAAAATGGTGACTAGTACTTTTTACATTCCTTGATATTTTAATCAATATATTTTCTAATTCCTACTTCATATTCTATAAGGTTTTTTTAAGCTTATCCTTCAGTTTTAACTTGGATACAATCTAATATCTCAATTTGATTCACCTATATATTTTTATCAAATCAACAATTCATATTAAAATTATAAATAAAACTACTAATAGTTATACTCATTCAAAGGAGAACCTATATTATCTCTGATACCTCTACTAGAGCCTAGTGGAGTGTGCATGGTCATGGAAGAGAGGCGGGTGAATGAGTGAATAATCAATTTTACAAGTTTTTACTTTTTATTTAATAATATCATTTATTTACCTTGAAACATTTTTCAAGTTAATATATATGGATATTTTAGGTTTGCTTGACCATTACCTCAATATGCAATATCGGAACAAAAAAAATATAACAAGTAGTTTTTACAAGTTTTGGATTTATCAATGGAAAAACCACTCCTTTCTATTCTTTTATTTCTTAGAGTCATGGATTTTATTATCAATTAAATTTAAAATGATTAAAATTTTCTAGATTACGACACAAAATAGTTGGGATGGTATTGTATAAATATTGAGAGTTAGGAGAAATAAACTTCTAAAGTGTGTGGAATTGTTTATAATAGTAAAACTAGTTCTTCAATGGTGTTATGGGAACCAACCATTCATGAAGATACATCCACGAACCAATTAAAATATATTCAAAAACTAAAGAGTGATCAAAATATAGGTATTTTGGTTTAACTTGTTCTCTACATGTAATTACTATGATTTTTAATCACAGTGGTTCTCAATATTCAAGGGTCTTGATATTAGATCGACATCGAAAAAAATTAGCCTCTTCTCCTTCTTCTTCTCTTTATAATATAGTATATCAATTCTTCCATTTCTTCTTTAATACAAAATCTATCTCGAAAATGTGTTATAATTACTTAGATAAACTCAAAGTTCTTTCTCCTTTTATTTATTCTCTCTTATATTTTAAAAGAATTATGTGTTTATAGTATTAAGATATTTTATAACATTCCTTCTTCTCCTAAACTAATAAATATACTTTTTACAATATAAATATTTACTCTATGTTTTGAATTTTTTTAAATATTATACATATCTAGATATTTAAAAAAATTTAAAACAAATATTATATTTGAGATAATATCCCCTTAAGACTTGTATTCTTATCTCCAAGTGATATTTGAATTATTGCATCATCATTACCTCTGTTAATCCTGCTACAAAAATCTTCATTTAAATATCCTTTCATTTAATGATTTATAAATACAAGATATACTTAAATATCTAAATTAATCTTCTACACAAATCACATAAATTTAAGTCTTTTAAATATCTCTATATTCATAACAACATGAATCTTTCCTATCTGGACCTCTTGCATACATTGTGGATGTTGTATCAACTTTTACACATGTCTAAAAAGCATTGAAATGTTTTAATTGTTAAAGACCTATGTTCATGAAGACTTATAATCAATTTATTATGATAAGTATAATCCATTCAATCATCTTACAATGGTTTATGTCCAGCGACTTACATTCAACCCTCAAAGGCTTAATTTCATCCACAATTCCAACAAGAACTAATTCAAACTCAAAGTATCACACATAATTTGACAATTCTATTCTAAATTTATTGGATCAGGAACCATTAAGAAAATCATGATACATTAAATAATGAATATCATCATAAGAATTATATTAATATTTATTCCGAATATAGTAATTCTAGATACTCAAATTTTCATTTAGTAGACTCACCAAAAAACACTAGGTGCATAGAAAAATGTGATTCAGACAAACCATGTGATGTAGGAAAGAAACCACCTATATTTACTTCAGGGATAAATTAATTATCCTATGTATTGACCATACATTATGGATATTCCATGTAAACTAATGTTATATTAACATCATGAATAACCAACAAACCATGCCCAATCAACTGTGTGAAGCAATGGTTAGTAGATCGATCATGTAAATGGATATAAAAAATAAAGTGAAATGATAGAATTAATAACCTTTATATCTATCATGAGAGTTAGATTGATAATGAGGCATGTTTTTAGTGTATCGTCCATGAGAATCAGAGAATCGACTATATCAACAAATTGAACATAGGGAAAAACATTGACCCTTTGTCTTAATACCTTTAAAAAATCAAAATTTGTTTCCTTTTTTAGCCTTTATAATTCTATAATGATAGTTATATAGGTTGTTTAAATCATATATTAACTTTCTGTAGACCTTTTACAGCCCTACTAAACTTTCCGTAGGTAACTCATTACCTTTCCGTATCTTTGTTCAACCCCAACTTAACTTTACATAGATAATGTATTTATATGATTACCTTTATATAGAAAACTAATATTGTAGTTGTCCCTTACATATATAGTGGTCATTATCATTAATTTTTTATAACATTCTAGACCACATTTATCTAAATAGTGTAAATATCACTTTACCTTTTCATAACCATTGAATGTCATAGGCTAACATTTCAAATACTTCTAACTTTCATCATTACTTTTACTAATTTATAGGAATATTATACTACCTTTATATAGAATCTTATATTATCTTTAGTTATATATGGTGATACATTTTTGTAGGTAATGATAATCACCAGTTACCACTTTATAAGTAATATAATTTTCAATTTACCTTTATTTAGGTAGCGAATTTATCTCAAAATAATCATGGTTATTTTCAAACACTTCTCAAACACCTTAGTTTATTCTTAATCAATCCTGATGCATTTTAAATTCGATAAAATGTTTTATAAAATACTATCAACGCCATTAGATTCCTTTATCTTGAATTTGATCATATCAAGAATCACTTTTAATTATTACAACCTATATGTTTTCCAACCAAATCTTCATAGGTAATATCAAATTTTTCTATATTCAATTTCCAATATATAAATATTCTTTTGTAACTCCAATAGAAAGAATATAAAACTACTTTAACCATAGTATATAGGGTGTTCATCTAGATTCCTTTTAATGGTTTAATAATCCTCCCCATCACCCTAAGTACACAATTTTATGATGGCATTAAAAAACACAACACGTCTCATTGAAAACAAATATAAATTCAACCCATGCATACTGAAAATACACTTTAGAATAACTATGGACATGTTGTAAATTATTTTGAAGGTTTTACATTATTTTTTATGGTTTCATAGGAATTTTATATTTTATATTTCATGTTTATATGGTTTTAAAAAATCTAGTAAATAAATGGGTAAGATCATTTAGAAAAATATAAAATTATCATAGAGTTTAAATTATGATATATAAAATCTATATATTGAGGAGTAATATCTCATGAAGAATATAAAATATGTATAAGATGATACATAATATTTTCTAAAATATACAAAACATTAATCTAGTGATACATAGGATTAATTTCAATGTTTCACTTCTTACATAAAATTAATTTTTGTGGTATTTATGTTTAACTCAAATGTTCTAAACTATCTATAAGAATATATTTTCATCACATAAAACTAACTTAGATAATGTGATGTGTAAAATGAGGATTTTATTTGTATTAAAGTTATTTTTAATTGGATATTTAATAGTAAATGGTTATTCCTATGTGAAACATAATGTAAAAACCCATCTATTTTTAGTTCATAATTCTTGAGATTTTTTTTTTGAAAATATGGAGAAGGGGTCATTTTTAAAATATTGCTTTAGATTAAAATTATGAGAAATATAGAGTTTCTAAGACTTGTTTTGGAAGTTTTTTGAGCCATGGGAGGTTCCTTGGGAGGTCAGGTGATTCTTTGGAGCTTCATGTTATGTTTTGTAAATTTTTAGAGGATTTTTCTTAGGGTGAATGTTATTGTGTGTGTCGTGTATGAGAAACTATGTACCACCCTATGAATGGGGATATTTTCAGTTCATTTTCATAAACAAAATATTTTTTATGCATGATTAGTGAACTATTAAGGGTGAACCATAAGGATTTCAATGCAAATTATTTGGGATTGGTCTAGCTGAGAGTTTGGAACACTGTGGTTTCATAGTTGTATAAAAATAATGCGAGAAGTTAAAAATTAATTATAGTGGGTTTATCATGATTGGAACACAATTTAGAAAACTTTACATTCCAACCAAATGAGATTGATGACCTTTGATAGAGATGGTTTCTAGTTTTAACACGGTTTTCCCAACTATGTGGCAAAACTGTGAAACTCATTAAAAGAGGGAAAATTATTGATATACACTCCAAAATAATAGGAGTGTAACCCATCTTTACCCTCCAATGTGAAAGCCTAAAATTCCCATCTCCCATTATCCTTTTATTTCCCATTTATTTTTTTGGTGATTTGGGTGGTGTTCCTCAGTTATTCTTAGTGATATTCCTCCTCTTTTTTCATCTGTTCATGGTTTCCAATTTATTTCATTTCTATTGTTTATCATTTTTCTATTGATTCCACTAGAGAATGGTGAAATTGTATGATAATTATGGGTATTTAATATGGCTTGGTTATATTATTATTGATATGATATCTACACATTGTCTCATGATATTTCAAAAAAGTTATGTCACTGTATGAATTTATTTTGGGTTTTTACTAAATTGTATGAAATTCCCTTTTTATTAGTTCTAATTGACATTAGTTTTTACTAGTATAGTGTTGGGAGTGCATCATGGACCACCCTCTTATTTTTGGGCGCAGTTTACATGTTATAAGAGCACAAAGTGAGTAATTATTTTTTTATTTCTAATTTAATTAAATTAATTAATTAATTTTAAATTGTTTAATTAATTAAAAATTATTTTAATTAATTAAATTTGAGGTTGTGGTATGAGTTAGGGAATCATGTATATTGGTGATTCCTAGTTTATTTTGGAAGGGGCATGTTGAGGATGGTCATGTTAGTTTGATAATGTAAAATTAATATGAATTGAGGTAGGTGGTCCCTTGAGAGTACCCGTATGTTAGTTTCATTCATTTACGTATTTTTTGTTGGTGATATTTAGTCACGACATAAATAGATATTATCCTTATTAATTTTAGTTAATTTTTTATTTGAAATGAAATTTATGTGGGATGAATTAAGTGTTAAGGACCACGATTGACCCCTGTGGAATGGAATGATTCCTTAGGAGACGATGCATGAGTCCCCAACTATAATGGATATGCCTTGTAATTCATAAACACTAAAGGGTGAGTTTTAAAATAAATTGGTAAATTTTCAAGACTTAGATAGTTTTATTAGGCCCTTGAGTAGGGATGTATCAAAAATTGCGAATGGTTAGCCCGAGAATTTCATGTGAGGACCCTGAGAATCCTTAGATCCTAGAGCTAAATGTAATGAAAACTGGGTAAGTGTGTATGATCCTGCGTTTTTCTATGAGGTGCGCATATTTTATATTTCAGTTTATGTGCATACTTTTATCCTTATAAACATGAATAATCACTTAATGAAGGAATTGAGAGTATATAAAGACTGTTCGGAGTGTGGAATTATGAATTATAGAGGAAAAGGGTAGGCGTATGGTTATCCAAAAAGGTGAATAAGAGGCCACACAGTTTGGAATAACAATGTGGGGGTGATATAGGGCTCCTCATAGGGGAGTTAATGGGTTGTGCAGAGTTTGACTAGTCTTGGGCTGCAGGCTGTGTGGGGTGTGCACCCTGGGTCGAGTGTCATGTAAAGGTATATCATAGTTTTAAAAATTGTGGCACCCTAACCATGTGGGTCATAGATCTTGGATAGTGGCAAGTGCATGGTTTTTGCACAGTTTGAACAATCGTGCAGCCAAACTGTGATCCCTTTAAAACATGTTAGAATTTTATTTTTTCCCTAGATTATTTAAATAGGCTCACCCATTTTTTCTTCAATTTTCTCAAGCATATCCCTCACATGCATGGGATATCCCTCCACCTTCCTTCTCATTCAGTGATCATTTTTTTATATGACTTCTAAATCAAGGGTTTTTTTGTCTCACTGGATAGACATAAGTGAGTTCTCCATTCATTAGGCTCATTTTTTCATTTTTATTTCAACAAATTGTTCTATTTTGGTGTAATATAAAATGCCATATTTCTAGGTTTTTCATTCATTCATTTTTTTTGGTGCAAGATAATATATAATTTTGATTAAAGGTAAATATTAAAATCAAGTTTGAGACATGTTGTGACACCTTTATACATGGTTCTAGATTGTTGAACTCAACCTGAACCACCCTTGGGTTGGGTTCTTCCCTTTGACCATGAATATGTCCTCATTTGGGTGACTTTAGATTTCCATTCATTATGCTTAATTGGTTCTAATAATAAAGTGGTTTGTTAAAGTGTGTAAACACCTTAATGCACCTTGTCATTTGTATATGAAAGGTATGAAATGGATAAACCTTAGTTTGTATTTTATTATGAAGGAATTAATGAAATAATTTAGGAAATGGTTTATGAAATGGTGAATGAATTGGTTATGATGGTAATTGAGGGTTCACAGTATGGCACTGATGACCCACTAAGGTTCCATGGACAATTCTACTCCTTGGGCTTGACCCACTAGGATACCTTGGACATTTATACACCTTGAATCCGGTTTAGATACTCACTAGGATGCCTTATAAATTTCTACTCCGAGAATCTAACTCACTATGATTCCATTGGAATTTCTACTCCTTTGATCCAACCCAATATAATACTATGGACATTTCTATTCCATTGATCCAAACTACTAGGATGCCTTGGACATTTCTACTCTTTAGATCTGACCCACTCGAATTTCTTGGTCATTTCTAATCCTTGGATCCAATTTATGTATCTTATTTGAATGCCTTGGACATTTCTACTCCATGGATTCTATTTACTTATATTATTGGATGCCTTGGATTTTTTACCTCTTTAGATCTGGCTTACTTAGATTCCCTGAACATTTATACTCCTTGGATCCTAGCCATGATGGTCAAATACTTTATTACTCATCATAGTCCATTGATGATGGTTACCATGATTTAAAATTATCCCTTATAATATGGTTTATTGACAAAAATGTGACTTGATATATATGAAAACATCACTTATACTTTTTTCCCTTTTATTCATGTTATACATAGACACTCCATCTTATATTAAAAAACTGGACTTGTTGTAGACATTGTTTTTAAAGACCCAGAATTTAAGTGGATTTTTTTTTCTTAAATACATGGGAATTTTTTTGAGTCTGCGAAAATTTACGGCACGTGATTCTGAGGAATGGTGTACCCGGAATCAATTTCTAAAGTTTTCAGAGGGTACATTCTGTAAATGTACAAGCGGGTTTTTATTACTTTTGAACCGGTGCTCGGAATTAAAATCTGAGGGCACTGTTGAACTCGCAGCACCGATATCCATTTAAGAAGACTTTTACCTTGACGATAGATGGTCAAAAATAAAAGATAGTTTTTGGTTTTTTAATGAATGAATTAAATAAAAATAAATTTTTAGATTTATTTTCATTTTGGTTGGTTGAAGCCTCCATGTGGAAGTTGGAGGTGGGGACCACAACACCTTAACCTCCCATGAGAGGTTATGGTTGTGGGGCCCACCCAATCCTAAGCTCCTATTCAGGTTTAATATGGTGGGGACCACCTGAGGTTATAACCTCATTAACTCTCCATTAAGTTGGGAGAATCCTTTTGAGATCCCCACTTAATGGTTCCACCGCCCCTCCACCTTAATGGAGCCAACACACAAGCATTTATGGTGCCAAATCATCCACAATAATGTTGTTCCAACCTCTTGAATTAAATAATTGGAGCTAACCTAATTAATTAACTCATTTGATTTTTCTGCCAACAACTAAATAAAAGATAAACTCAATCTTTTATTTTGGGTTGGCATTTGTCTTTTGGTGGAACTTGGGAGAAGAGAGAAAAGCCCTCGCCATCGAAGAATGGAGAACACATTATTCCATAGAAGAACGCCGGCAACGATCTCCATCGACCTTCATCCTCGAATCCTACCGATGTGGGATGTCAGAAACCAAAATTTACTCTGCATCGTCATCAACGAGCTGAAGCAGCTCGGGATTAGAAGTGTGCAGCGGACACGATGAACGACAATCTCCTTCGTCTTCTTTCTGTGACTTCATCGTTGAACAATGGTCAAAGGTAGGAGGTTTATTTGTGTAACATTTATTTCTTTCGTTTCTTCTTCGGTTGGAAAGGAATCTTTATGGAGGATGTAAAATTTGAATTTCATCTTACTTCTTACTTGATGAGCCAAATGTTACCACCCTAAACGCGGAGGGTGCGGGCCAAACCAAAATGGCCCGGCCCCTCTGACGTTCTTGTTTGTGATTATCTTCGGCATGGCGATGAGGCGATGGGACGACAAAGGAAACGACTACGCTACCAGCAGCCTCCGTGAACTTCACCGCCCTTGCAGAAATCTAGTTGAATCTGCTTCGCCGCCTTGGGCCAAACTTCGCCGCCCGTTGGCTTCCAAACCACATTTACAGCGCTGCCCATTGACCGAGCCACCCACTGGCCTAAGCAGCGCTGGCTTCTGGCGGACCACCGGCCTGACCGCGCCCCACCAGCCTGCCCTTCCACTTCTCGACCACCTCCCAGCCGCCTTCCGGCCTGCCTGGACGGCTCCCGACCGCCGGTCGGCCTGCCCAGCCGCCCCCGACCTGCCCGGTCGCCTCCCAGCCTCCCACCGGCCTACCTGCCGGCCTGCTCGGCCGCATCCTGGCTGAACTGACGCCTTGGATACGCCAGCCTCCCGAGCCATCCAGCGGCCCCCATCGCGGCGCCCTAGCCGAACCAGGCCCCGACCACGGCCTCCGGACCGAGCTGTGCCGGTTCACGCCCTTACGGTGCTCTGGGCCGAACCGGCCCCAAGCCAGGCTGGACCACCCTCACGGCCTACTGGACTGGGCCCAACGGGCCAACCCAAACCCAATAGGCTGGCACACCCAATGGGCCGGGTCAGTCCGACCAGGTCGGACTCGCCCCAGGCCCACTACAACCCCTTACTTTCTTTTGGCTATATCTTTGCCATTGGACGTCCGTTTGACGAACTGTCAGTAGTTATGGTTTTCTTAGAGCATGATGGCCCCTTTGTGTATACCCCACTAGTGTTTTTGGTGTAGTTGAGATATTTTCAGGTTGGATCGAGCACGATTCCAATCAGGCCCCCAAGATTAAAATGTCAATAACTCTCAGAGTGGGCGTCTAATGGACACACCGTCTGTCGCGTTGGGTTTCTATTGGAAGGATGAATATTTTGGATACATCAACTTGGGACTTCGTGGAAGTTGATGTTTCAAAACTTGGATTGAGGTTCATACCTTCTCATAATCAATCATGCTTTGTGCGGAACCCTGTGGCTGGTTGCGCTCTGACTATTTTTCATAGATCCTATGTGGGTTTGACAGCTCTGACTGCTCTTCCTGGATCCTACATAGGTTCAAAAATTCTGACTATTGTTCCTGGATCTTGTGGGGTTTGATAGCTCTGAAAACTGATCCTGGATCCTGTGTGGGTTCGACAGCTCCGATACTATTCTTGGGTCCTGTGTGGGTTCGAAAACTCTGACTACTATTCTTGGATCCTACATGGGTTCGACAGAATAGAAGATTTATTCACTACATCTAATCATCTATAACACTCTATGCGAGTTGTCTACCTATGTGAGCTGAGTCAGTTACTTTGGGTTTTTCCTCATAATTGAGATGGATTACTTGATAACTTAGGTATATGTATGGGCATATACCTAAGTGGGGTTATCTTTTGATTTCATACCTTGTGGTTTATCCTTGTTAGACTTTGTGATACCTTGAAGGTCTCGGGGTCCCTACTAATTATCTTTATACTCACCCCAACACAGGCTATGCCCGCACCTCCTTGTTTTGGATGCAGATGACAAACAACGCTGACCGAGGCTGAGAGTACCAGGACTGGATGGTACCCGGAGGTGGACCTTGCAGTGTGACGATACACCGAGGAGATGGACAGATGTGAAGTACTGAGGAGGAGATATGTACCTACCATTCAGGTTGTAACCTTGGAGGATTACTCAGTGGTTGTTTTACCTATTTCCTCAGTTGTAGTTGTACCTTCAGTTCTTGTAGTTTCTAGTTAGGCTTGTATTCTGGCCCCCTTTCCCTTTCTATACTCACTTTTTGGTTATTCATTTTACTTGTGACCGTATCTACTGCATGTGTTTATAGGTTATAAAGTCAATTCCATCACATTTTTAGGGAATTGCACCTTTGGTGCTAGTCTCTAGCCCATGGCCTGTGGAAGGCGGGCAACGGGTAGTCAAGGCACGGGCCCCGGGAGACGGGTCATGACAATTTGGTTTCAGAGGAGTCGATTCTACCGAAAAACTAGGAATATGATATTTCTTTTTAACGACAATAGTGTTAAGTGTAGTGAGTGTGGTTTTCAGTTTAGGGAGTCCATTGTTGGTGTGGCGGATGACGTAACCATACACGAGGACCCTGACTTCTGATTTCTGACTCAATTCATGAAAACACTGATTGCATGTGCATTTTCAAGAGTCTTCTTTGTGAACTCTTTGAGTCAGCTCACCAGGTATAACTTATTAACCGTGGCACACCTGTTACTTTTCAGGATGCCTCCAGGCAGATAACCATCTAGGGTTCCAAGGGTTGTACACACTGACAACCCGCTGAGTGACAAGGCTCCGGTGCAGGGCCCTCTTACTATGTTGGCACCTTCGGGTGGTGTACCAGCAGCACCACCACCCGTTGGGAAGAAGATACCACCAGCCACACTGGTGGATGGTACATGCTGACTGATCATGTTGCACGAGTTCCAGCAGTAGAGGCCTCTGAGGTTTTGAGGCTGGATAGATTCCCATGCAGCTGAGGGCTGGCTGGAGGTGATTGCTAGAGTTGCCCGTCTAGTTGAGACACCTGTGGAGCAGATGGTGATCATAGATACTAGTCTTTTTCAGTGAGTGACCATGAGGATGGTCTGCTTAGTGATGAGGCTTCCGTACATGGTCTGTTGCCCGAGATAGTACCTTCGGGTAGTGTTCCAGTTATATCACTACTCATTGGTTAGAAGTTACAACTGTTGATACTAATAGAGGAGACATGTAGGCTTAGTGTGTTACATGTGTTTAAACATCAGATACCCCTCAGGTTATGAGGTGAGCCAGACTCATAGGTGGCTGAGGACTGGCTCGAGGAGGTGGATGAGATTTTTCTAGCACTTTTACAGCTTCAGTAGGATGACATGTCAGTAACTTAGTATTCATTGAGGCATACCGACCCTTCCTAGTACTTGATTAAGGTGATATGATCAGTGCTTCAGGGATAAAACTTCTGAGTGATGTGTATTTAAAGGACCTAAGAGATAGATTTAGTCCTCTATTCATTCCTACTTATTCTAGGGTGCTAGATAGAACCTTTGTGGTTGGATGTTATTTGGATGAATGGATACATCCAATAAATGTTAGCAGTAGGAAAGCAGGGAACTGGAGCCAGTCTTACAGACTTGGGCATCTAAAATGTTTCAGGAAGAAGAAGTGTTAGAGACAGTTGAAACTTCAGGGTGGCAGACATGGATGTAGATCTAGGATAGTATCATGTGGCGGTGTACTTTTCGACATGTTATAACCACCCTGTTTTTTTGGACCCCGTCAGGCTAAGGGAGCTCGAGGACAGGGGAAGAGATTTGTTGCATGCAGTCAAGGAATGCGACCCAAGGGCTCTAGGAATGATTTGTGGTATGATCTATGTCTACTACTAGATTCTATATCAATAGACATAGGTACCAATCATTCCTTTCTTCCATGAATCTTGTCTCGGACCTAGAGTTTCCAGTTTAACTGTTGACTTGACCATCATGTCTGGAGATAAATTTGGGAGGAGACTCGATAATCAAACTTATACCGATGGTTTGATATGACCCTTGAGGTGAGAGTTTCGGTTGGAACCTTTTTTTGGAAACGTCGACACCTTATGACATTAGTTTGGGTTTGGACCTGACATCCACAATTCACACTCAGATTGACTGTGTTAGGAAAAGAGGTTGTGGTTTATCTACAATGTTGGAATGAGTTTTTCCTTGGTCGGAGAAAATGAAAACCCAGGAAGCACATGATAAACTCATGCATAGGAGGGTGCATCCAATCACTCGTGAGTCGGCCAACCTCACCCTCATGGAGGAAGAAGTTGACATTGAGATATTTGATACTCTTGGGAAGGGGAACATGGTAGAAGAATCACTCATCAGGAGGTCTATCCGACATCTATTGAGTGAGGTGAAAGATCAGCTAGTCGCTTTACAGATATCTTTTGTGGATAGAGATGGAGCATCCTTTCTTCAGTATCTTACAGTCACTCCCAAACTACTTTAGCGAGTCAGGGAGGTGCAACATGGGGATGCTAATTGCGAGACACGACGTGCCCAAATATCCACAGGGAAGGCACCTAATGGATTTTCTGACAGTGGGGAGCACATCATCATCTTCAGAGAACGTACCATGGTACCAGTGTCACTTCAGGAGGAAGTTTTGAGGGATTTCCACACATCCCCTCCAGCGGTACATCCAGGAGTGTCTTAGATGTACCAGGACCTCTGACGACAACACTGGTGGCTGGGAATGAAGAAAGAAGTTGCAGAGTTTGTCTCTCGGTGCCTCCCTTGTCAGTAAGTAAAGTTAGAGCATCAGGTACTGGCAGTCTTGGTTTATCCTTTAGAGGTCCCAGAGTATAAGTGAGGTGGGATATACATGGACTTCTTGACATGACTTCCACATACATCCAGGGGTCATGACTTGATTTGGGTGATCATCGATCGACTCACCAAGTCGGCCCAATTCCTTCTGATAAAAGAATAGGTTTCAGTAGAGATCTTGGGATGCCTCTATATGCAAGAGATTGTGAGGATACATGGATTATGCTCGATGATTGTTTCCGATCGTGATGGATGATTTAATTCCTTTCTATGGAAGGGGTTTTAGGAGGCTTTCGGGATGCATCCTCGTCTGAGTACAACCTTCCATCCTCAGACGGATGGCCAGATGGAGCGAACTATTCAGACCCTCGAGGACATGTTGCGTGCTTGTGTCTTTGACTTCGGTGGTAGCCAGGAGGATCACTTATCTTCGGTGGAGTTTTCATACAACAAGAGCTATCACTCCACCATAGGGATGGAACCTTTCGAAGTGTTGTATGGGCGACGTTGCAGATCACCCTTGTGCTAGACTCACCCTGGGGAGTTAGCACTAGTGGGACCAGAGATGGTATGAGCTACCACATAGAAGGTGTAGATCATTCAGGAGAAGATGAAGACTGCAAAGAGCAGGCAGAAGTCATGTGTCGACAGGAGACGGAGACCTCTCGAGTTTGAGGATGGTGACCACATCTTTCTTTGGGTCTCACCTTTATGAGGTCTACGGAGATTTGGCCTAGGAAGAATGTTATCTCCGAGATTCATTTAACCTTTTCAGGTCCTCATCAGAGTTGTCAAGGAGGAATACCACTTAGCTCTTCCACCTCAGTTGCATCAGGTGCACGACGTCTTCCACATATCCTAGTTGAGGAGATATGTGCACGACCCGTCACACATCATCGACCATGGAGAGAAAGACTTTGACGATGGGGTGACTTTATAGAGGTTCAAGTGGAGATTGAGGATCGATAATAGAAGGTTCTTCGTGGTGGTTCGATACCTCTGGTGCGTGTTTGCTGGCAGCACGGGAACCTCCTGGAGAGCACATGGGAGAAGGAGGCTCAGATGCATGCTCAGTACCCCCACTTGTTCCCTTAGTTCGGGTTGTAGCTTATGGGGATGTAAAGCCCTGAGGTGGGGAGAATGTAATGACCTGGAATTTACATGGAATTTTTTACATAAATACATGGTAATTTTACGATTCTGCAAAAATTGACGGCGCGTGATTCTGAGGCCCGGTGTGCCTGGAATGAATTTCTATGTTTTTGATCAGGTATGTTCAGTAAATGTATGAGCAGGTTTTTATAACTTTTGAACCAGTGCTCAGAATTAAAATATGAGGGCACCTTTGAACTCGCAGTGCCGGTATTCACTTAAGAAGACTTTCACCTCGATGAAAGATGGTTGGGAATAAAATATATTTTTTGGGTTTTTAATGAATGAATTAAATAAAAATAAAGTTGTAGCTTTTTTTTATTTTGGTTGGTTGAAGCCTCCATGTGGAAGTTGGAGGTGGGTACCACCACACCATAACCTCCAATGAGAGGGTAGGGTGGTGGGACAACCTGAACCTAACCTCCAATTCATGTTTAATATGGTGGGGACCACTCAAGGTTAAATCCTTTTAAACTCCCCATTATGTGGGGAGAAACCTCTTGATCTCCCCACATAATGGTGCCACCACCCCTCCACCTTAATGGAGCCAACACATAAGCATTTATGGTGCCAAATCCTGCACATTAATTTTGTGTCAACCTCTTGAATTAATTAATTGGAGCTATCCTAATTAATTAACTCATTTGAATTTTGTGTCAACAACTAAATAACAGATAAACTCAATCAATTATTTTGGGTTGGCATTGGTCTTTTGGTGGAACTTGGGAGAAGAGAGAAAATCTCTCACCATCGAGGAACAGAGAACGCCCGCAATGATCTCCTTCGACCTTCATCCTCAGACCCTACCAATATGGGATGTCTTCAACCGAACTTTCCTCCACATCGTTGTTAATGAGCCGACACAGCTCGGGATTAGAAGTGTGTGGTGGAAATGACGAACGAAGATCTCCTTCGTCTTCTTTCTGAAACTTCATCGTGGAACCACGATCAACGGTTGGAGGTTTAGTTGTGTAATATTTATTTCCTTCGTTTCTTCTTCGGTTCGAATGGAATCCTTATGGAGGATGTAAAATTTTATGTTTATCTTTCTTCTTACTTGATGGGCCAAATGTTACCACCCTAAACATGGAGGGTGCGTGCCAAACCAACATAGCCCCTCCCCTCTGATATTCTAGTTTGTGATGATCTTCGGCATCATGATGATGCAACTGTATGATGAAGGCAACTGCCGCCCTACCCACGGCCTCCACGAACCGCGCCGCCCTCATGGTGCTCCGGCTGAATTGGCTCCGCCGCCTCGAGCCAAACCATGTCGTCCGCCGGCTTTCGAGCCACACCGGCCGCGCCGCCCGTCGGCCGAGCCACTCGCCGGCCGGAGTGGCCCCGAGCCGCGTCGGCTTATGGCTACCCGCTGGCATGGATGCACCCCGCAGGCCTGCATAGCCATCGGCCGTCCGCCTCCTGGCCTATCCGGCGCCTCCTGGCCTGCCCAGCCACCTCCCGGCCGCCCGCCAGCCTGCCTGGCCGCCTCCAGGTAGAACCAATGACCTGGCTGCACCGGCCTCTCAAGTTGTCCTATGGCCCCCCTCACGGTGCGCTGGCCAAACCAAGCCCCGGCTGCACCCTCTGGGCTGAGCCGTGCCCTCACTGTGCTCCAGGCCGAACAGGCCCCAAGCCGGGCCGGACCACCCTCACGGCCTGCTGGGCTGGGCCCAGCGGGCCAGGCCGAACCCTATGGGCGAGCCCGCACAACGGGCTAGGCCAGACCCAATGTTTCAAGCTGAGTTGACCTGAACCGGTTTAGGCTAGACTAGGACGGTCCAGGTCATTTCGACTGGGTCGAACTAGACCCAAGCCCACTACGACCCCTTACTTTATTTTGGCCATATCTTTTTCACTGGACATCCGTTTGACAAACCCTCAGTGGAAATGGTTTTCTTGGAGCCTGATGGTCCCTTTGTGTATACCCCACTAGATTTTTGGGTGTAGTTGAGATACCGTCAGGTTTGATCGAGCACCAATCCAACCGGGCTGCCAGGACTAAAATGCCTATATCTCTCAAATCAGGCATCCAATTGACGCACCGTCTATCACATTGGATTTCTATTGGAAAGATGGATCTTTTGGATACATCAAATTGGGACTTCATGGTAGTTGATGTATCAACACTTGGATTGAGGATCAGACCCTCCCAGAATCAATCATGATTTGTGCGGAACCCTGTGGTTGGCTACACTCTAACTACTGTTCTTGGATACTATGTGGGTTTGATAGCTCTGACTACTATTTCAGGATCCAACGTGGGTTCGATAGTTCTGACTACTGTTCTTGGGTCCTGTCTGGATTCGACAGCTCTGATTACTGTTCCTGGATCCTTTGTGGGTTCGACAGCTCAGATATTGTTCCTCGATCCTGTGTGGGTTCGACAGTTCTGACTACTGTTCCTGGATCCTATGTGGTTTACAAAGAATAGATGATTTAGTGGCTACAACTAATAATTTTAACACTATATGTGAGTTTTATACATGTGTGAGTTGATTCGGTAACATTGTGTTTTCCCTCATAATTGAGATGGATTGCTTGATAACTTAGGTATATGTATGGGCAAATACCTAAGTGGGGTTATCTGTTTATTTCATACCTTATGGTTTATCCTTGTTGTAATTTTTGAGACCTTGAGGGTCTCTAGGTCCCTACTGGGTATCATTATACTCACCCCTGCACAGGCTATGCCCGCACATCGTTATGTTGGATGCAGTCGACGGACAATGCTTACTGAGGTTGAGAGTACCGGGACTGGACACTAGCCGGAGGTGGACCTTGAAGCATGACAATACATGGAGGAGACAGACGGATGTAGAGTGCTGAGGAGGTGATCTTTACCTACCCTTTAGGTAGGATCCTCGAAGGATGACTAAGTGGATGTTTTTACTATTTCCTCAGTGGTACTTGTACCTTCAGTTCTTGTACATTCTAGTTGGGCTTGTAATCTGGCCCCTTTTCACTTACTGTACTCACTTCTTGGTTATTCAGTTTACTTGTGATCATATCTGCTGCATGTGTTTACAGTTTATAAAGGCAATGCTTTCCCAGTTTTAGGGAATTATGCCTTTGGTGTTAGTCTCCATCCCATAGCCTATGGAAGGCAGGCTTGGGGTAGCCACGATACCGGCCCCGGGGGATAGGTCGTGACATTTTTGGTGGTTTCCTATTGAGTCTTATCTCACACGATGTTTGGGGAACTACTTGGTACCTAATACACTAAATGGATGCAAGTAGTGATAGGGTAAAATTCCTAATTTGCGATGATTACTTGTTTGCTACATAGGAGTATTGGAGCATATCACCAGGCTACTATCTGGTGATTTTATCTTGAAATGGTTTATTTTTTCTATTTTTGTGTACTTTTTATAAATATTTTGTTCTAGATTCCTATTTTCATTTATTTCCAATATTTTTTATAGATCTGTGACATACTCGTCATTTTTTATATGATATTTACCTTGGATTGGATCTTTATTACAATTTTTCAGATGGTTTTTATTATAACGTTAGGTTATGTTATGATTCCTCCTTTTTTTCATTTATGATACTACTATGTTAGTATAATCACGAGGGTATAGTCTCCCCACTAAAGCATCACAGAACTTAGATTCTAGTTAGTAGCCTCCAGCATATGGGGGGCCTGCATGAGGCCATGTGACCCACTGGCTCGGGGAACCATTAAGTGGATCCATTATCAGTATGATAAAAATTGGTATCCAAGCTTTTATTTTACTTTTTTATTACTATTTGGGAATGGTATACATGATACTAGTAATGATTTTTGGATTTTGTAATGAGTGGTGTTTCGAAGTAGCTAACCCACATATAAGGAAAACCTAATTTAAATGGTAATGGGACATGTTGTTCTATATGTTCTTATTAATGTTGATCTAATTTTCATTGTTGGGTGATGCAATTAATTTGTGGCGTTGATTGTGTTTTTGATTTTTTCCCTTGGACTGGTATGGAAAAGATATATTGTTCTCATGCATCAATTTAGGCATGTAGGAAATTCACATGCCAAGCATATTCATTATAATCTAGGATGCATTTCTTGATTTCATGATATTTAATATATGTTTTTTGTGTGATATATCTATTATTTGACTAATTTTTTTTGGGAAATGGGAAACATTATTGCTTACTTAAAGTTCCATCATCATGTTAAAAAAAATTTCCTATATAGACTGATTCAGAAACCTTAAGAAATAAATTATCGCATGTTGAGCCATGGACTATTGGTCATAGCGGTAGGAACGTGTTCATGGTTTTGATTAAATGGATTACACTGTTCAATTTTTTAAGAGTATATGTATTTTTATAAATTGGAAGTAGTAATCTATATAATTCAACCATTTATGAAGATTGTTAATATAAATAAATACGAATTTAAATGACATTAAATATTGAAATGAAAATATTTTTAATTAATAGAAGATTCTAATTGAATCTTAAAGGGTGATTTCCCCTATAACATGAAAATTATTCTCTTTATACTATATCCCCTGACATATAATATAGAACTCGACCCTGATCCACTAGTATAACATCATGTAGTGCCACTTGTTGAACCTCTTGTTATACCTAAAGTTCATGTTGATGCCTAATTTCATGAGAGATTCCTATGATATATGTAGACTATCCAGGGATCCTCGCGGCCTGCCATGACTATGAAAGAGTTGAAACATGACTTTCAAAAACATAATTTGTGCACATTTTTGGGTGATGGAAGACCATAGGCTGCAAAGTCATGGATACAAGCCATGAAAACGATTTTTTATCATCTTGAGACACCTCTCTATAAGAGGGTGAAGTTTTCTATATATATACTTCAAGATTCCTTTATGTTATGATGGGACATTATTACTCAAGAATATTGTCATTGGGATATGGATTGGATGGATTCCAAGATATCCTTCTATGGTTAGTTTTTTATCGATACACTGAGGGCTGATAAATCCATAGAGTTTATACACTTGCAGCAAGGAACCTTACCAATCATGGACTATTCTGCCAATTTCATAGAGCTCTAAAATTTCCCAAATATTCTATTAGGTGAAAATTTATCTAAATATATAATATTTGAGGATGTCATCAGGTATTATATTATATCAAAATAGAATTTATTTTGACTTCTTACTATATCTGAAATAGTAAATCAAGAACGTATTACATAAAATAACCTGAGGGAAGCTGGGTTCACATAGTAGGTAGTTCATCTCCTCAACCTAGTAGTGTGGTGTTAGGTGGAAGGAATTTGTACTTTGAGGTCTCTTTTTAGGGGAATACCAACTAGATCATGGAAGTTGGTAGTTCTATCTTCTATATTTAGTGTGAGAGGAAATGACACATGAGAAGTCAATGTGATAGGAGCCCAATTGATTGTCGAGCTTGCGGAAGGATGGGTCATCTATAAAACTTTTTCAAGAACTTTCCTACATCATCAAGTGATAGAGGGTCTACACTGATAACCCATTCAAGAGTAGGGTTAGTAGCCTCTCATCGGGTAGGGAGCTAGTGTGCGGCCGACCGATCTGGATGAGGTGTTGGTTGTGGCCGAGGTAGCCAGACACTAGACAAATAACGATTGTAGAGTGGACCTACTCATGGTAGCCAAGATATATCTCTGGGTCTTAGATCATGAAAGGTGCATATAGTGCAACCAATACCTGAGGAGCAGAGTGTCAAACCTTATATAGTGAGAGGTTCTATTCTAGTAGCCTCTATAATTGTATCTTCTATTTTCAATACAAGTTATTATCTTTACTTTAAATATGTTTATGTTATTAAGAGCCTTGGTTTTAATGTTTAGTATTCCGATTGAATTATGACACTTGATGCACAATTGGAGATTCAATTGGAGAGTGTAATCTAGAGCAAGGAGTGGTCCCCTGAGATATGTGGGTGCCTCTTTATATAGGGCCTCTTTTTCATCTAGATGATAAGGCTTGGAATATTAATTAGGATTGACTGGTTGGTTCCCCACCATTATTTTCTTGACATATATCTCTAAAGGGTGACTTTCACATCACTAAAGGGTGGATGTTTATTCACAAGGGTGAATGGTTTGTCCAGTCAAGCAAAGTTGTACCTGAGAAATGTGGGTTGGGCAGAATGGTAGGCAAAATTCTTAACTTATATCTAGATGATCAAGGAATGTGTTGGGAAGATTTCCCTCCAGTTATAGATCTATTTAGGGATGTTTTTCTTCATAATTTTTTTGGAATACCTCTGAATATGGGGGTAAAGTTTTCCATTGATATAGATCCAAGAGCTACACTGATATCTATTCCTTTTTACAGGATGGATACTACTATGTTTCAAGATCACAAGAGGTAGCTATAGGATTTAGAAGCTAAGGGTTTTATACAACCCAATACTTCTCTGTGGGGTTCAACATTCATTTTTTCTAAGAATGGGGATAAAACCGTCATTTATGTGTGCATAACCCGAAATTGAAATAGTTGATGGTTATGAATCAATATCATTTTCCTTGAATAGATGATCTCTTTGACTTTCTCTGAGGAGCTTGGGTATTTTCTTTGATTGATCGGATATTGGGTTATCATTAGGTGTGTGTTGGACCACCATAAATACCATGTAAAACATTATGTAGTAAATATGTATTGTATGATTATTTGGTAACATCATTCGGTCTCATTAATTCCCTACCATCTTTCATGGCACTGATGAACCGGGTTTTCCATCCATATCTGGATTTGTTTGTGGTGGTATTCCTAGATGAAATCTTGGTGTATTATCAAACATGACATGACCATTACAAACATGTTTATATTGTGTTGGATACACTGAGAGAGAATCAGTTATATGCTAACCTCACTGAGTTACACTTTTGTAATGATAAAATTTACTTCTTATGTTATATTATTTCAAAGACAAGAGTATCATTTTACCATGATAAGGAGAGAAATGTAGTTTCTTGAGAGAAATAGAAGAATATTTTTTGTATAAAAATCCTATTAGGGCTATCTAGACAATAAAAATCCTTCATTCATAACTTTTCACACCTAGAAGCACCTCCTTTGGGATTTACTAAGTATCACTACTTTAAAAAAATTCTTTTAATTGTGCTAGGCATTATTAGTGCTAGCTAAAAGCACTGATAAAGGGGGGGTCTTTATCATTGCTAAAAAAAGTACTGATAAATGGGTCCCTCTATCAGTGAAAGTAAAAAAATACTGATAAAGTGGGTCCCTTTATAAGCACTAATAAAAAATTACTGATAAAGGGGATGTCTTTATCATTGCTAGAAAAATGCATTGATAAAGGTCCCCATTTATCAGTGCTAGTATTAAAGTGCTGAAAAGGGGGAATTTGTCAATAATTTTTTACTAGTGATGATAATGGGAATGACTATATTTGACTAAAAATAATAAATTTATATATAATTAAATTTATATTGATAAAATATAATATATTTTGTTAAATATGATTCAGATATGACTAAATACTCATTTACAGTTAATATATAATATATTTATTAAAAATTGCTTATAAAATAATAAAAAAACATATTATTTAATAATTATCTTATTATTATTGATTAATAGTCACATAATAAAAATTGGATGACTTAAAAATTAAATGGATTAATTAATGTTCTAATATAATTTTAAAACATTACTTGAACTTCCAATTACTATAACATTTGATTCGGGTGTCCATTTTGGATCTAACATATGTTAAATTGAAGCAAGTGAAGATATCTACACTATGCTATCTAAGGAGAACCTTGATTCCTTTTTTCCAAGACCATAAAATTCCTAAAAGGCATCCAACATGGAGTTTTTATTTGGGGTATCCTAATTTTTTAACATTCTATGGAATTATAGCCTCATTTAAAGGGGACTTATTGTCTTTTTTGGTAGAGTCTAAATTTATTCCTAAGTATTACATTTATATATATATATATATATATATATTATTTTTTGAAATATTATTTTTCTTTCTTAATGTAGTTTTATTTATAATTAAATATATGCATATATTCTAATATTTAATTATTATAAATAATTTTTTTAAATAAATATTTATAGAAAATTATATTTGTAAATATATTAACCATATGGAAGTTAATATTTATAATTTATTTCATTTAAAATAAATATATAACAATTTTATTTAACAATAAAAATGTATTAATATATATATATACCAATAAATGTAAATATGTTTATATATAAACATGTGTGTGTCAAAAAATAATTATATACATATATATATGTATAATAAAGATATATTTAAATATATATATTTATAAATAAATATATGATTAAAAAATATATGTAAATTTATATATTTATAAATAAATATATAAATAAAAAATGTATTTATATATATATAAATATAAATCTATTAAAATATTGAATAAATCGATGTAATATAGTGGTAAAGCAGTTATCTTAATAGGAAGAGGTCGTGGGACTGAATCCGGGAGAGCACATGTTTCTGTGGCCTCTCAAGCACTATGGAAAGGGGTAGAAAGTAATGAGAAATGGGAGGGGGGGGGGGGTAGCACCGATAAGGGGGGTTCTAGTGTGTAGGAAGGAGTTGGGATCCTCAATAACACTAGTAAAAAAAACTATAATTTTTTTAAAAAAATTATTAGTGATGATAGAGGACCCATTTTTCAATTATTTATAAGTAATGATAAAGGGGTCCTTCTAGCACAGTTAATATAAAAATTTTTAGTAATGAAGCATCTGAAATTTTTATGGTCTGAATCCTATAAGAGGGCCTTTCAAGATATGAAAGGGAGACTAACATCATCATCGATCTTGATTCTACCAGGTCCAGAAATAAGATATAATGTATATTTTGATGAAACACCTATTGTTCCTAAAGAATTTGTGATTTAGGAGGAGCGATTCATGGCATAAAAAACTTTTTATTTGAGGCCACATGAGAGGAATTACCCAACACACAATTTTGTGTTAGCTGATGTTGTTTCTGCATTGTAGTGCTGGAGGCATTATTTATTGGTACAATGTTTTGTGGTGTATACAGAACAAAAACACATCAAGAATATCTTTAGACAACATTAATTGAACCTTATGAAATAAATTTGGGTTTATCAACTATATTATTTTGACATCAATGTTGATTATATGACTATAAAGGGAAATGCCGTTGTCAATTCTCTAAGCAGGAGGAATCAGAAACAGGCAGTTCAGGTAGGAAATAACAAGTCGTGTCTTGTGAAATTTTTTCTTAGATGAATATAGTGGTTTAGGAATGTCATGTAAAGTCATAATTTCATCATTATTCATAACCTGTTCACTTTTACAGATATTGAAGATGAGGTAGCTATCATATTTTGAGGGATTCATCCTCCAGAAGATTATTTCAATTAATGTCCTACCACATGGTTTAACGATTTGTGAGGATGAAATACTATATATTCATGTTCATGTTTAAGTTCTAACTCTTATTCAAGAGGAACTAATGTGAGATTATCATTCATCCACTTTATAAATTCATCCAATTCTTACCAATATGTTTTGGGATTTACACTACCAGTATCAGTTTTCTTGTATGAAGCCAAAGATATCTTGTTTTGTAACTTGGTGTTCCACTTGTCAGCAAGTGAATGAAAATACACTAGAATACAGTAATTCTACTATAGTAGTATCCAATTACAATGTAAAAATGGGATTATGTCACCATGGATGTTGTGTTCGGGTTACCAAGGTCACCATGTAGTAGTGACGTAGTATGATTCATTGTGGACATGCAGAAGAAGGTTTCCCATTTATTTCCTATTAGAGAGTCCATCTCAGTAGATGTTATTGGGAGGGTTTACATTCCTAATATTATATTCCTTCATAAGTCTCCTTTTACCATTGTATCAAACCGAGTTTCCTGATTCACATCTCGGGTTTGTCATGGTATATAGAGGGCTTTGGGATCATGGGTGATTTTTAACTTTTTATACCACCCTCAGATCAATAAAAATATAAAATTCATGATATACGTCTCTGAATACATGATATGAGAATGTTTTCATGATTTTGGTGGTTCTTACATGGGAATATACCCCATGTTAATTTCTCTTACAATAAGATTTATCAGGTGTCCATATAGATGGGATGTTATGGGGGCCCATATGGTAGGTCATTATAATCCCATCTATGCGGGTTGGAGGTATCAGAGGTAGTGATTCTCAAACCTCATCTCATTCAGAACACTATAGATTATGCATTATTGATTAGGAAATGGATGGGACTACTCATTTTAGATATTTGTCTGACACTTATCATCGTCGATGACCTCTAGATTTCGAGGCCATGGACCGATTATTTTCACACATATTACCTAGGATGGGGGATAGAATAATTCATAGGAAGCATAATCTTTCACCTGATTATGTTGGGACCTTTAAAATTTTAGAGAGATTTGGGTTAGTCAAATATCTGTTTTAGTTACCTAAGAGGTACCCATCCAAGCATGATGTCTTTCATGTTTCTTAGCTATGTCATTATCATTCAGACCCATCTCATACTCTTCATCTGGATGAGGTTGAAATACTAGTAGACAGGTCCTCCAAGAATCATCCAATAAATACCATTTATTAAAGCATGAAGGTTCTTCAAGGTCGATTTGTTCCTCTTATATGAGTGTTGTCAAATCATGACATTGTGTAAGTCAAGACGTGGGAGCAAGAGGCCCACATACATCCTCTGTGAATGGAGTAATTCTCATATGATGATTTATCACCCTTAAAATTTCAATTAGGGGAATAATTACTTTAAGGGGGGGAATTGTAAGATCCTAGGTTTTTCTATGAGATATTTATCTTTTAAATTTCAGTCTATGTACACAGTTTTATCCTTATAAATGTTCTTAATCGCATAAGAAAACAAATTGAGAGTTTTGGGGGATTATTAAGAGTCCAGAACTCTAAATTATGTAGTAAAATGGAATGTTCATGGTTAGTCCAAAATATGCATTGCAGGCGACAAGGTTTTTTCAATCTATGCAAGGCTCTTTAGAGGGGAGCACACGGTTTAGACACGATTTTTAAAACCATGCCATATATGGAATGTGGGTTTTTCACCCAAGGTAGAGGGGTACATCCATGTAGAGAATGGTTGGGGAAAATGTTCTCCCCAACCATGAAGGCCACTACTTCTGTATAGTGGCAGGTGCATGGTTGGTGCACAATTTTGGCCAACTGTGTGGCCAAACCGTGCACCCTTAAAAAGTTGGCTGAATTACCATTTTCCCTTATTTCATTTAAAGAGGCTCACCCCTTTATTCTTTATTTTTCTCTATCATCTCCCTCTCACATAGGAGAGCTCCCTCCACCCTCCTTAAGCTTTGATCCAATTTCACTATTTGACATCTAAAAGCAACATTTTTTCTTCTCATTGGATAGAAACATGTGATTTATTCATTACATAGACTCCTTTCATAATTTTTATCTCTATATATGATGATATTTTAGTGGAAGATAATATTCTCTACTTGTAAGGTTTTTATCTGGTCTTCTGTTTTAATATGATCTAGAAACAATTAAAGGAAAATACAAGATGAGTGTTCCTTGAATGGATTAAGGTAGGTGTTGTATACATCTTCCATCAAAGTATGGTAGTTATACCTTGTTTCTGTTGTGTTGCGTGCTAGAATTTACAACATTTCATCCTAAATTAACAATCCATTATGTTAAATGTTACATTCATGTAAAGACATGTTGTGACACCCCTATAGATGGTTTTAGTTTTTTCACCTGAACTCAAACCACCCATGGAATGGGTTCTTTACTTTGACCATGCTTATGCTACCAATAGGGCGAGTTGAGATCATCATTCTTAATTGGGAATTGCATCTGGTAATAAAGTGGATTGTTAAATATTGTAAGCACCTTAAAGAACCTTTTCATTTTTATATTAAATGTATGAAATGGATAATCATTGGGTATTATATACTTATGAAGGGACTACATAGATGATTAACGAAATGTTTTATGAAATGATAAAGGAATTGGTTATGATGATAATGGAGGGTTTGTGCATATCCCTGATGACCTACTAGGATTCCTTGGACATTTATACTCCTTGGTTCCAACTCACTAGGATTCCTTTGAAATTTATCCTCCTTGGATTAAGTTTACTTTACACACTAGGATTCCTTGTAAAATTCTACTCCAGGGATCCAAATCATAATTATTACATGGAAATTTCTACTCCGTAGATCAAACCCACTAGCATACCTTGAACATTTATACTCCTTTGATCCAACTCACATTGATTCATTGGATATATTTACTCCATGGGTTTGAGAAAATAGGATTCCATGGACCATTTTACTCATTGGATCCCTTTTATTTAGCTTATTTGGATTCCTTGGAAGTTTTTAATCCATGGATCATGTTTAATTAGAATATTGGATTTCTTGTATTTTTATACTCCTTGGATTTGGCTTACATGGATGTATTGTACATTTAAACTCCATGTATCATGGCCATGTTTGTCTGATACTTGATTACTTCGAAAATACCACTGATAATGTTTACCATGATTTAAATTTATCCCTTATTATATGGTTTTTTAATTAAATTATTCATTGATAGACATTAAAATATCTCTTATACTTTTATCACATTTATTCCAGTTATACATGAACACTCCTTTAGATTATATACACATACTAGACTTGTTATATACACTATTGGTGGGGTCCTACTGAGTGTTATCTCACACCCAATTCATAACACAATTTGGTACCCAAAAAAACATGATGAATGTTGGTAGGGGTATGGGAAATCACCCTCTTGGTTATACTTGATGGTTTGTTGTGAAGGAGAAGGGGAGAAAAGAATGATCTATTATACCGTGATGTTATCTGGTAATAGTTTCTTTTTTGTATTTTTTATACTATTGATACATGTATTAAACTAGATTATTGTTTCAGTGTAATATCTATATTTTTTATAGATCCATGACATACACATCATTTTTTATATGATATTTACTTTTGATTTGATTATTATCACTACTATCTATTGATAGTGGATGTTTTGATTCCTCCATTTGTTAATTTATGATACTTATATGTTACTCTGATCATGAGGGTATATTATCCTCACCATACATTAATAGACCCTGACTACTAGTTCCCATACTCTAGTGTACATGGCGGAACACTTAAGGCCATGTGATCCACTCAATTAGGTCATCGTTCATTGGATCTCAGGTCAGGATGTTATAGTTTTTTTCTACCCCTTTGATATGTGAGTACCTATGTGGGTATGTTCGAGGTTGGACTTGACAGATAATTTGGGTTTATGGATCAACCTAGGGTGACTTAAGATGGGATATTATCGAGTCCACCCCCTTTGGTGATACCAATATAGGTTTATATAATAGGAAAATGAGTCCATGTGTTGATCTAAATGATCATGGGGTGGTGTTCCCTCTAAGTGATGGGTAATTACCCAAAAGATGTGCATGAGGTAGAATAATGCATAAGGGTATTACATGTTTGATGAGATGTAGAGGACCCAGGTGGGTTCTCAAGTGACATGTTGGAACTAGTGAGATGTTGTGTTTGAGAATCAGGTAGTGATGATTACTGGTGTCACATTAGAACCTGAAGTGATAATGATCTACATATGGAAATAAATTAAAGTATAGGTTTTTCACATGAGGGGATAAAATAATAGTTTTGGATGGGTTTTGGTAGTTTTTTTACCCTAAATAGATGAGTATTATGAGATTATTAGGGTGGGATTCTCATCTCACCAAGGTTTGTATGGGATACATGGATACCTTGAAAGAGAGAGAGGTGTACACCTAACTCTAGGATACATATTTCTTATAAGGTAAGCCTTGGATCAAGATTATGTAATTATTGATAGGGAGAGACACACCCTTAGAATCAGATGATTGATTTATGGTATGGTATTCCCTGGATATAGACGAAGTGATGGATGGTAGGGCAGCAGGCCAGACCCAGCTCTAGGTGATGGATTTTTGGTAGGGTATACCTTGGATCCATAAGTGTTTGAAGCCTAAAAATAAAGAAACGTACTTCCGAATCAAGGTAATTGATCCTTAATAAGGAAATTAATGTACCTAGGTGATGGATTACCAATATGTAAATCGCTTGTGTTTTTGGATGATTGAATTTCAGGCAGGGCGTCCCTTGAGTTTATGAATGTGGCTTTCATAGAAGGGTTCAAATTGGATTTATATGAAAGGTGTCCTATGAGAATGCTTTGGATTTACTAGGATACACTCCTAATAATTGGATATTGACAATGGAATAGGTAGTCATAATTATATGACATTCTTAGAGAAACTCTGGTATTGGCCAAATTAGGTTTGGGTTGACCCCCATTTCCCATTAGAATTGTGGATCAATAGTGGTTATTTATTTATGCTTATTAAATTATTTATTCATTTATCTAGGTATATCACATGTGTAAAATGGATTTATTATATATATATAGGACCTCATTCGTGGTGACCTATTGATATGTACTCACACCCCTCAAAATGGCTATGGAACTTCGGTGCCAAAGTTGACTTCACTTGTTATAAGTTCAAGTAGGGTTGAGCCCTGATATAGTTTGATTAAGAGGTAAAAATCAGACAAGATACAGAGATTGTATTATGTGAGGTCCAATGATGGTATTAGAGCCTTATCCACTTTTATTATTTTATTTATTTTCTATATATTTAATAGGCCTGGTTTGTGATAAGTTTTGTGGGAAGTATTTATAACATTGAATCTGTATGACCGACTGAATATTGAATTTCATTTGATATATCATTTTTTTATTTATTGTTATCAGTAATCCAAATATTATTTATTATTTTTACCATTTTAGGATTTAATACTTTCATTCCATACTAAGGGGACCATGGGGATCCCTGTTCTATGTCTACATGTTTTTTAGAAGTCCATTATACGTATGGGTCATGCCAAAATTTTGTTACATTTAAACATGAATCCCAATATCTATTTTGAGGTCATGGCCTCGCCATTATTACATTTGTCCCTCTTCTCTAGTGGATATCCTCAAACATATGGGGATAAAATTCTAAGGTCACACGGAATCCTCACCTAGGTGTCATTCGTGCAATCTTGGTTGGGGTGTTACAAAATGATATCAAATATTTAATGTATCCAATATTATAATCTGGCTCAAATTTTTTATTTTGTAATAATATTTTGGGGGATGTTAGATAGATAACATAGTAATGTGTTGTATATATTAACAGATATCATATTTTTTTATCGCAAACCCCTCTTATAGTAGGAATTATAAGTTACCAAAGATATTTGATAATTATTATTGGTTTCTGATTTTACGGTTATCTGATTTAGCTTCATGTTATGCACATAAGATCTGAGGATTATGATATATAATATTTATTTTTCATGGAATGATGGTAATAGGATGATGTTTATACATCATATTTGGAATAGAAGATTTAAATTAAATTCCCATTTCAGATAGGTAGGGTTTAGTTGTTTATAGTGTTTGTAAAAACTAATATGGAACTTTTCTATATAAATTTTTGGTTTCATATTGCTCTACACAACCATGATATATTATTGTTAGATTTTAGGATATGTTTTTCTATGAAAATATGTTCCATGATGATGGAAATGAAATTCCTCGTTGTAATGGATACATAGTGACCCCTCGTAAGCCGATATAGACATTTGATACCATAGTGAAAGACCCCTAGTGGGTGCTGTTATAATGGGTTCTAGATAGGGAAAAAATTGTTTGGTAATTTTTAGTGCTAACAAAAACCTATATTGTGTTCTCCCATATAGCTTCTTGGTGGAATTATATATAATTTAACTATATAATCATAGGTTACTCAACATGGTTCATGGTGAGATGATTCCATTATATGAATGTGTAAGTACTTAGAGGATATTTTCACCCTTGATAGGGTTACTCCCATATATGGAGTCCTAGTGATGATCAAACTAATATTTCATACTCCCAATGGGTGGTATCATATATAGATTATCGATAATAATCAATACCATGTTTGGATTATGATTTTTCTTTTTATGCTTAATATGTGTATTTTAGAAAACTAGAGTGGGTAGTTTTTCATGATAGGTAATTAGTGATATTTGATATCGGAATATATAGGTGTTTCCCTTGAGTTGTGACTAGTGGAAGATATTCACAAAGTGAAAGGTGGTCAGGACTAATTCCATTGAGATGTGACTCAAGATACTAGAGAGTCAAGTAATTTGTATATGAGGTTAACCTAACAGAGGGGTTTCATATCTTAATGAGTTTCTTAGAGACAAGAGGCATGGGTAGATGATTCATGTCATAATATTAGTGCGTGTGATTTTCTACGACGTATATTTTATAGGAATAGAGATACCTTGTGAATCATGATAACAATAAAATTTAGTGCCAGTTATTTTAGTATCAAGGATTATTTCACAGTGATGAACCAAAGGATGCTTAACCCTATTCATTTAGGATGCACGTTTTGGAATACATTTAGGGAACATGTAGATGATAGTGATTTTGAATGATGCGGGTTGATGGGTGGTCATGTGGTAGACCATTACAAGGGGAAAATGCATCAATTTTGAAAAGAATGAAATAGGGTGCTCTAGGTAGATGAGATTTTCATGCCAATAGATCATGGTTAGTGTATAGGATTGTGAGACTTGGTATAATGAGATGAAGTTCATCGGATCATAAGTTGGGTTTTGTGACTATTTTCACTAGAGCATACCCCCATTGGTATTTGAAATGTTATTGAGGTGATACATGCTAGTAACACATGATACCATTTAAATTGAGATAAATTAGATGAATCTATGTGCAGGTAGAGGATAGAAAACCTTGATGGAACTCTTGTGAGAATGGTGGGATAAGGAATTTGAATAGAATGTGGAGTGTCTCCTCTATGTCATGAATGAAACAATGGATTTATTTTTTTTGGTGTTGATAGGATGGGTAAACATATCTCTTGAATTGAAATTCATGTGTTATGATAATACTTGTTATGGTTTCACTCAAGGAGAGGTATATAGAAATCCATATAGGGGGTAGACCATTGGCTAGTTAAAGGTATGGATCCCATTAGGTAAGGAAATTTATTAGGTGTTGAGGATGATTTTCCTATGAACCGATAACATACATGGGTTGAAATTTCACATTGCTTCTCTATTATGAGTGGGATGACCATGAATATTCATCAAGTGTGGTAATTGATTAAGTGTTGCCTATAGAGATATGACCCTCTTGTTGGTTGGGTCATGGGAATGATAAGACTGGTCGAGGGACAACTGAGGTGTCCTATGATATGTGGGTGAGAAGGTGAATCCAATTTATCTAGTTCTATGCCAAATAGAAAATTTGGGATTCATATGACGTATTGGACCGAGTTTATGTGTTGGGAATAGGGTTAGGATTACTAGGATATGATCTAGGTATGGGCTAGATCAGGGATGTGCTAGTGCTCGTAAGTGGATCCTCCTGGTAGTCTCAGTTGTTTAGATTAAAACCATTACACTATATATTATGTTCATACTTTTTTGGGCTTGTTGGATGATCTCAGGATGCCTTCAGAAGTTAATACATCTTGATCAGGTGATGTGATAGAACCCTAGAAGGTGATGTTGAGTGTTTTCTATAAAAATTTACCGTACTATTTGTAACCTATAACACCCTTCGATTTTTGAAATATATTATTTCACATATATTTAATTTCATTGATATCTATTGTTACACAAAATATTGAGTTTTAATGAAATGTGACATAGAATTAATATATTATTATTTAAAATGATAGTAATATCCTTGCCCTTAGAATGGTGGGTATGAATGGTATTAACTAAATTATTAAAATATATGGGTTACACATGCATATAAAATGAATTATTTGTGACCAATTAATTATAAATGAAAATAAAAACCATTTTGAAAATAAAGAAAAAACTATTTTTTTTGCGCACAAACATGTCTTATTTCAATAAATTAATTAAATAAAATTTGGTAAATTATTTTAAAGATATATATATATTCAATGAAATTTTTAAAAATCATCTTATGTTTTTTCTAATAATGAGATAATAATAAATCCAATTTTATGCATAAAATCAATATTTTTCTAAAACACATTATTGTCACATTTTTTAACAGTTATTTTAAAATTATTTGTTACACTTTTAGAAAATTTAACTGAAAAAATTTACTTCATTTTATATATTTTTGTTTCAAAATTATCTTGGATTTAATTTTTGGTAATTTTATGAAAAGATAAATTTTTCAATGAATAGTTACAAATTTTGGTTTTTTAAGAAATTCATTTTCATTCAAATAATTTACAAGATCAATTTTGATTTAATATGGATTTAAAATTATAATTAGTTATATTATATATATATTAAACCAATTTATTTCATTGTAATAAATTTCATATTTAATATTAATATATAAACTTTTAAAACTTTTGAAAAAATTATCTTGAGAAAATCGTTGTTTCTTCGTGTCTGTGGGACATATTTTAAATTATATTTTTCACTTATATGAATGTAATTTGTAAAAATTTATTAATTATTTTGAATAATAATAATTTATATTATATAATATTTTCAATATTATCTTTTTCAAAATAAATAGTAAAAATAGTAAAAATTAACTATCGCGGTTAAGGTTAAAACCGGTTTAGAATGGGTTAAACTAAATATTCAAGCAGTAAAAGAGCCTATAAACTTGTCCAAATGCAATTTTATGGACATATTTATACCTTATTACTTATAAGGACCAATTATATTTAATTTTTCAGCTATGTAGAATGTGAAATACATGGGTACAATTTATTCTTTTTGAAACATCCAAGAGTGTCCTCACAACCACTTATAAACAACCACCAACATTCCTCTCCTATTTGCACTTAAAAACCATATGGTTCATCCTATACCTATCCAAATGTATACCTTTCTTCCCTACCCAAATTCTATTTTCATTTTTGAGATCAATATTCCAATCAAGAAAGGATTTAGTTTCAACCTAAAGAGTTTATCCGAAGAATAGGTAAGGTTTTCAACTATGAATTATTTATACTTTTTATTAAATATACTTTAAATATTATTAAAATATAATGATATAATAACAAAAATATATCCCATAAAATAATATATTATTATGTTAATTTCTTAACCTAAATCCTTCTCCACTCCCATCAAATGGGATATGAAATCAATATTCATGTGTACGGTGGACAACCGCCTCATGAACCAATGTTATCTGTTTTCTATAACCACCTCCAAAGTATGGATATAATGATTTATTTAATATTTATATATGATATTTAATATTTTATTGTTACTATTTAATAATTAATCCACATATAACTTCTTACCTCCTAACTCATTGGAAAATAATAACGTCATTCGTGTGTACGATGGACTACCGCCTCACGAACCGATGTGATATATTTTTAATTTATTTTATTAATGGATGTTAATAAAGAAAGATTAAATGATTATATATTATATTTTTAACATAATTATAATTATTTATTTTTTATATTACATATACCTTCTTACATTCAATTCTATGGTGGATACGATAATGTTGTTTATATGAAAAACAGACTACCGCCAAACAAAAAGATGTGATCCTTTTTTCTCTGACACTTTTCATGGAAGGTAATAAGGAAAAAATTGATGAATATATGTGATATATATGAAATAATAATGAATATTTAAATGTTAATTTTTTTACCTTATTTTCTTCACATTCATCAATAAAATTGAAATAATGTTTTTGCATATGCATAGCCCATCGTCTCAAGGAATAGTGTATTTTATTTTCTATTACTAGATTTTATTTATTACATTATATAAATATATAATGGATATATATTATGTTTATATAATTTTTAACAATATTTATATTATGGAACCATGATTTAATTATGAGTAACAAAAATAACAAATTAAATCAGACAAAAAAAAACAAATTAGTTATTACCTAAAATATGATTTTAAACATAAATTGTTAATAAATGAGTAAAAAAGGTCAAAAATAAAATTTATATGGTATGATATATAAAATTATATTTCACTAACTATTTTAAAATACAATTATATATGTTATTTGGGAGGTTATAACATGTATTAAGGAAGTCAAGAGTTAAGGTAAGGGATTTTCGTCTCACTTTTATTTTCTATGAGAAGAATACTATATTCACAACATGTTTATTTTATTTGGTGTATATACTATCCATGAATGTATTTTATGATGATTATACTAAAAATTATTGGGATTTAAATATCCATTTTAGTATATCTAATTCATGTGTTTTATGGTTAAAAAGTTACCAATGTGGTAAAGGAATTTGTTTTTCCTCAATTTGTCTTTTTAGGGCATACATTATGTAATGAACCTAGCTTATTTTATGAGGGTTATATACGTCCCCTTTAAATAGTAAGATAATAAATATATTTAATCTAATTATATTTTTATTTTCATTTAATGTCAATTTTTCATGGATATTGTGATTCAATGTTACCAATGTAGTAAGGGTTTTATGATACAATCTCATCGTTTATGAGGATCTTTTATGATTAGGGATATGATTATGTAGTAGTAGGATATATCTCAATAAATTTATAAATTTTCTTATAATCTGGTTTTTTCATGAAAATAAATTCCTTTCTTTCATTTTGTCTCACTTCATTCACTCAATATTACAAAATAATGTCTTTAATGAAATCTAAATTTATTTTTCTCTTTGGTCAAAAATAATTTTTATTCAGTATCCATGTGTTCTAAAAATGTTATAAAAAATGATTTAAAATTATCCAAAGGACTTATGGAAGAAATGTTTCCCCAGGTTTGACTTTTTACAAAGTGTTCTGAAAGCAATATTCGTGTTTTTTCCAAACAAAGCCCATTTAGATTTTTCCAAAATTGTGAGTGGAATATTTTTTTAACATGTATGGTATGAATAGAATTTCCCAAAATCGTGACTATTATTTTCTTTTAAGCTTACTTTATATGATTTCAATGTTATTTTCAATGAAAATTATTTCCAAAATATTTTTTGAATTTCTAATTTAAAAATATTTCATTTTCAATGAATGGTTATTCACCTCAAGATATATTTTAAATGATATTTTATTATTAGTTTATATAATTACATGTTTATTTTCAATGAAAATATTTTTTAAAATGTTTTATGTTTTATGAATTATTTTTAAAGTGTAAAGTTAATTTTGCTCAAGAACTTTTCAATGTTTTTTTATTTCAAAATCATTTTCCACAAAAAATTACATCCTTTGATGTTACTTATTATTTACAATGAATATGATCCAAGGATACAATTATTATTATTTCCCTAAATGTTTTACATTTATGATAAAATAATTTTTATAAAAACCATTTCTTTTCAATAGATTATACCATGATAATGTGGGGAAATTGTTATGAAACCTGTTTCTTTTCCAATAGTTATACTATAATGAATTGTTAATGAAATCCATTTCCTTTAATTGTATTTGATATTAGGAAGATTTTATGATATTATGTTACACATATATATGATTTACAATATGTTATGGGTGGGACCTATATATATCATTCAATTCATTGGGTAATTATTATTGTTATACGAGACCAAATGGTTCATTGGAGGTTATCCCAAATCTAAAAGAGGGTACATGGCTGGTTATCCCAGTCCCAAAAAGAGAGTACAAGGCAGGTTATCTAAGTCCCAAATAAGGTTCATGTGTGGTTAGCCCAAGACTAACATTTTATGAATCTCTTAGTGGATATTCTTTGAATAATAATTTCTATACCTATGTGTATACCAAAAATCTATGTCTTATGCCAATTATATGTTATCGTGGTTCTTGTTCATTGATTTCATTTTTATTCATGTCTTATGAACAACCAAATTTTATGCCATGAATCACATTTATGATGTATGATATAAAGTTTATGGTTTGAAATATTATTCTCTTGTTAGTGGGAGATGGCATAGCTCACTTATGGACAAGTTATTTATGTTCCCAACATTCAAAAGGAACTGGACCTTAACGAATCAAGAGTGGATCATTTTGTTTTTAAATGAATATTCATCTTATAACATGTAATAGTTTTGTTTGAGAAGTTTTGGAATTTACAGGACTTGTCTTTTTGTTTGATTTTGGGTGTGGTGAGAAGGAAACTATAATTAGTGGACAATAAAATAGTTGTAAATGCATTTCAGTAACTGATTATAATGGTGAAGAGGATCACAGCTTATAATCGACCCTTGTGAGTTAAGGCCAATAGTGGGTATCAACATAATCCTAAGGAAGAATTGATTTATGATTCCAATTTTATTTTGGTTATTTGAGTGATGTTAAGAATTATTTCATTGTTTTGGTGATTGTTACAAGTGTTGGATCAGATTTCAAGGAATAGAGTTCCTTTTTTGGAGTTACAGAACCGAAGCTTGATTTTAATTCCAGAATAAAAAAAATATTCATCACAAATTAAAAACATGGATATATCAGGAGAAATGGTTTAAGACCACCAAAAATTCTAAAGTATAATAAATACTAAGGTCAAGAAGTTATAAAACCCCTTCCCTTTTGAGTGGAGAATTCCAAATTAAATTTTAATTATTGGAAATTTTGGAATAGGGTTTTTTTTTAAACATAGATTCAAATATAAATTCTCAGAGTTTGAATGTCTCAATGACATTTTTACAAATGTTTTGTGTATTAAGAGGTTCATAAAGTTATTAGGTGAATATCAATAAATTTGGGTTATATTTTATATGTTTTAGGAGGATTATTCCCCAGTTACATTATTTGGTGTAAAAAAATTAGGGGAATTCATATAGAACCCCAAGAGTGGGTCACTTCTTATTTCATTTTCTAAATAAAACTATTGGTGTATATGGTTAGGAATTTTTTAATATAAAACCATGTAGATTTAATACGAAATCACATAGGATTTTATTATCTTTTAGATTGGTTCATGGAAGTCATACGGTAGAAAAACAAGTCATAAAGAATGTTATAGATGAGTTATGTATGGATTAACATGGTTGATATGGGGGTTGGAAAACCATGTGGTAAAAATATTTGATGGTGATAAACTGGGAAAATAAATTATATATTATTGGATAATGGGTTTTCCAACTATGTTGCTAAAATGTAAAACTCTTTAAAAGATATAAAATTAAAATTTTTACCTCCTCAATTTTAAGAGAAAGACCCTCATTTCTTTCCTTCCTCTCTCGCAATGATCAGTCTTAGGTAAATCCCTTTATCCTTCAATTACCCCTTAATTTATCCTGATTTGGGTAGAATTAATCATTGATTCTTGTTCAAATTCATCATCTATTGCACTTCATTATTGGTATTCCTTAGTTTCCACTTTATTTGTTTCTCTAGTTTATTTTTTTTTTGTTTTGATTCATCAAGATCATGGTGTAATCTACTCATAATAATTCATATTTCATTTGTCTTGATAATAGGATGTTCCAAAATGGTATCTATATGTCTTTGTATGCTGTTTCAAAAAAGATATGTCACCATATGATTTTTTTTACAATTTTTTCCTAAATAAGATGAAATTACCTTCTTATTTGTTTCCAATCATTATGGATATTTATTGTGATGATGTCGGGAGTGTGTCACAAACCTTATATTTGTGGTTGGTCACAGTTTCAATGTGACAAGAGAAACTGGTGAGTAATTGGGTGTTATTTACTAATTGAAATAAAAAAATTAAATTATGTAATTAATTATAAATGGATATAATTATTTAAATTGGATGTTGTGGTGCGTGTTTGGGCATTTTGTTGATGTGTGATGTCTAGTTAAACATGGACGAGTCTCAATGGGAATAACTGAGCATCTTTGAAAAAGGAAAATAACTTTGAATTGAGGTTGATGGTCCCTTAAGAGTAACCCTATGACATATGTCACCATGTATATATGTTTGGAAAGTTATATGTTGTCTATCTATTGAGGGAAACTGAAATTTTTAATTTAAGTCAGTTGTTTTATTTGAAATTAAATACCTGTGGAATGAACAATGTTCTATGGGATAAAATGGCCCCTTATTCTCTTTCGTGATTCCTCAGTCACTGATGGTCAAGGACCCAACAATAATTGATGTTTATTGTGATGCTCAAACACCAAAGAGGTATTTTTAAATAAATGTAGAAATTATGGAAAACATAGATAGATTATTTAAACCCTTGAGTAGGTATCTGTGATAAATTTGGAGTGGTTATATTTATTTGTCTATGTAAGGACCTTGAAATGCCTCAGAGCCTTGGTCTATGTGGGATGATTATGGTATGAGTTTTACTCCCCATTTGATATGTGATTACCTAGTTAGGTATGCCTTAAGAAATACATGATAGATATATTGGGTGTGATAATCAATTTAGGTGGACTTGGGTAGGGTAATGGATTAAGGTCATCCCCCAAGTATGATATCCATACGAGTTTACATATGAAACTAATGTAGCCTTTTTTTAATCATGATAATACAATGGGAACTATTCCCTATAAGCAATGATTATTTACTAAAGATATGAGAATGAGGAGAAACCCATAAGGGGTTTCCATGTTTGATGAGACCTAGGGGACCCCGATGGGTTCCCTAGGGACATGTTGGCCCTAGAGAGAGGGTGTGTTCAGAAATTGGGTAGTGATGTTTATGAGTGTCACCTTAGAACTAGAATTGATGATGAGACTTACATAGATACACCAATGAGTAAAATACATGAACTTTAGAATCCATCCTTATATTGTTGGATGAGTTTCAATATATGGATGACCATATCGAGATGAGTATTATGAGATGACTAGGGTTGAACACACTACCCACATATAATTATTTGGGATACATGGATACCTGGAAAGGGAGAGGAAAACCTATATATCAAAGAGAGATTTTTTCAATGGTACAAAATAGATTTAGATGATTTTATTTTAATAAAGTGAGAGACACACCACTATTTGTAGGTGATAGATTTCTGTTAGGGTACTCTCTAGCTCTAAATTTAGGAGATGTATATTTAGGGAGAGTGAAACCTTTGGAAATATGTGATGGATTTATAGTAGGGTACAAATTAACTCTATATGATGTGATTCCCCCCTAGTGGAGAGACACATCCAAATATCTAGGTGATAGATTACATGTTGGGTACACCATAGATCCTTGTGACAAATTCTTGATAGGGTATTCCTCTATGTTTTTGGATCATTGGATTCTCTAAAAGGAAATCCTATAAGTTTCCAAATGAGGATATTTTGGTTGTGTTCTCCCTGGATCCAGGTGAAGGGTCAGAGACATGTGCGATTTGTACTTCGTAGTACACACTCATAATAATAAACTATTAAGAATGATTTTTGAAGGTATGGTTGTGTGACATTCTCAAAGACACACCAACACTGGGCGAAGTAGGTTTGGGTCAATCCAAAGTTTCCTGTTAGAACCCAATGACAGAATTTTGTTATTTATTTATGCATTTATTATCATTTATTTATTCAACTCATAATATCACATGAATGCACCAGATTTACTAGGTATTCATAGTACCATGTTAGTGGTTTCCTACTGAGTTATACTCACAACCTTATCAGGAAACCACAGAGCTTTGGAACATTATATTACTTCAATGATCTTAGGTTTAGGTTTGATATAGGTCAAATATAGTTCGATCAAGTGGGAAATATCAAAATGGATAAAAATACTTGATGAACTGAGTCTCTAGTATGGAAGTATAGCTTCAAGTTCTTTCATTATTTTTTAATATACTTGGCTAGTTTGATGGGTGGTTATTGTTGTGGTATGATATGTATGAAGGTGAGTCTATATGACTGATTTCATGCTACAATATATTTTATATAGTGTTATTTTACTTTATTGTTTCATGTACCTAATGATTTCTTATTATTATTATAATTTGGTTATTTATTTAATTAGTTCTAAATCACAGGGAACCTTAGGGATCCCTATTGTATGTCTATAGGTTTTTGGGAAGTCCTTTATATGTATTGGACCTTAAAATATTTTAGTATATTCAGATATGACTCCCAAGATCTATTTTGAGTGCATGTTCACCTCATGATTACTTCAGGAGCTCGCCGCTATTCAGAAGCCACTCGTATATGGGAAGGCATGCCTGAGTTCATGTGACATCCCATTTTTAGGAATTTTTGGGTAATTTAGGTTCGGTCATTACACATTATATTAAATTAGATGATAATATTCTATTATTTAGTGTTTAAATATCATGATTCTATTTGTAAGGATATGATTATTTTTATATTAGTGTTTATACCGTAAGAAGTTTCTTCCATGAGTTAACAATTTGCACCATAATATTATTATTTATATTAAATACATACATGCAATAAAAGAAGAAAAATTTATAAAAAATTAAAGGAAAGAATAAGTTTATTCATTAGAATAATTTAAATAAAAAATATATTTGAATGATATTGAAGGAGATGTGAATAATAATATTTGTTTCAACTATTAGAAATTCGACACTAAAGGATTTATTGGGTTAATTTATGTCTAGAAAAATAGGGAGATTGAATATAATGATTGTGATTCATATTTTGATAATATTTTCCATCATTTAATTGTGAAATATTATTCATCTTAACTTTTTTAGAAATTTATAATGAATGGTGAGGTAGCTAATAAAAATGATGAGAAAAATACTACAACAATTTTGAGAAGGGAGTGAGAAGATGAATACCCAAGTGGTTTTTTGTGTATAATAATTATAGAATATCATATTAATATATTCTATTGAAGACTTGTGATTACCTAATAATCATTCTTCATGATAATTTTTTAATGATATATTGTAATAAGAATGTTTTTTTGCACTCATTAGTGTCAGCATCATAGTGAGGCTAGAGATATGTCATTTCTCAGAGCCATTGATATATAAAAAAAGATGATATGTTTTGGTGGTACAATAACCACCATACACTGAGGTTTCATTCATCCACATTAGAGGAAAATTTCATTAACAAATTTAACATGTAATCCATTCAATTTTATCAATAGTTGAGCTAATTTTCTTCTGCTAAATGTGCATATGATCAGTAGTGTTTTGGACGAATAAAATTTTCCAAAACCGATTCATCCCCCTCCTCATTGTTGGTATTAATTATAATTAATACTAATAATTATTAACAAATATATGGTTCATTATTTTAAACCTCTCTAGAAATTTTAATGAATCATAAAAAAATAAATTACCATAAAAACAATTCCAAATTTTAAGAGTTTTTTATATCTAGAAGGGGTAATGATACTTTATATTTTCTCTCATGGTATTTATGTCCTCAAGTCAGCTATTCAAGGTTTAATACTACCACGTGAGTGTGAAACATTTTCCATATATAACAATAAGAATTTTTAGAGTGATGGAAATGGAAGGAACTTATTTATATCTTCATTGTTAGAGGTAGATCAAATAAAAGATATGGGATGAAAAATATGAAGGAGATCTTGAAAAAACATCATAGAATCTTTGAGGGATACAAGAAGGTAGTAATCCAAATTTTGGATCCATGAATTTAGAAACCCAAACACTTATTAAAATATAAATAGAGTATAAATTAGAGAGTTAATTTTTATTACAAATGGAATAAAATTAAAATATTCAAAAAATACAAAGATAAAAAAAAAAGAAAAATATCTTAATTTGTGATCCTATAACTAGACCCATAATAATCTATAGAGAAATATACATAGATACCTAAAACATAAAAACAATTTAGTTACCCATGATAATAAAGATGATAATTTCCTAGTTCTTCCTCTAATAATCTTTGATATACACAAACTTTGAAAGACTTAAAGAATTCATCTTTATCCATATTATTTTAACTGTAAGAGTTTGACTAAATAACTTCATTGATCCAGTAGAAATGGTTCTTTATAATGAATAATAATCCTTCTATTTTAAACATTTCTATTGAAACTAAATAAAATCCTTTACTAACATTTATTTATTAAATCTAAAGATAATTCTTTACTATATACTAAATATTTCATTCCTTTTATAAAACAATCCTTATAATTTTGTTGATTATTAACCTGAGTATCAATCACATCCACATAGCTACCAATAATTTTATATTTTATAATGAAATATTTAGAAGTGTCATATCTTCCTTCATATTTTGGTTCCACGCGTGGTTTCTCCACCCACAAGGATTTATCTTAGTTTAAAATTGTGAATTAGTTTCTATATTTGATAGGATAGACTTGAATCAGCCCTAATATTATATTTATATATATATACATATATCCTCAATTGAGTGATCTATACAAATATAGCCCAACTCCTCAGGTTTATCAAAATAACCCACCATATAGGCCTCCTAATTTTGCTGCAACTTCCACTGGAATCTCAGTTTTAGATCACCTCCCTTTTTTATTATAATATTCCATCAATATTCTTATGATGTGAGTGATTTTCAGGGGAAAACCCTAATTGATTAGCCCGATTTTCCAAGAATTCATAAATCGACACTTCATATATAACCATATTCCCTAAGCTCTCACCACCTACAAAATACCCCATAGTTTTAATCGTCGAACCATGTTCTTCATTTATTTTTATAGGAGCTACATATATTTTTCATTTCCATGAGAACTTCCCTCTCCTTGATAAGAATATCCTTTTCTCTGTTAGTGTTCATGCACACTCTGACCTATAAAAGAAAAATGGGAATGATAAATATATTTCTCTCAATATTATTCCAAGTATCCAATTATTCTCTAATCATTATAAAATGGGGGAACATTCTCAAATTAAATACTAAAGATCACTTCATCCCTTGGTGTAAATAGGATTAAATTATTAGTCAGAATAGAACTAATTTCCACTCTAACTAGGAAACATAAATAATGACTAATTATAAATATTTATGTTTATATATCTATTTTATTTGAATAAAAATCAAATAGGAAATAACATAGAGTATTTTTCATACCATAAATCCCAATTTCATCCATGAATTATAATACATAACTATTCAAATGTGTATTTTTAATCAAAGGGACTGAAAATTAAATTCCATTCAAGAACTCTCATAATAATATCATTGAGATTAATAGATCCAATTCAAAAACAATTTTCATTCAATTCTACATAAGGGAAAGTAATGTAGGAAAACCCATGATCAAATGAAATTCACATCTAGTTTTAAAATCCCTAAAATGAAGATAAATGAAATACCAGATCTTATAACCTCAATGGATTCCCACCCTAAAAATACCCACAAGATAATTGAGCGATTTCACAATCCCAATCACTCCAAGATAACATCATTATTATATAATACATGATAATTTCTCTTCTTCTTAATGCCCAAATTCCCCTAAGGCCTTATTTTTTATTTTATTATGGATAATCCCCCTTTTAAGGGTTGAAGGGGAACCCATACATGACCCGTAGGCCCAAGGAAGAAGGGACAACATGACCCGAAGGCCTATACGTGACCCGAAGGCATAAATTCATACTACGCCCATTACATGACTCATAGGACCAACCCACTAAAAATGCCCCTCCCCAACTTCTACATTTTCTATCGCCTAGCTCCCCACCTTGCATTACTGATTGGCTAGAATTTCCCCGTACAAAGCTGCACGGTGCCTAGTTCCGATAGTGGTTGACATACCCTCTCATTATTCTAATCTGGTTATCTCTACTTTTGGTGATTTCTACTCTTTCCTCTGATCCTCTTTTGGGTCCAAATCTATGTGAACTACGCTACTCTATGGTCTTTGTGGCCCAGAGGCCATGAGGCCCGAAGGCCTTTGATTACTCAAAGGCCCTAAGAGCTGTAGGCCAAAATCGGTGGCCCAAAGGCCCAAATCAAGTAAATTGTTCCAGCTTCTATAGTACCAAACAATAAAAATACAGTGCCTACTACAGTACCTGCTACATTACTACTACAGTACCCGAGAAATTCATCTCCACCCAGTTTTGAACCTAGGTCACAAAAACCACATATGTAAAAGAATAAAAATATCATTTGTTACTTGAATCCTAGGAATTTAATTTAATTTTTATAGTCTAATTTCCTCAAAACTCTTATTTTTAGACAAAATCCATTTTCTATTTAACATATCAATCTATTTTTATAACTATAATAAAAATCAGCAAAATATCCACACACTAGTGTCATTAAAATGGAGTTGAAATCCCTAATTTCCAGGTTGATCATAGTATGTACATCCTCTCCCCATCAATCCATTATAAGGTTGATAACAAGGTGAAAAAATAAACATTATAACATTATATAAGTTAATTTAAAGATATAATATTGCAATAAGAGGAATATGTTGATGAATTACTTACTAGAGTTAATATTATTTCTATTTGAATCATATGATTTATAGAATATCTAGAACAATCCTGGGTTGTGAATAAATAAATGAGAATTATACTCAATATGTTTTATTCTAAGATTTAGACTCTTATGGATAAAGATATTAAAATTTTCACAATTAATTAGTTAGCCAATATTTGAAATACTTGTGATAAGTGAAGTGGAGGTGATCTAAAAGTCACAGTCAAGATAGAGAAATAAAATTCATTTAAAGCATACAAGAATTTGAAAATTGAATACGAACATATTATTTCGAATAGATTATAAACTATGGAATGTTTTAATGAGATCATCTACCTAATTTTAATAAACATGAAAAAGGAGAATGGTAAGTATCATGGTAAAATTATCATTAAATGTTTTAATTGAAGTAAAATTGAACACATATCTTCTAGTTTCGTTTTATATCTAAAAATGGAAATTAGGATTATGAAGAAAGTAATATATCCTTCAATAATTGAGATTCCTTTAAGGTAAATCAATATCAATCAAAAGTTAATAAGAAGATACAATAAAATTTATTAATAATAAACTTTCTATCTCTAAAATAAGATATTTTAATAGTAAATAATGTTATGGGGATGATAAAACACTTAAAGAGGCTTTATAAATAGTGTTCATGGACCAAGAAGAATAAGAGTCTACATAATCTAAGGATGAAACAAAAATTTATAGTATGTTTAACGATGAAGAAGGAAAATCAACTAAGGATTACACTATGATAAATTGAGATAAAGGTGTTATTAAAGGATATTGGAGGACTATGAGATGAAAATTTATATTTCAAGGAAAAAATTACTAAATGAAACTAAATCTAGTTTGAAAAATAAATTCAAGTCAATGGAGGAATGAATCTTAAAGTTGATAAGTATATGAAAATTAAGCTCATTGATGATATAAATTTCAATATCATTATCAAGGAATAAATGTTTGATAGGTTTAAGACGAAAATTATTGATGTTGGCATGAAAATGGATACATTAAGTCATAATTAAAATAAAACTATAACAGTAAGTAAAGAAAGATCCAAATATTTAAGAAGAAAACAAAAAACAACTGTTCAAATGAATAAATATATAAATTTCAAAAAACAAATCACTCTTGGTTCCAAAAAGGTGGTATATGAAATATTTAATTATATTATTACTCTAACTCAATGGAAGATGAAATTTTTAGGATAATCCAATATAAAATAGTGGCTTGAGTAAACTAAGAATTCAAAAGAAAAGAGAAAACCAATTCATATATATAGATAGGAAATTTTTTAAAAAAAATTATACCGTCTCTAAAAATCAAAAAAGTGTTTCAAAAAATTCTTTGGAGAAATTAGTTAATTAGAGGTACAATGATGACGTTGGTTTTTAACCCATACAATAGTATAATATTTATCAAAGAAAGTGATTTTATGGCTATTGTTGCTGTTGTGGTGTGTTCATTCTTAATGCTAATATATTTTTACAATATATCTCTATTCAGACAAAGTAGATAACATGAACCAAGTTTGATTCTATTTTAACTAAAAAACATTATATTCAATATGTTGAGAAAAATATTTAACCAAAAAAATAGTTTTGAGTGAAAAAATTGTGTTTTTGGAAGGTGTGACCAAGAATGACACATTTTAGATGAATATTTTACAATCCTATAAGAATAAATAAATAATAGTTTAAAGTATTTGAATATTTAAAATGTTAATCAATCTATGTAAAAATATTTTTTTATGTTTACTTTAAATAAATAAAATCTAATAATCCATAGATTAAGGACATTGGTTGTTCATCACACATAAAAATAATAGCGAACATTATTTTTCTTACATGAATATTACATAATTTTATATATAACAACATAAAAGCATTACACAAATAGGATCCAAAGGTTTAGTGTCCTGGGAAAACTTCGATCAAACATAACATTTAAAAAATAAAACCTAATCACTTATTTAATTCTTTCTTCTCTATATTTGTATTAGACCTATAATTATCCTTAGTACATGTAGTCACCTAAGGATATACATGAAATAAAGGGGTGAGATAAAATAGAAATAATATTATGAATCAATATAACATGGGATGAGCATGATAATTATCACCATAACATAAGCATAGTATTATAATCATGAGAGGAAGCATTAAGAAAAGGCTGGGAATTAGGAAATGCATAATAATGAAACATCATGTCTTAGTTCCCAACTACCACACAAAGTTGTTAATAAATATAGCATCAAGTTAATGAATATTTCACTTTTTATCATTAAATACATCACATTAAACATTTAATTAGAGCACTATATAATTCTGGGTGCACCCGTCACATCATAACATTTACATTGTGCGATATAATTCCAGACACGCCAATCACATCACAACATTTACATTATCATACATGCCACATATAACATATATAAACCACGGAAATAAAATAAGACATGGAATGGAATGAGTTTCATTTAATAAATAAAAAATTAATAAACTTTCAGGTTACCAAGATAAAAAGGTAATAATATGCTTGGAATCAATCTTTAGTGAAGAAAAAACATTCACATGATAAGTAAAAGATATTTTTTTTAATGAAGAGTTATTTTTGGAAAATTACTTGAATTTTTTATAAAACCATATTGGTAAAATGTATATCGTATAAAATTTATGTTCATATAAAGAAATGATTTATAAGTTACAAAAAAGGAATATCCGTACTGAAAATGGGATAAAATAGGGAAAACCTAAATAAAGAGAGTTGGGTTCTAGAATTCCACTTTACTTATCTATGAATGCCTTCTCCACATTAATATCCTATATAATCACATTATATTCATTAATTGACAAAGAAATAACCTTTTCTATATTAATTTGATTCATTATGGTTTTATTATGTTCATTTATGGGATTTTTGATGAGATATAGAGTATAATTTCATTGTTCAAGAGTGTTTTTTCATAGTTTGCAGGATCGAGTCACTTGTATACATGAATTAAAGTTCATGTAAAATGAGGATAAATATTTAAACTTGTTATTTTCTGTTATTAATAATATTTCATAAGTTCAAATTTTCTTATAAAGAATATTTTTATTTGTTATGGAGATGAATTAGCATATAAAAGTTAATGATGATCATTTTTGGTTAATTTTGGCATTTTTTCGATCACAAAAAACTCTTTTTGTTTTATCATATAGTATTATATATATATATGTTAGTTCCATAACATAAATAGGGTTATAACATAAATCTTAAAATATTTTTCTACCATTATAATGGTTTTATTAAAATCCTAGAAGGCGTTAAAGGAAAATGAAAGTGCATCGCCCACAATGTCAGTAAATTGTCCTAACAGGCGATGACTTTATTTTTATAATAAAATAGAGATAGATAAGAGTTTAATGATGGATATTACATTATCATGGTATAACTCTATCATTTAAAACATATTTTATTTTTCATTCCATTTGGATAATATAATGTGACGATAAGAGAAGAAAAGAAATGAAATTAAAAATAAATTAAAAGAAAATGGAAGAGGAATTTACCTCTTGGATTTATCCTCCATGAGAACCTCCTTAGGAAAAAGGTTTTTGTATTTTTATGAGACCTATATATATTTTATGTGGTGAGGTTCTTTGGGAATGTTTTGATAAGAATTTTTAAAATTCTCAAATCATGAGATGTGTGAGGAAAAGAGGTGGCGAGGGGTGGTATTTATAGTGGTGGAGAGGAGTGTTTTCTAATTATTATATTCATTAGTCTATTATTTTCTCTCAATGCTATGAATATTTTTATAATAATCACTAAATATTAAAATAATTATGTATAGTTATAGATTTGTCTATTACATCAGCCTTACATCATCAATGACTCCATAATTGATGTATTTTGATTTTATTGTAAATTATAGTATTTTATTATTCATAAAAAATTCACGTATTCTAGAAAAATACCAAAAAATTCACAATAAGATTTTTTTAAATTTTATAATTAAATATTGGTATCCATTTTATGAAAATAATTTTCTAAATATGAGTAATTTATGTTTTAATTAATATCATTATTTACTTGGAAAATATAGATTTTAAAATTATAACTGATTTTATAACACTTTGAAAATTTACTTATGGTATCATAAAATTATATTAAATCCCAAAGAAATAAAAATACTAATTTATGAATAAATTTTATAAAAATAAGTATTATTTTAAATTATTAAATTAATCACAAAATTGTAATTAAATATTTCTGACTTACAAAAATTCCAACACTTAATTAATAATTTTTAAAACATTTATTTACATAGAATATTATATAATTATACCATAATTTAATTTATAAGATTCCTAAATTTTATTTTTTCTCTCATGGGTGAGGTTAAAATTTATTTGGATGGTTTACTATTCAAAAAGGTCATATTACTATTCCTAGGGTCAAGTTACTATTTCATCGGCATTGGTTCCTTAACAACTAGAAATAATTATTATTTAATTAATTCTTTGTTTATAAGGTTTTTTATTAAGTTATATAAATGGTTTTATGTGTTTTATAATATATGAAATTACAATAAGAAGGGATAAATTCCTTTGACAAAAGTTTGGGTCGTTATATTCTCCCCCCCTAATTTTGAAATTTCATCATCAATATTTTGTTTTATAGAAATAAGTGATGAACCTTCTCCTTCATCAACTCCTCTGGTTCCCAAGTTTCTTCTTCAAATTTAGGGTTCCTTTATAACACTTTGAAAAGGTGGGTTGTCTTTTTGTGTGGAACCTTACCTCTCCAGTCCATAATCTTTACCATGTGCTCTTTGTAAGAGATATCACCTTTCAATTGTACCACCTATGAGATAAGTACGTGTGAGGAATATAGTATGTACTTTCTCAAGTGTGATACATGGAGAAAATCCTAAACTTGATCTATATTTAGTGGAAGTAAAAATGCTGATAGGACATAAATCATATATGATCAAGGATCTCAAAGGGGCCAATGTACTTTGGTCTTAGCTTCCCTTTCTTTCCAAACCACATGACTCTCTTCCATGTCTATATTTGAAGTAAGACTTTATCTACAATGTCTAACTCCAAGTACCTTTGACAGTTATCATCATAGCACCTTTTCTGTCTCTGAGGAGATTTGATATATTTCTGGATGAATTGAACATTCTCTGTCATCTCTTGTACAAGATCAGGTCTTAGTGTCTTTCTTTCTCCAACTTTATCCTAATAGGTTAGACTTCTACATCTCTTTACGTACAGAGCTTCATATGGATCCATCTGAACACTTGAGTGGAACCTATTTTTGTATTTGAAATCAACCAATGGGAGATTCTGATTCCATCCACCATTGAATTATAATGAGTAGTATCTCAACATATTTTCGAGCGTCTAAGAAGTACTTTCAGATTGGATTACAGTTTGGGGGTGATAGGCCATGCTGAAATTTTATTCAGTACTCAAAGCATGTTGAAGATTCTTCCATAATTTATATTTGAACCTAGGATCATAATCTGAGACAATCAATAGTGGAACCTGATTTAGACTCACTAGTTACTTCACATTCACTTTTTCTGGTTTCTCAAGTGAGATATCTACCCAAATACAAATAAAGTTGGAAATCATGGTGAGATGGTCCACCACAACCCATATAGCATTATTTCCTTTGGATGTCTTGAAGAGACCTGTGAAAAACCCAATAGTGACATTATCTAATTTACGCATGGGTATAGGTAATGTTTTCATCATTCATTTGGACTTTTATCAATCTGATTTAACTTGCTAACATATCCAACACCTTGAGATATACTCAAAAATCCCCTTATTTATGTTGTCCCACCAAAAGTGTTCTCGGAGATCAAGATAAATTTTAGTACTTCCATGATGGATGGATAAATGTGAGTTACATGAATTATCGATTATATCCCTCTTTATCTCTAGTGATTAAGACACACAATTCATTATTCCAAACCAAATCACACCATTATCATCGATATGGAACTCTTGCAGCTTCGGTTCCTTTAATGCATACTCCCTTTGTAACTCTGGAACATCCCTTTGCACCTCCTTAATCTTCTCTTAGATAAATGGTTAGTAAATCATTTAGATTGGGTAGGGTGTATTCCCTATCATTATGATTTCCATATCCATCATTTTCATATCCATAAAGATATGGTCTTTCACAATATGAAACATGGATATAATAGTAGGTTCCTTTCTACTAAGAGCATTTTTTGCCTTTTTTTCCCTCTCGAGATGATAGTAAATAGAGAAATCGTAGTCATTAATTATATCTAACCATCTCCTTTGTTTCATGTTGATATACTTTTGTTTGAATATATACTTTATGATATTTTTATCATTATATATGTCACACTTCTCACTATAGATGTAGTGCAGCCAGATTTTCAAGCCAAAAATCAAAGCTGCTAACTCCACATTTTGGTATTGTGAGTACATGTGTAGTGATCCGCCTCTTATTTATCTCCTTGAATATTTCCTCACATTATTCCATCTAGAAAAATCTTACCCCTTTCCTTGTTAACTTTGTTAGAGGGATTTATAACCATAAGAAATTTCTCACAAAACATTGGTAGTACCTAGCTAATCCTAGAAAAAAACATTTTTCAATGACACTAGAGGTTCTAGGCCATTCATAAATTTCTAATTTTTTAAGATTCCACAAAAATTACCTCACTTGTGATTACTTTTACCATTAATGCGACTTAATTCATCTAAAAGTCACACTTTATGAAATTTTCATACAACGTATCCTTCCCTAATATCATCAACACAAGCATTAGATGTTCTTCATGTTCCCCTAGATCATTGAGTAGATGAGAATATCATCGATAAACACTACCACAAATTATTTTAGGTATTGTATAAAGAGTCTATAAATAAAATCCATGAATATTTCAGGGTAATTAGTAAGTCTAAAGGGTGTCACTAGAACCTCATAATTCTCATATCTGGTACAGAAGGTAGTCTTAAAAATATATTCCGTCTTCAATTTTAGCTGATGATATCTAGAACAAAGATACACCTTTGAGATGTATTGATCTCCTCGTAGCTGATCAGATAAGTCATCAATGTTTGAAGAGAATACTTGTTCTTTATAGTCATCTTGTTGAGTTCTTGATAATTAGTACATTGTTGCATTGATCAATACTTTTTCTTCACATGGAGCACTGGAGCACCCCAAGGTGATGCACAAGGTCATATGAACTCTTTTTCCAAATGCTCAAACAAATTATTCTTTAACTCCTCCATTTCTATAAAATCCATGATATAAGGACACTTTGATATATGAGTAGCTTCATGTAGGAGTTCAATTGAAAAATATACCTCTTTATCAAGAATAATTCTATGTAACTATTCAGGAATACATCAATGAATTCCCCCACAAAGGAAATTCCCCCTGGGTTGATACATTCCTTTCACTCAACAATTTTAGTGAGGTACGCTTCTTTATATGAAATCAACACCCACACCATTGAAGGAAATTATAAAGGGGATTCAGGATCTTCCTTGGATTTGAATAGTAACATGGGATGGTTATGAATATGTACATATATTTTTTTACTTCTGATAGCTTATATGTTCTCTATATAATAATATAGAATCTATTCCTATTATAGAATCAAATTCCACAAAGGGAAGTATCATGATATTTTATGGAATAATCTTCCCACATATTCCAATAGGATATAATTACAACACATGGGATGCAATGATTTGGCAACATGTTGTTTTTTATAGATATCTCTACATTAAGGTATTGGGGATTTGATTCAATAGTTCTAGAAAACATTCAAGATATAAAGGAATTTTTATAATCAAAATCAAATAAACCATTTTCCATTCCAGAGTGAATAGGATGTGTACCTTGTATGACTTCGTTTTATTGATCCACTTCAGTAGTAGTAATGGTATTAGACATTCCCTACACCAATGGATTTGGTGGGTGCTGACATTTATTAACCTCAATAACATGAGTTTTAATGCACTAGCATGTATCGTTCCCTTGATCCCTATATTTGTAGCATTGGACCATGGGTGGTGCCCTCATTTCCTCCACCACATTGTCCTACTTGATCATGCTTTTCAACATTCATGACCTTAGTGGCTATCTCTCCTACACTTGAAGCTTTTCCCCATCCCTTTGATTCAATTCCCAGGATGCCTATTCCCACATTTTTTACATGTGGGTGGTTGAGTTTTCTTTCCACCTTTCTAATTAGATCCTCCATCTTGAAAACCCAACTTTTTTTCTTATTACCATAGCCATTAGACCATTCTCTAAACTCCATATCCAATTTGAGATAAAATATAACAGATTATTCATAATTCCCAAAGGCTTGAATTGGTAGATCCTTTTTACAGTGTGGTTTTAAACCACTAAATAATCAACCAATTTGTCTATCATTGTTGATAACAAAACCTGAAGCGTACCCTTAAATCCTTGAGAAATTTTCTTCATTAGTTATGAAAGATTCTTCTTCCTTTTATATAATCTATATGATTTAAATCTATATATTTTTATGAAGATTTTGGGGGAAATACTTGTTAATAAACATTATCTTATTGTCTTACCACTCCATCTCTTCAATTTCATCAGTCGACTCGGTGTTATTAATCAATGCCCACCATTGGAAGGCCTCTCCATCAATACGATAAATGACAAGAGTCGCTATCTCTATCTTAGAACAGTGATGTATAGAAATGATATTCTCCATTGAGTTTACCCACTATTCTAGAACTAGTGTATTGAAAGATCCAATAAACGTTGGTGGTCGTTGTCATATAAAGGACTCGATAGTCAGTTTTATCTTTTAGGTGAAGGAAAAAATTCCAAATTAATGAGTCTATTATTAATAACCTTAGATAGATAGGTAATAATTACCACGAAATTTTTTAACTCCAACTCTAAGGCGTTGGGGATGTCATTCATGAAATCACTTCATTGTCTATCACAAAGGTTGATCGCCTAGATTCTCTTGGTACCCACCATTTTATAAAAATAAAAGGGTTAGAACAAAACATAAGTAAACAAGTCATTAATAAAAAAAAATTCCATTTTGTACTTAATTCTAAAATAATATCAAGGGGATATCAATGTTTAGCATTCTTTTAAACAAATATTATTGGGTATTTATTTATACATAGTCTAATAATAAAGTTTTTTACTAAGGGTATCAAATCCAAATTTGAAAATTAACAAGATCATTCTCTGATAACAAACTATAATGACCTTACTTTTTCTTACATGACTATTACATGATTTTAAAGATAACAACATAAAAAAAATTACACCACCAGGATCAAAAAGTTTACTGTCCTAGGAAATTTAAGACCACACATAACATTTACAAAATAAAAAATAATTAATTATTTAATTCCTTTTTCTCTAGCTTCTAATTGGACACTAAATCCTACCTAGTACATGTAGTAACCTAAGGATAAACCTCAAATAAAGGGGTGTAATAAAAGAATAGTAATTGGATGAATCAATATAACATGTTGTGAGAATAATTATTATCATAATAACATAATAATAGGATTATAATCATGAGTTGAAGCCTTAATAAAAGTCTTGGAATGTGAAAATTCAGAAAATGAAACATCATCGCTTAGTGGTCAATGACTACACATAGTTGTGAACAAAGATAACATCATGTTCATGAATATTTCACTTTTTCTCATGAGGAAAAGAGGTGGTGAGTGTAGTATTTATAGTGGTGAAGAGAGGTGTTTTCTCATTATTATATTCATTAGTTTATTATTTTGGCTCATGACTACGAATGGGTTGAGAATTGTCATTATATATATTAAAATAATAAATAAGGGTTTGAGATTTTTGGTTTAAATAAGCCTTACATCTTCTATGACTTAATAATTCATGTATTTAGATTTTATTATAAATTATAGAATTATACTATTTATAAAAAATCATGTAATTTAGAAAAATCACAAAAATTCACCCTAACCATTTTTTCAATGTGTATAATTCAAAAAGGAACTCTATTTTATGAAAACAGTTTTTAAATATGTGTAATTTCATTTTTAATTAAAATCACCATTTACTTGGAAAATATAGATTTTAAAATTATAACAGATTTTATAACACATTGAAAATTTACCTAAGGTATCATAAAATTTTCAAAAAAAATCAAAATAATATTTTTTGAATCGATTTTTTATAATAAAATTTCTTTTAAATTATTAAATTAATCATAAATTTTAATTAAATATTTATGATGTACAAAATTTCCTACACTTAATTAATAATTATTAAAACACTTATCTACTTAGTATATGATATAATTACACCATACTTTCTTTTATAAGATTCTTAAACTTTATTTATACTCTCAAGGATTATGTTTCTATTAATTTGGTCAGTTTACTATTCAAAGGGGTCATATTGCTATTCTCTAAGTCATGTTACTATTTAATTGGTATCAGTTACTTGAATTATATAAATACTTATTATTTCATTAATTATTCATTTATAAGGCTTCTTAATTAACGACTATAAGTGATTTTATGTGATTTTTACTATATAACATTACTATAAGAAGGGGAAAATTCAACTGATAAATGTTAAGGTCATTACAAAAATTGATTTAAATAACTTAATAAATGTTTAATGATATACATTAGGAGTTATTACCTTGGTAAATATCAACTCATGGAACATTTCAGGCATTGGGGTATATAAAATTGATAATAATTAGTTATAATTTAACACTATTTTTTATTATTGGGAAATATCATAATCTATTAAGCACACCCAAACATTGTGGTGACTGAAGTTGGGGTGATTTTCATAAGGATTGGTTATTCAATATGTGGTTTAATGATGGACCACTTATATAAATAGAGTTGAGAACCCACATTAATTTTTTAGGTTAAAGAATCTAGATATGGATGTTACATGACTACAAAAGCGTAGAATAACTCATGTCCTAGAATATATGGTTATCATAGAGAAAATATTTTGAAATAGTTGAACAAAGTATAGTCTATGAAAAATATTCCAACCTTGATGAAAGATACTATCATCATTTTTAAAAATAAAATTAAAGATAGTGAATATATGTCACAAAGGAGTTGAGAATACTCAATGAAAATTAGAATTCGTTTAATCTAATTTATGTGGAATTATCAGTAAGAATTAAATAAGTGGAAGTAATTATTTACCAAATTTATTAATTAATTCACTAGAATAACATTATTTATTTTGGTATCCTATAAATCCCAAACATTGAGAATGTTCCCAAGTTTTAGGAGAATTGCTAAAAAGAAAACTAGTTATTCTCTAAATATAATGATATCTTAAAATTTGATTGAATATTATAAAAGAATAATATCATGATAAACATAGAATAATTTAATATTTTAGTGCACCTTACAGTCCAAAAAATAATATAGTAGAAAGGAATAACATGGGGCTTGTTGAAATGGATATAGATTTGTTAATTAAGCATGATACATAAATTTTCATTTATATTAATGCTATTACAACTATTGAAATTTTTAATAATAAGTGTTTATTGAGGAAAAATTTTCAAATATGAAATATGGTTTATAGAGAACCCAAATATAAAACACATAAGAGAGTTTGGGAGTACATGTTTGATCAATAAAAAGGAAAAGGTGGTAGAAAATTTAAGGAGAAAGATTAAGATATAATATTTCTTGGATATATACCCAATGAATGTTTATATAGATTCTAAAAATATATATGAAAGGTCAATACCATTTCTAGTGCCCAAGTCAAGTGAGATCACAGAGGGGGATCTATGATCCATTTTTATTTATATGAATATGATTTCTTAATTTAACCACTATAGATGGTTAAAGATTTGATCCACTAATCTTGTTGAATATATGCCTCACTCAAATATGAATAATCAAAAAGGAACAATGCATAAGTATTTATAAGGGTTGGCTTCAAAATCCATCTTTTTTGCATGTTTGGGTAGTGTTACATGATCTAATTTCTACACTATGAATAACATGAGTGTAATTTATGATATATATCTTGAAAATATTAATGGGTATTCTCTACAAATAGCCAGTAGATATATACTGAAATATCTAGTCTTCAAGTGAACAAAGAAACTACCTCTTGAAAGGCTATTCATATAACATCCTAGAAGGTGAAGCTATCTACTGAAAAGAATATTGAAACCTACTAGTATGATATTTATACTACCTCATGGTTGTTCTTTAATGGTCCTCCTAAACTCTTCCTAAAATATTTATTTCATCACAATGTCTCCTGGTGTAGTTAACATGATCTATATTCAACTTCAGGCCCTAAAATCTAATTCTCTAGCTGAATCACTCGACTTCTCACACTCTGGAATAGTAGTGGTATTATTCCCATATTATCACCTTCTTAAGTAAAAATAACTCCTAAATGTAATCACACATTTCTTAAATTCCTTATTCAAAACATTGATGATCAATATTATCCACCATTGATAAACAATTGAATTTCATTCTGTGGTTCTCTAATATCAGGGTATGTCACTTTATCTTCCATTTTAGTTCATAAAACAATACTCATAGAGACATGAATATTATTTCTAGTTTTTAATAATAGAAACATTTCATTTTGGGGCAATAAGTGATATACCATATTCAAACTAGTTATATTTTCTAGTTATAACATTCTCCACAAAATCTTGATATTTCTAATTATAGGGAAATTAGAAATCCAATATATCACCAATACATTTATATTTTGAGCCATTTAAACTCATTTAACTTCACAATAATTTAAAATAGGCATGTAAATATGTTTTATATTCTCACCTCAAATCATTGATTAATAATTATTGATATCTCTATGATTTTATACATTTAAATTATAATCATTACTTCAAAAATCCATAAAGTTTAAATATTTTTGAAAAAATATTCACGAATACATGGATATATGCACTATGATTTGTAAAATATATTTTTTTCATGGAATAATCATAACAACATCAATAGTTTCTTTAAAACATTCACTAGGAGTGGACCAAGGCCTTTTTTAACTCTCAGTTTCCCACAGATAAATATTTTCTTGAAATTCACACAGCCTTGATGTGGTGTTCATTATGAACCCATTTTACTTTAATATGAAAATCATCTTAGAAACTCACATGAAGCACTTATCCTTAAGTAATGGAGAAGCTTATTTTTTATGTTTTACTGAAAATATTTTATTTTTAAAAATCTTTATTTTTATAAAGAATACTTTTTGTAAAACAAGAAAACAAGAGTTATTAAAGAATAATGAATTAGAGAGTTTGTTAATAAGACTTATTATATTTCCAATACACAGATTTTTGGATTGATCAAGTTCTTAAAATCATGAAAAACTCATGATCAAATGAGGTGTGTACAAGAGTTTTAAAAATTGAAAAGAAAAAAGAGGAAATAAACACTTGTTCAAGAAACATATTTGCCAAATAAATAATTTCCAGATAAACTATTTAGAGAGATTTTCATGAAGGTTGAAAGAATTATAAGGGGTTTATCAAATGATGAATTTTGAAAAGTGTATATATTCAAATAGAGTTTTGGTAAGAACCAACTAAAAGTGTAACCTGGAGAAGTGTGTAAAAATTAAAGAAACTATTTGATTGTGAAAAAGTTGAAAATTCTAGATAATCATTTAAGAAAAAGCTATTATAGATTATGTATCAGACCAAATAGGGTAGAATATGTGGATTTATAAGATCATATAGTTTTCTAAAAATCCTAAAAAGAAGACCACCAAATACATAATTTGTAATAAATATCTTAAAAAAATTTCTAAGGTTTTTATAAAGTGAAGAGAAGTGAAACTGGTCTGATGTATGGAGGATTAAATTGTGGATGAATGTATCTGAACAAACCTTTCTAAATGAAGATGATCATATGAACCAAATTCAGAACTTTATAAAAACATTAATTAGTCAAATTTGTTTTACTATGTTTTTTTAGTTTTCTAAAATGGAAAAAGAAGTTATATTTGAATATTTTTTCACTTACAAAGGGGGAGAATTCAACGAAGTGAATATATTGTCTTTGATTTGAAATAACAATTACAAATAAAGTCCTCAAACGTTACATCAATGTAGTCAACCATCATTGATAGGTCAAAATAAGTGGATATACATGGTTGAGATTTTATAACTAACATTTTATATGTAATGGGAATATTAGAATTTTTTTAAAGGATAAATTTTGAAGAATTTATAAAACATGTTGATGAAGAAAGGGATTCCCTCGGACAAACATCCTATGGATAAAATTTTTCTAAAAACACGTTTTGGAGAATTTTTTTGTAAGAGCATAGGAGAGTTATTTGTTTGGAAAAAAATTGATAAGTAAGATATACTTTTTTATGAAAAATTTTAGTTAAAGAGAAATTAAGGGAGAAATACCTGACAAAGTTGGCCTAATAGAGAAGACCATATAAAAGAAACAAGATAAAGTGTTATTAATGATGTTATGGATGATTTTTTTAAAATATATTTTTTTTCTAATAAACATTAAACTTGTTAGTAATGTATTAAATTGGGAAATTTTGGTGATGTTCTCAATTAGTTTTTCTTCTAGCTAAAAGTGGGGAAGTTTTATGGAATTCATTATCATTAATTTTAAGTAAATTCAAAATAATGATAGAAATTATGAAAAATTCTATAAGATTCATGAATAATATAGAATAATTGAGAATATTTGAGAATAATTTTAAGGAAATAAAAATGAGTTTTAAATTTATATTTATGAATTTTAGTGAGTAGGAAATGAAATAGGTTTCCCATGTTTTCCTTTCTTAGAATGAAGATATAAAAGGATGAAACGTACACTGGTACTTGACACTATTCACTTATATAAAAAATTTGTAACGCTATAAAAGTTGTGTCAAAAGTGAGTTTGTAACCAAGTTTATTTTCTAGTTGATGAAATATGGATAGTGGTTTCTATCAGAGCATTTGTTATTCATCTCAGATTAGAATTCCGGATTGGGAGAGACTAAATTGATAATTTCTAAGCAAAGTTTGTGGGGTGATAAATTTTGTCAAAAGGCAGAATTCAATTTTTTTTCAAGTGAAAGACTAGTGAGGTGAACGAGATGAAGATTCCACATGTAGTCACACCAAATGGAATTTTTTAGATATTAGAGGTTAGATAGAGGAATATCATAAGGGGATTCTAGAAAAAACATTCATTCAGTATAATTTTCAAAGCATCATAATTTTTTGTGGAAAAAGTTTTGTAAAAAATGTTTGTTAATAGATGGGTTTTAGTGTAATCATTTCTATAAGAATATATAAGGTTTCCAATAGTAGTTTAGCTAAAATTTATATCCACTTTTAGGAAATAGTTAATTTCCATTGAGCCATGAGAGTGTCCATGGAAAGGATGTTGGTTCCCATACTAAGGATGAACCATTTAAATCATGTGGGTATTGTTTACATTCATATATTATTAGGCACGTGATTTTTTAAAAGATGATAAGAAAACAAATCTAAAATGTTTTAAGGGATTTTTAATAATATGTCTCTTATATTGGATACATTTTAAGAAAATTTCACCCAAGATAATCAAAACCTAACCAATGGAGGAAAGAATATAAAGGTCAATTACAAACACCTTGTGAGATACATCCCAAGGATCTATCCATAAATGAAACAGAAATAATGCCCCATTAGAATAGAGAATAAAACCACAAAACATAATCTATCTCAAAAATCAATCATGGTCATACATACCTTCCCAAAAAATTACAACATAAAACAACTCAAGATATTGAGCATGCATTTGTAACTAAAATTCAAAACTACACTCCTCTAAGATATTGTGTCACCATAAATAAAAAACCAGAGGAATATCACCACCGCACTACACCTTCTCTTGAAAATCTTCAATCTCAATAGTTTATTCCTTGTTGTTCGCATCATCTTCATCATCCAAATCACCCTAGTGAATTATATAGGAATACTTAGGAAGATACTGATGAATCTATGAAATATTTAGGATTTCATGAATCTTCTTTATCAATAGGCGTAGTTTCAACCAATACGTAACAACCCCAATTTTATCCAACACCTCTAAATATTCAAAAAATATAGGATAAAGTGCACTTCAATGACTACACCTTCATATCCTATAATGATGAAATACATTGTGGAAAATGTGGTCTCTAATATTTAAGTGTAGATGCCTCATCATGTGATTATAATATGTTTTATTAGAATTCTACATGACCTACATCTTCTCATGAATCACCTATACTTCATCTATTATTGTCTATAACGATTTTGGTCTGAGAATCACTAATTGTACAACCTTGGTCTAGAACAATAGAGAATGGAAAGGTTATCTATATAGTAATTCAAATGGATCCATACCAATGATTGAGTGATGACTATTAATTTAAAAAATTAATAAATTTATGTCTTTCACCCACAATCCAACAAAATCTAGATCACATACACAAAAAATTTCATCATTAGTCTAGATAGTCTACTTGGTATGGCCATCCATCCGTGAATGGATGTCCATACTAATGAATAGATGGGGGAAAATTAAAGTTGGATTCCTCTCCACACCTAAGAGGTAAAACAAGGATAAAAATTAGAAATGGTCATATTTCTAACCCCAGGAAGCCTCACAATCTACTTCAAACACTAACTCAATCTCAACTCCCAAAAAACCAAGAAGTGATATTAATTGGCCAAAATGTCAATAATACAGAATCATTTCTACATTAAATGAAATGAAAATAGGAGAAAAAGTCTATCAATATGTCCTCCCACCTCTAGTAGTGAATATTCTACAGCTAAAGAAAATATCATTGAACACGATAGTCATTGTTCACATTCTAGAAGTATAAATAATGAGACAAAAATTCCATATTTGATCTCTTCATTTATGAGCAAAAAAATTGACCACTAAAGGAATGATATATCTTATCCACATTAGGATACACTGCCAAGGGTGAATATATAACTCATGAAGAATCACATATCAGTTCACCAAAGGAAAAAAAGAACCCCCACTAGAATAACAGTCAATATGAATCATCCTTATATTAAACATTAGGAGAATCACCAGACACAAATCATCCCCTTACAACATCAACCTCAGAATACCTCTTTTAAGATTCCTATACATTCTACATCAATTAAGATTTCATTATCATATGATAAACACGCCCTCTTCCATTAAATTCTCCTATATCAAATTCAATTTCTATGAGATCTTCCATCTCTCTCCAAACACAACAATACTCACATAGTATCATTACATGATTTCATTATAAGTGCATCTACCACAACATTACATTTACATGATATATAATAAATATTAAATTCCTAATCAAATAATAATTAAATTTGAATTCATTTTTACAAGTTCTAATCATGTTGGGAGAAGATATACCTCATGATGTTGTGATCTATGAAAACCACAAAGCATTCACCAAGTGTTAATGCCTCTATAATTTAAAGAAAACTCCATTATATACTGGTCAAGATAAAAGGTAAAGTAGGTATTATAATGAGTCTATAACCATGAAGATCCATAAGAGATAAATGATCTCAATTTAATCATAATTAAACTCAATACAAAACATTAATCATGACAATAAAACCCCCACACAACAACCTATATTGGAAAAAAGAACAAAATCATTGAATTGATTCTCCTTTAAACTCTCAAAAATAACGTAATAGTATTGAATTCATAAAAATTCCCAATACTTATGGTTTAAATTTGTTAAAGGGTTTATAATTGGAGGGAAATCAAGAACAACCCTTGTGTAATATCCTACAAGGCCAGGTAAACACCGCACCTCTAAAACATTATTTGGGTCCACTTAAGAAACAACCAACTGGATATGGATTCATAGTCACTAACCATTGAGGTATAAAATTCCCCATGAAATAAACCTAACGGTACTAAAACCTACACTTTTATAGATTCCCAAATAGCTGATGGAACAGAAGAGTTTATAAATCAGCTAACACATGCTCTGCATGATACTCCAATGACTCATAATAAACAAGTATTTCATTAATAAATACTACCTAAAATTGATCGAGAAACTCATGGAACATTGACTTCATTAGTCCCATGAAAATCATTTATGTATTTGGGAAACTGAAATGTATTACCACAAACTCATAATTCCTATAAAAACATTTGAAGGCTATCTTTAGAATACACACATCCTTTTCTCATATTTAATGATATCCTAATCACAAATCCATCTTTGATAACTAGTTATATTACTTTAGATGATTGAATAGATCAAAAATCTATGGAAGAGGATTTATGTTCTATATTATCAACAGGTTAAAGTGATGACAATTGATACATAGTTGTAGAATTTCAATAAGACCAAAGAACCCCAAGGTAAAAACTTAAGCCAAATAAATCCTATATGAAAAAGTTCTTCAATATAAATTATTACCTTCTATAACTTAGAAGATGACGTACTATGTGAATATTTCAATATCAGAGAGAAATATTTATTAAACTTTATCCCTAAATCAATATCAGATCAATGGGAAATTGTTATCATTCATAATTAAAGGAATCGGGGTATTCTTGTACAACTCTAAGAAATGCCATTGGTTGCTCTACCAATGAACGCAACACCATCCTAACCATTAAAGAATATTGGGACCAAATATGCCTCCAACCAACCAATGGATATCACTAAGGGACACAATATTGTCACTACCATCATCTTAGAATATAACTCACCTCATAAATTGATCAACAATATTATTAATAGAAAACAACCAGACCATATTAAGGATGATTTCATATGTATATATTCATAAACATAGGGAATCTCTAAAATAGCTATTCTCCCCTAGTATCAGCTCATAATCCATTAATACATCATAAATGTTTACTCATCCTCTAACTAGGAAAGTTAATGCTAAGGGAACTAGAATACTAACTAAATCAAGTCCCAAATCATAAATTAGGGAAAGTACAATGAAGGAGTGTGTACATCTCAAATAAAAAAACCATTCACCTTTATATAATATAAATAGATAATTCCTTGATGATTTTTAGATTTCATGGATCTAGATACTCTAATGAATTCATCTAAGTGAGTACTGCTCCAAAACATTTCTAGACATGATAGGAACCCCCTCCATGTAAAATATCTACACTCTTTCCCTAAGCATTAGGGCTATCAAATGGATGTCTTCTACCTACCCCATCACTTATACATTGATAAAAATATAGAAATACATATAACTATTACTACCACAGAATATACTACTGCAATGAGTGATTTAGAAGAGAGTTTTTATCTCTAGGATAACTATGAGAAAGATTATAAATTCCAAATTATAATGGTCATGTGATCATCATAAAAAAACAATTCCTGATATCCTGAAAGGGGTCTGAAAACTGAAAGCTCAAGTAAAATGGGATAGATAAGGCTTGAACCAACTCCACTCTATCTAAAACATTGAAGGGCTAGTAAACTGGGAACCATTACCCATATCTTATCTCCTTCAAGGGTCATAGAGCCTCTCCCCCCCATGTTGATGATCCAATCATTAGAATAATCTTCTCAATAATATTTACCTTTTCTATAACCATTAGATATGTTAATAATGTAAACATGATGACGTAGTGCTATATATCTAGACACAACTTTTCCTTGAAATTACTTTCAATATCCTCCTCATTTTATAGGAATTTTGAGAAATAATAGAAAAGGTTCTTATAACGAATAGTAAAATCTCCCATACATGAGCTACCCTGAAGGAGTGTAAGAATAACCCATTGGAATGATTCCTTAATAGTTAAGGAAAGAGACACAGACTAAAACTAATAATAAAAATTATCTCAGAAAATTTATAACACCCCATTATCATCAAGGAACAAAAACCACCATTGGAGAGCTGATTCATGAAACAAAAAGTTTTCTAATAGAATTTATTCTAAATCTAATCTTGAATTATATTGATGTAAATCTCTATATACTCTATCCAATCCTCTGTCACATGATCTAAGATAAATCCCTTATAATTTTGTGGGTTGTGGTGTTGAAACTCCTCAAGTATCTTCATGTGAGGATCATCTTCATCAATCTCATATCCCCAATGATTTTCTGGTTCATCTTCTTGAACATCATTAACACAGAATTTATTGGTATTTCTACCTATATACATATAAGAAATAACTTTAATGGTATCCTAAATCTATAATATATAAAACTTAAGATTAATTATTATGTTTCATCATAATTCCCATCATCCACCCAATTCATAATACTGCATAACATTTTAGATGTATGATTATTACTGAGTTCACTACCCTACCAACAACACCACTTCTATTAGTATGTTGTGTAAACATATGGTCCTTGCATCTGATCATAGATATCCCTAAAATATTTTTCCCTGGTTGGTATCCCTTTCTTACATTTTAGAAAAATTTAATTTATATTGTACTCCTACCAACCCATGAAATACTAACCAGTTTCTATAACCAAGATTCACCATATCTCTTAACCAAAAGCTATAATAAAACTCTATCATGACCCCCTTATATTGGAACCACTATGGTGTTGGTATTGAAGATGAGAGTGGACCCTTAATCCCCTATCCAATAGGCCATGGGTTGGAAAATAATATAGAGGGTACAGATTTCATAAATATCAAAGACATTACCCTCAATATATCCCAAGAATAAGAGAAACCACCAATGAAATATTTACATAACTAAATAACCAATCCATACACATGAAATTACATAAAATGAAAAGGTAATAAAAATACTAAGAAGAAATCCTCGACAATAACCACTAACACCATCAACACCTGAACAACCACTACAATCAAGTAATACCCGACTCAACCACCCCTCAGATCTTTCATACCTAAAAAATAGTTTATATAAATTAGGTTGAACATATAAGTATAATCAGTAGGATCCTCCCTAAAACATCTCATGTAAATACAATGAATCATGCTAGATCCTTCAGCATAAGTAGATAAATAAAATCATTACCTAAATCTAGAAAACTATATCCAAGCCTCACCAAGGCTCACTCACCAAGAAATACACAAAGATAGGTAACACAATGCGAATATATATATATATATATATATATATATATATAAAATAAAGGTAACCCGCATCCAATTTCCCACTGATCCAATCACCCAAATCCCCAATCAATTATGTATTTGTTCTTTTATACCCACCATAAGTCATAGAGAAGACCCGTGAAAGTATTCAAAAACACATCCACATCCACACAATCCAAACCACATACCATTGCATTTCTTATACTATACACAATACCGTAAACCATTACAACTAATGCATGAGTATGAAAATACATGCATACACTATAAACTTATGAAATCATATCCCTTATATACATGTATATCATAAACACTATTTTTTATATCCAATATGAGTAAATACTCCACAACTGTGAGATTCCATATCCTAGGTATGTTTACATACAAAGTGTATACCTAGACAAGAGAGAGGGCTAGGATAAGTAGTTATGAATTATTATCTATGAAAACCTAATTTTTGGGAACACGCCCTAAAACAAAGGGATACTATGGGTATTAGATGCCCCTACAAACACAAATGGTGGATGATAAAAAATACCAGAACATAATGACAATATAACCCACAACTAGTCAAAGGGAAAGTATTCTACAATAGAATTGAACCATAGCTGGCATCCTAAATGATAACTCAACCCTCACCACATAGACTATATTGTTTATCTCCTTCCAAGAACATAAGCACCGAGATTTATAATCATTAATCATTTGCTAATTTAATAATTATTATTCACTCTATTTAATAACATTATAAATCATAGTTTAAAATCCCACAATCATTTAGGAAAATCCAGGGTTGTTTTATAATAATCCTTATAATTTAAATTTTTGTCCCATGCACTTAGATAATTTAATCCAACTGATTCATGGTCCCCATTTAATATGGAAAAACCACCATTAAAACTCATAATAGTTAAATTATTACCATTTATTACCATTATATAATTCTATGTTTTTCATGACATAACCAACTCTAATATCAATGAAGAAACATACCTAAAAGAGATCAATAATAATATAGTAAGAGAAAACTAATCATAAAAGAAAATAATAAGAAAAATGAGAAATCTCAGTTATCAACCCATTCAATATGAACCAATATTCAAAAAAACCAACAAAAATGAAAATAAAGCCATCCTAACACTTAGCCATTGTAAATTTACCCAACAAGAGAAAAATCCACCCATAAGGAAAGCATGCAAGCCAAAATCTCACCGTATGAAAAGTATTCTAACCATACCAGGTTTTCAATTAAATTAAATTTAATAGGTATGTAATTCTATGAAATAAACATGGTAGTAAATCAAATTTTCAACACAAAAAACTCATGTGAAAACAAAGGATATAAAAATATGGCATGCAACATATAATAATACAATTTGGGCTTTAAAATAGAATCAATGATTTATTTATAACAAAAAATAGTTTATATTTCCTTCATGAATTAATATATTTATTCTAAAGATTTTTTAGCCAGAAAAAATTTAATAATCATCACCTAAAACAATTATAATCAACCAAAGAAATTACTAGAAACAACACTTTCCGACTTAAGTAGTTTTAAGAAAGTGTGATAATCTTAATTCTTGTTACTCATTTATTATTCACTTCTATCTCCTTATCTACACTATTATCTAGATTTAAATCATTTGAAATATTATAATGAATGAAAATAGTCAAAATATTATATAACAAAACATACAGAAAATCACTTGAGGAAACCAATTATAAGGAAATAATAATCACATATGGTCATAAAACACATTCCAATACCCTTCAACTAATAAACTCAGTACTATTTTATCCATTAAGTTAAACTTAATCCATATACACATTGATTATAAAGAATGATAATTCCATAATAAAACATAAAATATCGATAAGTCACAAATCCTCTACATCGGTAACATCCCAAGTAAGTAATGAATAATATATATTTTTATCTATGTCTATTAATGAATTAGATAGTGTTTTAGAGGCTTAAAATGAAAATAAATCCAATCTTAAGCATGGAATACACTAATATTTTTTAAAAGATTGTTTTACTGCCTTTTGATGGAAAACCATTTTTAAATATATCTTTGGAAAATTTTATAAGCTATTTTTGTCAAAATAAACTTATTCTTTATGATTGGGACATCAAAATTTACTTTGTGTGAATTTTTGGTATTTTTCAGACAATGTTCATTTTTTAATGAATAGTGAAAAATACTCCATTTTACATCAAAACGGCTTTTTAATATAATTTATTTATATGATTAGATTATATTTTGAATTGGTTTTAAGTTAAATTAGAATATATTTTTACAATTTAATCCAATAGTGGTCATTGGAATCAATTTCACTTTGAAATTGGACTTAAACTGGTGTCAATCTTTTGATACTTATTATTTCATAAAAACACGCTATTTGTCATGACAGCGGGAATTAATTATTAAATTAATTAATGTGACTTATATGATTTGAATTTGTTAAAATATACTTCATTTTTGAATTCGGAATATCAAATATAGCTTAGGGTGAATTTTTGGTATTTTTCTGAAAAACATCAATTTTTGATGAATAGTGAAACCACAAAGTGGTACTTATAAAAACTGATTTTTCGTTTAAATAAAATTTTACCACTTCTGTATTTTGAATTTAAAAAATCTGACATACATGGTTATCATTAAGAAGTAAAAATTGGTTCAATGAGATTAAAATAATTTTTTGGTGAATAGTAACTCTTATGTTCTTAATCGCGATTAGAGATAATTAGTGTAGTTTAAGGTAAAAATAATGCTTTAATAAAATGAGATGAGCTTGAAACATGTCCTACCCTCATTGGATGTGTCATGTCCGACCAATAAAATCCATGGGTCAACTTTGAGACCCCATGGAGCCACTTTGGTAGGGAAATGACATAAATAACTTTTTATTTAATGTAAAAGTAAAAATGACACAAACATGAGATGTTTTATTAAAACAATTTTTACATGGGGTTATAAAGATCTGATTTTGGATTATAAATATTCACTGGAAAGATAAAACGATTTCCTACATCATAGTATTTTTTTTATAATTTTTAGATTTTAAATAAATTAAATTATTTATGGCATCATGATGATGCAGCGATGACCTCATTATTTAACGATTTAAATAAAATGAAATGATAATGTAAAATATAAGACCTACACATGGCCAAAAACTATTGGATGGGTGGATTTAGAACCCTTATCACCTTATACTCGAAACACATCATTGTGGGACCTCTTAAATCTGAATACAATTTTAAAATAAAGTGACTTTTCTTTACTTTCCAAAAGTGCCCCTCCTCTCCTCTTATAAAAGGCCCCCACCTCTACCTCCTTACCCAAACTCCCAAAGCCTTTGGCTCGGACAACCCCTGCTCATTTTGGTTCTCCACATCCCACTCTTACTCCTTGAAGCCTCACTTTGGGCAGAATTCTTCTCAAGGAAGCATTTGAGCTCAAATCTAAGAGAGTTACCCGATTTTATGGTAATGTCTTCTTTTGAGTCCTTTCGTTTGATTTTGCTTCTCCAACCCCCTAAACTCTTTTTATTCTTTTCTTTTTTAACAAATAAATTATCCTCAATAAACTAGGATGTTGTTATAAGAATTATTCGAGCTGAACTTACACACACCTACATCTAATGGTTAAAGGACATACAGTTTCCGTGGATGGTGAATTTATGCCTCGCGAAACGATGATTGTTCAACATTCTTTTAACACCTTCAAAGGTGGACATTAAGATGTCACTATATTTATATATGATATATAATATGTCTATGTTTTTCTTAAGATTCTGTATTTTTCATTTTGGTTATACCTTTATGGTTTCCATTATGGGTAAACGCGATATCTTCATTTAAGGATGTGCGGACTACCGCCTCCTCAAAGTGATTTGATTCCTTAAATACCATATGTGGGACGTATAAAGGATGGAACTATGATATTATATATGATATTATACTGGAATTATAATATACCTTTATATCATTATGATTCCATTCTATAAAATATGAAATAGAAATGAAAGTAGCGTTCATGCGTACGTACGACTTATCGTCTCCATGAACGGTGCATTTCATTTCTTACCTCTAAATGATTATGTAATATTATAAAATGCATGTATATACTGGATATATATGATATATACATCATGATTATAATTCTGGATATAATGGATACATGAACAACTTGTAATTATAAAGGGTTTATTTTTGACTCAAGTACCAATGATCGTTAAAACGACCGTTATTAACTTAAATAATTATATAGTTTTCATGACATGGAAATAAGTGTTATAAAAGGAATAATGAACTTGAAAAAGGTTCTTAAGAAAGTATAAATTAACTCAAGTTTATTATTCAGGACATTAAAGAATGATCGAGTCAAGTCGGACCCGAGGTATGGGACTTCGTCTCAATCTCCTTTCATTGAGGCATATTTTGTTTTATACACAACCTTCTTTTATACGGTGTATAAACCCCTTTGAATTTTAAGTTTATTCAAAAGGAATATTTTTTATATGAAGCATTTACTAAACGAAAAAAGGGAATGTTTTTTCGTACGTATGCGGAGACAACGACTTCTCTACCGCCGTGACCATTATTTGAGTTTCGGATTCCTCTACAAGCCATACCTTTTTTTAAAAGAAAAATAAATACCATGTTTTACTATTCTTTTATTTTGGTATTGAAAATGGTTTTCATAATGTTTTTATATCAATGTGTTGTATTGATATCTTGTGATTGAAATGTGGAAATGTTATGTTTCCTTTATGCATGTTTTATGTGATATGATTATGTTGAGGTTCTTCGGCATTATTATGAAGACGGGTGGTTCCGTGATAAACTAAGGGCTGGTGAGCCCGATATAGCTCTCCAATGCATTGGGTAACGTGAAGGAGTGAAACGTTAAGGTTTCTCCGAAGAGATTTAGGGAATATACTGTGATGGGTATTCCAAACGTAACGAAGAGGGTTACTCCCTACGTAAGAATGTTATGAATGCCTCAAGTTACCTTTATGTCTTATGATTTCTATGATTTATTCATGATTTGGTGAGGTATGTTAAAGTGCTTATTTTTTATGGGTAAAGAATGATTTCATTCTTATGTATATATGCACCCATGTTTCCTTTCCATATTTTTATATCCCTTACTGAGCTTTTTATGCTCATCCCAAGTTTTTTTGAAATGTTTTTTCACAGGTCAAGGGAAAGGTACATGATATGATGATAGTGTCATGGAAGTGTCAAGAAAGAATCCATGTTTTATTTTAAATATGTTTCCATTGATGGGAAAGAAGAATACTATCTTTATGTAACCAATTTGTTTATATGTGGAATTTAATGCAAGTTTTAAGATCTAATTCTCTAAAACTCTAAACCCAAAAAGATCCTCAATGTGTAATCTTGTAATAACTCAAAATTAAGTAAGGTTTAAGGCTGGGGCCTTATAGTTGGTATCAGAGGTCGGTTTAGATAACTTTAGGAGTTATAATTCTATTAAATTATTATCCAAATTTGTTTATGGTCAAATTGAAGTGATATAGTATTTGAAGATTATCATGATGCTTCATCTAAGACATGTTTTTTCAGAATGGTTTTCCACATAGGAAACAGGGAAGCAGTGCTAGGAAGGTATGCAGAAGGAAATAACCTTCTAAATCAGCATCCAGAGATGATCAGAATTGGAACTGAACAGTTTGTTGCAGTAATGGCGCAGTTGACTCAAGCGATAAATGGCGGTGGTATCCATACACGAGATCAGCCAGATCAACCACAGAGGAACATGTCAGTGGTGGAACATTTCATGAGGCAACATCCCCCATCATTCATAGGATCATCTGACCTTGTGCTAGCTGAAGGGTGGATTAAAGCACTGGAGAATATTTTTGATGTCATGGGGTGTTCAGACAATCAAAAGGCTAGTCTTTCTATTTACCGTTTGGAGGGTGAAGCAGATTAGTGGTGGTCGATGGTTAAAAATATCAGGGACGCTGAGGAGATTGATGCTCTCGACTGGGATGAATTCAAACGTATGTTTCCTGAAAAGTATTTTCCTAAGGCTGTTCGACTTAGGATGCAAAAATAATTCTTGGAATTGAGGCAAGAGGAAGACTCAGTGGCCGCCTATGAAGAAAGGTTCACTCGATTGGAAAGTTATGCTCCAAATTTTATCCAAGACCTTGATAGTAAAATCAATCGTTTTTACTCAAGATTAAAGCCAAAATATCAAAGAGAATTAGATTCTCGTGAGTTTAAAAGTTATGAAAAGCTTGTTCGATGTGCTGAGAAGGTGGAAATGGAGTTTGCCGAAGATCAAGTGTTCTATAACAACCAACAGAAGAAGAGACCAAGGTGGCAGGAGAAAGGGAAGAATTCTTCAAAAAAGTCTGATGGTGAGAAATCTATGTTTCCAGTTTGTGATAAATGTGGTAAAAGGCATGCTGGGGAATGTCTTATGAATTTTGGAAAGTGCTACTGATGTGGTAAGATGGGACATAAGACACGTGATTGCACTGAAAAAGATCAAGGTTAAGGTAAGACCAAATTTGATTTCCAATTAGTGAAATCTTTTAAGTGCAATGAGATGGGTCACTATGCAAACTATTGTCCAACAAAGAGCTTGAGTGATGGGAAGCAGTTAGACTACAAGCAGAAAGGGGTGTTGAAATCCTTTGCAGCTACTTCAGTGGATGTCGGGCCATCAAATGAAGTTGTATCAGGTACTTTGTTTGTTTTTTCAGAATATGCCAGTGTGTTGTTTGATTCGTGGTCTACACATTCTTTCATCTCTGAAAACTTTTCTAGTAAAATGGGAATACCATCTCAAGAATTGACTCCTGAACTTTTGGTAAAAACACCTGGGGGGAATATTGAGGCAAAAAGAATTTATAAGAATCTTCCTGTCCTTATCTGTGGAAATAACCTACTTGCAAACCTTATTGTTCTACCTCTAGTAGAGTTTGATGTTATCCTGGGTATGGATTGGCTCTCTATTTACCATGCTAAGATTGACTATAGATCTAAAGAACTTTCTTTTTATAAAGACTTTCAGTTTGTGTACAAGAATGAACCCTTACTGTTGATAACTTATCAAGAGGCCGAGAAACTTGTAAAAGATGGAAATGAATGTTACCTTTCACACATCATTGAAAATAAAGGAACTGTTCAGATTAATGATGTGCCAGTGGTAAATGAGTATCCTGATGTTTTTCCTGATGAATTTCCTGGAATAATACCAGATCGGGAAGTTGAGTTTACTTTTGACTTATTTCCTGATGCTAAGCCAATTTCAAAACCCCCTTATCGAATGGCTCAAATTGAACTTTTAGAGTTGAAGGAGAAATTGCAAGATTTATTAGAGAAAGGTTTCATTCGACCTAGCACATCACCATTGGGTGCTCCTGTTTTATTTGTTAAAAAGAAATATGGTTCAATGATACTTTGCATTGATTATAGAGCCTTGAATAACATCACTATTAAGAACAAATATCCTTTGCCTCATATTGATGATTTTTTTGATCAGCTCCAAGGAGCTCAGTATTTTTCAAAGATTGACTTGAGATTGGGGTACCATCAGCTGAAGGTAAAGGAAGCAGACATTCCAAAGACTGCGTTTCGTACAAGATATGGCCATTATGAATTTGTAGTAATGTTTTTTGTGCTAACCAATGCACCTTCTATATTCATGGACTTAATGAATAGAATTTTCCATGAGTTCTTGGATAAGTTTGTGGTGGTTTTCATTGACGATATTTTGGTGTTTTCTAAAAGTAAAGAGGAGCATGAAAGACATTTAAAGGTTATCTTTCAAACCATAAAAGAAAAGAAATTTTATCGAAAATTAAGCAAGTGTGAGTTTTGGTTGCAACAAATTTCTTTCCTTGGTCACATTGTTTCTAAAGATGGGATAACTATTGATCCTGCAAAAACAAAAGTTGTAGAAGACTGTCCAAGACCCACAAATGTAACTGAGATTCGTAGCTTCCTTGGTTTGGCAGGCTATTACCGAAGGTTTGTTAGAAATTTTTCACAGTTATCTAGTCTAATGACTAAGCTAACTCGGAAGGGTGTTATGTTTATCTGGACAAAAGAATGTGATTATTGTTTTCAGGAATTGAAAAGAAGTTTGGTGAATGCTCCAGTTTTGGCACTACCTTCCAGGAATGGTGAGTTTGTTATCTACAGTGATGCTTCATTGAAAGGACTTGGTTGCGTCCTAATGCAGAATGATTAGGTAATTGCTTATGATTCACGACAGTTGAAAACTCAGGAGGTAAATTACCCAACACATGATTTGGAATTAGCTGCTATTGTTTTTGTTTTAAAAATTTGGAGGCATCATTTGTATGGAGTAAAGTGTGAAATATATACCGATCACAAAAGATTAAAGTATATATTCACTCAGAAATAATTGAACATGAGACAAAGGAGATGGCTAGAATTAATCAAGGATTATTATTGTAAAATTCATTACCATGCGGGAAAAGAAAATAAAGTGGATGATGCTTTGAGTCGAAAAAGTATTGCTTCATTAGCAATGTTGCATTTGGAACGTGATCCTTTGGTTAAGGATTTGATGAACTTTGGCATAGAAGTTGTTGGTGCAGGAAGTTCTTCTGTTTTGTTTCAGGTATCAGTGAGATCTTCTCTATCATACAGAATCATGCAAGCACAGAAGCAAGACAGTGAGTTGCAGAAAAAGGTAGAGCTGTTTCAGAAAGGTAAGTTGCCTGAATTCAACATTTTTAGTGATTGTGTTTTGAGATTTGGGAAGAGATTGTGTGTGCCTTGTGATTCACAGTTGAAGAGATAGTTGTTATGTGAAGCTCATAGTTCTCCATTTTCAGTTCATCCTGGCAGTATTAAGATGTATAGAGATCTGCGGGAGTATTACTGGTGGGAAGGAATGAAAAGAGATATTGCTGATTTTACTGTGAAGTGTTTGACTTGTTAGCAGGTTAAAGCAGAGCGGAAGTTACCAAAAGGGATGCTTCAGCCTTTACCAATGCCAAAGTTGAAATGGGAGAATATATCCATGGACTTTGTTGTGGGATTACCGAAGACATCTCGAGGTAATAATGCAATATGGGTTATTGTTGATCGCTTGACCAAATCTTCTCATTTCCTTGCTATACGAGATAATTTTTCCCTATATCAAATTTCCTGTTTGTATCTTAAAGAGATAGTCAGGTTACATGGAGTTCCTCTCTCCATTGTATCTGATCGTGATCCCAGGTTCACTTATAACTTTTAGAAAGGCCTTCAGAAGTCGTTGGGTACTGAATTAAATTTTAGTACAACATTTCATCCTCAATCAGTTGGGCAGTTAGAACGAACAATTCAGACCTTGGAGGATACGTTACGAGCTTGTTCTATGGATTATCAGGGAAGTTGGGACTAACATCTTTCTTTGGTTGAATTTTCATATAATAACAGTTTTCATTCCAGTATACAGATGGAACCATTTCAGGCATTATATGGGAAGCGGTGTCGAAATCCAGCTTTCTGGGATGAAGTGGGTGAAAGGAAGCTGATGGGACCAGAATTGGTAGAAGAGATGGCAGAAAATGTTTAGTTGATTCAGAAGCACATGAGAACAGCTCAGAGGAGGCAGAAGAGTTATGCAGACAACAGGAGTAAGGATCTAACTTTTGAGGTAGGTGATCATTTTTTTCTCAACGTCTCACCATGAAAAAGTGTGATGCGATTTGGTAAGAAATGAAAGCTGAGTCCAAGGTTCATTGGACCATATGAAATTCTAGAGAGAGTTGGATCAGTTGCATACTGTGTGGCTTTACCTCCGAGTTTCTCTCAGGTACACAATGTTTTTCACGTTTCGATGCTGAGAAAGTATATGCCAGATCCATCTCATGTTTTGAGTCCAGAGGTAGTTTAGCTGGAAGAGAACCTATCTTATGAGGAACAACCGGTCTAGATTATTGACCACAGGGAGCAAGTTTTACGGAATAAGGTGATTAATCAGGTAAAGGTTTTATGGAAAAACCACATGATGGAAGAGGCAACATGGGAATCTGAAAATGCAATGAGGGATAAGTACCCCCATTTATTCGATAAGTAAATAAATTGTGGGGATGAAATTTTCTAAAGGGGGGAAGGATGTAACATCCCAAATAAGTAATGAATAATAGATATTTTTATCTATGTATATTAATGAATTAGATAGTTTTTTAGAGGCTTAAAATGAAAATAAATCTAATCTTATGCATGGAATACACTAATATTTTTTAAAAGATTGTTTTACTGCCTTTTGATGGAAACCCATTTTTAAATCTATCTTTTGACAATTTTATAAGCTATTTTTGTCAAAATAAACTTATTCTTTATGATTGGGACATCAAAATTTACTTTGTGTGAATTTTTGGTATTTTTCAGACAATGTTCATTTTTTAAGGAATAGTGAAATATACTGCATTTTACATCAAAACTGCTTTTTAATCTAATTTATTTATATTATTAGATTATCTATTGAATTGGTTTTAAAGATAAATTAGAATATATTTTTACCATTTAATCAAATGGTGGTCATTGGAATCAATTTCACTTTGAAATTGGACTTAAACTGGTGTCAATCTTTTGATACTTATTGTTTCATAAAAACACGCTATTTGTCATGACAGCGGGAATTAAATATTAAATTAATTAATGTGACTTATATGTTTTGAATTTGGTAAAAATAGACTTCATTTTTGAATTCGGAATATCAAATATAGCTTAGGGTGAATTTTTGGTATTTTTCTGAAAAACTTCAATTTTTGATGAATAGTGAAACCACTAAGTGGTACTTATAAAAACTGATTTTTCGTTTAATTGAAATTTTACCACTTATGTGTTTTTAATTTCAAAAATATGACATACATGGTTGTCATTAAGAAGTAAAATGTGGTTCAATGAGATTAAAATAATTTTTTGGTGGATAGTAACTCTTATGTTCTTAATCGCGATTAGTGGTAATTATTGTAGTTTAAGGTAAAAATAATGCTTTAATAAAATGAGATGAGCTTGACACATGTCCTGCCCTAATTGGATGTGTCATGGCCGACCAATAAAATCCATGGGTCAACTTGGGGACCCCATGGAGCCACTTTGGTTGGGAAATGACATAAATAACTTTTTATTTAATGTAAAAGTAAAAATGACACAAACATTAGATGTTTTACTAAAACAATTTTTACATGGGGTTATAAAGATGTGATTTTTGATTATAAATATTAATTGGAAATCTAAAAATATTTCATACATCATAGTATTTGTTTATAATTTTTAGATTTTAAATAAATTAAATTATTTATGACATCATGATGATGCAGCGATGACCTCATTATTTAACGATTTAAATAAAATGGAATGATAATGTAAAATCTAAGACCTACACAAGGACAAAACCTATTGGATGGGTGGATTTAGAACCCTTATCACCTTATACTCGAAACACATTATTGTGGGACCTCTTAAATCTGAATACAATTTTAAAATAATGTGACTTTTCTTTACTTTCCAAAAGTGCCCCTCCTCTCCTCTTATAAAAGGCCCCCACCTCTACCTCCTTAACCAAACTCCAAAAGCCTTTGGCTCGGGCAACGCCTGCTCATTTTGGCTCTCCACATCCCACTCTTACTCCTTGAATCCTCACTTTGGGCAGAATTCTTCCCAAGGAAGCCTTTGAGCTCAAATCTAAGAGAGTTACCCGATTTTAAGGTAATGTCTTCTTTTGAGTCCTTTTGTTTGATTTTGCTTCTCCAACCCCCTAAACTCTTTTTATTCTTTTCTTTTTTAACAAATACAGTATCCTCAATATACTAGGATGTTTTTATAAGAATTATTCGAGCTACACTTACACACACATACATCTAATGGTTAAAGGACATATAGTTTCCGTGGATGGTGAATTTATGCCTCGCGAAACGATGATTGTTCAACATTCTTTTAACACCTTCAAAGGTGGCCATTAAGATGTCACTATATTTATATATGATATATAATATGTTTATGTTTTTCTTAAGATTCTGTATTTTTCATTTTGGTTATACCTTTATGGTTTCCATTATGGGTAAACGCGATATCTTCATTTAAGGAAGTGCGGACTACCGGCCCCTCAAAGTGATTTGATTCGTTAAATACCATATGTGGGACGTATAAAGGATGGAACTATGATATTATATATGATATTATACTGGAATTATAATATACCTTTATATCATTATGATTCCATTCTATAAAATATGAAATAGAAATGAAAGTAGCGTTCATGCGTACGTACGACTTATCGTCTCCATGAATGGTGCATTTCATTTCTTACCTCTAAATGATTATGTAATATTATAAAATTCATGTATATACTGGATATATATGATATATACATCATGATTATAATTCTGGATATAATGGATACATGAAAAACTTGTAATTATAAAGGGTTTATTGTTGACTCAAGTACCAATGATCGTTAAAACGACTATTACTAACTTAAATAATTACACAGTGTTCATGACATGGAAATAAGTGTTATAAAAGGAATAATGAACTTGAAAAAGGTTCTTAAGCAAGTAGAAATTAACTCAAGTTTATTATTCAGGACATTAAAGAACGATCAAGTCAAGTCGGACCCGAGGTATGGGACTTCGTCTCAATCTCCTTTCATTGAGGCATATTTTGTTTTATACACAACTTTCTTTTATATGGTGTATAAACCCCTTTGACTTTTACGTTTATTCAAAATGAATCTTTTTTATATGAAGCATTTACTAAACGACAAAAGGGAATGTTTTGTCGTACGTATGCGGCGACAACGACTTCTCCGCCGTCGTGACCATTATTTGAGTTTCGGCTTCCTCTACAAGCCATACCATTTTTTTAAAAGAAAAATAAATACCATGTTTTACTTTTCTTTTATTTTGGTATTGAAAATGGTTTTCATAATGTTTTTATATCAATGTGTTGTATTGATATCTTGTGATTGAAATGTGGAAATGTTATGTTTTCTTTATGTATGGTTTATGTGATACGATTATGTTGAGGTTCTTGGGAATTTTTATGAAGACGGGTGGTTCCATGATAAACTAAGGGCAGGTGAGCCCAATATAGCTCTCCAATGCATTGGGTAATGAGAAGGAGTGAAACTTTAAGGTTTCTCCGAAGAGATTTAGGGAATATACTGTGATGGGTATTCCAAACGTAACCAAGAGAGTTACTCCCTACGTAAGAATGTTATGAATGCCTCAAGTTATCTTTATGTCTTATGATTTCTATGATTTATTCATGATTTGATGAGGTATTTTAAAGTGCTTATGTTTTATGGGTAAAGTATTATTTCATTCTTATGTATATATGCACCCATGTTTCCTTTCCGTATTTTTATATCCCTTACTGAGCTTTTTATGCTCATCCCATGTTTTTTTGAAATGTTTTTCACAGGTCAAGGGAAAGGTACATGATATATATGATGATAGTGTCAAGAAAGTGTCAAGAAAGAATCCATGTTTTATTTTAAATATGTTTCCATTGATGGGAAATAAGAATACTATATTTATGTAACCACTTTGTTTATATGTGGAATGTAATGCAAGTTTTATGATCTAATTCTCTAAAACTCTAAACCCAAAAAGATCCTCAATGTGTAATCTTGTAATAACTCAATATTAAGTATGGTTTAAGGCTGGGGCCTTATAACATCTATATGAGTCTTCCACCATTCCTCAAACAAGAATAGAAAAATAGATGTCAATCTCCAAATAACCACTCTTATGAGGAACCCATGATTCCCAGGGAAATCACTACACTAACAATTTTAAATCAATCATCAATAAGTAACCGTAGAAAACAAAATAAATAGATCTTCCATATCATTTAATGAGAGGGGATGAGGGATAAAGGAAAAAAGGAAATGAAGGAAACCAACATCAGTCAAAAATAAGTAGATTTCTATAATCTTGAGGACAACGTTAAGAAAAGTTTCCTAAGACACCCTAAAGGATAAACTTTATTCACCTTGGGTTCAATGTATGAAAGTTAAAATAATAGGAATACATAAGGATTCTTGAATTTATTCTAGATTTAAGTTTACAACACCATGGTGCAACAAGGGTGCCTATGATATAATGGTTTGAATTAAAAAACAATATAGTAGGAGTAGATATACTACATTGGCTCCAAGTTAATCATCCCTATAAAAATAATGATTTTATTCCACTCTTATATCCCCCATTTTAATCTTAGTGTACCCATATTATGATAAACCCAATGAAGGCTTATAGTGCAGCCAAGACACCACACCCCAATGGTCCTAAAAATGGTAGATCAAAGGAACTCGACCTTGGAACTCCATGTTAATGTTATGGAAAAATTTCATAGATGCCTATAAAATGAATAAACAAAAAAATATCCACATGATTGTTTTAGGAACAACACTTTTACCATGATATAGGGGTCTCCAAAATAGAATAACCATAAAACTAGGTACCCAAGGCTCTTTATTGTGGAGGACATGGACACTCCATGAATACCACTCATGGAACATAAATAAAAATCCATAAAACTACATCACGATAAATCATATCCAACCATGTTCCAATACATCACCTTAAAATGAAATTTATATCTATAACAACACTTCCACTCCTCTATCATTTTCTCGATACCTCTAATCACTCAATAACACCAAGGAATGTCTTGGGAAAAACCAACTCCTTACATGACACACAAGAACTAGGGGACATGGGTGAGATGTTATCCACATCCTTCAACCATTACGTTCTTCCTATGTTATAGATTATCAAGTACAATCAATGGATTTTTTTTGGTTTCTCCATGGGATAATGAAACCTTTAATTTTGGAGAGGGGTCATATCCTAGGACATAAAAGAGGGTTGATATGACCTAATTCACTTGATTTTGAGATTATGTATCACTATTTTGTTGGTAAATGTCTATAATTGATTATATGGTGAGATTTATCCATGTTTTACATGTTCAATGGTGTAAAGAGGTGGGGGTATTATACCTATTTTAAAATGTGATAATACCTTTATTGTTTATATGTTTTTAACCATATTTTGATTCATATAAAATATTTATAAGATATCTATGATGATATTTGGATATTATGTGATAAATATCCCTTATTTTAATTTTTATATAGTGTTGGTATTTTCCAATGATTATAAATTATTCACTTTTTTATTAATTCATTCTATGTTTTTGTGAAAATTCAAAATCAAATTTTGAAGATATTATTGAAAGTGTTTTCAGGGAATGGTTTTTTAATGACTATTAGAATATTTATATATAGTATTTCTAGTATACAGTGGTGTTTATATTTAGTTAAATTGTTTCATAAAATGAAATATTGTAATTTCATTATTCCACTATATAGATTGTTATAGAATTATAAATTAGCATTATTGGAAATTTATTTTTTATTTAACAGTATTTTTAATGGGAATGATTTTAATTGTTGAACATATTTTACTAAAGAAAAATTCAAGGAAATGCCTTGGATACTTGAAATGGATTTTTTGATAAATATGTTATCAAGAATTATTTGCGTCTATCTGGTTTTACAAATTATAGTTTAGTATTTATCCCTATATATAATATACTTTTTTAACATTCCGCTCTAGTTAGTTCCATTATGATAATCACAACTAGTTTAGTATTCCTCTATGGGTAATGGTTTGTACACATATGGATATGTATATGGATTTGGTATGAGGATCATGGGTTTCCCTTATTTAAAGATATTAGGTACCCTCCAATGATCTATTGAAATAGATTTCATTTATGATTTTATTTACATGTATATTATTCGTTCTCCTATATATTTTATAATAAATGTCTACACATTGAAGTTTTCAAAGAAACTTTTTACTGAATATTCTTTATTATGATTTTTTTAATAAGTGGTGATAAATATATAATTTTATATATGTATTTTAAAAAATAATTTTTGGTTTATTCTTTAATAGAATTATTGAAAATACCTTTGATAAGATTTATACTCGATATGTGTATATTCACCCCTAGAATAAGAAGTTGGATACATGTTCAGATATTTTCCCATATTTTTCTATATTATGTGAACTTGGTTATTGGTGTGTATGAGGCACCCCAAAACCCCACTCACAAGTCCAAATAAACATTGCTACCAAGTAATATTATCTAAATAAAAATGAAACAAAATTCCAATTAGTATAACATCTCACAATAATATCAAATAACATATAGAACCTTTTTGGTTTAGGTTATTTGAAGACTATATATATAATAAATTTATTTTACATCATATGTGAAACTATCTCCATAATAAAACTCTTATGGACTTTCCATAATTTGTATTTATCTTAATAACCAGGAGAAAGAAAACATAAGAAACTGGTTAGCTCAAGATTTTAGAAATGGAAAACATATCAACATTTAATAAAGGGTTTGATCATAAGAATATGATAAAACATGGATATGGGGAAATATATTATTAAATAGAACAAGTAATTACAAGATTTCTCTATAAATTACGATATAAGAACATGTAACCTCAAAGGAATAAACATGTATAGTGTAAAATGAGTTTGAAATAAAAAGATAAGAAACATGATTCGGGGAGAATAATCATAGGCAAATGAAATGGAAATAAACCAATACCCAAAAACGTATTATAACAAAAAAATGGCCCAAACATTAGATTATGGAAATTATAAAAAATTTGGAAAATTCCATCATGCCTGCACATTACCCTGTGAAAAAAAAATTCCACCCATCCTGATATGAACTTTTTTCATGATTCATGTTTTTAACAAAATAAATGTCCATTAATCATGTTGTAAACCAAAAAAATTCCACACTACCTATTTTGAAAAAAAAACAATGACTAGGCTTCATGATGTTAACATATTATATGTTCACATTTCTAGTTTTCATCAAAAAAATATCTAAGAATAACATTATTATCCTATGAGATATGAATCTTTAACCAATATATAGAATGGGTTTAATGGGACCAATTCCTATTAGGGATTCATCTGACCCAAAATGACTCAAGTATTTATCTATCCCAAACTATATAAAGCATTTATTGGACTTAAAATTCCATGTTTGTTATCAGACTCAAACCTTCTCATGGTTTTATTAGACATAAATCATCTTAGGAATTTATTAGACACAAAACATCTAACACTATTATCTAGCACTACAATTTTTTTAGACACAAACCTCCTCATAATGAAAATACATACACTTTAATTCCACACAAAAAATAAAACCCATATTATAACTTTAAGAACACAAATAAATAAAAGGGTTTTCATGTCATTTTCAGATGGTATCACCCAAAATGACCCAAATAATGTAAATAGTTGATATCCAAAATTCAATCACCCAAAAAAAGTATTTTATAGTAAAATTTAAAGGATTATTCATGAATAATAACTTATAGGTAAATAATGCCATTAGACATAAATATTAAATGGTAGAGAAATCATAAAAGATTTATTTTAGAAAATTCCTTCATCTTTGGCATAAAAGATGATGTTACGACCACTTTGAAAATTAATTTTTCATAGGTTGAACTAAAATGTTTTTGGAAAATAATTACTTTAAAAAGTAATATTAAATAATATATCTTTGAAGAAAAAGAAATGTTAATAAAAGTAATTTGTATTGGAAGATAAATCATTGGATTTTTAGAGGATGAGAAACCTTTTCAATATTTTAAAATACCATTATTGAAAACACACATCGTAAAAATAGGTAATAAAACATTATTTTTAAAATAGGAGAAGGTAAACATTGATTTCACAATAGTAACCACATTATTGGGTTCAAAATAAGAAAGGAAAATATTTTTAAAAATAATGAACATGGAAATGGAGGAAAACCCATCTTTAAAGAATATGATATTTTTTCATAAAAACATCACACTTTTATGAAAAATAAATTCATTGAGAAAAAATATTTGAGTTAGAAACATAATATTATACAGATAGAAAATAGGGAATATCTTATAAAATAATAAATATAAGAATTTATAAATCTTATAAGATTGATTCTTAATAAATAACATTTTAACTCGATGAAATGAAATTTGAGATAATTGAATTTCTTGTGGATAACATAATTCATGAAGAAAAATACATTTACAAAAGGGTTTAATTGGTAGAAATATAAAAACATAGTAAAAACTCATAAACTGTATAAAAAAATGATTATTATTTTCCCAAATTATATAAAATAATTTCAAGAAGATCATTCAAAACTCATAGAATGAGAATTGAGTTTTTAAAAGAACTTGCGGTATTGACAAATAAAGAATAATAGGTTTACCAGAATGTAAACTTTGAAATGCCGTGAAAGGAAATATATTATTTATAATTTAATAAAATAGTGTAGTTAATACACCATATAAAATGAAGTATGGTGTTCAATATCAATCATGTCTCATGGAATTTGAAATGATACAAAGATACCATTAATACATTAGAAACATTCAAATCAAACACCATTAAAGGATATGACTTAAAATGAAAATTTTATTATCATTAATAAAGAGAGGGTTATGATAAAAAATATTAAGGTTGTAATATATACACAATTAAAAATAAATCATTGTACATAATAAGAAATATATCTCATGTGGTGTGAATTTAGAAAAGAAACCATTCCCTTAATTCCAAACTTCCACTAAAGTTATAGAATCTATTGTATATAAATTAACTATATTAATCAAATATTTAACATTTTATATTCTTAATTTATAATTATTTTTCACATTTATATTAGTTAGTTAATATCTATTATCAATATCAGGTGTGAGTTATCTTGATCGCTTTGAACTAGTTTCGTAATTATGGAATTGTTCATCATTTTTCTCCCAAAGTCCATAATTTGTTGATCTTTCAAGGTACTCGAATAGTTATCTTATATTTATTAATAAATCTCTTATTTAATACTATTAGTGTTTTATTTATGTTTTGTGAAAATGGAATCAGTGTTCATTTATTTTTGTAAATTTGGCGATCATATATCTTTTTTTGATAATAAGTAAAATAATTAATATTACCTTTCCATTACCATAAAACAAAAATTATGTTATTATTAAACTATTATAAAATAATTATTTAATAATCCATACCCATCCATAATGTATTTTTATATTATTGTTCAATTTGGTTGTTATCCCCGACATAAACATGAATATACCAAATCCTAATTCGTGAGTATGGTGAAAATTGTTTATTTTGACATAATATCATAATAAAAAATCATAATGATATTATTTATATGATTTTAAGGTTTTTAATCATATTTTATGAGCCTTTTAAAAATAATTAATATAATGGTAAAAAAACAAAATACATTTATTTGGGGAGGTCATAGTTCCTATAACACGTGGTTAATATTCTCATTTCAAAACTAATGAGTGGGAATAAGGGGGGATTATAATTTATCTCTTAAAATAACAATTATATTATATATTTTAAATTAATTATTCTATTAAATCCTTGTATCTAGTGAATAGAGTCAATGGTGAAAAATGTAAGACGTTGCTTCATATAGATGGTGGTCTGGACAAATGCATAAGCAATGTTCTTTCATTTTTCTTTGTGGATGAAAATGGATAAATAATGGTTTGTAAATTAAAATTATAACTATTAAGTATAATAATAATATTTAGGCCATTATATTACCATGGTTAGGGTAAGTTTAGAAGTGAAATATTAAGAAGAAAATGTTAAGGATTAAGTAATACTCACTTTGGGACCATGAACTTTCCCATGAATGTATCCTTAGAAATGAAGGGATTAGGCATACTAATTGATACCATATGTTTATTGAATTTAGATATTTCTATATGAGTATAAAAACATAAATTTTCAGAAATAAGTTATAATTAATAGGCATGGCATGAATTGGTTGAAGTTTCCCCCCTTTATATGTTGAGAAAAGGGCGCTTTTGTAAACACCCATTATTTTTACATAATAGAATAATGGTATTATAGGGTGAAATGATCCAAAAGTGGGAAATAATGAATTTTACATTGGTATACGGTTAAAAAATACACTAAAAATATTTTTATCACATGTTTCAAATATGTTTCAATTCATTTGCTATTAGGTTTTTCCATTTTTCCATTTTTATTTTCACTTAGGTATGTATTTTTTAACTAAGTAATATATATTTTATTAAAAATATAAAATGTACAATATTAAAAAAATCTTTTTATGAACTTAAATTTCATATATATTTAATCCAATTCAATTTATAAATTAAATAAAATTAAAAATTAAATTAAAACATTTAATATATAGAAAAATTATGTTGTAAAAGAATTTTGTGCTTATCGTTAAGTGTCCTTAAAATTATTTCATATTGATTACCAAATTAATTAATGATAATATATTTATATATAGTATTATAAATTATATTAATTTCATTTTTCATAGGTGACTAATTTATTTGTTATGATAAATGTTCCACAATATTTATAAAATAATGTTTTAAAAATAATTGTATTATAAATTATATAATGTTTTAAAAATAATTGTTTTATATAAAAAATGTTTTAAAAACATTGAATCCATTTTGGTATTAGGTAATTTCATAAAATCAATGGTATTATAAAAATTGTTATTTTTTACAATTCAATGAAAAATCAAATATATTAGAAAATTTTCAAAAAATTGCCCTAACATTAATTTATTATATTTAATTCAAAAATGATGTTAATTTTTTAATATTTAAATTCAAAAATTTAAAAATCTTGCTTTTCATATCAAAATTAAATATATATTAATAAATCTCTTTTTATTGAAAAATCCATTTTTAAAAGGTTAAGTGTTCTTAATCACATTTTATATGAATTTATCAATTGATTAATATTTTTTATTTAATATAGTTTTTATTGTTCTTAAATTTTATTAATAATATTTGTTTAATTTTTTTGGACTCATTTTAGTTCTCTATTGCATGTGAAATGGGTAATCAAATATAGTATTGATTTAGAGAAATATAAATTCAAAAAACATAGGGTTATTCTTAAAATATTTATCATTTAGTATATATATTTTAATATGAAATATACCTTACTCTCTAAGGATATATTAAGTTACATATCTTTCCTCAAACAACATTAATATTTCATACAATTATATTACCATGTATATATATACCCTAATATTATATTCTTCATAACATAGTTTTCCCAAAACCATTTGAATCTCAAAGACAATAAACCTCAGTTAAATACTATATATTTCTAGAAATTAACATTATCTTTAACCCCCAAATGGTATTAATTGATAGGTCATAAAATCAAACACTATCTAATATATACCACAATCTAAAAAATATGATGAACTTGGCCAAAAATATTCTGAAATAGTTATATATTCCAAGGTTAACAATACAATCTAACATAATTTTTCAAAATCAATCAACACTTTATTATATTAGAACCTATTGTATGTCAAACCTAAGTGTTATGTATCCCTAAAACTTGTTACCCTTAATATTTATCCCAAAAAATATTCCAATTTCATAAAATCAAAAATCAATATTATTGATACCATTTAATATATGTTTACAATCCATTAAAGGAAAAATATGGAATAAAAATCCTTGTATGTTTCACGCAATCTTCATAAATTTTCAAAAATACCAAAATATAATCAATAAATATCACTCACTAATAAAAATAGCTAAGATTATTAAAATTTGATTTCAATTAATATATCCACCTCACCACCTTATCTAAGATTATAAAACTTACTTTTTTCTATCATAATAAGAATATACTAATATTCTCAACAATTTATATATGCTCCCTATTATGGTTATAATACATAGTGGTTTCTAGATAAGTACATTTATCAGCTTTATTTATGTGATCATATTTAATCCAAATACTAAAAAATAATTATAATATTAAAAATATCATTATTAAAATATCAATCAAATGATGTCTTACCCTATGAAACCTTCTTTTTTAACATATGATTATTTCGGTTTAACATATGGATATATTTCATAAATCCTTAGTCATCCATAGACAATTTCATATTCGGTGCTCTAACTAAATTAGTTAACAACATACTCAAATCCTTCATAATTGTTTGTAATTTGAATATTGTTAACAAAAGAATATCCCCTGAGTCAATTAAACCAGGTTTCTAGTTTGGCCTCTCTATCATGAACTTGGCGACGATTGATTTAATGCACAATTCAACCAAAGTTGTTTTATCCAATAAGGGATAAAATTTCTAGAATAATCACAGAATACATTCATTGACAAAATATTAGAATGATATCCTATACTTAGACTTATCCCTTAGAGTTACCCATATGTTTTTTACTAAATTTTTTTATCCATAATAAAAAAAATCTAATCTAAAAAATATTTCTAAAGACTCTTTTGATAATAACTGATGTTTCCTTGGATATGAAAACCTTGTTCTGGTAATAAGAACACATACATTCATAAATTAACTTTGATAACAAGTTATATTTTTCACATGAAACTTACGCAACATTCACATTATTATTGAATATCACTATAAACTTAAAAAAAATACAATAGACTTTTGGTTTTATGTCTTTGTGTACTAGATACATCAGAAAAAAAATTATAACATATGGTAACATTTCTACATAACCTAACTCCTCTATAATACCTTCTAGACATCCCAAAAGTTATATGTATCTTTATAACATAGGTAAATAAATATTAAGAACTTTTTGGGATAAAATGAATATTAAGTGAAATATTATCAACCAATAATCAATGTTCATATCATAATAATGTTATAAAACATGGATATGGGATAAATTTATTAATAAAAAGTGCATAAAAATTTATGATTTTTGCAAAATCATTATCAAAGGACAAGTAATCCTAAATTAACAAATACAAAACCTGGAAAAATATTGTGTAACAATGAGATGATAAGTTTGTGTCATGGATCATAATCATACGAATATGAAATGGAAATAGGCCAAGACCATGAAACACAACATAACAAAGATATTTGGCCCAAACATTATCATATAAAAATTATAGCACTATGAGCCAATTCCATAATGCACATAAATTTTTTTGTGTTCAAAAAATTGTCCAATAATAATTTCATTAACAAAAAATTAAAATATTTATATGAAAAAAAAATTCACGCTTTTTGTTTTGTACAAAAATATTCTCTCTTCTTGTTGGGAAAAAAGTCCACCCTTCATGTTGTGAACAGAAACACTTCAATAACGTTGTTTATGAGAAAAAAAATGTCCATGAAGAATATAATTATATAATTTTATATAGATAATTATCCAATTAATTTTAGATATTTAATGAACCCAAATGATTTAAGGTGTTTATTGGACCAAAAAACTATTTGGGATTTACTGAACCCAAACCGCCTTAGGGATTTGTTAGCCCAAAACTATTTCAAGTCTTTATCAGTCCCAAACTATCTCAGGGTTTTATCAAACCCATACCATCAAATGTATTTATCATACCCAAACCATACAAAAATTAAAATTTACACACATGTTTACTAAACACAAAATTAATCCAATATCATGAATTTAATAGCTCATGGAAAGAAAATGTGTTTTATATAATTTTAAAATGGTATGACCCAAAGTGACTTAAGAATATAAAAAGTTGATATCCAAAATTAAATAATAATAAAATTATACATTATAATAAAATTTATAGGGTGTTTCATGAAAAATGCCTTATAAGTAAATAAATCGTTTTTAGATAAAGAGTAAGTGGTAGAGAAATCAGAAAAGAGTTTTTTATCAAATCCTTTTATCTTTTTTGTAAAAGATAAAGATACTTTAAAAATTAATTCTTGAAAAGTTCTGGTGAATGTTTTTTAAACATATTTACTTTTAAAATGAATATATAAAAATGAATATTTTAAAATAAAAAACTCTTATAAAAAATGAACATGGAATAAAATATAAAACATTATAGTTTTAAAGGATGGGAAATCATCTAAATATATTGAAATGAATTTTTTTAAAATACACATTAAAAAAGAGTTAATAAAACTTAATTTTCAAAAGAGGATAAGGTAAATATGGAGTTCACATGAGTAAACACATATTTGGGTTTAAAAATAAAAAATTTATTCTTTTTGGTGAATAATGAACAATGAAATTGAGTAAAACCCATTATTAAACGATATGGTGTTATTTATTTAAAACGTAGATTTTTTAAGAGAAAAAAATTCATCATGAAATAATATTTGACATAGAGAAATAATTTTTCCTAGATATAAAAGTGGAATTATATTATCAAATAATAAATAGAATAATTTATCAAACCTAAATAAATTATTCTCATGGAATAAAATTCTAACATAAATAAATAAAACTTGAGTTATGAAGTCCCATATTGATACCATAGTTAATGAAGATTAATACATTGATAAAGGGTTTTTTGTGATATAAATTTAAATAAATAGAAAAAATTGTAAAATACATCTTAATAAAATAAAATTGTAGAATAAGACTGAATTATATGATATAAGTTCAGTAAGAACCATCATAACTCAATGATGAGAATTGATTTTCAGAAAACACAGAAGTTAATGGTAAAATAAGAATAAGAGGGTTATGAGGAAATGAAAATTAAAATATCATTAGAGGAAATATATTCATTATAAATGATGTTAATAACTTATTTAATACACTATATCAATAAAATTATGTTTCATGATATCAAACATGCCTCGTGGAATTGAAAATGAGACAAAGAAACCCTTACGATATTCAAAACATTTAAATAAAAACCCCTTTAAGGATATTCATTAATATTAAACATTAAATAACAATAATCAAAATATGATCATGATATAACATATTAAAGGGCCTTAGACACACCATTTCATAAAAAATATAGTGTATGACAAGAAATATGTTTCAGGGGATGAAAATTGAGACAAGAAACCCTTACCTAAATTCATGAATTAAACTAAATAAATTCAATATTTTATATAATAGAAATAAAAATATACTATTTAATAACATTATCCATATCTAAAACCTTTTATATAATTCATTTACAATTATTCTCCACTTGCATATTTGTTAGTTATTATCAATTTTCCATATCAGGTGTGAGTTATCTTGATCATTTTGAACTAGTTTCATAATAGCAATGTTGTACTTAATTATTCTCCCAAATTATATCATTAATAGATAATTTAATATAGTATAGTATATAATTAATATTTCTTTATTAATATCTTATCTCATTCCATTAGTTCATTAATTATGTAGCGTAAAAATTGAATCTGTTTCGATAATTTTAGATATCAAAGATGATGTGTAAATAATAAGTTAAATACTCAATATAACCTTTCCAAAACCATAAAACAGTCATGATTTTATTTTAATTTTTTCATAATATTATTATATAATTTCCCATATTTTTCCATTAAATATTTTTATAGTATTGTTCAAGTTTATAGATAGACTGACCCAAATATTAACATACCTTAATTTGATGGGTGAGTATGGTTAACATATTCTTTTTTTGACAAAATATCTTTATAACATAATCATAATTATATTATTTAAATGTTTTTAATTTTATAGATTATGTTTATGTGGTTTTTATAAATTATTAAAATCAAGATGGAAAATAAAAAATGTTACTTCGGGGAGGTGGTGGTCCGCACAACACATGATCAACATTTTCATTTCCTAACCAATGATATTGGATAAAGGTTGATTATAATTTATATATTAAAAATAATAATTATATTATATATTTCACATTTATTCTTCAATTCCGTAATTATTACCTTTGAATATTAGTGGGGGTAAAAAATAGAAGATGTTGCTTCGTTGAGGTGATAGTCAACAAAAACACAAGATCTCCATTCTTTAATTTTTCTAAGTCGATCGGAAGGAATAAATAATGGTTGTTACATTACTATGATAATATTTAATAATACTAATGATACTAAATTATCTATATTAAATTTTTTAAGGTAGTTTTTGAAGATAATGATTAAGAATAAAAGGATAAGGATTAAGTAATACTCACTTTTGGATCTTGAACTTTCTCTTGAAATTATCCTTGGAAATGAAGGGATTATGCTAACTAATTGAGAATAGAGGCATATAAATGTGAGATAGGTTTCCAATAAGAGAAAATTTTAATATTTTTATTAATAAATTTATGGTAATAGTGGTGTCATTAATTTGTGTAACTATTTCTATTTTATAATTGATGGAAGTGAAACTTTTGTGAACACCTGTTATTTTTAAATAATTGAATGAAAACATTCAAGTATTAAATGACCCAAAAGTAATAAACAACTAATTTTAGGGTTGGTTAAGGTATTAAAATCATATAACTATCATTTTAATAGATTTTTTAAACACTTATCAAGTCATTTACCATTAGGGTTTTATATTTTACTATTTTAATTTTTACCTAGGTATCTAGTTCTTAACTATGTAATATATATTTTAGTAAAAATATAAAATTACCCCACTTACAAAATTTTAGTGTTATTAACCTAAATTTAAACTCTATTTAATTAAATTAAATTTACTATTAATTTAAAATTAATTTTAAATTAATATATAGAAAAAACATTTATGTAGACAAATGTTGTCTTTACCATTAAATTTTCAAAATATTATTTAGTATTTATTGCCAATTTTATTAGTGATAATATCATTATATATATTTTTCAGAATATATTAAATTCATTTTTAATATGATATAATTTTATTTTATTTGATTAAAATGATACAATATTAAAAAAACAATTCTTTGAAAATGATAGTTTAACTATTATCAGGGTAAATAACTTTAATCATAGTAATCATAATTTTATGCAAAAAAATTAAATTTAACTTATTAAATAATATTATCATGTTAATATAAAATATGAAATCTATTTTTATAGATTTAATTTCTATAATTGGTGGAAACTAATTTGAAATATAAGAGAATAAAAACAATTTTTAGAGTAAAAAAAATATTTAAGTTTACAAAACATTACACATGGGTTTAATAAATCCAAAATATTATATTTAAATCAATTATTTTGATAAATAAATATTTATTTTTTTTAGAACAATTTTCAAAAACTTTTATTCCAATATTTCGTGTTTTATAATTTTTTAAAAGTTAGTGTGTCAAAAAAAATGATACTTTCTACTATTCACCAAAAAATATGCTAATTTAGAAAAATATAATAAATTAACACTAGAATAATTTATTATGTGGAATTAGAAAATTTTGTTAATTTTTTTAAATTAAATTTTCCTAAAAATGTTCTTCTAATATGAATTTTAGAAAAATTACTTTATAAAACAATTAGTGTACCCAAACATATTTTTTATGAAATTTCAAATTTATTAAAATATTTTTTATAATACAGGTTTTATTTTTCATAAAATTTATTACAAATATTCATATTATATTCTATGAATCATTTTATTTTGGTGTTACATGTGAAAAAAATATCAAATATATTTTTAATTTAGAGAAAAATAAATTCCAAAATTTTGGTTCGTTATAAGGTTAGCGTTACTACATTGTGCATAGAGGTAAGATGATGGTGATCCATTAAGGATTTAGTAAATTTATCATTTTAATTTATATATATTATTATTGAATCATATGTTTTGATATTATATAAAATGTTTTTATTTTATGAAATTTTCAGTTTCAAAAATGTATAATTTGTTAATGTTTTATTATAATTGTCTATGGAAATCCAATTTATGGATTCATTATATTTGAGAGAAACCATACTATCACGGTGTTTTTCCATATCACACAACTTTTTGTAAGCCTCTTAAGATCATGGGGTTTATTCCTGTGGCCAGTGGCCAGTCTTCATGAGTCTAGGGTACATTTGATACATTTCATTACAATAACACTAGCATGTATGACTGATATATCCACAATACAATTTATGGTGATAGAATAAAAGAACACATACGTATAAGCATTAAAAATATATATAAACAAATATAAAAATAATATTGATGAAACCAATGTGATCACCATAAAATATTCCATAAGATAGAACATACTATATATATCATCAATATACAGCCTCTTAGATCGTCAATCAACTGTATCAACCAATCTATATGATCACGTGAGTGAAATATTCACAAGTACAAATTCATGGATAAGAAATATTACTCAACATGGTAATTAAAATATATGATCTAACATTATAAAAATAATTATCTATATGAATCCATAATAAATAATTTTATTACAAAAACCACATCATAACACATCATTGTTATACAAAATAATATCCACGATCATTTCTTATTATGTTTCTCAAAAATCATCTTATTTTCAATGAAAATAATAATTATATATTTATAAAAATATACATATTTCATTAACATTTCTAAAACATTAAATGGGAAGGTCCCCCGTATACTGCATCCTGCAATACAGCCACTGTGTTTCCTTGTCTATGAAGAAACCCTAATCATAAAAGAGTGAATACGGTCATAACAATTTATTAATCTATAGAATCAACATGTGAAACTCTATATGGATTTTACAACGCATACAACCAATGTGTGGATGTTAGTTTTAACATTAAATAAAACATTGAAATATAATTTCATCATAAATCCCTTTATTAGTTTCTTTCTAATGATTCTCCCTTAATACACTGTCATTAAATGAGGAGAAATACATCTATAGTAATCTCCTACTAGACTCTTGGGGGTATACCAAGTATACCTTAAACCCATAGTTATAGGCCAAAAAGAAATAAGTACTTATTTCATCATCATCCACTTATATCCTGTATCTATGGGATATAATGAGTGTAAACACTCTAGTGAAATATCATTAAACTAAAAAATGATTAGTGGGTGTGATTATGATCAAATAATAATGTGTATCATCAACCCCCTCTAACCCAAAGTAGTGGGATAGAAAATTAAATAATCATATATCATTTAATAACTCTAACCTATGTGAGTTGGTAGGTTTGAGAGTAATCATTATAGTACATCATATCCATTGATATCCACTAGTAATTGGACTATATTCCACATCAAATAAAATAAAAACCAATGAAATTACACCACCTATTTAATAATTCAATAATTAATCACACATGAATTCCCACAAAATATTTTACCATATCATCATATTATTTTATATGGATTTTTATATTCTTATCTCATTGAAATCCAAAAAATCATAAATATTAGTTATTGGATTATTCAGCTTTATCAACCTCATCATAAGTGATCCAAAGTATTAACATAATATTCCCCATAATTTCTATATGTTATCTGAATTTCCATAAAAATTAAAACAATAAAATAATAATTATGGTATATATCACTCTGCCCATAATCATATTATAATCTAAAATCAACCACTAATTATTGACAACCACTTTAAGAATGTACTTTATCATTACTTGGTATATTCCATTATCATTATTAAAATTTCAATTCTTTTTATTTTATGAATCGCATCATTGGTATTCTTTTCCATATTTCAATAATTCATCCAATTAATTTGGATAAATAAAATTAATAGCCTAAAATTTCATCTTTAATTCCTTATTATTGAATTCCACTTTATTTAAAAAAAACCCTATTTTATAATAATTATCAATTAAATTATTAATTAGTTTTATATTTAAAAAATCCATTTCATTATATGAAGTTTATTCCATATAATAATATTTACAATGTTTTTAGATAATCTCTATCAATAGTATTTAGAATGACCTATCATGAGAATTATTTTCCCGAAAATACTTAAAAGATAATTAGAAATAATGTATGTGAGAGTAAAAAACCCTTATTTATTTAAAACCATATAATTTTAGAAAAAGAATAAAATAATATATATGACCCTCATTGTATTTATAAAATATGAATGCCCACTAAAAGTAAAAGAGTAAATGTAGATCATGTCCAAGATATAGTCTCCACTAACTCATCCTACTATATTTTGAATTAAGTCTATGGATCTTAATTTAACATGTATACAACCTTCCCTTTACCAGCAATATGATCAATCAAGTGTACATTCCCATAAATGTTAACTTTTAGGGGCTGAGTATAATCTCTGTATGATTTCCTCCAATACTCTAATAAATATCAATGCTTGAGAAAAATCACCAATGAGATTTTAAACAATGATGAAAAATAAAGACAATTTTATTTTAATAATTGATTTTCAAAAAAAAGTATTTCAAATTCAGAATATCAAAATTCATAATATAAAAACCATTTTTCTCAAAGGATACATTTTATTTTAAAATAAAATGAAATAAAAACGAAATTTTATTCCCATTCAAGACAAATTTCCTTCCTTTAGAAAATAATTTTTGAAAAATCTTTATATTTTCAAATCCTTTTTAAAACAGTCATTGTAAAAAATTCGACCCGAAATACCCAATTTTTTAAATTCATTAGAAAATCAATATTTTCTTAACATCAATAGAAAACATCAATTTTCTTAACACCACAGGATGATCCTGGTTCCGCCAATATTACTATAAAATCTTTATTTTCAAACACTCTTTGAAAATATTCATTTTACTCATATCAAAGTAAAATCCTTGTTTTTAGGTTAATTATTTTAAGAATATAGAAATTGTATTATATTCAAAAAAAGAGATTCCATATTTTCTACTATATAATTTTTCACATACACATACCCACACTATGACAGGTTTTATTAACTATATTTAACACCCACTTAATAAAAAAACCATTTTTTGGGAACTTTATGAAAAAATTATCACAAATTAATTTATAAAGAAAATTATAGTTTATTAGAAAAACTATATTTTTTCAATTGATTATAGGATTATAAAAAATAAATGAAACAAAAATAAATTATCCATCAAATAGAAAATGTGAAACCCACCTACCTAGATGAGCCTTCACTAATTATTTATAATACACCCAAAATATGATCTCTTAGTGGGAGCTTTCATGACCTTAATTTCCAACCCAGCATCTCTAAATTCCAATCACCTTCTTCCAAACACAGTATCCAATTTCAGCAAGTTTCTTAATCTCTCGTGAATTCTATCAAAATGATACAACTGAATTTAAACTTTTCTTAGATTTATGGACATTTCCACAAAACTCACATTTACACTAAAATGAATGTGAATTTTATAAGTCAAATTTTACCCATTAATTTCTTGTATTCTCTTTGTAACATCCAAATTAATTTCACCCTTCTAAAATATTCCTTTTAAGAAATTAACTCTCTCAACCATAACCCATGTCAAAAGTCAAATTCAAGATAAATAATATCACATACCATAATACATTGAACCCAATATATTCTGCAATATCTGAAAATGACCACATTTCCATGGTTTTCAAAGAAATTGGGGCTATAGGTCACCCCTATACCCATGGTTTTGGAGAACCATGGGTATAGGTTGTAAATTGTGACCTTTATGCACAATTTTTCAAAACAATGTGGTGTCATATTTTTTTTTCAAGACCTATACCGATATTTTCATAAAATTGTGGGTATAAGGGTTTTTTTGTTGCCCTATAACCATGGTTCTAAAAAACCCATGGTTATATTTCATTCCTATACCCATGGTTTTCCAAAACTCTGGGTATAACGTTCCCACTTTATGGAGGAAAAAAAATATTTTCACGAGGCCAAAAAAAAATATCGTGGGAACACAAATTGCCATATTATTCCACCTATAACCATAGTTTATATATATATATATATATATATTTGTGTGTGTGTGTGTATTTATATACTTATATTGCAATTTGGTTTATTGGTTAGGCGTGGAAATTATATAGAGGTTTTCCAGGTGTTGAAACCTGTAGCCGATGATTTTTTAAAACATATACAAATATTTTTGAAACTGTGGGTATAGGGTTATTTTCATGGTTGAATACACCTAATCCCATGGTTTTTAAAACATGGGTATAGAATTTTTAAATTTTGTGTATATATTAGAGCTATACCGATAGCTAAACTTCCCATAGTTCACAAAACTGTGGGCATATCCTATATTTTGAGTTCAAAATCGTGGGTATAAGTGAATTTTCTAGCAGTGTCCCTTAATTATATAATTCTCTTAAATTACCCACATTAAATTAAGTATATCAAATTAAATAATTGATATATCAACTGAAATTTAGATTTTATTCTCCCAAATTAATTCCCTAGTCTTAACTCACAATTTCCTAAAAAAATCAATCCATCATGAATGCCAATAAACTAATGAATTGGGATGCCAATTTTACCCCCCATAACTCTAAATATAAAAAATTATCATAAAAATGTTTTTTATCTTCTTATTATGGATCCACCTATGAAAGTATAAATATATTGGAAACCTTTATAATAATTCATTGTCAAATTAAAAAGCTTATTTTCACTAGAATTAATGATTCAACACAATTAAATGTTCAAATCATAAATGCATTAACAAGCTATAAAATCAGAAAATCTCTCCCATTTCAAAAAAATGGTACTAATCCATTGAATTATATATTTATATATATATATATAATTTTAGATTCAATGGACTCTTTATTAAATAAATATATATATAAGGAACTTATTATATGAATTCAAAACTATGGATATATTTATTGATCTCCATGAAATCCCATGGTTGTACATGCTAGAAATTGAATTAGGACTTGCAATTTATACATAATTTTAACACATTTCCAGAGGTATATTCAACTTATTTAAAAGAATTTTAGGGATGTGGATATTTATCAATTTGGCATAAATGTAAATTTAGCACAATATTTCCCATTAAAAAATTTGGTCGTGCTGTATCATCCATGGGACATCAAAATAATAAAATTACCCTCAAACCCCACAAAATAAATCCATGTATTTTTAAATACATCTTCTATAAATACACTTACTTAAATATAATTAATATCTACAATTCATCCCAAAATTTAATTAATAACATTTACATTATATATGTCAATGATATAATCCTAATTAATTATCTTTGAATAAATTCATTAATTCCAATAATAACTCCAAAGCCATTATATAAAAACATAAACTTATTAAATTAGTTTCCATCCCTTAATCATTCAATCAATTTTCTCTCTCTCCCACGTCTATCAAATCACCAATTCAAATTTCATTAATTATATGTTCCATTTAATAAACCCATGGTGGACTACCACCGTAACTTCCATAATTAAAAATCACAATGAAACCCAATCTTATTGTGAAATTAAAAATTAAAAACATAATTCTCTTGAAATAATTTGTCATTTATCACAACATAATCCACTTGGAAAATACCATAACTAATCCTAAAAAAAACTCTCATGATGCATTAAACATATCACTTTGAAATACTCCTTCAAATTCAATAATATTTGAATTCCACATAACTATATAGAATAAATCCAATTACCCATGTCATGATTATTCCACAAGTATCCATTTATAATATCAAGGATATTTTCTCGATTAATTACTTTAATGAAATTAAATTAAAAATTATTTTTGTATATTAACTCAAATAAATTAATTATATGAACAACATAACTATTTAACATCCAATATTAAGGTTATAATATAAATTGATAATATATATTTTATAATTTATTATTAATTTAATTTAACCCCATTCCACCAGTACTTAAAAACCGAGGAATCAAACCACTTTATCAAATAATCCTAAAAACAAGGGTGCAATAAATTTTGTCTTTTAACATCAACTAGAATTTATTGATAACTCTATCTATTTCATTAAACACTCAACACAACCACTTTAAATTTATATTTAATTAATATAATCAATTTACATTCTTATAGAGTATTCAATTCTTCTAACACAAAATTCTCATGTCATCATTAAAATTTAATTATTACTTTCTAAGCAACCAAAATATTTAACAGGAAAATTATTTTTCTTTAAATTATTTCTCTATTTTATATCATTAATATTTTATCATACAATACCCATTTCATCATTCAAAATTTAATAAGTAATTTCAAGAAAATCATAATATCTAATAAGGATGTCATTTTTGTTTTATGGATTTATCCTTTTTTATATCATTTATATTTAATTACCACTAAAAATGTTTATAAACATTAAAACAACAACTTGAAATGTTTCTTCACTGATACCACATTATCATAATTATTTTATTCTTCACATTAATAATCATTAATTTATATCTAAAATTATTTATTTTAAATATCCAAATATATATTAATATGTAAAATTATTATAAAAGTAATAAAAATAATAATTTACATGATTATTATTATTAATTATATATATCATCAAAAAATATGTTAGTTATAGAATTAATGTATTAAAATTATTTCTCAGGTATTTATACACCAAAAAAGAAAGTATTTTTCAATAGTTAGCATGATAGAAAGTCAACACAAGTCCATAATCATGCATTAATTAAAATTACCCAAATTAGTCTATTAAGGTTCTCTGAAATGATCAAAACAAGTTTCCAATAAGTTTGAGATATTAAGTGGAGTATAATTAAATATTCATCATGAAAATAGACTCTATATACAACCCCAGGTATTCCTATTTCTTACTCCCAATTTTGGGATTCCCATGTACTATCCCCATATGTTGGGGATGTAACTCCATGTTACCAAAACTATATCCCATGATAGCTACACCTAGTCATTTCATTATTGATTAGACAAACCCGATTATCCAATCTCAAATTAGGCTAAACCACTCCTCACGTAGTGATGTGGCTATATGGGATGCCTTATAGTTATATTAATTGAATGGACACTATCAAAGAGAATATGTGCCTCTGTTTCACCCAAGACATTCACTTCTAGAGATGATGTGGCGCTGTCTATTGTATTAAGTTATACGATCAAATAGTTTTTATCATGTTAGATTTCTCTACTAACCACTTTAATCATCTAAAAGAATATATAATAGTTTTTAAGGAGATAAATTACTCAAAAATTCTCTAAATCCATAAAATAACTTTGTCTCTTCATAATGATTTTTGGAAACATAACATTTAAGTCTTGAATTGAACAAATAATTCATCAAAAGATATATATAAGGTGAAAATGAAAGAAACTTATCACTTTAATAAATTTTGATCTATATATAAAATCACCATGTTATTAGTATGTTTAGATTTATATATTTATAACCTTTACAATTGTATATCATTTGAGATTATGTTATTCAAAAATTTTATCTTTTCTAAAAATTATCAAAAAACATATCCAAACCAATCTATTGGATATCTCTAAAACCATAAGTAAAAATTTTAAAAATATTATATAAATAGAGTCATAATGAAACAATTCTTTTAAACATATAAAACCTTAATCATAATTCATTTTTTATGCTTTCCAAACATTGCATGAAAATCATGATTGTTTAGTTTCTATCCAAGACTAAACATACGTTGTGTCTCAGATAAATTTCAATACTATTTAATTATAATTACTTTTTATATATTTCATCATATATAAATTTCATATAATAAATTTAATATTACAAAATATGACATGAGATTAGTATTTTAATATTAATAAAATAAATTATAGGATAATTGAAATTAAATAACTATACAAGTTTTCATGTTGAATATGTGATCATTAACAGATTATCTATAGCGAACCATACTTTAAATACATTGTTAATAGTTCAAAATTGATGCACACTTATTACAACATATATCAAAACCATGGAAGGACTGTATAGGTATAGTGAGTTTAGAAACTGGGAAACATAAACAACTGGTTCATAAAGCATCTACATTGTCTCCCATTTATTTCAACATATCTATAGTCCCTTTTGGAATAACTTACTTAATACACTTCTTCCTGACCTGGGGAAAGAAAACATACAAAAGGGTGAGCTCAAATGATCAGTAAGGTTAAACAAAAGAAATATCAATCACATCATATTCATAAGAACATAACATTTTGGAAATCTTGCCCTGCAAAAGAGATCATAATTTCATAATATGGGATAAATCATGGTAGTGAAATGTAATCACAATAATCATAACTTAAAACATGAAGCTTTGTGGTATACACACATAATCATAGAGAATCATTTCGTATTAGTCAAGACTCATTGCCAAGACTATCTTAGTGGACGAAGTCCATTTCTAAACCGAGTTCATTCCTCGTTTCAGTCCTGTTTCACTGAACCGGTTTAACATGTCGTTCCACCCATGTCTATCTCATGAGATATAAAATCTTTACCCAGTGCATTGGAGGGAGATATAGGTACCACCCATCTCATAATGATACCATTCTTATGTGTTCCACAATATCATAAATCATACATCATAGCATAACCCATGTAATAAAAATGGGAATCTTAAACATCATGCCATCATAACATAATCCATATAAAAGGACATCATAAAATTAATTCCATCATAACATAATAAAATCAATGTAAAAATAGGGATATAAACAAAACCCAATATTATCTTAGATGGAAAATAATTTTGATAAAACACTTGAACTCCATTCTTGAGGAAAATATCCATTCTACTTCAAAAACATTTTTCCTTTCTTAGCATGTCATATAATTTTGAACTAAAAGAAGTTGATTAAAAATTAACTAGAAAACTTGTAAAGGAATCTTCTTGGAAATAATGTTTTAAAATTCCATTCAGGCCGTATAAGTTAAAAAAACATTCTTCTCGTACTTTTGTCGGAAAAGTCAAAAAGTACCTCGTACGAAAAACGATAAAAGATTCCTTTCATATCTTTTACTGAAAACTCACCGAATGGTAAAATTGGATTTAAAAAATTGTAGGTGGATTGAAATAATATTACATATTTAGGAAACATGGATGTGGATGATAAAATACACCCCAGTAAATTCCAAAGTATAAAAAATCTCAGATAAAAATGAGATTGTGATATTTCCCTTACCTTAGGTCCGATTTTCATCGTAAGTGTCTGACCCTCCGGTATAATGGTTTAAATAATGTCATTCAATTATTACAGAATCATACTCATTGTTATTATATCATATATGTTCATATTCTTAGCTTATTATTAGTAATATTTCATTGCTACTTGTTATTCGGGTGTTTATTACTTTTTGTTCTTATGCGTGTTTTGTCAAATAAAGTCTTATTCTTCTTTTTAGGTTATAGATACCCCATTTACAGAATGTTATTACTGTAATATATATAATATTTATTCACTCAATTCATTTATGTAATCATTATTCAATGAAAATCATGTAGAACGAGTCACATCACATCGTGGAGACGGTGTTCCGTACGTATGCACGAGCGATGATATCGTTCCCATGATCGTGGAATTGTATTGGAGTGTATGTATACTATTTCAGAATCAATATCACTTTAAAATAATCATATATATTCATTAATTACACCATTATACCCATCCAAGTAAGGTGGTGGTGGAAAATAGATTACATCACGGTGTGGAGACGGTATTCCGTACGTACGCATGCGTGATGAATTCATTTTCCGTAGGATGGATAGATGGTGAAATAGGGTTGTTTAATACTTATAATAACATATCATCATATGAGAGATATTGATTTTATTAATTAATAATGAAACAACTAAAGAAGAAGAAGTGGAAGAAGATATAAAGTTGAAAGAATCGGTAACGGACATTACCTCTTCTTTGAAGCACTTCGTTGAGACCTCCTTTTAGGGCAATAGAAATGGTCTTTGAAGAAGAACAGGACCTCTAGTATGTTTCTAGGGAAGTGGAGAGGAGAAATTTTTAGGTTTTGGCCGAGCTTGAAGGCTCAAAGTTGTGTGAGGAAGAGAGGGAAAAGGTACCCTTTTATAAAGGAGGAGAGGGGCACCTTTGGAAAAACTAAAAATATTATTTTATTATAAAGTCATATTCAGTTTTTAATAGCTCCAAATTGATTTATTTCGATACTAAGGTGGGTATGGGTCTAAATACTCTCATCCAATAGAATTTAGATAAGTTTAGGGTTCTATTTTAACCACATCATTTAGATTTAACTTTAAGTTAAATAATTTTACTTTTACCGTGTCTTTTTGTTTTCTTACACTATAAGGTTTATAAACATACCATAACAATCCCAACGAACCCCAAGTTGTTTATTATTAAAATATATAACCTTATCTAAGTCATTTGGCCAAACCTTAGATTTTTAGGAATAAAATCACAATTAATATATAATATTTGTTTTAAAAACTATTTTATGTCAATTTTGACACTATTTTGTAATTGATTTTTGTGAATATTATAACAGAAATATTAGTTTGAAAAAAGTTAATCAAATCAATAATAACATGTCATAATAACATTGAAAATTATTGGAATTCATAAAAAGTCTCAAATTACATTTATTTGGGTATTTCTAACATCAATTATGCCAATACTTCATTAATAAGATAATTACTCCCTCATCATTGTGTCATAAATAAATTAAATTATTTATTGTCTAAAAATTAAAAATAAAATACCATTATGTAGGAAATATTTTTATATTTATAATGAATATTTATTGTCGAATTTTTCTTATGTATAACCCTATATTAAAAATGACTTACTTATTAAACTTTGATTTTAACTATTTTAACCCTTCTTTAAATAAATTAATATTAAATGTCTTAATCTAATCCAAGTGGGCCTAAATGGTCATATTGTTTTCCTAAGGTTGTTTTTTGGTTGAATTACACTTATCCAATAGAATTAGGACATGTGTTAGGGTAATAATAATATCATTTTTACACGTAATTACCCTATTTACTTTTAACCGTGATAAAAAAAAGTAAAAAGTTACTATTCACCAAAAATTATTTTCATTTCATTGAACCACATTTTACTTACTAACATCAACCGTGTCTCTTAGATTTTTGAAATTCCATTCACAAAAGCGGTAAAATTACGTTTTATGTAAATTTGCAAATTCTCCTAGGAGGTGGGTAAAAGACGGTGAAAAGTTCAATAAAATTTGTATATATCTAAAATTATTATAAAATGACTCAAATAAATTAAATTGAACTTATATAGGTGTTATGTATCAATTTTGACCTAAAATAAGTTTATATAAAATAAATAATTATTTAAATAAAAAACTGGGTTTTTAAATAGTAACCCAGTATTTTCACTATTCATCAAAAATTGAAAGTTTCCAGAAAAATAAAAAAAATTCACCCTAGGCTAAATTCGATATTCCGAATCCAAAAATGAAGTCCATTTTGAAAAAAAAATTAAAAAATTTCAAAAAGTGGTTATTAATATTCATAATGGCTAGTTTTAATAATATTTTAATGACATGTCGTTGTTTAGTGACACTCGGTATTGCGTACGACGCAAGCTATCGAGGAAGGTTGAGATCGCGTGTAAAGCAATCCAAGCAAGTGTTGTGTGTATTGAAAGATTTCTTTGATGATTTATATAACATAAAAACAAAATATTTCTCATAAAAGTCTCGGGTGTTACATTCTACCCCCCTTAAAATGAATTTCTCCCTCGAAATTCGTCACTTGTAACAAACAGATGAGGATACCTCTCCCTCATCATATCCTCAAGCTCCCATGTACGTTCTTCTAATTGGTGGTTCCTCCATAAAACTTTCACCAAGCGAGTGGTCTTGTTCCGTAGGACGTTTTCACTATGATCGAGAATCGCTATCGGCTGTTCTTCATAAGAAAGATCTTGTTCTAGCGGTATAACTTCTGAGCTTAGTACATGTGAAGGATCAGGTATGTACTTTCTCAGGAGAGATACATGGAACACATCGTGAACTTGAGAGAGATTCGGTGGAAGCTCCAATCGGCAAGCTACCTTCCAACACGATCCAGTATTTCCAAAGGACCGATATACCTAGGGCTCGGCTTTCCCTTCTATCCAAATCTCATTACTCTCTTCCAAGGAGATATTCGTAAGAACACATTATCACCCACTTCAAACTCTAAGTCTTTTCTTCGGTTGCCGGCATAACTTTTTTGTCGACTCTGAGCTGCTCTTATGTGTTGTTGAATAGATCAGACATTTTCTGCCATCTCATCAACAAGATCAGGTCCTAATAGCTTTCTTTCCCCAACTTCATCCATGCAAGTTGGAGTCCAGCATTTCTTTCCATAGATAGCTTCATAAGGAGCCATCTGAATACTGGAGTGAAAGCTATTATTATAAGAAAATTCCACCAAAGGTAGGTGTTGATCCCATCCACCTTTGAAATCCATAGAGCATGCTCTCAACATATCTTCTAGAGTTTGAATTGTCCTCTCAGACTGAACGTCTGTCTGAGGATGATAAGCAGTGCTAAAACTCAATTCTGTATCCAGAGTATGCTGAAGACTTCTCCAGAACTTTCAGGTAAACCTCGGATCCCGATCAGATATAATAGAAAGTGGTACTCCATGAAATCTTACCACTTATTTTACATATATCCTAGAAAGCTGATCTAGAGAGAAATCCTCTCTAATAGTAATGAAGTGTGCAGACTTTGTAAGACGATCAACTATGACCCAGATTGCATTATTGCCTTTGGATGTTTTAGGAATTCCTGTGACAATGTCCATAGTGATGTTTTCCCATTTCCATTCGGGTATGGGTAAAGGTTTTAACATCCCCTTAGACTTCTGTCTCTCAGCTTTAACTTGCTGACAAACCAAGCATCGAGAGAAATATTCAGCAAAATCTCTTTCCATGCCATCCCACCTGATGTACTCTTTCAGGTCCCTATACATCTTCGTGCTTCCAGGATGAATAGAGAATGAAGAACTATGAGCCTCATCCAGCAGCTCCTTTAATTCGGGTATGGGAGGAGCAAAAACCCAATTCCTGAACTTTATTATCCCATCACAATCAAGGTTGAATTCAGGAACATTTCTCACCTTCTTTTGTAACTCTACATCCTCTTTCGGTGCCTCTTTAATCTTAACATGTATAGACGGTTGAACATTCATTTGAGAAAGATACGATTTTTCCCCTTTCATTATAATTCCACGATCCATCCTTTGTAAATCCATAAATATTGGATCTTTTGTGATCCTCATCATGGATAAACCGGCATGGTCTTGTTAACTTAATGCATCTGCCACCTTGTTTGCTTTCCCAGGGTGGTAATGAATTGAGCAGTCGTAATCCTTTATCATCTCTAACCATCTTCTTTGGTGCATATTCAGCTCCTTTTGCGTGAAAATATACTTTAAACTTTTATGATCAGTATAAATGTCACACCTTTCTCCATAAAGATAATGCCTCCAAATATTTAATGCAAAGATTACTGAAGCTAACTCCAAATCATGAGTTGGGTAATTTTGCTCATGGATTTTCAACTTTCGTGAGGCATAAGCTATCACCATATCATTTTTCATAAGAACACACCCCAATCCCTTCTTGGATGCATCACTGTAGATCACAAACCTTTCCCCACTACAAGGCAGTGTGAGCACAGGTGCACTGGATATCCTTCTTTTCAACTCCTTGAAATTCTCTTCACATTCCTCCATCCAAACAAACTTAACTCCTTTCCGAGTCAACCAGGTGAGTGGATTAGATAATTGTGAAAAATCATTCACAAAACGTCGATAATATCAAGCCAAACCAAGAAAACTTCGGATCTCGGTTACTGTTGTTGGTCTCGACCATCTTTCAATAACCATTATTTTTGTTGTATCCACAGATATCCCCTCCTTTGAGATTATGTGACCCAAAAATGCAACTTTTTTAAGCCAAAATTCACAATTGGTAAATTTGGCATAAAGCTTCTCCTTTCTCAAGGTCCTCAATATAATTCTCAAGTGTTCTTCATGTTCTTCCTTGCTCTTTGAATAGACAAGAATATCCTCTATAAAGACTACCACAAACTGATAAAGATAGTCTCTAAAGACTCTATTCATTAGATTTATGAAGATAGCAGGGGCATTAGTAAGACCAAATGGCATCACTATAAATTCATAGTGTCCATACCTTGTACGGAAAGACGTCTTTGGTATATCCTCTCTTTTGACCCTTAATTGATGATACCCTAAACGAAGATCAATCTTGGAAAAGAATTAAGCTCCACGTAGTTGGTCAAATAAGTCATCAATGCAGGAGAGAGGATATTTGTTTTTGATAGTGATCTTGTTAAGTTCTCGATAATCAATGCAGAGTCTCATTGATCCATATTTCTTCTTAACAAACAGAACAGGTGCTCCCCAAGGTGACGCACTAGGGCGTATGAACCCCTTATCAAGATTCTCTTGGAGTTGCTTCTTCAATTCCTGCAACTCAATTGGGGCCATTCTATAAGGTGTCTTTGAAATAGGTAAAGCACCCGGTACGAGTGTTATTGAAAAATAAACTTCATGATTTGGTGGAAGACCCGACAATTCCTCCAGAAAGACATCATCAAACTCCCGTACAATGGGAATATTCTTAATCGTGAGTTTCTCACCAACCATTTGAGATAAATAACCTTCATTTAGTGGAATCAAGACCCATAAGATGGAAGAAATTTCCACTGGAAGGTTATTTTCATCCTTGCATTGATAGAAGACAAAGATTGATCAAGAATATGAAATGTGACTTCCCTTCTTTGGAAATTGATATGAGATCCATATAGAGAAATCCAATCCATGCCAAGAATCAAATCAAATTCCACTATAGGGAGGACCACAAGATTTGCAGGAAGCACTTTCCTACAAACTTCAATCGGAGAAGAATTATAAACTTTTGATGTGATTGTTGTTCCATTAGGGGTTGTCACAGATAACTCAACATCTAATTGTTGAGGTAATACGGTGAAACCCTTAGAAAATTCTTCAGAAATAAAGGAGTGGTTGGATCCAGAATCAAATAAAACATTTGCTACTTTAGAGAGGATGGTAAGTGTACCTTTCACCACTTCGTTATCGTACTCCACATCACTGATAGAAATTGCATGTGACTTTCCTTTGTCATTAGCCTTAAGAGTTTGTTGACGTCGATCATCATCGACAACCCTTAGATTAGGGCATTTATTGGCATAATGCCCCATTTCCTTGCACTTGTAACATTGAAGTGTAGGAGGTGCACTCTGTGTAGCCTTTTCATTGTTCGCATCACTAGACATCTTCTCCCATCATTGCGGAATTCAAATGCCCGATGACCTTCCTTTCCACATTTGACATATTTACTTGTACCTTTAAGACAACTCCCTAAATGTTTCTTTTGACACTTTGAGCATAAGGAAAAACTCATCTTCTTTTCAGTGTGCTCTTTAGATTTTCCTTTGAATTCCATTTTCCTCTTCTTATCAAACCCATATGACTGATGGGTTACTCCAATCTCCATCTCAACTTTGAGAGCACATCGAACGATTTCCTTGTATCTATTGAAGGCCCTTATGGCCAACGCCCTTCGATGACTTGGTTTTAAGCTAATAAAGAATTGATCGATCTTACTCTCAGGTTGGATAATAATACCAGAAGAGTACCTTGCAAGTCTTGTAAAATTTGCTTCATAGGTACCAATAGATTCATCATCATTTTGTTTTAGTTTTAGAAACTCCTTCTCCATCTTTGTTCGGAGAATACAAGGGAAGTACTTATTGTAAAATAAGTTCTTGAACTCGTCCCATTCCATGGACTCAATTTCATCTCTTGGCCTCATATTCTTGATAAGATTCCACCATTGATCAGCATCACCATCCAAACGATACACTGCTAAGATGACTTTATCATGTTCCGAACATTGAAGAACTGAAAATATCTTTTCAGTAGTACTAATCCATTGTTTAGTAACTAATGGATTAGTAGACCCGCTGAATGAAGGTGGACACTGTCTCGTGATGGATTCAAAAGAATGTTCCTCCTTCCTTTGCTCGTTTGGAAGTCATGCATGATTCATAGCCTGAGAAAGTTGTGTGAGCATGGATACAAGATTTTGCATTCCATCTCCCATAACGTTTGGTTTCTTGTGGGGACAATCATTTCATTTCCCGTCTCATTCCGCATTAACAAGGTTCCTTCAGGTTCCATCCATTGACTAAAACCCAGAAGAATAGTGTGAGCAACACTAATTATAACTGGAAAACCACATAATCAACAATAAAATTTCACACTTAGGGTATTATCCTAGGTTATTCATGGCCATTTATAAAACACTAAGATTGTGTTCTATGCTTAGACTTATCCTTGGGATTCTTACTAAGGCTTTCACATCCTAGTTTCCAAAGGTTGACTATACCTTTCCTCTGATACCAACTATAGAGACCCATACTTTACATACATTGTTAATACTTCAAAATTGAAGCACACTTATTACAACATAAAACAAAACCATGTAAGGACCGTAAAGGTATAATGTCTTTAGAAACTGGGAAACATAAACAACTGGTTCATAAAGCATCTACACTGTCTCCCATTTATTTCATCATATCTATAGTCCCTTTTGGCATATATTACTTAATAAACTTCTTCCTGAACTGGGGAAAGAAAACATACAAAAGGGTGAGCTAAAATGCTCAGTAAGGTTAAACAAAATAAATATCAATCACATCCTATTCATAAGAACATAACATTTTGGAAATCTTACACTGCAAAAGAGATCATAATTTCATAACATGGGATAAATCATGGTAGTGAAATGTAATCAAAATAATCATAACCTAAAACATGAATCTTTGTAGAATACACACATAATCATAAAGAATCATTTATTATTAGTCAAGACTCATTTCCAGGACTATCTTAGTGGACAAAGTCCATTTTTGAACCGAGTTCATTCCTCATTTCATTCCTGTTTCACTGAACCGGTTTAACATGCCGTTCCAACCATGTCTATATCATGAGATATAAAATATTTACCCAATTCATTGGAGGGAGATATAGGTCCCACCCACCTCATAATGATACCATTATTATGTGTGCCACAAAATCATAAATCATACATCATTGCATAACCCATGTAATAAAAATGGGAATCTTAAATATCATGCCATCATAACATAATCCATATAAAAGGACATCATAAAAATAATTCCATTATAACATAATCAAATCAATGTAAAAATAGGGATATAAAAATAACCCTATATTATCTTATATGGAAAATAATTTTGATAAAACGCTTGAACTCCATTCTTGAGGAAAATATCATTTCTACTTCAAAAACATTTTTCCTTTCTTAGCATGTCATATAATTTTGAACTAAAAGAATTTGATTAAAAATAAACTTGAAAACTTGTAAAGGAAGCTTCTTATAATTAATGTTTTAAAATTCCATTCAGGCCGTATAAGTTAAAAAACATTCTTCTCGTACTTTTGTCGAAAAAGTCAAAAAGTACCTCGTAAGAAAAATGACAAAAGATTCCTTTCATATCATTTACTAAAAACTCACCGAAGGGTAAAATTGGATTTATACAATTATATGTGTATGGAAATAATATTACATATTGAGTAAACATGTATGTGGATGATAAAATACACCCCAGTAAATTCCAAAGTATAAACAATCTCGGATAAAAATGAGATTGTGATATTTCCCTTTCCTTAGGTCCGATTTGCTTCGTAAGTCTCCGAACCTCCTATATAATGATTTAAATAACGTCATCGAATTATTCTATAATCATAATAATTGTTGTGATATCATATATGGTCATATTCATAGCTTATTATTAGAAATATTTCATTGCTACTTGTTATTCGGGTGTTTATTACTTTTTGTTGTTATGCGTGTTTTGTCGAATAAATTCTTATTATTCTTTTTAGTTATAGATACCTCATTTACAGAATTTTATTAGTGTAATATATATCATATTTATTCACTCAATTCATTTATGTAATCATTATTCAATGAAAATCATGTAGAACGAGTCGCATCACATCGTGGAGACGGTATTCCGTACGTATGCACGAGCGATGATATCGTTCCCATGATCGTTGAATTGTATTGGAGTGTATGTATACAATTTCAGAATCAATATCACTTTACAATAATCATATATATTCATTCATTACACCATTATACCCATCCAAGTAAGGTGGTGGTGGAAAATAGATTACACCACGGCGTGGAGACGGTATTCCGTACGTACGCACGCGCGGTGATTTCGTTTTCCGTAGGATGGATAGATGGTGAAATAGGGTTGTTTCATACTTATAATAACATATCAGTATGTGAGTGATACTGATGTTATTAATTCATAATGAAACAAATAATGAAGAATAAGTGGAAGAAGAAATAAACTTGAAAGAATCGGTAACGGGCATTACCTCTTCTTTGAAGCGCTTCTTTGAGACCTCCTTTTAGGGCACTAAAATTGGTCTTTGAATAATACCAGGACCTCTTGGATGCTTCTAGGGAAGTGGAGAGGAGAAATTTGCAGGGGCTGGCCGAGCATGAAGGCTCAAAGTGGTGTGAGGAAGAGAGGGAGGAGGTTCCCTTTTACAAGGGAGGAGAGGGGAACCTTTGGAAAAACTAAACATATTATTTTATTATAAAGTCATATTCGGTTTTTAATAGCTCCAAATTGATTTATTTCGAAGATAAGGTTGATATGGGTCGAAATCCTCTCATGAAATATAATTTAGACAAGTTTAGGATTCTATTTTAACCTTATCATTTAGATTTAACTTTAAGTTAAATAATTTTACTTTTACCGTGTCTTTTTGTTTTCTTACACAATAAGGTTATTATACTTACCATAACAAGACAAACGAACCCGAAGTTGTTTTTTATTAATATATATGACCTTATATAAGTCATTTGGCCGATCCATAGATTTTTAAGAATAAAATAACAATTAATAATATAATATTTGTTTTAAAAACTATTTTATGTCAATTTTGACACTATTTGGTAATTGATTTTTGTGAAAATCATAACTGAAATATTAGTTCTAAAAAAGCGAATTAAATCAATACTAACATGTCATATTAACATAAAAAATTAGTTTAATTCATAAAAAGTCTGAAATTGCATTTATTTGGGTATTTCTATCATCAATTATGTCAATATTTCATTAATAAGATAATTACCGCATCATCATTGTGTCATAAATAAGTTAAATTATTTATTGTCTAAAAATTACAAATAAAATACCATTATGTAGGAAATATTTTTATCTTTCTAATTAATATTTATAGTCGAATTTATCTTATGTATAACCCTATATTAAAAATGATTTACTTATTAAACATTGATTTTAACTATTTTAACCCTTCTTTAAATAAATTAATATTAAATGTCCTAATCTAATCCAAGTGGGCCTAAATGGTCATATTTTATTCCTAAGGTTGTTTTTATGGTCGCATTACACTTATCCAATAGAATTAGTACATGTGTTAGGGTAATAATAATATCATTTTTACCCGTAATTACCCTATTTACTTTTAACCGTGGTAAAAAAAGTAAAAAGTTACTATTGACCAAATATTATTTTCATCTCATTGAACCACATTTTACTTACTGACATTAACCATGTCTCTATAATTTTTTTAATTTCATTCACAAAAGCAGAAAAATTAAGTTTTATGTAAATTTGCAAATTCTCCTAGGATGTGGGTAAAAGACGGTGAAAAGTTCAATAAAATTTTTATATATCTAAAATTATTATAAAATGACTCAAATGAATTACATTGAACTTATATAGGTGTTATGTATCAATTTTGACCTAAAATAAATTTAAATAAAATAACTAATTATTTACATAAAAATTTGGTTTTTAAATAGTAACCCAGTGTTTTAACTATTCATTAAAAATTGAAAGTTTCTAGAAAAAGAGAAAAATATCACCCTAGGCTAATTTCGATATTCCGAATCCAAAAATGAAGTCAATTTTGAAAAAAAAAAAAAAAATTTCAAGAAGTGCTTATTACTATTCATAACGGCTAGTTTTAATAATATTTTAATAGCATATTGTTGTTTAGTGAAACTCGGTATTGCGTACGACGCAAGCTATCGAGGAAGGTCGTGATTGCGTGTAAAGCAATCCAAGAAAGTGTTTTATGTAGTGAAACATTACTTTGATGATTTATATAACATAAAAACAAAATATTTCTCATAAAAGTCTCGGGTTTTACATTATCTAACCAAGGTAATAAAATATCACTAGGTAATTTTGTAGGTTTATATTTTCTTGTAAAATCTCTCTAAATATTCATATATATAGAGGTTTAGTTTAAATTAATATATATAATATATGAAAATATGTTTAATTTAAATCACATCATCACCACCATAAAATTAAAACATCCCTAGTAAATTATCTAAATTTCATCCAAATAGAAACTCCCCCTTCCTGACTCAATAGAGAAATCTATTTCTTAATCTGAAATTTTGTTGAAGAGTAAATTGAAATTTTACCCTGATAATAAAAAAATTGATATTTCCCATAAAATATTCCATGTAATTTTACCAAACCACAAAAGGCCTAACATAATTATAATGAGTTTCAATAATTCCAAATGAAATTGAAACAAGTATCATGTTCTGAGTATATGTAAAATAATTCATTGAAGGAACACTGATTGTTAAAATCTATATGGGTAGGATCAATTTTATATACATATTATTGATAAATTATGGTTTAAAGTCAATGAACTTGTATCCAAATTAACCCACGTAAACTACACCGCATGGATCATTATATATGTGTCATTGGTGTTACTCAAGTGGACATTGGACATGGATCTTTAAGGATAGGTTTTCAAAAGTCCACGTTCTTTGTTGGTTTCATACATTGGTTCCAGTATAAATTAATTTGAGAATTTCTATTCATATAAAATTATTGGGAATGATTATAAATAATAAAATGGATTTGATTAACCAAGATATGATATTTCTTCCCATATGATGGGTTAATGACATCATGACACATGAATTATTTTAGACTAAGTTAATATCCATTCCATGATACATATATATAATGTAATTACAAATTGCTTAGTCAACTCAAGAATTGATAAAAAGAGATAGGTTATACATGGTGGATATTGTTCAAGTCACATGATTTTTCTGGTTTTTAAGGAAAAATGGAATTTATAATGAACATGTGGTGGATTGAATCCTACAAAACCAATTTTTAATTTGGGTTACTATGATTTCTTTCGACATAATTCTCTTGTATTATAGTAATAAATGAGATTTATAATCATTATCGACTTTACAAATAGTCCATAGTGTCACACATACGATAATGATAATTTGGATTATTTTTTCTTTTGTGATATGTTCAAGTATAACAAATATTATACGTAACCGACATGAAAATATGATTTGTTTTTAGAACATTTAAAAAATTTAATTAAATAAAAATTATTTCATTAAATAATTAATTTTGTGTTATAAGAAAAATAGTGATTTACTTATATTATTAATACCAAAACTTGAAGAAATAAAAAATTCCAAATTATTACCCACTTAGGAGTGATTTGATGGGTCCCTAAGGCCCATTACAAGAGATAATTTCATGGTCCAATTTATAATGTCGTTTAATCATTTAATTTTCCAGTATAAACACCTTTAGAGCCTCATTAATACATCCCCATGTGTGTTTTTTTACATTATCCACCTTTAATGGTTATTTAATTTTCTAAATTTCTTTTATAAACTCTTTATTACACCTCCATAAGTGTGTTGTGATTTTATATTATTTTATAGACTATTGAATTGTAATACTCCATATCTATGTGGGTCCAAGAAATTCAAGATGAATTTTAATTTTTATATTTAGTGGAAGGTTAATTTTGAGAACCAAGATTCCAAAACCAGTTTTGAGAGATTGAACACCTTAAAAAGAAGTTTTTCTACTATGTATGAGGTTTAAATGGGGTATATGGTCTTGGATGAGCTTCATGAGAGGTCAGGTTTCTACTGCAACCCAAATTAGTGTACAAAAAATGGCCAACCATTGGCCTCCACTAGCTGGTTTTGAGCTCAAAAGGGTGAAAATATCAATTTTCCAACCAAATTTAAAAGGGGAGTATACAGTACTCCTTATCCATTCTTGATCATATGAATTGTGGATGAACCCTCCTTTGGTTCCCCCTTCTCACTTGATCAAGTGGTGTTTTGAGTCGATTAATTGTTTATCTATGGTGTGCCTTCAACTATGTTAATAACCTTGAATCTCCTCCCCCTTATTTTCAAATTTTGGTTATTAATTTCTAATTTCATAGAATCATGGTGGAATATGTTGGATCGAAATAATTATGTAGATGCTCAATTTACAAGAGGGGTTCAATTGTAATTTTAATAACATTCAAATTTATCTTTAAGGAAAACTATGTTCAACAAATTTAGTCAAGGTAAATTCACTAGACCTCTTTTAGTTTTATTAAAAAACCTTTCTAGGTTCTGAAAATATGGTTCCAAAAATGAATCTTAAGAAAATTTTAAAAGGATGATACTCTACCTGAAAGCATATAGAATCATACTCATCATAGTATACAAAATTACAAGAAAGTATAAGTTATAATTTCTTCCTTTATCAAAAACACAGCAGAAATAGACTTGAAACAAAAACTAGTAACAAGTATGAAATATTTTAACAAAAAGAGTATGATATCCAAAAACCTTGGATAAAGTTCCCTTGATTTATACTTTCAATAAAGTCTGTCTTACCCACACCAGGGTAAGCCCTCAATAGAAATATAAGAATCAATCTTGCTATCCCCACAATCCCATGATCTTTAAGGCAGTCAACACCTCTTTCTTTCTATCCCCAGAAGTCCAAGAATTTTAAGGTAGTTGGAACCTCTGGCTTCATAGCCTCGGAAGCCATCTATTGTACTCAGCAAAAATCAGAATAACACGAAGAAAGCTACATAAGATGTTTAGTATGCACAAGGCATGAGAGTCTCTCTCTTTAGAAATCACTATAACATCATGCAATCTAGAGTTAAGGAACCATTTTCTTGATTATGAGCTTGTTCAAATGAGATTCTATTTATAGACACTTCTTTAATGGTCAGATCCCTCCTCCAACAGTCATATTTTCTCTTGAGTCTCATAGGTATTTATACACTTGTCACTCAAACAACGGTTAGTTAGAAAAAGATTGTATGACTTTATTTCATCACTATAACAAGTGTAAGCAAAATAAGTTTTCTTAAACAAATCAATTTTTTTGAGTCAAGAAAAAAATGGAATTTAGAATCTAACCAAACAAAAAATTGGTGTCTACAATGCATGGATATTAAAATTCTATTTTACAAAGAATATGGAATCTGAATTCTATAGATTCTGGAGTCTCAATTCTGAGGAATTCAGAGTCTAAATTCAATGGTATTCAACGTCTGAAATTTGCAGAATTTGGAGTCTTAATTTTAAGGAATTTAGAGTCTAAATTCTAAGGTATTCAGAGTCTTAATTAGGAGGAATTCAGAGTCCAAATTTTAGATAATTAAGAACCTGTATTTCAAAGAATTCAGAGTCTTAATTTTAGAGAATTTTCAGTCTAAATTTTAGAAAATTCAGAGTCTTAATTTCAGTGAATTTGGAGTTTGAATTTTAGAGAATTCAGAACCTTAATTTCAAATAATTTAGATCCTGAATTTTAGAGAATTTAGAACCTGAATTTCAGATATTTTGGAAACTGAATTTTAGAGATTTCGGAACATCAATTTTAGAGAATTCGGAGTCTAAAAAAATACATTATATCTAAGTATTTATAGGATTCTTTGTTTTTCGAAGCGAAACCAAAATTTTCCTTAGTAAAAAAATGATTTGAATTTAGATAAACTATAAAAAGAACATTTAAAACATAGGTAGTGATAAAAATTTCTCTAGAAAATGGAAATTTTTTAATGAAGATAATTCTTAAAAAAACTATTTATCTTATTACAAAGTGTTCGTGATTTTCAAAAACATAGAGGAATGAAAAATTCATAAGGAAACCTTATTGACCCAATAATCTCCAACTTTTTGGAATGCACAAACATCCTTACAAAAAAATAATATAAGGAGTTCGTATTTTTCTTTATGAAAATAAAAAAACTGATCTCTATTTACTTATTAATCATAGTGAATATGACTAACTCCCCCTTAGGTTTTGAAATCCCTAAAGATTGTATTCAATACTACATAAAAATGATTTTACTTAATCTTTCATAAGGAAATATTCTTTGATAAGAACTCCCCCATAGATAGACTCTCTCTTACTTAGGAAATTCTCTTATTTACTTAGTATTCTTTTTATTATTCCTTTCTCCCCCTTTGTGATTTTCAAAAAGGAATAAAGGAAATAGAAAAAATGGTACCTGAAATATTGTTACTATAAAATAAAACATATGAGGAACAACCAAATGTTTATTATGATTGAAAGAATTTGTATAAGGAAGGAAATACAACAAAAGATTGGATTGGGAAAAAAAGAATCCTTCTTATCCTCCAGCGTTAACTTCTTCGCTAGGTTTTTCAGCTTCTTAAGCTCCTTATTATCCTCATTAATACACTTGATCAGTTGTTCCTAATCATCATTTTTCTTCTCCAGAGCTTTTATTTTTTCTTCCCGAGATTTAAGAATTTCTTCTTGAGTCTTCAAAAGATCTTCTTACTTACTAAGGTTTTCTTCGAACACAATTTTGAGATATCATTCCCTTTTCCAATTCAATGTGACTGAGTTAAGCTTCCCATTCATATCTTTGACACCCTACTTTCGGGTTGTTTGTTCAAAACTGAGCTTCTCCTCAAAACAATTTAGTAATATATTTGATCTTGACATCTTCAGTATCAAAAGTATCCTTCACATTTTTTTGAAATTCATTAAAGACTCTCATCTCTTCAATTGTCTTCTTAGACCACTTAGTAATTTTCTAACATAAACTTTTGGGAGCATCATTCTCGATATAGAAACATTTTAAATATACCTCATGTTTGACAAGTTATCCATATGAATGGAAATAATATCTGATTTTTGATTAAATGAGTACTGAATCATCTGGCACCTCATGTCTATACTCAAGAACAATGGAATGGTATCAACCAACTTCTTCAATGATTGGACCACAAATTCATGTCCTAGAGAGGTTGATTCTGAATTATATTATTTGGTTGGTGAGGATTATTTTTCTATCTCTTCATCTTCTCTCTTTGATGATCTACCAATATCTTTCTTTGTCACCAGGGCTTTCCTCAGTGTATCAACAAACACATGTTTTCCCTTATCAGCTCTCAAGATGATCATTGTTACTTTTGGTGATTCATTTTCACTATCTAATAGTTGAACTATCATATGTTCCTCAGCTTTTTATTTTTCAGCATCTTCCACTAGACCCTCTAGTTGGAAAAAAATTATGATTTCTCCATTGATCACCAGATGTTTCATTCACTTATTCTTGCTCCTCATCCTTTTTCCCTTGTGAAATAATTTTATTATATTCAACCTGAGATGTTTGGATTGATCGTTTTTCAAAAGGAATATAATTCTCATGATATTTTTTCACTTGACTTCTCATGTCATCCATATCATCACTTGATTCCCCTCCTTCTTCTTTAACTTCCTCTTCCTGAACTATTTCTTCATTTTCTTCTTATTCCAAAATCACTATTTTCTATCTCGAAGTCATTGGGAGTGATTCTTGCAGAAACGATTCTGGTACCTAGACTTGTTCAAAGGCTTTCCCGATGTCTTTGATAAGATATTGAACTATTTCAGACTCTGATATCTTCTTCCTCTACTTATTTATCTTTTCCTCCTTCTCATGCCCCTCAACAATTCTAATATTCAAGGCATTATCTTCAGCAGGGTCGAAGCCAAAACTAGGCTCCCCTTCCTTCATATTCTTCTTATCATCTCTTCACATGGAAACCACTTCATCCTAAAAAGTCATTTCATTCTTTGGTTTTAGAGGAGTGGATTGGGTTTCCTGAACTACAGGAGTTTTTTCTTTCACTTCCGGTCCCTTCACCTTTCTATTCTTCCCACCTTTCTTGGATGTCTTAACCACTTCTAGTTTCTTTGATAAAGCTTTGATTTCAGATTCAAATAAGTCATAGAATTCTATGGATTCACTTTATAAACCAACCTTCATTCTTCTTAGGGTATCATCACTCAACAATATAACCGTGAAATTCCATGTCTTAGAACTAAATGGGATTTTGAACGATTATAGTCAAAGGACTATGATATTCTAAGTAATAACCGAATACATGATGATTTGTGACTTGAGATCCCCATTCTTGATATTCATGATTGCAATAAATAAATACTTCAACAAGTTAATTTTCCTGAGGTTCACCAAAAAATCTAGAATATAGATATCACTCTTCTTTAAAGAGTCCTTGTCTCCTTTTTTCAGAATGAGAAAACCATGAACACATAACTCCATAATCCAAAAATTTGTTGAGAGATGAACAATTTTGGAGTCTTCACTTATTTCAAACCAAGGAACTCAAAAGCCTTCTCCTTATCAAACAAACTTGATACATTCGGTAGCGTTTGGTTACCGAACTCAACTTCACCCTCATATGGAATTCTAATTAAGTATGTAGCCGTACTGTAGTAAACAGAATAGGTTTTTACATAACTCTTAAATGAAAATTGTCTTCCCCTCTTTTAGTAAATAATCTTATGGACTCATTTAATTATTCAAGAAGCTCTGGATAAACTGTATTATGTGCCTTTAGTTTGGATACACATAAACTCTCCTAGCCATTCAACTTGATATTATTTAAAAAAATAGAATCATACTTAGTAAAGAACATTAGATCTACTAACCTTTCTTTATATATCTTCCATTAAAAAATTTCCTTAAGTGATGATATTTTTTTCTATGGATAAGCTCCCAAATACATTTACAATTGAGGAAAACTAGAAAATTCGAAATAATCCTTAAGTGATGCATCATATTTTTGTCACTACAAAGCTTGATAACTGATGTGGGATAGACATCAGGGGTTATTTATATAGGCGTTTAAGGCAATAGTTTATATTCCTAAAAAGATATAACGGTTGAAATAATCTTGATTTGACCTAATGGTTGAGATGGAAGCTAATGAAGGATTTTGTTTGGTTCCAATCATTTGATGTATTTAAAATAAAACATTTGATTTAAGGAAAGTGAATCTAGGAAAAAAAATGGCTTAAAATGAAAGAAAAATACAAACAAGTAAAAAATTGATTATGAAAATTTAATTAAGAAAATAAACCTTATAGATTACAAGGAAAATTATCAGTAAAGGGGAAAATTATTCTTGAAGAACGTTAGATTCTGGAAAATTTTATTAAAGAAAGTAAAATTTTTAATCCAGAAAATATAGCAAATAAAAAAAATAGTTTCTGAAAATTTAGTTTCTAGAAAAAAATGGGTTAAAAATAGAAAACAAAAAAAATGATTCTGAAATATTTTTAATATGAAAAAAAATTGATTAGGAAAATTTTTATTACTAGAAATTTTGTTTTAACAAGGAAATGCACTCCCCCTTTTGAAAAGGCGTTTCTTACCATAAGGATATTGGTTTCAATAATAAGTTAATATGGAATATAACCTTACGGTTATCATTCATATCTTCTCTTTAATGTATTCAAATATTTTGGAGAGAAAAGATTTTGTGATGATATAAAAAAGTTGATCTTGCCTACCAATAAATTGAAAATGATATCTCATTATTGTGTGGATCCCTAAGAAAGTGATGCCTAATATCTATTTATTTTTCACGAGAGTGATGTTCATGGTTTTTACTTAGGGAAATGGAACTAGTGTTATCAAAAAATATCTGTGTTTTGGTAAAACCCATGCCATATTCTGTGGGTTTGTGTTGCCTCCATAACACTTGAGCACAACAACTTCCAACTACTGAATATTCTGCTTGATAAGTGGAAAGTGATACTAAGTATTAGTTTTTTCATGACAAAAAAACTAATGAATATTATAAGAAATAACAAGTTATGAATGTACTTTTTATATCCATTCTACATCTACCAAAGTCATTATCCGATTTTTTTATAAAAAAAATCATTTCCAAAAGTATAAAAGAGTCCAAAATCTATGGTTCCCTTTAAATAGCGAAAAATTCTTTTCACTTATTTTAAATGATTTTTATTATGATTTGATTGATATATTTAACATAAGAATAATAAAAACATTAAGTCTAGATGACTACCTATCAAGTATAGTAAACTTCCAATCATACCTCTAAATGATTTTTAATCTACTGGTTTCCCAGCTTCATCAAGATCAAGTGAGATTAAGGTACCAATTTGAGTACTTATATTATTAGTATTGTTATATCCATACTTCTTAATAAGATCATTAATATACTTATGTTGAGATATATATGTTCCTTCTGGTTTTTTAGACATTTAAAAACCAAGAAAAAATGTTATCTCACCCAACATACTCATTTCATACTCATATTTCATTATATTTTCAAACAAATCAGTTAAATATTTCTAAGTTGAACAAAATATAATGACATTAACATAATTTTGGACAATCAAAAAATTTTCATATCTTTTTTTATAAAAAGGGTTGGATCAGTATTTCCCTTAGCATAACTATTTTGTAACAAAAATTTTGTAAGTCAATCATACTATGATCAAGGGGCTTTTTTAATTCTATATACAGCTTTTTTAAGTTTGAAAACATGTTCCGGATGTTCCATGTCATCAAAACTAGGAGGTTGTTCAACAAAAACATTCTTTTGAATATATCCATTAAATAAAGCACATCTTATATCCAATTGAAAAATTTAGAAATTAAATAATGCTGCAAAGGAAAGTAAAACACGAATAGATTAAAAACTAGTTACTGAAGCATAGGTTCCTTCATATTCTATTCCTTATTTTTTATTATAGCTTTTAGAAACTAATCTAGCCTTATTTATTACATTGATTCCATTTACATCACACTTATTTATGAAGACCCATTTTACTCCAATAACAGAAGTTTCCATAGGTCTTTCAACCAAGGCCCATACTTTATTCCTTTCAAATTCATATAACTCATCTTTCAGGGCTTTAATCCAATCATAATCACCTAAAGCTTCACCAGTTATAAGGCCCCATCCTTAAACCTTACTTAATATTGAATTAAATGAATAATTCACGTTGAGGATCTTTTCAGGTTTAGAGTTTTAGAGAATTAGGACATAACTATTACATCTCAAAAGATTAAAAAGTATACACTTATACTAAGTTTCCATAGAATAAAAACTCTTAAAAATAAACATGTCTAGTTCCATGTCTGATAGAGCATTACTTTCCCTTGATCCCATCCTTGACCCTATTCCACATTAAGTCCTGTGAAAATTTTTTCAAAAAAACTTGGGGTGAGCATAAAAATCTCAGTAAGGGATACACAAAGAATGAAAACTGTTAGTTTATCAAAACAACAAGCAAACCATGTATACTTTATCAAACTAATACTTTTCAACTTTATGAAGTAGTAAAAACTCTTCACTCAATAAAAGATCATTACTTACCCTTTTGTAACCAAAATATTACCATAAAACCCATATAAAGATCACATAACATATAAAGGTAACTTGGGACATAAACATACTTAAATGGAATAACCATACGGTAGACTTCCATACATATCACTTAATGGAATATCCATACAGCCGACATAAATACCCAATGCATTGGAGGTTATAACATAACCACCCGTCCTGGTATTCACGGCACCACCCGTCATATGGTTTATCACGTAACCACCCGTCAAATGTCTAAGTACCATTATGAAATCATAAGACATAAAGAAAATATAATGGAAAGAAAACATTTCCACACTTTGACCACAATATATCACATAAATATATTGACATAACAAATACATTATAAAAACCATTTTCAATACCAAAATACATAAAAGAGTATATGGTATTTATTTAATTTTAAAAACATTACGGCTTGTTGAGGAAGCCAAAGACAAAATAATATTCACGATGGCGGAAAAGGTCATTGTCACCACGTACGTTAAAAGAAACATTGTCGTTTAGTAAAACTCTTTTTAGAAAAAGATTCATTTTGTATAAAATTAAAAGTCAGAGGGGTTTATACACCGTATAAAAGAAAGTTGTGTATAAAACAAAATATGCCTCAATGAAAGGAGATTGAGACGAAGTCCCTTACAAAGATCATTATTTTTTAAAAAAAAATCTATTATGTGTATAAACTATAAGTACAAATAATGAAATTACTAATAAAAGATAGGACATAATAATATCATGACATAATTTGAAAGTAGGAGATTAACCCAAAGAACAGAAATTTGGTTAAGAAGTTCCCTTACCTCGGGTCCGACATGACTCGATTTTTCTTTAATGTCCTGAATAATAAAAATGAGTTAATTTCTAATTTTTTAAGAACATTTTTCCAGTTCATTATTCCTTTTATATCACTTATTACCATGTAATGAAAACTATGTAATTATTTAAGTTAATAATGGTCGTTTTGTCGATCATTGGTACTTGAGTCAAAAATAAACTCTTTATAATTACAAGTTGTTCATGTGGTAAAATATACATTATATAGAGAATTATATTCATGATTTAGATATCATATATATCATATATATCCAGTATATACATGCATTTATAATATTACATAATCATTTAGAGGTAATAAATGAAATGCACCGTTCATGGAGACGGTAAGCCGTACGTACGCATGAACACTACTTTCATTTCTATGTCATATTAATGGAATTAAAACTAAATGAGAGATATGTATATTTTAATTACAGAATTATATTCATAATTTAGATGTAACATACATCATATATATCCATTATATATATGTACTTATAATAGTACATTACATTTGGGGATAAGAAATGAAATGCACCGTTCAGGGCAACGGTAAGTCGTACGTATGCATGAAAGCTACTTTCATTTATATATCATACTTTAATGGGTAGAAATAATAATAATATAAAGGTATATTATAATTCAAGTATAACATCATATATAATAACTTTAAATCCATCCTTTATACGTCTCACATATGGCATTAACGAATCAAGTCACTTTGAGGGGCGGTAGTCTGCACTTCCTAAAATGAAGATATCGCGTTTACCCAAAATAGAAACCATAAATTCATGCCATAAATGAAAAATACAGAAGCTTAAGTAAAAGATAAACATATTATATATCATATATAAATATATTGACATCTTAATGTCCACCTATGAAGGTGTTATATGAGTGTTGAACAATCATCGTTTCGTGAGGAAGAAATTCGCCATCCACAAAAACAATATGTTCTTTAACCATTAGATGTAGGTGTCTATACGTTTAGCTCTAATACTTCACATAACAACATCCTAGTATATTTAAGATAATAGTGTTTTTACAAAAGGAATTAATAAAAAGATTTTAGAGGGTTGGAGAACCAAAATAAAACAAAAGAACCCAAGAGAAAACACTACCTTTAAAACGGGTAACTCTTTTTGATTTGAGCTCAAAGGCTTCCTTGGAAAGACTTCTGCCCAAAGTAAGGCTTCTAAGAGTAAGAGAGGGGTGTGGAGAGACAAATTGGGCAGGGTCTGGCTTAGACAAAGGCCTGAGAGGTGTGGGTAAGGAGGTAGAGGTGGGGGCCTTTTATAAGAGGAGAGGAGGGGCACTCTTGGAAAGTTAAGAAAAGATACATTATTATAAAATGATTTTCGGGTTTTAAAGGTCCCACATTGATATAATTATAGGATAATGTGATAAGGGTTAGAAATATACTCATACAATAGGTTTTTGACATGTTTAGGTCTTATATTTTACATTATCTTTTCATTTTATTTAAATCGTTAAATAATGAGGTAATCGATGCATCATCATGGTGTCATAAATAATTTAATTTATTTAATGTTTAAAAATTATAAAAAAAAATCATGATTTAAGAAATATTTTTATATTTCTAATGAATATTTATAGTCCAAAATCTGACTTGTATAACCCCATTTAAGAATTGTTTTAGTAAAACAACTCATGTTTGTGACATTTTTATTTTAACTTTAAATAAAAAGTTATTAATGTCATTTTCCTACCAAAGTGACTCCATGGGGTCCCCAAGTTGACCCATGTATTTTCTTGGTCGGCCATGACACATCCAATAAGGGTAGGACATGTGTCAAGTTCATTTCATATTATTAAAATATTATTTTTACCTTAAACTACACTAATTACCTCTAATCGCGATTAAAAACTTAAAAGTTACTATTCATGAAAAAATTATTTTAATCCCATTGAACCAAATTTTACTTCCTAATGACAAACTTGTATGTTAGATTTTTGAAATTCAAAACACATAGGTGGTAAAATTTCATTTAAACGAAAAATCAGTTTTTTAAATACCACTTAGTGGTTTCACAATTCATCAAAATTGATGCTTTTCAGAAAAATACCAAATATTCACCCTAAGATATATTTGATATTATGAATTCAAAAATGATGTCTCTTTTAAAAAATTCAAAACATATAAGTTACACTAATTAATTTAATAATTAATTACCGCTGTCAGGACAAATAGCGTGTTTTTATGAAAATATATATATCAAAAGATTGACACTAGTTTAAGTCCGATTTCAAAGTGAAATTAATTCCAACAACCACAATTTGATTAAATGGTAAAAATATATTCTAATTTCACTTTAAAACCAATTCAAAATATAATCTAATCATATAAATAAATTATATTAAAAACAGGTTTTGAATTAAAATACAACCTTTTTCACTATTCATTAAAAAATGAACTTTATCGGAAAAATACCAAAAATCTACACAAAGTAAATTTTGATGTCCCGATTCTAAAGAAGAGTTTTATTTGGTCCAACAGAAAGTATAAGAGTGACCGAAACTATATTTAAAAAAGGTTCACCATGAAAAGGCTATAAGTCGGCCTTTAGTGAAAATTAGAGTATATATGCCTAAAATTGAACTCTTTCCTTATTTTAAGCCTTTATCTTTTATTGGAAAAATGTAAAACCATGTAACAAACATATATAATCATATTTTAGTTATTTATATTCATTCTTGCCAATACAACGGCTCCGTGTTATCTACCATTTAAAATAATAATATTTTATTACTAGCGTGAAATGTAAGATTTCAAAAAAACTCTTTGTTGCATATCGGGTATGCTATCAAACATAGCAACCCCTTTAAAGTAAAATTAATTTTTAATTCACAAATATTAAAAAAAATGAAAATTATTTATTCTTTATTTACCTGGGATGTTACATCCTTCCCCCCTTTTGGTAATTTCATCCTCGCAATTTTATTCACTTATCAAAATAAGTGGGGTTATTTATCCCACATAGCATTTTCAGATTCTCACATTTCCTCTTCAACCATATGGTTTTTCCACAAAACCTTTACCTGGTGAATTACCTTATTTCGCAACACTTGCTCTCTTCAGTCAAGAATCTGGACTTGTTGTTCTTCATAAGAGAGATTCTCTTCCAACTGAACTACCTCTGGGCTCAAAACATAAGATAAATCTGGCAGATAATTTCTTAACATCGAAACATGAAAAACATTGTGTACCTGAGATAAACTCAGAGGTAAAGCCACTCAATAAGAAACTGATCCAACTTTCTCTAGAATTTCATATGGTCCAATGAACCTTGGACTTAGCTTTCCTTTATTACCAAATCGCATCACACTTTTCCATGGTGAAACTTTGAGAAAAACATGATCACCTACCTCGAAAGATAGATCCTTCCTCCGGTTATCCGCATAACACTTATGCCTGCTCTGAGCTGTTCTCATGTGTTTCTGGATCAACTGAACTTTTTATGCCATCTCTTCTACCAATTTTGGTCCCATCAGCTTCCTGTTACCTACTTCATCCCAAAAAGCTAGAGTTCGACACCGTTTGACATATAATACTTCAAACGGAGCCATCTCTATACTAGAATGAAAACTGTTATTATATGAAAATTCAACCAAAGAAAGATGTTGGTCCCAACTTCCCTGATAATCCACCGAACAAGAACATAGCATATCCTCCAATGTATGAATTGTTCATTATGACTTCCCATCTGATTGCGGATGAAAAGCTATACTAAAACTTAATTCAGTACCCAACGACTTCTGAAGGCCCTTCCAAAAGTTAAAAGTAAACCTGGGATTGTGATCGGACATAATGGAGAGGAGAACACCATGTAACCTGACTATCTCTTTAAGATACAAACGGGAAAGTTGATCTTGGGAAAAAGTATCTTGTATAGCAAGGAAATGAGTAGATTTAGTCAAGCGATCAACAACAACCCAGATTGCATTATTACCTCGAGGTGTCTTTGGCAATCCCACAACGAAGTCCATGGATATATTCTCCCATTTCCACTTTGGTACTGGTAAAGGCTGAAGCATCCCTTTTGGTAACTGCTGCTCTGCTTTGACCTGCTAACAAGTCAAACACTTCACAGTAAAATCAGCAATATCCCTCTTCATTCCGTCCCACCAGTAATACTCTCGTATATCTCTGTACATCTTAGTACTGCCAGGATGAACTGAAAATGGAGAACTATGAGCTTCACATAACAACTCTCTCTTCAACTGTGAATCACAAGGCACACACAATCTCTTCCCAAATCTCAAAACACAATCACTATCAATGTTGAATTTAGGCAACTTACCCTTCTGAGACAGCTCTACCTTTTTCTGCAACTCACTGTCTTGCTTCTGTGCTTGCTTAATTCTGTCTGATAGAGAATATTTCACTGATACCTAAAACAAAACAGAAGGACTTCCTATACAAACAACATCTATGCCAAAGTTCATCAAATACTTAACCAAAGTATCACATTCCAAACGCAACATTGGTAATGAAGCATTGCTTGTTCGACTCAAAGCATCAGCCACATTTTTTGATTTTCCCAGATGGTAATGAATTGTACAATCATAATCCTTGATTAATTCCATCCATCTCCTCTGTCTCAGGTTCAATTATTTCTGAGTGAATATATACGTTAAACTTTTGTGATCGGTATATATTTCACAATTTACTCCATACAAATGATGCCTCCAAATTTTTAAAGCAAAAAACAACAGCAGCTAATTCCAAATCATGTGTAAGGTAATTTACCTCATGAGTTTTCAACTGTCGTGAAGCATAAGCAATTACCTGATCATTCTGCATTAGGACGCAACCAAGTCCTTTCAATGAAGCATCACTATAGATAACAAACTCACCATTCCTGGAAGGAAGTGCCAAAACTGGAGCATTCACCAATATTCTTTTCAACTCCTGAAATCAATCATCACACTCTTTTGTCCAAATAAACTTAACACCCTTCTGAGTTATCTTAGTCATTGGACTAGATAACCGTGAAAAATTTTCAACAAACCTTCTGTAGTAACCTTCCAAACCAAGAAAACTACAGATCTCGGTTACATTTTTGGGTCTTGGCCATTCTTCAACAACTTTTTTTTAGCAGGATCAACAGTTATGCCATTTTTTAAAACAATGTGACCAAGGAAAGAAATTTGTTGTAACCAAAACTCACACTTGCTAAATTTTCCATACCGTTTCTTTTCTTTTAAGGTTTGCAATATAACCATTAAATGAATTTCATGCTCCTCTTTACTTTTAGAAAACACCAAAATATCATCAATAACACAACCACCATTTATCACCTGATTAAACTGAGCCATCACTACAGAAAACTATTTAGTTCTGATTCTGAACATCTCAGGATACTGATTTGAAAGTTCATTCCCCTCTGTATGCCTTCCCAGAAAAACTGTTCTATTTCTTCTATGAAAAACCATTCTTAACAATGAAATATCTTAGGAGAAGCAACATGGTAATCTTTAAATGCTATATCATTTCAATCATACCATAAATTAACTTATAATTTAACAATTTTCTAACTCCTAAAGTTGTCTAAACTAACCTCTGATACCAACTATAAGTCCCCGACCTTAAACCATACTTAATATTGAATTAAATGAATAATTCACATCGAAGATCTTTTCAGGTTTAGAGTTGTAGAGAATTAGGACATAACTATTACATTTCAAAAGATTACAAAGTAGACACTTCTACTAAGTTTTCATAGAATAAAAACTCTTAAAAAGAAACATGTCTAGTTCCATGTTTTATATAGCATTACTTTCCCTTGATCCCATCCTTGACCCTATTCCACATTAAGTCCTGTGAAAAATATTTCAAAAAAACTTGGGGTGAGCATAAAAAGCTCAGTAAGGGATACACAAAAAATGAAAATTTTTAGTTTATCAAAACAAAAAGTAAACCATGTATACTTTATCAAAGTAATACTTTTCACCATTATGAAATAGTAAAAACTCTTCACTGAATAAAATATCATTACATACCCTTTTGTAACCAAAATATTACCATAAAACCCATATAAAGATCACATAACATGTAAAGGTAACTTGGGACATAAACATACTTAAATGGAATAACCATACGGTCGACTTCCACACATATCACTTAATGGAATAGTCATACTGCCGACTTCCATACCCAATTCATTGGAGGTTATAACGTAACCACCCGTCCGGGTATTCACGGCACCACCCTTCATATGGTTTATCACGTAACCACCCATCAAATGTCCAAGTACCATTATAAAATCATAAGACATAAAAAAAATATAATGGAAAGAAAACATTTCCACACATTGATCACAATATATCACATAAATATATTGACATGAAAATTACATTATAAAAACCATTTTCAATACCAAAATACAAAAAAGAGTATATGGTATTTATTTCATTTTAAAAACATTACAGCTTGTTGAGGAAGCCAAAGACCAAATAATACTCGAGGCGGCAGAAAAGATCGTTGTCACCGCGTACGTTAAAAGGAACATTGTAATTTAGTAAAACGCTTCGTAGAAAAAGATTCCTTTTGTATAAAATTAAAAGTCAAAGGGTTTTATACACCGTATAAAAGAAAGTTGTGTATAAAACAAAATATGCCTCGATGAAAGGAGATTGAGACGAAGTCCCTTACAAAGATCATTATTTTTAAATAAAATATATCTATTATGTGTATAAACTATAAGTACAAATAATGAAATTACAAATACAAGATAGGATATAACAATATCATGACATAATTTTAAAGTAGGAGATTAACCCAAAGAACAGATATTTGGTTAAGAAGTTCCCATACCTCGGGTCCGACATGACTCGATCGTTCTTTAACATCCTGAATAAAAACCTTGAGTTAATTTCTACTTTTTTAAGAACATTTTTCAAGTTCATTATTCCTTTTATATCACTTATTATCATGTTATGAACACTATTTAATTTTTTAAGTTAATAATGGTCGTTTTGTCGATCATTGGTACTTGAGTCAAAAAAAACTCTTTATAATTACAAGTTGTTCATGTGGTAAAATATCCATTATATCAAGAATTATATTCATGATGTAGATATCATATATATCATATATATCCAGTATATACATGCATTTATAATATTACATAATCATTTAGAGGTTAGAAATTAAATGCACCGTTCATGGAGACGGTAAGTCGTACGTACGCATGAACGCTACTTTCATTTCTATGTCATATTAATGGAATTAAAACTAAATGAGAGATATGTATATTTTAATTTCAGAATTATATTCATCATTTAGATGTAACATACATCATATATATACATTATATATTTGTAATTATAATAGTACATTACATTTGGGGATAAGAAATGAAATGCACCGTTCATGGAGACGGTAAGTCGTACGTACGCATGAATGCTACTTTAATTTCTATATCATACTTTAATGGATTTAAATAATAATAATATAAAGGTTTATTATAATTCCAGTATAACATAATATATAATAACTTTAAATCCATCCTTTATATGTCCCACATATGGCATTAACGAATAAAATAACTTTGAGGGGGCGGTAGTCTGCACTTCCTAAAATGAAGATATCGCGTTTACCAATAATGGAAACTATAAAGACATGACATAAATGAAAAATAAAGAATATTAAGTAAAACATAATTATATTATATATCATATATAAATATAGTGACATCTTAATGGCCACCTTTGAAGGTGTTATATGAGTGTTGAACAATCATCATTTCGTGAGGCAGAAATTCACCATCCACAGAAACAGTATGTTCTTTAACCATTAGATGTAGGTGTGTGTAAGTTTAGTTCGAATACTTCACAAAACAACTTCTAGTATATTTAAGATACTGTTTTTGTTACAAGAGAAAGGAATAAAAATAGTTTAGAGGGTTGGAGAAGCAAAATAAAACAAAAGAACACAAGAAAAAACACTACCTCTAAACGGGTAACTCTTTTTGATTTGAGCTCAATGGCTTCCTTGGGAAGACTTCTTCCCCAAGTGAGGATTCTAGGAGTAAGATAGGTATTTGTAGAGACAAATTGTATAGGGATGTGGCTGAGCCAAAGGCATGAGAGGTGTGGGTAAGGAGGTAGAGGTGGGGGCCTTTTATAAGAGGAGAGGAGGGGCACTCTTGGAAAGTTAAGAAAAGATACTTTATTATAAAATGATTTTAGGATTTTAAAGGTCCAAAATTGATATAATTCTAGGATAAGGTGATAATAGTTCTAAATATACTCATCCAATGTTTTTTTGACATGTGTAGGTCTTAGATTTTACATTATCTTTTCATTTTATTTAAATCCTTAAATAATCAGGTAATCGATGCATCATCATGGTGTCATAAATAATTTAATTTATTTAATGTCTAAAAATTATAAAAAAAATATCATGATCTAGGAAATCTTTTTATCTTTCTAATGAATATTTATAGTCAAAAATCGGACTTTTATATCCCCATTTAAGAATTGTTTTAGTAAAACAACTCATGTTTGTGACATTTGTATTTTAACTTCAAATAAAAAGTTATTAATGTCATTTTCCTACCAAAGTGGCTCCATGGGGTCCCCAAGTTGAACCATGGATTTTCTTGGTCGGTAATGACACATCCAATAAGGTTAGGACATGTTTCAAGTTCATTTAATATTATTAAAACATTATTTTTACCTTAAACTATTCTAATTAGCTCTAATCGCGATTAAAAACTTAAAAGTTACTATTCATGAAAAAAATTATTTTAATCCCATTGAACCAAATTTTAATTCTTAATGACAACCATGTATGTTGGATTTTTGAAATTCAAAACACAGAGGTGGTAAAATTTCATTTAAATGAAAAATCTGTTTTTTAAGTACCACTTGGTGGTTTCACTATTCATCAAAAATTGAAGTTTTTTAGAAAAATACCAAAAATTCCCCCTAAGCAATATTTGATATTCCGAATTCAAAAATGATGTCTATTTTAAAAAAATCAAAACATATAAGTTACATTAATTAATTTAATAATTAATTCCCGCTATCAGGACAAATAGCCTGTTTTTATGAAACAATATGTATCAAAAGATTGACACTAGTTTAAGTTCGATTTCAAAGTGAAATTAATTCCAATGACCAAAATTTGATTAAATGGTAAAAATATATTCTAATTGCACTTTAAAACCAATTCAAAATATAATATAATCATATAAATAAATTAGATTAAAATGATGTTTTGAATTAAAATACAACATTTTTCACTATTCATTAAAAAAATGAACTTTTTCGGAAAAATACCAAAAAACTACACAATGTAAATTTTGATGTCCCAATTCTAAAAGAGAGTTTTATTCGGTCCAATAGAAAGTATAAGAGTGTCCAAAACTATATTTAATGATGGTTTTCCATGAAAAGGCGATAAGTCGACCTTTAGTGAAAATTAGAGTATATATGCCTAAAATTGAACTCTTTTCTTATTTTAAGCCTTTATCTTTTATTGAAAAAATGTAAAACAATTTAACAAACATATATAATCATATTTTAGTTATTTCTATTCATTCCCTACAATACAACGGCTACGTGTTAACTACAATTTAAAATAATATTATTTTATTACTAGTGTGCAACGTAAGATTTCAAAGAAACTCTTTGTTGCATATCGGGTAGACTATCGAACATAGAAACCCCTTTAAAGTAAAATTAATTTTTAACTCACAAATATTAAAAAATATGAAAATTATTTATTCTATATTTACCTGGGATGTTACATTAGTGATTTCTAGTTCTAATTGGGAAAGGAATACTAGATATTCCACTTCATTTTGTAAGTAACTTCTAGTCCTCACATGTTGATTTACATAACAAATGATAATATCACTAGGATGATTACTAAGAAACCACGGATTTGGGTTTTGTAAAACCTGCAAATCAACATATGGTAGGAAATCTTCTGGAGTAAATTCTTAAAAATTATTTTTTTGAAAATTTTCCTAATCATAAATATTTTCTATCAAGGTTTGAAAATTAGTTTTTGAAAACACATCTACAGATGTAGGTTGGGGATGTTTAAAAACAAAAGGATTAGTTTTATCAAATTTAACATTAAATGTTTCTTCAATAGTACAGGTGTTTTTTTAAAACTCTATAAGCCTTAGAAGTTGTGGAGTTACCTAGGAAAATTCATGGATCAGATTTGGGTGAGGGTTTATGTAAATTATCTTTGGTATTCAAAATGAATACTTTTCAACCAAATAAATTGAAGTAGGATAGTCTATATTTTCTACCATTTCACAATTTGTAAGGGGTTTTGTTAAGAAAATGTCTTATAAAAACTCGATTAATAGTATAACAAGAAATAAATACAGCTTTAACCAAACAGTTTTTTGCTATATAATATTCATTCAACATGGTTCTAGTTATTTCTTGAAGAATCTAATTTCTTATTTCAACAACACTATTCTATTGAGGTGTTCTTAGAGATGAGAAGTTATGAGTAATACCTTTCTTACTAAAAAATATTTCAAAATTCTAATTTTGAAATTGTCCTCCATGATCACTATGAATAGTTATCAATGTAAGGTTTTTCTCATTTTTAACTTGGGCTCTAAAAATTTTGAAATAAGAAAATGATTCAGATTTATTTGCTAGAAAATAGACCCGTGTAAATCTAGTATAATCATCAACTATAAAAAATGAATAATATTTTCCTCCAATTCTCCCAGTTTGTGTTGGACCAAAAAGTTCCATATTCACTAATTATAATAAATTAGAAGTTGAGACTTCACCGATTGATTTAAAAATTGATTTATATTGCTTTCCATATTGACAAGGATCACAAAATTTTGAATAATCAAATCTAAGCTCTGGTATATATTTAACATGTCTTTTCTTTGATATTTTTTATAGGTTCCTAAGGTTACAGTGTCATAACGTTCTATTATGTAACCAATATTGATCTTCCATTGAACTAAGTCAAGGTATATCTTCACTCCTAAGTCCTTCTATGTTTAGTGTGTATACATTCTATTGCCTTTGGCCAGAAAGAATTAACTCATCCTTGGAATTGTGTACTAAGAATTTATCATTCCTAGAATTCACAAGGTAACCTTCATCACATAATTGACTTATGCTAATGAGGTTGTTATTAAGACAGTTAAAAAATAATACATTTTAAATTGATTTTTTTTTGAAGAAAAAAAATGTTACTTATACCAACAATTTCAACTAGAGAATTATCTCTGAATGTTACTTTTCCTCATTTATTCTTGATAATATTTTCAAAAAATATTTTGTTACCAGTCAAATGCTGAGAACATCCACTATCCATGTACCATGTATTGTTGTTGGTACTTTCTTTATTTTCCAAGAAATGAAAAATTTAGATATTCAGAATTAAACTTTCATGGATTCAGAAATTTCAGAAAGTAAAATTTTTGGTATCCACATTTTCTTATAAAAATAAGATTTATGAAAACCTAAAGATTGAGTTTTGTTTAAAGAATAATTTTTCACCCAATTTCCACCACATTGACATGTAGTGCATAACAGAGCACTTTGAGGAATAAAATAGTTATTACTAAAAACCAGTTTAGAGTGGGTATAACCAAATCCAGAAAAATTCCTTGAAGGTTGAATTTGGGAATAAATCTTCTCAATGTTTTCCTTACCAGAAGTAATGTTTGACAGACTCTTCCTCAAGGAAAATATTTCTGGCATTAGTATAATAACCAAATTTTTATCCTAAAAAACATTAGTTTTATAACAATTGTTAGTCTATAATATATTTTTGTTAGCAATTACATTTTCAAGATCCTTATAAAGTTTGTCCTTTTAAGAATTAACTTCCTCAAAATATTTGGAAATACATTTAAAATAAAAAGTTTTATTATCAATATCTTCAGAAAGATATGATTATTTTTTGGTTAAAATATATAATCTAGAATTTTCTTTATCATACTTTTTCTTGAGTTTGGAATTTTTATTCTCAAGAAGTTTAGAAAATCTAGACACTTCTTCATAAGAAGGTAATGTATTATCTTATTTTGAAGAAGACTCATCATTTGAAGATTCATATTATTTATCATTAGTATAATTTTTATTCAAAGATAAATTAGTAATAGATTCGACATTGTGTACCTTGGCCATTAGAAAATGATTTTCAATTGGCAGTTTGGCTAGTAGGCCAAGATTATTCTAATCAAAAGATTCATACTCTGAGGATTTATATTAATAATCACCACCACTGGCACACTAGGTATCATTAGAATTCAAAATTTTCTTAGCTTTAGACTTGTAGTACTTCTTTCTATTCCTCTCTGATTGATTTTCCTTTCAGTCATTTTTTCTTAAGCATAGGATAATCTAACCTGATATGCCTAGCTCTTTTGCATTCATAGAAAGTAACTTTTGAGTCTTTCTTATCTTTTCTTTCTTTATTATTATATCTATACTAAAATTATTTATTTACAACTATCTTCTTCATCCTTTAAGAAAGATTAGCTAGCTCATCTTCAATATGTTCACTTTCACTAGATTTAGATAAAACAACAACTTTCTTCGACTTGGATCTTGTAACCCTTTCAGGAGTCTGGGTTTTTTTAGTAGTAAAGGCTACACGTTCATTGTCATTATTCTTATTATTCACATTTCCATCTCTTTTAATTCTCATCGCATGATGAATAAGAGTTCCAAAAATATTATCAAGTGTAATTTGTGATACTTTCATATTCTCATGAGTAGATGTTCTCTTAGATTCCCACTCATTAAGAATGATATCTATAATCTTTTCCACAAGAGCTTCATCATCAAGAACTTTCTCTCCCATATATTATAACCTATTGAAAATAATCAAAAACCTTTGTTGTACCATACATATAGATTCTACAAAAGGAAATATAAATCCATGATATTCTTCTCTAGGCATAGCTCTTCAAGTTTCAATCACTTTGGATGTATCAAAATGTGTAACTTCTAATTTCACCCGGATACAATTTCTAGCTTCACAAGAAGAAATCTGAGTATATATATTCTTGGTTATAGAACAAAAAAAAGTATTATGTACCTTTTAGTTTAGTTGATATTTAGACTTTTCTTGATTGGTAAAGGTTTTGACTTCCTTGTTTGGAATCTTGTAATCTCTAGTAAACATGACAAAGTTTTCCACTCCAGTATTAATAAGAAAAGTCTTCATATGATCTATCCATTACTCATAATCATTTGCTTCAAATATTGGTGGTCTAGATGGATTTAGATTATCAATCGAACCCACATTGATTACTTATATCTATTAAAAGAATGTATTTCCACAACAACATGTTAATATAAATCTTTGTATAAAAAGATAAAAATACCTAAGCAAGGGAAAATTTAGAACAATGGAAACCTGATCAATAAAACATATATGTGAATATATGTATTTCTGAGACCCAATCTGAAACCAATTGTAGGATCAAAATAATTATATAGATGCTCAATTTACAAGAGGGGGTGAATTGTAAATTTAAAAACATTCATTTTTAACCTTAAGGAAAACTATGTTTAACGATGTTAAACAATGTAAATTCCCAAGACCTATTTTAGTGTTATTAAAAAAAATTCTAGGTTCCAGAAATATGGTTCTGAAAATGAAACTTAAGATTATTTTACAAGGAAAACATTCTACCTTAAAGAATATATAATCTTACTTATCAGATTCTACAAAAGTACAAGAAAGTATAAGAAAGTTATACTTTCTTCCTTTATGAAAAATATAGTAGAAATAGATTTGAAACAAAAACTAGTCACAAGTATGAAATCTTTTTACTCAAAGAGTAGGGTACCCAAAAACCTCGGATAAAGGTCCCTTGATTTATACTTTCAAGAATGTTTGTCTTACCCACACCAAGGAAAACCCTCAATAGTAATATCAGAATCGGTCTTGTCAACCCTGCAATCCCTTAGTTATTTAGGTAGTTGGAATCTTTGTCTTCCTATCCCTAAATGTTCTCAAACTTTAAGGTAGTCATAACCTCTGTTTTCCTATCCCTATAAGCCCTTGATTGCAATCAGAAACAATCAGAATCACACCAATCAAGATGAAAAAGATGTTCAGTACACACAAGGCATGATATTCTCTCTCTCTCTCAAAATCACTTTAATAGAATTCAATCTAGAGTGATGGAATTATTTTCTCAATTATGAGCATGTTCAAATGACCTCTTATTTATAAGAACTTCTCTTACAGTTGGCTCCCTCTTCCAATGGTCATATTTTCCCTTGAATCTCGGAGGGACTTATACACGTCTCACTAAAACAATGGCTAGTTAGAAAAAGATTGTACAACATAGTTTCATGACTATAAAAAGTGTATGAAAAATAAGTTTGGTTATCAAAATATATTTTTCAAAGTGAAAAAATGGAATTGGGAATATAACCAAACAAACATTTAGTGTCTGTGATACATGGATATTCAGATTCTGTTTTACATCGATTTCAGAATCTGAATTCTATATATTTGAGAGTCTAAATTGTGAGGAATTCAGATTCTGAAATCTAAGTAATTCAGAGTCTGAATTATAAGAAATTCAGAGTCTGAATTATAAGGAATTTGTAGTCTGAATTCTAAATAATTCAGAGTTTGAATTTTGAGGAATTTGGAGTCTGTATATTAGAGAATTAGGAGTCATAATTTCAGAGAATTTAGAGTCTGAATTTTATAGAATTCAGAGTCTGCATTCCAAATAATTCAGAGTCTGAATTTCATAGAATTTGGAGTCTGAATTTTTGAGAATTTGGAACATGAATTTCAGAGAATTTAGAACTTGAATTCCATAGAATTCGGAACCTAAATTTAAGAGAATTTAGAACCTGAAGTTCAGATAATTAAATGTCTGAAAACAGAATACTTTATATCTATGTATTTATAGGGTTCCAAGGTTTTATATGTGAAACCAAATTTTTCATTAGAATTAAAAATGAGTTGAATTTAGACAGACTATAACAAGAACAATTAAAACATAGTTAAGGATAAAAATTTCCATAGAGAATTGAAATGTTCCTTATGAAGATAATCCTTAGGGGAAAAACTATTTTCATTATTATAAAGTGTTTATGATTTTCAAAAACAAGGAGTAATGGAAAATTGATAAGGAAACCTTATTGACTCAATAGAATCGACCATTTTTCATAAGGATTTTCTCGTATTATATAGAGGTGATCTCACGACGATGTCTGCCTACCACCATAAGTCATTTCAATGGAGGTATGTTGCATCATTAATTTTATAAATATTTTTCCTTAACATTATAATATTTTTTTTTTGATTTTTTGGTTAGGTAGTTGGCCTAAAACATTATAAGGATGTCATCATGGGTGATTAGAGAGTGTTTTATTTTGGTTATTGTGGGAAGAGTTCGACTGATGAGCTTATAAGAATTTATTCCTATTTAAATGAAATTTTATTTTATTTTTTTGTAGTTAATTAATTAATTATAATTTTATTATAATTAATTAATTTGGTGGTTTGGATGTGATATATGGCCATGAATGTTTTTTAAAATGGTTGGATGGTCTTAGTGAGCATTAATAGCAGTTTTCGAGAAGATTTAAAGAGGGGATTCACTTAATTTTGAGGTAGGTTATCATTATGAATCTACCCTTGGGTATTATTAATTTAATTACTTTAATTTGGTATGTGTGGACCTAAAACATTAGGTAGTATCTGTAATGACCCAAACTTTTTAATTATATTTTTATCCTAATTTTGTGTGTTATTTTATTTTATACTCAACAAAACTATATCCTTTAATTAATGAAGTGAGTATAATTAAAATGAAACGGTTGGGTTTTGACTGTTATATGACTGTTGGTCAATATGACCATTGGAAACTGTAATCTTAACGTTGTGTTTTTTTAAATACGGTTATCTTGGTTAATTAATATGGAAAGAAGATTTAATGACCTCATCCAGTAGACTTGAGCCATATGAAGCCCATCTGTCCAAGCTTGGGAAGGAGGAAGCATCACTGGGCTTTACTCTGGACCAATCCCAAGCCAAACTTCAATGTATTAAGCTTCAACGGAATCGCCGAAGGGAGATGTTCAAGCTGATAGAAATCATCACTTGGGCAATGTTGTTGGATCCACCCCAAGATTCTATCATCATAGCACACCTTAAACTTAGGTCATATACTGGTGTTATAAGGGGCTATGTAACGAAACCTTAGCTGCTTTGTCTAATCCTTTTATATAAATAAAATTGTTATTTATTCTTATGTAAAAGTTGTGAATTTCAAATATTTGGATAAATATAGGATGTGTATTATTGATGAATTTTGGAGAAAAGGGTATTTTAAAATATATTTTTTCATTAAATAATTAATAATGTGAAATGATTTTCAAGAAATGGTCTTCTACAGTTGTGTTCAGTAAGAAATTTAGAGTCTAATAAGATCAAATTGGTTTTTAGTGAATAGTAAATTAGGAATAGTAACATACCCATATGAATAGTAATGAATATTTATTTTATAGAAAAAATAGAAACTTCACCCATGAATGTATAAATACATTTTAGACATCTTAAAAGTGAAAAAACAATCATAGTTTAAGTTTTGGTATTTTTGTATGTCATAATTATTTTATTTGAAATTTTAAAATTAATTTAATAATTTCAAATGGAAATTTATTTTTATAAAATTTAATCATAATTTATAACTTTATTGTCTTATAGTTATTCGATAATTCTATAGGACCTTAATTACTCTTTTTAGGTGCTACAAAATGAGTTATTGTTTTAAAGTTGTATTTTTGGGATAAATAATAATTTTATTTAAAAAGTAAATTAAAGATATTTAGAAAATTAATTTCATAAAATGGAATTCATTTTTTTATTTAGAGCATCGACATTAGGTTAGGGTGAATTTTAGGTATTTTTCTGAAACATTTGATTTTTCAGTGAGTAATAAAAATGCAGTTTTGAGTTTCGGGTGATTAATGTCGTAATTAATGATGTAATAATGATGTAAGCTTTCTAGTAGACTTATTAATAGTGATATATTCTATTAGGTGTCCCAAGTAGTCAATACCATAGTAAAATACCATGGGAAAGCCCATGGTTTTTCAAATACCACCGATGAGGTGTCCCATGGAAATTAATAAGTTATTCACTCACTTTTCCTATAAATACCAAGCCATTTCCCTCATCCATTTCATTCCAAAAATCATCCTCAATTAATTTCTGGTCTCCATACCTCACAATGAGTCTTCCTAAGGTTCCCTAAATCCTCCCAAGGTCCCAACCTTCATGTTTTCAAAGTTACACTTCAATGTAAGGGATCCTTTCACCCTCCTCTTTTAAATCATGACTTCCTTTAGGTTGTGTCTTATATATTCCATCTCTTTATGTCAAGGGTATGTTCTTATATGTTCTTATTACTGTACATTTCATGTCAAAATGATGATAGATCCTTTCTTCTCTCATCAATTTGTTTTCTGAATTTTTAAGTGATGCAGTTAGGCTGCCGAATTTTTTGTAAAAGGAATCGCATCTCCTCTTTTCATTCATGTTTCATTTTCATGTGGTATGTCATTAAAATTTCCATACCATGTTCTTATCTCCATGTTATTATATATTTATATTTTATTTTAAGTTATTTATGAGTGGGTTACTCTTGTACCCTCTCTTTTCAATGTTGTCTAAAACCATGTTATATAGTCAATATGCTGTAGAAATTTCACCTCATAATTTCTATTTCATTCACTCTAGAAATTATTTTGTTTTATAAATATGAATACCGAGATCTATTTAGTTTATTTGGGTATTAATAAATATATAAATATGATATATTTGATTCTTTAATTGAAAAACATATAACCCTCACTCCCTTTCCATGGGTTATAAATGACATAATGATCTTATTTTTTCAAGAACTTTTAAAACGTCATGATCTTGAAATGAAATCCATTTCTTTTACTCTCCATGGGTTATTTGTGAAATGTTTAATTATGATATATGTGGCTCACATGAAAGTGAATACATATTAAGGGTGTGCCCTGATAGTGCTCTAGTGCATTGGGTAAAGAATTAATCTCTAGAGATGACGAGTTTCACGATACCTTAGTGAATAACCTTGGTAATTTTTATGACACCTTAGGGTTAAACCTTGGTGATATGTTCATGAATGTCTAAATAAAATATTTTAGCCACATACTAAAGTTATGATTCATTTTCTTTTTGTTATGATTTTTCTATTCTTCCACTTCTCGTGCCTTTATGAATTTTATCATGATCTTATTAATATTGCTCAAAATCACATGTCATCTATTTCACTTGTTTTCTTTACTAAGCCTTTTGCTCACCCTTTCCTTTGATGTATGTCTCCAGGTTATGAGATGTAGTAATTGTACATAGGAAGAAGTTATGATGAAGCCTTACAAGTGGTTTAGAAGAATCTTTTATGTTGTATTCATGTTTTATTATTCCTGATTTCTAAGACACTAGACTTTAAAGATCCTTTGTTTGTAAAATGCAATGAAATTTTATGTAATAAAACACTACAGGGATTCCTGTTTCTTGTAACGGGCCATTTGCAATGGAATCCTGTTGAAACTAGCCTTTTTCGACGGGCCCCTGTCGCAAATATCCCGTTGTAGAAAATGGTGTCGCAACAGATATTTTTTGCGACTGGCCCGTCGCAAAAAATATCTCTTGCGACTGGAATTTTAGCCGTCGCAATTAGTTTTTGCGACGGGAAACTTACCCATCACAAATAGCCTTCTGATTATATACATTATATACCCATAAAAATTTTGCGATGGGCCCGTCGCAAATACTAATTGCAAAGGGATCGTTGTCTCAATGAAAACACTAATCTTAAGAAAATATTTCACTTATTTGCGATGGAGCCCTGTCGCAAAAGACCCTATCGCAAATACTAAAAATAATTAAAAATAATAATAAAATTATGATTAATGAAAAAATTATATTATTATTATAAAAATAATGAAAAAATAAAAAATATTATTAGTAGTAGTAAAATAAACAATCATTAGAAAATATAATACTAAAAAAATATATTTAATAAAATTATGATTAATAAAAAAATTATATTAATATTATTAAAATTATAAAATAATAAAAAATTATTAAAAGTTTCAATATTTTCAAAAAATATAAAAAAAAACATCAAATATTATTATTATTAGTAAAATAAACAAATATTAAAAAATATAATACTAATAATAAATATTAAAATATTAAAAAAAAATTAAATTATGCAATATTTCCACCAATATAAAAGACAGAAACTGTGAATAGTTCATATTATTACAAAACATGAATTAAAATGTTTTTAACAAAAAAAAACAAATCAGTGGGGGTTCGTCTGGAGGTGGTGGAGGAAACTCCATCCCTAATCTACGAGTCAGACGGCACATTTACTCCATCTGATCGTGATACTCCTGTTGCCACCACTGCTCCAATCGACGTAGCTCCTCCTCATGATGCTGCTCCTGCTACTGTTTTCGCCGACAAATCTCTTCATGCTGCTTCTACAAAGTCTCCATAAGCTCAGCCAGAGTTTGCAACTACTCATGATACTGTGAGCCAGAAGATGATGTCACTCCACGAGCTCCACTCGAGTTGGACGCCGACATCGCGTCGATATCATAATATGTACCAGGAGTCAAATAAGAGTCGATACCAACTACTCGTCCCTACTAAAAGCTATACTGAGTCGCCTGCATCCATTTCGCCACATCAAAATGGTGAGCACCGGTCTTCTCAGTCATCTCATATGGACCCTCAGCCTGTGTTTGAGAGGTCGCAGCCTCATATGACTCCTTCAATTCCAATTAAAAATTAAAATTGTGAAAATATTATATACAGTTAATTTTCAAACTGAAAAAATAATACTAACCATAATCTGACGTTGGCGATCACCTCTAATCTCTCAAGTGTCTGGATCGCTGTAAATCCTTCGATAATTATCAAACTCCGTAATATCGAGATGCTCGAATGCCTACAGAAATATAAAATAAACTGTTTATATTTAAAGTTATATAAAATATTTAAAAAATATATTTACCTGATTCTCTCTACGTGAACAGAATGTACGGCTACCATCTCGATGTGTCACCTCCTGTCTCCCCCAGTTCTGTTGTCCCACTGAAGATCTCCTCTGAAATCCACCACCCAACTTGTTTAAACATAATCCATCCAAAACGTGAGATGAAATTTAATCTAGTTTGTGAGATCTACAGGACTCATCAAATTATGTCACTCATACTTTCTTAATGGTTGTCCTTCCCAAATTGTGCAAAAACTGACAGAAACGGTCACGCATATAATCCCTCCATGCCACGTGGATAGCGTCGCACATGCTATCATCGATAGGATACCATAAACCCTAAAAATAATTTATAATATCAAGTTATTAATAAAATAAATTTCAAAATAAATATTATTTATTTACGTACCAGCCAATGATTGAACATGTCACATCGCACATCAACGAGAATCTGTTCCCATGTGATCCATGGCTGAGAAAAATAATTGCACAAGATAGCGCACCTCTGTCCAATAGCTACATGTGAAAAACTTTGAAAAAGGAATAAATATTCGAATAATTAGTATATATATATAAAGAAATTAATGAAAGCTAACTAAAATATACAGGTTACCATACCTTTGTGTGTGTGGATCAAAACCAAGATTTGGATGTTGCTCGAGGATTGGGTCAAGAATCATTAGTTGTGCAAGACCGCGCCCCCTCCGCGTACCCCTTGAACCGCTAGTAGGTTGAGGGTCAGATGATCCCAAATCTCCCTCATCCAATGGTAGGTCAGCCTCCTGCAACTCGTGATATATATCAGGGTCCATCTGAAACAAAAAATGATTTTTGTTAGCAGATAGTTGAAATTAACTATTATATATAGATATATATTAGTTATTATTATAACTAGCATTGAATTGTGTCAATGTTCATCTTCATCCTCTTCTCCATAGCTATCAATTTCAATGTCTTCATATTCCTCCTCTGCATCATCAATATCTATATGAGTTTTAGTTTCATCATCACTTGTCATTTCAAATTCATTTGTAACATCATTAACATCTTCATCACCATCGATCCTTAATTGTGGGGTGTCATCATCAATATTCACGTCTCTTTATGAATTAGATGTATTTTTAGCAGTCTCTTGAAAATTTCCAATTCCTTCCAATTCAGTGGAACCACATTCAGTTTGAGTAAACTAATTTTCCTGAGATTTCATTTTTATTATGCTTCCCCAATCACTCAAGTCTCTAAAGTAGCATAGTACCTTGTATAATAAATTTGATGTGCCTGTTGAGCTTGTAAAAATGGTTCATTTACTACAAGAAGAATTTTATATTTAATATCGGTGATTCCATGAGTCAGATGAACATTCAAGCCTCTCTCAGTATCTAACCACTGAAATTTAAACATTGTTATGTAACTCTGTCCTAGACAACACAGCTCAATAATTTCATCCAAAATGCCATAAAAGTCAAATTCAGTTTTTTTTATGTGATCCTCTCTAGAAAACTCCATTGTTCATTGTTTTTTTGATTCCCCATATGCATGTGTATGAAATCAAAAACCATTCACCATATATGCATTATAATATTTAACCATTTCAGATGGTGGGTTACTCAATATAAATAGTCGCTTATCAATTTTATCAGCACATTGAGACACCTGAATTTTTTTAAAACAATTATCAATATAATATATAATAAATGGAATTGATATTAAACCATCAATAATTTATGTTACCAGTTTTTGAAACCATTGAGAAATTTTTTTTGTCTGCGTTCTTCAAGAGCAGCTATTGTAATGTGTGGAAGTTGTTTCCTGGTATGATTATCATATAACCTATAAATAAAATAAGTTTAAATACTATAAAATAAATCATAGAATAAGTGATATAATCACTCATAGGATAAATGATGTTATTTCTTCACAGTTGAGCAGGACATATGTATGAGCTCTGTGATGTTCATTATCTGAAATCCATCGTTCATGAACTCCACTGAAACCAAGATTTGGTTGATTAAAAACTGTTAATTGATTATCCTTTTCATCATTAACATTCCCCTCATTTCGTCCCATGCGATTGTGTTTTGAGGGATATTTAGATTCAAAATAATGAGAGAAGAAAAAAGTAATTTCCTCTTGCAAATAAGCTTCAGCAAATGAGCTTTCAACTGGAACTTTGTTACTTACTTTTTTCTTTAATTTCTGCATGCATCTCTAGAATGGGTACATCCATAGAAACTATACTTGACCTCCACATTTAACTTCATGTGGAAATTTTAATATTATATGTTCCATTGAGTCAAATAAATTTGTTGGAAATATTTTTTCCAGCTTACATATAATTACAGCAACATCTTCTTCCAGTTTGCTTAGCACATCGTTGTATGTTGTCACTGAAAAATGTCTCGAAAAATATATTATATGTCTGTTATCGAATCCCAAATAATAGAATTCAACAATCCTCTAAATCCAATCGGCATTAGTCTTTCAATTATAACATGACAATCATTCATTTTTAATCTAGTAATATAACCATTCTTGACACATCTTCCCAAATTGAAAGCATAGCCATCTGGAATTCTCAAATCTGCAATCCACTAACAAAATAATAAGTGAATCTATTTGGACAGTGTATAAGATACTTTTGGATTCATTAACCACTTTGATCTGACATTTTCAAATAGTTCAAGTTCTGGTCGCCTGAAAATATGGGTAAGATCTGATTGTGCCTTTACAGTATCTTTGGTCTTACCTGATGTATCTAAAACTGTATAAAATAAATTATCAAAATAGTTCTTCTCAATATGCATAACATCAAACATGTGGTGGACCAATAAATCAGACCAATATGGAAGATCACAAAAAAAACTCTGTTTGATCCAATTATGTTCTTTCACAAATCCATGAATTTTCTGTTGGATTACTATTGGTCCAAATGTGATGGGGGGTACTGAAAATACAACTAATTTTAACTCTGTACATGAGATCATCTTTGGAGGTTCATCCCTTTCAATTGTAACTTTTATGAAATGAGATTTGTTCCTCCGAAAAGGATGATCGGTTGGAAGAAATCTACTGTGACAATCAAAATAGAAAGGTTTTTTCCATTGACGAGCATAAAGGCTTTGTTGTCTTTGATACAGTAAGGACATGGTTTTGGACCATGTGTACTCCAACCAGATAGCATGTCATATTACAGAAAGTCAATAACCATCCACATCAATGCAGATTTTAATATGAAATTTTGTTTTGTAGCAACCTCATATGTATTAACACCATCATTCCATAATGAATTTAACTCATCAATCAATGATTTCAAATAAAAATCAATATTCTTTTTCATATGTCATGGGATTAATAGAGTCAAAAATTTATAAGGCTCCTTCACCAAAATATCTGGAAGAAAATTGAACTGAGTTATAAAGACAGACCAACATAAATACTGACTACCATAAGAACCAAATGGATAGAAAACTTCAGTAGAAATACCCAATCACTCGTTTCAGGCTTCTATAGAAAAAGACGGATGCAGACAGTCAAAATATTTCCATGAATCACCATCAGATGGATGATTCAAGCTTTTATCAGTTGAAATCTAGATTTTGTGCCATGACATCATTGACGTTGTGTTCTGAGGTTTAAATAAAAGCTGCAAACTAGGTGTAAGGGGGAAATATCGCAACTTTTTTACTAGAATCGGTCTAGGCTTCCCTGGTTGAGCTTTTTTATACCTCAATTTTCCACATGTTGGACAAAAATCCAATGACACATTTTTGCCATAATATAAGATTTAATCATTTGGACATGCATTAATCTTTCGATAACTAAGGCCCAGATTACAAACCAACCTCTTTCCCTCATATTAATTTACAGGAAACACATTTCCTTCAGGTAACAGTGTTTTAACCAAAGAAAATATCTGATCAAAATAGTTTTTTGACATTGCATTATCTGATTTAATAGCCATAAATTTATCAACTACTTCTAATTTGGTTATCTTGCAACCAGGATATAATACATCCTCATCAGACCTCAACAACTTATAAAATTCAGATGGTCACAACTCAGGAGTTAAATTAGTATCATCGTGAGTTTCAGTTTGTTGCACAGATGGACATGCAACATCATGTACTAAACTTTGAAACCATGATGGATCCGAAATCAAGTTATTAGGATCTTCTCTGGAACTGTGTAGACCATGTTGATACCACAAACATAAACTGTGGAAAACCAAACTGCAAAATATGTCCCCCAACCTTGTTAACTGTGTCAAACATTCTCAGAGCACATTTTTTACAAGGACACTTAATTGTGACTTCTGAAACATATTCAAGTTTGATGATGAAAATTCTAAGAAAACATCAAAACCCTCAATATATACAGTATTTAAAATAGAATTATTTGGATTTCTGCGCTGATTTATCCAAGCACGATCATCTAAAAGAACAGATGTCAACTTCCTTGTTCCATATTTTTCTACATAAAATATAAAATCATCACTTTTTTGAATAATTTGAAATTATAAAAACCCTATCTGAGAAAAAGAAGATAAATAATTACAACTACTTCTTAATAATTACCATTAATTAAGGGCAACATAATTTCTAGTGGATTGAAAGATACTCTTTTGTCTGATGGCTTATTTACTTCCATCTTTCTCACACTGAATTGACAATGAAGAATCCGGTCGGAGGTACGCATATTTATTCTTGTATGCACGAGAATGAATATGCGTACCTCCGACCTGATTCTTCATTGTAATTTCAGTGTGAGAAAGATGCAAGTAAATTAGCCATCATACAAAAGAGCCCCCTTTTCGTCGATGAATTGTCTTCGTCTAACTGTCACCGCCAGAAAACATTATAAAAAAATGATCCTAAAAATGTATATCCAATCTCATGCATAAAAGATTGAATATGTCTACGTAGAAGCACATTTTTCAAAATGTTTTGAGTCGGTGATAGTTGGAAGGAGAAAATTCATCGAGCAAAAGGATTTTCGTCAATCCACTGGAAATTGTTCCAAGTTCTTAAAATTTATTAAAATTTATTAAAATTTCTTTCTAACTTTTCCAAACTATTCCTAACTAATTATTACTAATTCTTCCTCTTTATTCGTATATATTACTATTTATTCCTATATATTGATAATTAATACAAATTATTGCTAATTATTACATTTTATTGATAATTATTACAATTTGTTGTTAATTATTACAATTTGTTGTTAATTATTACAATTTATTGCTAATTATTACAATTTATTGCTAATTATTAAAACTTATTTCAAATTATTACAATTTATTGTTAATTATTGCAATTTTTTGCTAATTATTACAATTTATTGCTAATTATTCCAAATTATTTCTAATTATTTCTTATCATTCCTAATTATTGGTAACTATTCCTAATTATTGCTAATTATTGCTAATTATTCCTAATTATTTCTAATTATTACTAATTATTACAAATTATTACAAATTATAACCAATAATTACTAATTTTTACTAATTTTTACAAATTATTACTAATTATTACAATTTATTAAAATTTATTACAATTTATTACTAATTATTTCTAATTATTCCTAATTATTGCTAATTATTTCTAATTATTTCTAATTATTTCTAATTATTACCAATTATTACTAATTATTACTAATTATTACTAATTATTACTAATTATTACTAATTATTACAATTTATTACTAATTATTACAATTTATTACTAATTATTACTAATTATTACAATTTATTACTAATTTAGCAATACTTAGTAATACATAGCAAAATGAAAACTGCTTGAATAATGAAAGGAAATTTGGTAATCATCGTTGTGGAGATGATTACAAATTTTCCCTTCATTATCCAAGGAATTTTCATTTACTAATTATTACTAATAAAAAAATTATATTATCAATATTTATGAAAAAACAATATTAATATTATTAAAATAAAAAAATTTATAAAATATTAAAATTATCAATATTCGCAACAGGCTTTGCTCTATTCTTAACATGTTCAAATCTCAAAGGGTCGCCAATTGCCTGGTCTTGCGCACTAAAAAGTTTGTATCTGCCATGTCCAATTTCAACTCTATAATTTTCCTTTCATGGTCGATAACCTCGCAAATAGTGTTGCAATAGGACGACCAAAGTAATGTCGTTCTCGTCTCTAAGAATCATCTCTCTCCCTTTAAATAGATCATTCTTCCTTAAAAATTTGAGGGGACCTCAGTATCTTTCCCTTAAATTTTCAAGGAAGAATGGTCTATGTACAGGGTCTTGTGAGAAAATTCTTATAGATGAGAAGGGCATGACTTCGGTTGTCCTATTTCAACACTACTTGCAATGTGATCAACCAAGCATATCTAATTATGTCTAATTATATATAATTATATCTAATTATATCTAATTATATCTAATTATATATAATTATATCAAATTATATCAAAATATATCTAATTATGTCTAATTATATCTATTTATATCTATTTATATCTATTTATATCTATTTATATCTATTTATATCTAATTATATCTAATTATATCTAATTATATCTATTTATATCTAATTATATCTAATTAAATCTAATTATATCTAATTATATCTAATTATATCTAATTATTTCTAATTATTACTAATTATAACTAATTATAACTAATTATTACTAATTATTACGAATTATTACAAATTATTACGAATTATTACTAATTATTACCAATTAGTACTAATTTTTACCAAATTATTACTAATTATACCGAATTATTACTAATTATACTAAATTATATATAATTATACTGAATTATATCTAATTATACTGAATTATATCTAATTATACCGAATTATATCAAATTATTACTAATTATATATAATTATTTCTAATTATATCTAATTATTACTGATTAAATATAATTATTACTAATTATATCTAATTATTACTAATTATATCTAATTATTACTAATTATATCTAGTTATTACTAATTATATCTAATTATTAATAATTACCCCTAGTTATCCAAAATAATATCTAATTATAACTAAATTCCGCTAATTATCTATAATAATCTGTAATTATTGCAAATTAACACTAATTATTTAAAATTATCACTAACAAGATCAATTTCTTTCTAAAAATAAATATAAATAAAAATCAATTTAAATCTAATTTAACTACAACTAATAAACAAAAATTCAAATTAACATAAAAAAATAAAAAAATATAAAAAAATATAAAAAATAAATTCCTTAAAGATTGATATTCTGATGGTATTGGCGCCTTCCAATTGCTCTTGTATAAAAAATTTAAACTATAAGAAATTTTTTCCTTAAAACTGGAGAATGAAGATAGAGGGAGAGGATGATCTGATTGATTTGGAAAAAATGGGTGGGGGTATATATAAGTTAGATTAGTTGCGACGGGTTTCCCATCGCAAATGGTGGTATGTGCGACGAGGCCCATCGCAAATATCCCCACATGCATTAATTACAGTCGGCGGTTAAAAGGGTATTTGCGATGGGTCCGATTGGGAATACACACCTACCGACATACTATTTGTGACGAGCGGCTTTTCCCGTCGCAAATGGTATTTACCGCCGCTGGGATTTTGCGACGGGGCCCGTCACAAATACCCCCGCCCTCCTTAATTACAATCGGCGGTCAAAAGTGTATTTGTGACGGGCGGCTCTGCCCGTCGTAAATGGTATTTACCGCCGCCTGGCTTTTGCGACGGGAATGTGTCCCTGTCGCAAATAGCCTTCCCACGTTTTGGCGCGCAAACCGCGCCCAACCTATTGTGATGGGTCGCCTATTCCCATCGCAATTAATCTACCATTTGCGATGGGAAAAAACTCTCTTCACAAATACATATTTCATCGGACCTTTTGAGACGGTATATATTCCCGTCGAAAAAAACCAATTTTCCTGTAGTCAAAGGCGGGATGCTATAGTTGGTATCAAAGGATAGTTTAGTTATTTATGAAAATTAGGCTATGATATCTTTATGAATAATCCTATAGAAAAGTTTAAATATAGGAAAAATTCCTGGTATTTTGGTGAGTATTAAGTAAGTGATTTATCAAGAAAATACATCATCGTCTGGTTACGAGTAGGTAGAGGTGGCTCTGGCATAGATGTACACAGGGGTAAAACCCAAAAACACCACTTTGAGCTAGACTCGAATGGGAACTGGTGCACGACAACGGGCCTTGCTGCACTCTAGGTTACGACACTCCTGAGGGATATGTTTGGTTAATCATAAGCTTTTTATGAATCATTATGAAGGATTTATAGAGAAACGTAATTATTTAACAATGATGTTTTAATACATAAAATAATTTATTGTTATAAGATTCATAAATGAAATAAGTTTCTCACTAAGGTTTTATACTTTTATAATGGTAGGCAATACGAGGAACCGTGAAAATGGTGACCGCAATGGACCATGCGCTGACGACCCTCCGATGGAAGCCGGAATGGAAACATTCATGCGAATGATGAACCAACTGACTCAAGTTATGGGAAATAACTTGAATCAAGTTGAGAGACCAATCTCACCGCGAAGGGAAAAAAATTCTATAGAGTTCTTTATGCATCAATGACCACCGACCTTCAGTTGATCGACTGACCCATTGATTGCTGAGCAGTGGATCAGCTCTATCGAGAAGATCTTTTCTGTGCTCCGCTGTTCCGATCAAGAGAACGTCACCCTAGCTGTCTATCGCTTAGAAGGAGAAGCTGATCAGTGGTGGGAACTAATTAAAAACACAAATAGAAGAGTGTAAGTTGAAGCTATGAAGTGGGAAGAGTTCAAAGGGATTTTTTCAATAATTATTTCCCTCGATCCATGAGAACAAGAATGGAGAAGAAGTTTCTCAAGCTAAACCAGAAGGAGAACGAATCTATCGGAAGCTATGAGATGAACTTCACCCGACTTTCACGATATACCTCTATCTTTTTCATGGATCCAAATGGTAAGGTTGATAGATTCTTCAATGGACTGAGACCTCATCTGTGGAAGAATATAGGCAACTCAGATTATGACAGCTATGAGGAGATTGTGCAAATTGCGATGAAAGTCTAACTGGAGTTTGGTGAGATGAAATGGTCTCATAAATCCAATGACAAAAAGAGATCAATGGAGCCACGATTAGAAAGTATCATTGATCAAAAAATAGGAGACAATCAAGTGCAATGTCCGACGTCTAATAAATATGGGAAGAAACATTCAGGGAACTGCTTTCTCAGGAGCGGGAAATGAAACAAGTTTGGAAGAGATGGCCATATTGTGAGGAATTTTCCGAGTAAGGTGAAACCTCAACCTCTAAACACTAATGACAAGGGGAAGATGGTGTAGGCCCTACCTGATGTCCAGTGCTTTAAGTGTGTAAATCTTGGGCACTTTTCCAATCACTGTACAAAACTGAGGGCAGTGGAGGGGAACCATCATCAGCCTCAGCAAAGGACATGGGAGCAGGGTCGTGATTTACTATCACAACAGCTGAAGTTGAAGCTCCAAATGATGTTGTAGCAGGTACTCTTGTTGTTAAATCCAAGCTAGAAAATACTTTGTTTTATTCTGGTTCTACACATACTTTTATTTCCTCCAAGTTTGCATAGAATTTAGAATCAACCCCCAACTTTCTAAAATTATATTTATCAGTCAAGAATCCTGGTGGTATTATCTAAGAATCATCAGTATTTAGAAACTCTAGTATTTACTTTGGTGAGAATAATCTTATCACAAATCTAGTAGTCATTCCCATGATGGAATTCAACATTATACTAGGGATGGACTGGCTCTCAATATATAATTCTAGGATCAAATGAAGAATTATGGAAATCTCAGTAGTCTTGAATGAAAAACCTACAGTTTTATTCCATGGAAGGATATCTCAACCTGATCTTTGTCTAGAAGAACATCATATATCCTTCTTTATGGAATTGATCAGGGAATAAGAAGAAGGAAATGAATGTTGGAGGATAGAAAATGTTCCCATCATCCAAGAATAAATTGACGTGTTTTCTGAGGAGTTTCCTGGACCTCCCCCGGAAAGAGAGGTAGAGTTCTCCATTGAACTCGTACGTGGATCTCATTCAATATCCAAGACCCCGTATAATATGGAATATGTGGAGCTGGAAGAATTAAAGAAACAGCTCTAAGATCTTTTTTAAAAGGGGTTTATCTAACAGAGCGTGTCTCCATGGGGAGTACATGTTCTCTTTGTGAAGAAGAAGGATGGATTGATGTGACTATACATTGATTATAGAGAACAGAATGGGATCGTAGTAAAGAACAAATACCCTCTTCCAAAAATTGATGACTTATTTGACTAACTTCGTAGGGCTCAATTCTTCTCTAAGATTGATCTTCTATCTAGTTATCATCAATTGAGGGTGAAGAAAGAAGATATTCTAAAAACTACCTTCTGATCAAGATACGAGCATTATGAATTTGTTGTTATGCTTTTTGGACTGACTAATGCACCTTCTATATTAATGAATTTGATTAATAGAGTCTTTAAATACTACCTTGATAACTTTGTGGTAGTTTCTATTGATGATTTTCTGATATATTCCAAAAGTCATAAGGAGAATGAGGAAAATATAAGGGTTATTTTACAAACTCTATGGAAGGAGAGAATTTTTGGAAAGTTCAGTAAATGTGAATTCTGGTTAAAACAAGTTGCTTTCCTGGGTCACATTGTTACCAGTGAAGGAATCACAGTTGACCCTCCAAAGACAGAAGTGGTAGGGGAGTGGCCTCAGCCTACAACAATAACTGAGATTCTTAGTTTCCTTGGATTAACCGGATATTATAAGAGTTTTGTGAAAAACTTTTCATGACATTCTAATCCATTAACCAAGTTAACTCAAAAGGGGTCAAGTTCATCTAGACAAAGGAGTGTGAGTAATGTTTCCAAGAGCTGAGGAAGAGATTGGTTACTGCACATGTGTTAACTCTTCCCTCAAGTAGAGAAGGATTTGTTATTTTTAGCGATGAATATCTGAAAGGGCTTGGGTGCGTCCTCGTGAAAAATGAAAAGTTCATTGCTTATGTATCTCGAAAGTTGTAGAATCATGAGCAGAACAATCCTACGCATGATCTAGAGCCGGATGCGGTCGTTTTGGCTTTGAAGATATGGAGGCACTATCTTTATGCGGATAAGAGTGATATATACGCAAACCATTAAAGTTTGAAGTATATTTTCACAAAAAATGAATTGAACATGAGACAAATGAGAGGGTTGGAACTCCATAAAGACTATGATTTTTCAATTCATTATCATCTTGGTAGAGCAAACAAAGTCCCTGATGCATTAAGCATGAAAGACCTAGTTGTTCTATCCATTATAAGGATTCAAAGAGATATTTTGATCAATGAAGTAGTAAAACTGGACATGGGAATTATAAATGAAGGGACATCATCAACCCTAACCCAAATTATTTCTCAACCGTCACTACTCGAGAATATCAAGAAATATCATAAAGCAGATCCTTTGTTACAAAAGAAGTTTGAGGCTGTGAAGGATGAAAATTTTCCTAAGTTCAATACTGATCAAGAAGGTGTACTGAAATTTTGTACAAAACTATGTGTTCCATCTATTCCATAAATAAAGAAGGAGCTGATGGATGAAGCTCATACCTCTACTTTCTCTATACATCCTGGTAGCACAAAAATGTATAGGGACCTTCATGATCATTATTGGTGGGATAATATGAAAAGGAAGATTGATGACTACACTTCAAGGTGCCTAGTATGTCTGCAAGTGAAGGCAAAGAGACATCTTCCTGAAGGGGTATTGCAACCACTGCCCATACCAGCATGGAAGTGAGACAATATCACTATAGACTTCATCACTCTTCTCCCAAGAACTTCCAAAGGAAATAATGCGATATGGGTTATTATGGAATATCTCACCAAGACTGCCCATTTTATCTCTATTTGAGAATATTTATCTCTTGATAAACTTTCTAGGATTTACGTGAAGGAAGTGGTAAGGCTACATGTAGTTCCACTTTCCATCGTATCTGATCATGATCCATGGTTCACATCCAAATTCTGGGGAAGTATTCAACAAGCTTTGGGCACTGAATTGAATTTCAGTAGGGCCTATCACCCCCAAACAGATTTTCAATTTGAAAGGAATATTAAAACACTCGAGGACATGCTGAGAACTTGATCAATGAAATTTAAGGGTGGATGGGATCAACATCTCTCTTTAGTTGAGTTCTCTTACAACAACAACTTCCACTCGAGCATTCAAATGGCACCCTATGAAGCTCTATATGGGAAGCGATGTAGAACTCCTACTTGTTAGGATGAAGCTAGTGATAGAATGATTCTTGGGCCTGATCATGTGCAAGAGATGATAGAAAAGGTCCATGCCATCTAGCAACACATTAATGTTGCTCAGAGTCAGCAAAAGGGCTATGTCGACAACTGTCTAAGGGAGTTGGAGTTTGATGTTGGTGACAAAGTCTTTCTTAGGATTTCACCTTGGAAGAGATTCATGAGGTTTGGGAAGAATGGGAAGCTCAGCCTTAGGTACATTGGCCCGTATGAAATCCTTGATCGTGTGGGATCAGTGGCCTATCGTCTTGCACTTACTCCAAATCTAGAACAAGTTCATGAGGTCTTCCACATATCCCTCTTGAAAAAGTACATACCAGACCCTTCACACGTACTAAATCCATAGGTGGTACAACTGGATCATGACCTCTCTTATGAGGAGAAGCCGGTGGAGATCTTGGATCTTAGAGACAAGGTTCTATGCAATAAGACTACCCACCTTATTAAGGTGTTGTGGAGGAACCACAAATGTAAAGAAGCCACGTGGGAACCGGAGGAGTCCATGAGACAAAAGTACCAACAACATTTCCCATCATAGGTTACGAGATAAAATTTCAGCGACAAAATTTCTTAAGGGGGGGAGAATGTAACGACCCAAAATTTTAAATTATATTTGTTTCCTAATTTTGTGTGTTATTTTATTTTATACTCAACAAAACTATATCATTTAATTAATGATGTGGGTATAATTAAAATAAGACTCTTGGGTTTTTACTGTTATATGACTGTTGGTCAATATGACCATTGGAAACTATAATCTTAACCTTGTGTTTTTATAAATATGGTTATCTTTGTTAATTAATACAGAAAGAAGATTTAATGAACTCATCCAGTAGACTCGAGCCATATGAATCCCATTTGTCGGAGCTTGGGAAGGAGGTAGTATCACTTGGATTTGCTCTGGATCATGCCCAAGATGAAATTCACCGTATTAATCTTGAACAAAATCGCCTAAGGGAGATGTTCAAGCTAATAGAGATCACCACTCAGGCAATGTTGTCTGAGCCACCACAAGATTTTATCACCATAGAACACCTTACACTTAGGTCCTATGCTGTTGTTATAAGGGTCTACGTAACGAGACCTTAGCTTCTTTGTCTAATCCTTTTATATAAATAAAATTGTTATTTATTCTTTTGGAAAAGTTGTGAATTTCAAATATTCGAATAAATATAGGATGTGTATTATTAAGGAATTTATGAAAAAAGGGTATTTTAAAATATTTTTTTCATTAAATAATTAATAATGTGAAATGATTTTCGAGAAATGGTCTTCTACAGTTGTGTTCAGTAAGAAATTTAGAGTCTAATAAGATCAACTTGGTTTTTAGTGAGTAGTAAAGTAGGAATAGTAACATATCCATATGAATTGTAATGAATAGTAATTTGAAAGAAAAAAATATAAACTTCACCCATAAATGTATAAATACATTTTAGTCATCTTAAAAGTGAAAAAACGATCATAGTTTATGTTCTGGTATTTTTGTATGTCATAAATATATTATTTGCAATTTTATATTTAATTTAATAATTTAAAATAAAAATGTATTTTAATAAAATTTAATCATAATATGTTACTTTATTGTCTTATAGTTATTCAATAATTTTATAGGACCTTTATTACTCTTTTAAGGTGTTACAAAATGAGTTATAGTTTTAAAGTTGTATATTTGGGATTAATAATGAATTTATTTAAAAATTAAATTAAAAATATTTATAAAAATATTTTCAAAAAATGGACTTCATTTTTGTATTTAGAGAATCAATGTTAGGTTAGGGTGAATTTTAGTTATTTTTCAGAAACAATTGATTTTTCGGTGAATGGTAAAAATGCAGTTTTGAGTTTCAGGTGTTTAATGACATCATTAATGATGTAATAATGATGTAAGCATTTTGGTAGACTTATGAATAGTGAGATATGATATGAGGTGTCCCTAATGTCCAATACCATGGGAAAATATAATGGGAAAGCCCATGGTTTTGCAAATATCACCAATGAGGTATCCCTTGGAAATTAATAATTTATTCACTCACTTTTCTTATAAATACCAAGCCATTTCCCTCATTCATTTCATTCCAAAAATCATCCTCAATGACTTTATGGTCTCCTTACCTCCCAAGTATTCCTCCCAAGGTTCCCTCAAGCCTCCCAAGGTCCCGAACATCACGTTTTCGAAGATACACTTCAAGGTAAGGGATCATTTCACCCTCCTCATTTAAATCATGACTTCCCTTATATTGTGTCTTATATTTTCCATCTCTTTATGTTGAGGGTATGTTATTATATATTCTTATTACTGTCCATTTTATTTCCAAATGATGAGATACCCTTTATTCTCTCATCAATTTGTTTTCTGAATTTTTAAGTGACGTCGTTAGGCTGCCGAATGTTTTGTAAAAGGAATCACGTCTCCTCTTTTCTTTCAGGTTTCCTTCTCATGTTGTATGTCATTAAAATTTCCATACCACGTTATTTTATCCATGTTATTCTGTATTTATACTATATTATAAGTTATTTATGAGTGGGTTACTCTTGTACCCTCTCTTTTAAATGTTTTCTAAAACTGTTTTATATAGTCGTAATGCTGTACAAATTTCACCTCATAATTTCTATTTCATTCTCTCCAGAAATTATCTTGTTTTATTTATGTGAATACCCAGACCTATTTAATTTCTTTGGGTTTTCATAAATGTATAAAGATGATTTATTTGATTTTTTAATTCACATACATATAACCCTCACTCCCTTTCTATGGGTTATAAATGACATAATGATCTTATTTTTTTTAAGAACTTTTAAAACATCATGATCTTGAAATAAAACCCATTTCTATTATTCTCTATGGTTTATTTATGAAATGTTTGATTATAATCTATGTGGATCATATGAAAGTAATGAAATATTAATGGTGCACCTTGATATCTCTCCAATGCATTGGGTAAAGAATTAATATCAAGATATGACAAGTTTCACGATACCTTGGTGAATTACCATGGTAATTTTTATAACACCTCAGGGTTAAACCTTAGTGATATGTTTATGAATGTCTAAATGAAATTTTGTAGCCACATATTCAAGTTATGATTAATGTTATTTTTTTATGATATTTCTATTCTTCCATTGCTCATGCCTTTAGTACTTTTATCATGTTCTTATTAATATTGCTCAAGATCACATGTCAACGGTTTCACTTGTTTTCCTTATGGAGCCTTTTAATCACCCTTTACTTTGATGTATGTCTCTAGGTTATGAGATGTAGTAATTTTACATTGTAAGAACTTATGATGAAGCCTTAAAAGTGGTTTAGAAGAATCTTTTATGTTGTATTAAACTTTTATTGTTTCTGATTTCCAAGACACTAGACTTTAAAGATACTTTGTTTGTAAAATGTAATGAAAAGTTATGTAAAACAAAAGAGGGATGCTATAGTATCCCTCTTAAAATAATTATATTGTCTAATAAAAACAAGATCCTAATATTTAACTTTATAAGGTGTTGAGGGCATAGATTGACCCTTATATGCCAAATGGATATCTTAGCCACTGAAGACCAAGGATATAAATTGGATCATATTACATAAAATATTGTAACCCCCTTTAGAGAATGATTTAATTAAATTGAAATATATAAGGTCAAGTAATCCTAGTGGAAGGTGACCATGTGACCGTTGGGAAGATGGTAGGGATTAATTAGGATTATTAGACAATGGGTTGGCTATAAGTGATAATATAAAGCTATTGGGATCATTTAGATAATCATTGGTTAAGTGTTCCTCACCCCAATATAGCTTTATCACATGGATGGTTAGATCATATGGATACTAGTGATAGGTCGGGTGTTCATGATAGCGTTGTATATTTAGGAAAAGGATGGTATAAAGTTATTCTCATTAATGTGATAATCCTATGAGTCTACGGAGACCATGATGAGTCCTAGGGGAACCCTGTAGGAGCCCCCATGACTTATGACCTTAGTGGGAGGGTGAACTTGAGAACAGGTAAATATGGCAGTGGGTGTCACCATAGGACCTGCACTGATGATGTGAGCCATAGGGGTAGTAGATAGAGGTTATGGATTTAGGAATTTTTCCAACTCTTGCCCTGTTTTTATGATTTAACTTATTTAATTTGGATGCAGCAATAGGATCGCTGATGTGCTTCCTGGGGCCTAACCTATGGTCCTGAGGTGATGTGATGGTGACATTGTGGATTCCCAAACATGTTTCATAGGCTCTATATTTTTATCTTTATATGATATTGTTTTTATTTGACATGTAAATTATTATGTATTAATGGATTCTCATATGTGTTTCATGGGATCTGACTATTGAGCCATTTAAGAATACTTGCATATCAAGGATTCTACCACAGGTATATATAGGACACCTTGGATGCCATATGTGCCTAGTATACCTATCAAGAAAATGATATAACTATTCATCCATGGGTATTGTGATCACTATTACTTTTATTAGATGCTAAGTTCACCCTAAGGATCCTACTAATTGATTCTGATAAAATTACACATACCTAATGTGGATTTCTATGATGTTTGGGATCTAGATGGTTATCATGGTGACATGGAATATTATATTTGGCTAGTGAATTTCTTGTATTCCTAATAATTATCTTTAATCAATTTATTATATTTTATTTTGGGGATATTCCTAGTACTCCTAGGATCTAAATATTGAGCCTTTGATGATGATATATTTTTCAGTTTGAGCCTGATTGTATAAGTATTCTTAGGGTGACTCCTAGTAACTGATGTAATACCTTATTGTTTGAACGATAACTTGATGTTCTCAAGGACCCCCCCACCCCAACACATTACAAAAAAGTTACATTCGATCATGGTCATAGAACTGAGAATTAACATTGATTATTTGAACCAAGGTTAAACTTGGTCACCCCAAGCAGTTATGGTTCACATCGTCATAGTGGCATGCTTAGAGACACCACAACACTAAATGAATATGTTGGTACGATTGTAATTATTTTAATAGTTTATTTTTTTATTTTAGTAGATCATATCACATGAATAGGTAATATAAATACTGTTTATGTACAAAACCAGGTAGTTGGTTCCTTAGTAATTTATGGACTCACGCCCTGCTCTGGTGGCCACAACACTCAGATACCGAAGTGAAACTTTCACTTATTACAAGCACATATTGGGAAGATGCTAGGTATTTGGTTAATGATCGAGCTGAGGGATCTCTAGAGGGATTAGATATTTAGATTAGGTGAGCCATAGGTATGTACTTGATTCTTATATATTTTAATTATATTATTATATTCTATCTTATTGGTATGTCCAATTGGCCAAGTGGGCGATCGTCTTTGTATTTTTATATTGCATTCACAAGGAATGTTATTAGTGGTTTTCATATTTAATTTAACATTTATACTATAATATATATTATTATTTATAAATTATACTTATAACTACCCAAACATTTAGGGCATGTACATTACATCACTTTTGTGGAATACTTAATACATTAATGAAAGAATGCCCAAATATCATATTATTTTAGTTTCTTTTATAAACATGGAACAAAAAATTATATTCTAGATGAATATCTTCAATGATTCCCAAAAATATCATTCCCTACATTACACCTACTTTAAACCATTCTTTATAATATGGGGAAAGGAAATATAAGAAAATAGTGAGCTCAAATGCTCAGTAAGTGTAAACAAGAAAAATATTTATGCATACTAAGAACATAAGGGTATGAAAATAAGAGCATAAAATTTGAATATCATACCCGACATATAAAAATATAATATGCATGGCTCATGGATAAATTATTGGTAGTTCATAAGACATGAATCATAAGGAAATAAAGAACATAATCCATGAAATCATAACATACGAATAAGACATGGAATTGTGGAAAACACATAATAATAAAAAATGATTTCCATAGTAGTCAAGGAATCAATATCAATGAAATATTAGTATTATGGGTTCAATACCATACCATCTTGGATGTCATAGTTCACTCCCATAACTATCTTGGTATTCATGGTTCGGTCCAATAACTATCTTCATGGATGAGGTCCTTAATGTCTATTTCATGAGATATAAATCATTACCCAATGCATTGGAAGGAGATATAGGTCCAACCAATCTCATAATGAAATAATAAATTAGTTTTCCACAAGAACATAAATCATAAATCATATAACAACCCATGAAAATAAATTGGATTCTTAAACATCATTCAATTATAACATAACCCACAGAAAAGAAATGGGTTTCATAAATATCAATTCATCATAAACATAAATAATTCATAGAAATAGTGAGAATGGAAACATTTAATCATACACCCATTAGAACATATGTAACAAAAAATAATGCAATCATATATAGAAAATAATTTTGAGGGATTACTTTAAAACAATTCATGGGGAAAATCTTATTTCTACATTGAATACATTTTAATTAAATGAAATACAAAACAATTTTAAAATAAAATATTTCCTTTGAAAATAACATTGTAAGATATTAAGGGAAAATTCAAGGAATTAAGGTTTCATTAAAGTGTAAAAATCTATTCATACCATATAATATTAAAAATACACTATTCTCATACATTTTCTGAAAAAAGTCAAAAAGTAACTTGTTAGGAAAATGAAAAAAGAATCCTTTCAAACTATTTAATAAAAACTCATAAATTGGTAAAAATGAAAAAAAAAATAAAGAATTAATGTAAAAATATTCAAGAAAATAATTTCAAGAAACACAAAAATGGATGATAATATACACCAGTAGATACTTATGTATAAAAAATCTCACAAAGTAATAATATTGTGAGATTAACCCTCAGTTTTTGAAAAACGTTTTTCAAAACATAAAACATTTTATAAAGCCTTATTCATTGAAAATATATTTTAAATCATATAAATGAATATTTTAAAAACAATTTAAATCCTAAAATATTTCTTCATAACCAATTTCCTTGAAAACAGTCTTAAGAGATCTATTAAAAACATTTCTTGAGGAGAGTAATTAAAAAACATTTCAAAGTGTCTCATACCACTTTTAAACATTTTAATCACAATAAATGAGAAATAATAACAATAAAAAAGCATAAAATATAATTAAAATACGAATATTCAAGATATAACATGTCAATTGGTAGTATATATACATCGTAATAGAATATAGGTGCACAAAAAAACATATGTCTCAAATAATGAAATTTGAGACCAAAATACCTTACTCATTTAGTAAATTTTGAACCGTAAAGCCCCATGAAATAGGTATAATAAAATGGATATTAAAATAAAAATAAACTAATTTATTAATGTCATATAGTAAATTAATGGGTAGTATGTAAACCACACAAAAAAAATGAATGATGAATAATGCAAGTATCTCATAGAAATAATAAGTGAAGCGAAATTCCATTACCTTACATTCAACATCCTTGAAACATGTTAAAAATTCTGTATGGTGGTTTAAATAATGTTAATAATTGTATAAAAACAATATTAATATTTATAGTACCTTATATAATGATTCTATATCATATTATGACCCATTCATTAATAATATTTTGTTATTTTCCTGGTTTTGGGTGTGTTTATTTTCTAGTTTCATGTTCGATTTATTTGTGTAAAAGTATGGATGTTATTGTAAAATGACCATAAAAACATAGAAGTAGAATGAAAAGGTATTAATGTACTTAAATATTTATAAATTATACCATATATCATTTTTATTTCTTATATGTGGATGATTAATTAAATAAAATGTTAACGCTAAATGTTTAGTTTATTTTGGATGGTTTTTCTTAAACCCCATGAATTAGATTCTTTTTATTTAACATTATGATTATATATCAGTTACATAATATGAAATATGTTATAATTTAAATTTCAAAATATTACTTAACCAAATAAATATTTTTAAGATGATCTATGATGGCGGTAATGAAAAAAGAGGAAAAACATTATTCATGAAAGTAATTAGCTGATATAACTTAGACAATAATATCATTCATATGAATAAGAGGAGATGAGAAATTAAATTGATATTAATTCCATTAGAAACATAAAAATAAAGTACATACATGATTCTGGAGTTAACATTAATTAATGTATTATTTAATTGAGGATAAATTAGAAATATAAAATAAATTAATATAGGTGCTTAGGGAAAATTACCTCTTGAATATCACCTCCATGAAAGACCCTTAAAGACCTTGGATTTGGTATTTTAGTGAGAAAAGAAGAACATGGACATGTGGAGAGTAATGAGAAGATATTTTTGTATATATTTTAAAAGTTACAAGGATTTTTTTGGTCAAATTGGTTGTTGAGGGGTGGTACTTATACTTGAGGATAGGTGTGTTCAACTGATTAAATAATGAATATTTTACATTAAAAGACAACCATTTTGATGTGGAATTAACATTAATGAATTTTTTCAGAAATTAATATTTTTTATTCTATATATTGTTGATATAAACCTCAAAAAACCTTTAAATGTTTTATTTTTTATGTATTTTAATCTTTTACATTATTAATTTTAACATGATCTATTTTTTTACTTATACCATAGTAAATATTTTTTTTTACCACGGTATGTTTTTTATTCCTTCAAATGAAATTGAACTTAAAAACTAATGTATGCATTTTTATTAAAAAAAATTATTCCATTTTACATAATTCAATTCACATAATTGGAAAAATTATATTTAAAATTAATCTCCGAGACACAATGAAAAAGTGGGTTTTTAAAGTGAAAAGCTCAATCACATGAAATGTTTTTACATATAATTTCAATGTGAAATTGATTATAAGGACCTAAATTAGTTTTATTAATATATAATTGAAATAATTATATTTTAAAACCAATTTAAAATATTATTTTATTATAAAAATAAATAAGATAAATAAGTAGTTTTCTAATAAAATGCAGCATTTTTCACTATTCATTAAAAACAAATATTTTCAAAAAAATACCAAAAATTCAACAAAAGTAAATATAGATAATACTATTTAGCATAAAAATTTTATTTTTTAATATAAATTTATAAAAGTTTCTAAATTTACATTTAAAATGGTTTCTTCATTAAAAGGCGGTAAAATTACCCTTTTGAAAAAATGGGGTTTTATGCGTAAAATTGGATATGTTCTAATCACATTCCTGTAAAATCTTTTTCATAAATATAAAAAATATTCTATATAATATATAAATTATATATTTCATCAATATCATTAAATAATTATTATTAATTTAATTTATTAAGACAAAATTGATTTGGTATCATAAATATAAAAACATTCCCCTTATAATCAATTTTTATATATTTTAATTTTTAATTAATTTTTACCTAAGTAATTCATATTATAAACCTTATTTTATTATAATTTAGTTAATAATATTCAAAACCTATAATTTAATGTCTTGTTTATATCTTAATATATATTAAATACTAATATTTTAATAATATACTATTGTTTAATAAAAATCAGTCTTGCGTGTAATGAAAACTATCAATGAAACTCGAAATTGTACATAACACAAGACGAAAATAGTGTTGTGTATATATAAATATATTATGGTGTTACATGTAGCACATGATTACCTTTGGATTTTATATAACACAATATAAACATAGTGTTTTTTGTATAATAAAATCTATATTCAGTATTGTGTAAAATGAAAAATATCAAAAATATTAAATTAATTTAAAAAAAATCACAAAATTTCTGGGTGTTACATTCTATCCCCCTTAAAATTATTTTATCCATCTAAATTCATCTATGTTATTAAAATATTAATAATTGAAAACTGATTTCATAGAAACCCACATCATAAAAACGAATACTAAAACATCATTAAGAAAAATAAAAATTATAAAATAATGGTTAATGAAAGTAAATCCTAACTAAGTTTTTAAATAGGAGAACATATGTGAAAAATTGGGAATATATGAAAAGAGTAAATAATCACAGATATTGATAAAGATCATTGATCACCAGAAAGTGGATGATCCATAAAAAGTTGATAATCACAAAACCATAAACTAAAGATGTGTGAAAGAGGTCATTGATGTCATAAAAAATGATGATAACATGAAAATTCATTAAATCACTATCCATTTTTTCTAATGTGTAAATAATTATCATGAAATGATATAATTACATGGTTTCAAAAAAACCTCACCCTTTATTTTTCCATTATCATTTTCCACATTATCACTTATTCCAAGAAATGAATTTGAATTTTTCATTCCCAAAGTGTTAGTAGATCATGATATTTATAAATATAATGATAGGTAATTACATCTGTATTTATCACCAAAAAAATGTTAACACAAGTTATAAAATATACATAAATCCTAAAATGGATCAATAATACATTAATATCTGAAACCTCATATGATTTTTAACATAAACCCTTCCTTAAATGGTTAGCCTTAAAATACTTCCAAAAGATAAAAAAACAAAATAAAACTAAATCACAATAATATTTATCTCCCATATCTTATAGTATTTCTCCTGGTTTCCACATTCCAAAAATGTGAATTCATTCATCATGTATTCTCTTGAGTCATGGTAACAACCTGAATTACCAAAAATACTTTTTGAAAACATGCATGTTTCTTTATTCCAAGGTTTATTGGTTATATTCCTAAAGTCCCAAAAAGATATAAACTTCATCCATGATATCGTAACCCTCATGTAAACAAATCCTTAATTATTACCATGGAAATTAGTATTTTCCAATTTACTTATTCATATCTAGCATATATATATCCAAAAAAATATCTTAATATAAGGAACATATTAAGGGGTATTTTCCCTTGGTCAAAATTTCACCTTTCCATTACATCACTTTTATAGTATATCAGAAACATTCAATAAAATATTTTAAACCCTAAGTGAGTAACACAAATTGAATAATCCTTATATATGTCACCATTAATATAATATAATTATTGAATCAAAATACATAAAAACATCTATTATTCCACTTCATCCTTAAAGCATAACAAGGCTACCTCATCTTATTATATAATAAATATCTCCCATCAAATTTTATCTATAGTATCCTCATAAGTAACAATATTACCATTACATGTAACTCATTTTAGATTCTCTTTAAGAGATTTCCAGTTAGGCCATCAATTTTTATAATGTTCATTCATTACACACTTAAAGAATTTAACCTTTCATGATGTCTTATATAGGCTAATATTCCTATTCATTTCACTAATTGAACCCTTCATTTTTTTATGTGCAATTTCTTTCTTTGTGTTCTTATTTTCTATAATCAAAACATATTTATGTTCCCCTAATATATTCACTTATGTGATTATTTCCACATTCTTGATAGAAAGTAAACTTAATAATCATTCTTCCATGATCACCATTACCCAAACGCTCAGTGAACTCCTTTATTATTTTCTTTGGTGAGTCTAAGAGTTGGTTGATGTGCATGTTTTCAATCATATTCAATGAAAACTAACTAGTCATGATCACCACATACTTAACTCTAATAAATATTCTATTTGAATTATCCTTAGTAAATTTTCTATCACATTCAATGTTTTCCCAATTTTTCTATTACCCAGCATTGAATAAAACCAAAAATCAAAGAGTAAGAAAGAACTATTATAGTGGAAGGTACATAATCATGAAAATCATATAAAGTGTATATAAAGACTGATACCTCATTTTAAATCGATGACACCTTAGGCTAATCCTCATATAAATCCCTACAAATATCCTTGAAAATATCACTAGGGGTCTCAATATGTTTTTTCATCCTATTTTCAAAAAACATAATGAAACATTACTCTAATACCAAATATAAAGACATAAAAATTTCATACATGGAGATTACATCACTTAATTATAATACTTAATACATTACACAAACAAATTCCCAATGACTGTATTAGTTTAGTACCTTTGGAAACATAGAACACAAACTTATATTCTTGAGGAAGATATTTAATGGTTCACACAAAGATCATTCCTTTTTATAAGTCCTAATTAACACCTTTCCTTAGGAAATGGGGAAATAAAATATAAGAAAAGGGTGATCTCATATTCTCATTAAGGGTAAATAAGGAAGATATGTAATAATTATAATAACATACGAGTATGAAAACATGAGAATAACATTTAAAGATCATACCCTGCATATCAAAATATCATATACATGAGTCATAGAATAAATATTTCTAGTTAACAATGCATGAATCATAAGTAAATAAATAAAATAATACATGATAGCATAACATAGGAATAATACATGTAATTGTGGCATACACTTATGAAAATAAAAATGATTTCCATGGTAGTCAAGGAATTGTTGTCGATGACATATTAGTATTATGGTTTCACTCTCATACCATATTGGTAGTCATGTTTCAATCCCATAACCATATTGGTAGTCATGGTTCATTATCCTAATCATATTGTAATATTAGATCCTTTATATCTATTTCATGAGATATAAATCTATAACTAATGCATTGGATGGAGATATAGGTCCCACCAATCCAATAATGAAATAATACATAAGTATTCCATAAGAACATAAATCATTCATCATATAATAACCCATAAACTTTAATGGGTTTCTTAAACATTATTCAATCATAAAAAACCCCACCAAAAAGAAATGGGTTTCATAAATATCATATCATAGTAAATAAAAATCATTCATAGAAATAATAAGAATGGAAAAATTAAATCATACCACCATTAAATCATAAGTACCATACAATAATATAATCTAATATGGATAATAATTTTCAGATATCAATTTAAAACTATTTTTGAAGAAAATATATTTTCCTTCTTTGAATAAAGTTTTTTTACTTGAAATTCCAAAAAAAATTAAAATAAAAAATTTCATTTTAAAATAACCTTGTAATATACTAATGTAAACTTTATAAAATTAAACTGTCATGAAATTATAAATAACAATTAATTCTAGATAAGTTAAAAAATTTATTCTTATTCTTTTTTTGAAGAAGTAAAAAAAATACCTCGTTAGAAAAATAATAAAATATTCCTTTAAAACTGTTTAATAAAAATATAATACATTGGTAAAAAATACATTAATAAATTGTATAAGAATAGTAAAAATACTCTAGAAAACAATTTTACGAAACATGGAAATGTATTAGAAATAAACTCCAGTAAATACTTATGTATAAACAATATTGGAAAGTAATGAGATTGTGAGATTACCCCTTTTTATTTGAAAAACGTTTTTTAGAAGATAAAACATTTTTGAAGCCTTTTTATTTGAAAATATAATTGAAAACTTATAATGTAATATTTTAAATAAACTCATAAATCATTTATTTAGAACCCTTTTCTTTGAAAATTATCTTAAGATATCTTTTAAAAACATTTCATCAAGGGAATAATCATCAAAATTTTCAAAGTGTCCCATACCACTTTAAAACATTAGAATAAAAATCCCCATAATGTAATAACATTAAAAAATCTTAAAATATCATAGAAAATGATATTCATGATATCACATATAAAATGTAAGTATGTACACCGCATAAAAGAGTATAGGCGCATAAGAAAACATGTGTCTCAAAAAAGGAAATTTGAGACAAAACAACCTTACTAATCTGGTAACTTTTCAACCATAAAACCTCATAAAATAGAGATCATAAAATAGATATTTAAATAACAATAAATTAAACTATTATATTTAGTGAATAAGAACATCATAATTTTGTACACCACATAAAAGAAACGACTGGCGAATAAGGCATATATCTCATGGAAATATAAAGTGAGGTGAAATTCCTTTACCTCGCGTTCAGCTTCCTTAAAAAATGTTCAAAATTCATGTATAATGGTTTAAATAAGGTTATTAACTCATTAAAGTATCATATATAATTTTATAGTACCTTATATGATGATTATGTAACGTCTTATTACCCATTCACAAAAAAAATATTTCTTTATTTCTATGGTTTTGAGTGCGTTTTTTCCATAGTTTCATGATCGATTCATTTGTGTAAAAGTATGGATTTTATTGTAAAATTAGATTAAAAATCTATAATTGGAGTGAAATAGTATTAATTATTTTACATACATATAAATTCTTCCACATATCATTTTAATTTCTTACATGAGGATGATTCATTAGATAAAACGTTAATGATAAATGTTTAGTTTATTTTTGCAGGTTTTTCCAAACACCATGAACTATTTTCATTTTATTTATTATTGTGAGTATATAAAAGTTAAATAATATTAAATAGGTTATAATATAAAAAATAAAATATTATTTTACCATAAAAATATTATTAATACCATCCATAAATGTGGTAATTAAAAAAGAACAAAAACATTATTCATGGAGGTGATTAACTAGCATAACTTGGACTATAATTTCATTTTTTGAATAATAGAAGATGAAAAATGAAATGGATATTAGATATTACATTAGAAAAGTAAAAATCCCATATATAAATTATTATTTAGTTATCATTCATTTATGGATGAAGTATGTGAGGATAAATTTGAAATAATGACAAATTAAGAGTGGTACTTTGGGAAAATTACCTCTTAAATATCACCCCATTGAGAGCCCTTGGACACCTTGTATTTGGTCTTTTTATGAGATAAAAAGTTATTTTATGTTGGTATATTGATTATGAGGCTTTTTTGATGATATTTTAGGAGATACAAAGAACTTTGGGTCAAAATGTGGTGGTGAGGGGTGGTATTTATATTTGATGAAAGGTTGCTTCATGTGAATAAAAAATTAATATTTTATATTTAAATCCAACCATTTTGAGGTTGAATTAACATCAATAACTTTCTAAATAAATTAATATATCTTGTTTGCATAGGGTCGATCCAAACCTCAACCAAACTTTAAATTTTATAGTTTTTAGGAATTTTAATCCATTTCATTTTTAATTTTAACATGATTTTTTTACTTGTACTTTTGTAATATATTTTTTTCCATGGTAAAGTTTTTTATGCCTAAATATGAATTTAAACATAAAAACTAATTTTTTTTTCTTTTTGATTCAATATTTTTCAGTTTTGTATAATTTAATTCATATAATCCGATAAATTAGATTTAAAATTAATCTCTGAGACATAATGAAAAGGCGGCTTTTTAAAGTTAAAAGAACAAAAGTTTTAAATGTTTTAATATCTAATTTCAATGTGAAATTGATTACAATGACAAAAGTTAGGTTTATTGATATATAATTAACAAAATTATAATTTAAAACAAATTTAAAATATAATATTACTATATAAATAAATTATATTAATAATATGTTTTAAAATAAAACGTAGTATTTTTCACTATTCAAAAAAAATGAGTCTCATCAGAAAAATTCAAAAAAAATTGATATTAATTTTTCAAATAATAAGTTTATTTTTTAAAATATATATTTTAAAAGTTTTAAAATTTTGATTTAAGATGTGTTTTCCATTAAGAGAAGGTAAAATTATACTTTTGAACAAAATAGGGTTTATGTGTAAAATTGAGTTTTTTCTTGTATTATGGAAATAAAATATATTGAATGAATATAAAAAATATTTTATTGAATATATGACATATATATTTCATTAATACCATTCAATAATCTAAATTACTTAAATTTAATAAGAGAAAATGACTTTGGGAGCATAAAATCCATTTTCTTTATAATGAATTGGTACGCATTTCTAATTAATGTGTATCCAAGGAATTAATATTATAAAACGTATATTTTAATAAGTTAGTTAATACTACTAACAATGACTAATTTAATGTCTAGTTTATATATTAATGTATATTAAATAATAATGTTTTAATAATATAACATTGTTCAATAAAACTCAGTATTTTATATAATGTAAGCTACTGAAGGAACTCGACAGTGTGTGTAACACAAGTCAAAAATAGTATTATGTATAATATAAGCTAAGATGGTGTTGTGTGTAGTACAATATTATCTTTGTGTTTTGTATAATGTAATATAAAAATAGTTTTTTGTATAATAAAACTATTTTAAATACTGTGTGAAATAAAATATATAAAAAATATTATATCAGTTCAAAAAAATTCAAAAAATCTCAAGGTGTTACATTCTACCACCCCAGCCCCTGAAAATGAAATTATCCATCAAAATTAATTTTGGTTATTAAAATATTAACACTTTAAAATTCATTTCATACAAACCCACATCGAAAAAATTAATACTAAAACTTCTTTTAATAAAATAAAAGTATGAAAATAATTTTTACCCAAAGTAAATAATAACTAATTTTATACATAGGATAATATAGGTGAAGATTTGGGCATGGAGACAAAGAGTAAATAATCATATATATTGATAAAGATCCCTGATCACCAAAAAGTGGATGATCCATATAAGGTTAATAATCATAAAACCATAAACTAAAGAAGTGTGAAAGAGGTCATTGATGTCATAAAAAATGATGATAACATGACAACCGTTTAAATCACTATAAATTTTTCATAATGTGTGAATAATTCTCATGAAATAATATACTTATATGGTTTTAGAAAAACCCCACCATTTATTTTTCCATTATTAATTTCCACATTATCACTTATTCCAATAAATGTATCTGAATTTTTCATTCCTAAAGTGTTAGCAGATCATGAGATCTATAAATAGAATGATTGGTAATTCCATTTGTATTTATCACAAAAAAAAAAGATAACATAAGTTATCAAACAAGCATAAATCCTAAAATGGATCGATAATAAATTAATCTCTAAAACAAAATATGATTTTTAATATAAACCATTCCTTAAATGTTTAATCTTATAATCCTCCTAGAAGCTAAAAATTCAAAATTAAACTAAATCCTAACAATGTCCGTCTCCTATATATCATAGGGTAGCTCTTGGTTTTCACATTCCAAACATGTGAACTCCTTCATCATGTATTCTCGTTAGTCATGGTAATAACGATAATTACCATACAACTTTATTAAAAACATGCATGTTTTATTATTCCAAGGTTTATTGGATATATTCCTCAAGTTCAAAAAAGATTTAAACATCATCCAAGGTATCATTACCCTTATATAAACAAATCCATAATCCTTACCAAGGAAATCAGTATCATCCAATTTACTTATTCATATCAAGAATATAGTTATCCAAACAATTATCTTAACATAAGGGAAATATTAAGGGTTATTTTACCTTATTCAAAATTTCACCTTTCCATTAAATCACTTTTCCAGTATATCAGAAACATTCAACAATAACTTCTAAACCCTGAGTGAATAACACAAACTAAATAATAATTACATGCTTCACCATTAATATAACAAAATTATTGAATAAAAATACATAAAAACATAAATTATTCCACATTATCCTTAATCTGTAAGAAGGCTGCCTCATCTTATTACATAATTCATGTTTCACTTAAAATTTCATCTATAGTATCCTCATCAGCAATAATATTACCATTACTCAGCACTCCTTTTGGATTCTCTTTATGATATTTCCACTTAGTGGATCGATTTTCATAATATCCATTCATTCCACACTTAAATAATTTAACCTTTTATGATTTTATATATAGGTTAATATTCTCATCCATTTCATTAACTGAACCCTTAATTTTTCCTTTACAGTTACTTTCTTTATCTTCTTATTTTCCATTGTCAAAACTTCTTTTTGTTCCTCTAATATATTCACTTAGGTGATTCTTTCCACATTTTTGATAGAAATGAAACTGAATAGTTTTTCTTCAATGGTCTCCATTACCAAAACTCTTAGTAAAATCCTTTATTCTTTTCTATGGTGAGTCTGAGATTTGGTTGAGGTGCTTGTTTTTAATCATGCTTAATGAAAACTAACTTGGCATGATCAGAACATCCTTAACACTAATAACATTCCCATTTGACTTATCATAAACAAAGTTTCTATCACTTTCAATGTTTTCGAAATTTTTTCAGGTACCCATCATTAAATAAAACCAGAAATCATAGAGTAAGAAACAACTATCATACTGGAAACCACATAATCATGAAAAGTCATAACTAGCATATCCAAATTAGGATATCTCTTTTTAAATCTATGACACCTTAGTATTATCCTCATATAAATCCCTAGAAATATCCTTTTAAAAATTATAAATGTTTTAAAATTTTGATATAAAATGGGTTCCCCATTAAAAGTCTGTAAAATTACCCTTCTGAAAATATAGGGTATTATTTGTAAAATTTGGTTTTTTTATTATCTTATGCAAATAAAATATATTTCATGAATATAAAAAATATTTTTTTTTGAATATATGACATATATATTTTATTAATATCATTCAAAAATTTAAATTAATTATATTAATTTAGACAAAACGACTTTGGGAGCATAAAAAATCATTTCTTTTATAATGAATTGGTATATATTTTCAATTCTAATTAATTGGTATCTAATGAATTCATATTACAAACCTTATATTTTTATAAGTTAGTTAATACTATACATAAAAACTATTTAAATTTCTAGTTTATATCATAATATATATATAATAATAATAATATTTTAATAATATATTATTTTTCGATAAAACTTGGTATTGTAAGTAATGTAAGCTACCGAAGAACATGATAGTGTGTGTAACACAAGCCAAAAATAGTGTTGCGTATTCTATAAGCTAATATGGTGTTGTTTGTAGTACAATATTATGTTGGTGTTTCATATAATGTAATCTAAAAATAGTTTTTTGTATAATAAAAGCTATATTCAATACTTCATGAAATAAAAAATATAAAAAATATTAAACTAATTTAAAAAAAACTAAAAAATATCTTAGGTTGTTACATTCTACCCCCCTTAAAATGAATTTTTCCATTGAAATTCATATAGGTTATTAAAATATTAATACATGAAAAATTATTTCATAGAAACCCACATCGTAAAAATTAATACTAAAACTTATTTTAATAAAATAAAAGTATGAAAATAATGGTTACCCAAAGTAAATCACAATTAATTTTCTACACAAGAAAATATAGGTGTATATTTGGGCATGGAGGAAAAGAGTAAAAAATAATAGATATTGGTAAAGATCACTGATCACCAGAAAGTGGGTGATCCATATAAGGTTAATAATCACAAAACCATAAAATAAAGAATTGTGAAAGAGGTAATTGATATCATCAAATATTATGATAATAAGAAAACATTCTAAATTACTATCCCTTTTTCCTAATGTGTGAATATTTTTATGAGATGATATACATACTTGGTTTTAAGACAACCTCACCCTTTGTTTTTCCTTGATCAATTTCCAATTTATCTCTTATTCTATGAAATGAAGTTGAATTTTTTATTCCTGAAGCATTAGGAGATCATGAGATCCATAAATATAATTACTTTTCATTCCATATATATTTGTTACAATAAAATAGTTATCACATGTTAAAAAATATGCATAAATCATCAAATGGAGATATAATACTTTAATCTACGAAACCTCATCCTATTTTTAACATAAAACATTCATTAAATGGTTAAACTTATAATCCTTCCAAAATCTAAAAAACCAAAATTTCACTAAATAATCTTTACATAAAGATCCAATATATCATTGTATAGATCATGGTTGTCAAATTCAAAACTATTGAATTTCTGCCTCATGTATTCTCTTGAGTCATTGTAATATCCTAAATTAAGATACATCCTTATTGAAAACATTCATACTTCCATATTCTATGGTTTATTGGATATATTCCCTAAGTCCCAAAAAATTTTAAACTTCGTCCATGATAGCATAACACACTTGTCAAAAAAATCCTTAATCTGTCCCAAGAAATCAGTACTGGCCAATTTAATTATTCATATCCAATATATCTTTATCTAAAAAACATTATCTTAACATAAGGAACATATTAAGGGTTATTTTACCTTACTAAAAATTTCACTTTCCATTATATCACTTTTCCAGTATATCATAAACATTCAAAATAATCTTGTAAATACTAAGAAAATAACACAAAATGAACAATCCTTGTATATTTCACCATTCATATAACATAATTGTTGAATCGAAATAGATACAAACATTAATTTTTCCACTTCATCCTTGAACCATAAAAAGGTATCCTAATCTTATTATTTAATATAAATTTCCCTTCGAATTTCATCTATAATATCACTATCAATAAAAATATAACCATTACTCATTCCTCCTTTCTGATTCTCTTCAAAAGATTTCAACTTAGGACATCGATTTTCATAATGACCATTCCTTCCACACTTAAATAATTCAATATTTTATGATTTTCTAGAGACAATAATATTACCATCCATTTCATTAACTAATCCATTAATTTTTCCTTTGTATATATTTTATTTGTGTCTATATTTTCCACAAATAAAACATCATATTGTTCCTCTAAGACATTCACATGGGTGATGTTTTCCACATTCTTGATAGAAGGGAAAGTAGGTCCTATTTCTTCAATGGTATCCATTTCTCTAACTCTCAGTAAAATCCTTCCTTATCTTCTTTGGTGAGTCTTGGAGTTGGTTAAAGTCCACGTTGTCAACCATATTCTGTGAAAACTGACTAGGCATGACCACAACACATTTCACTCTAACAACCATCCCTTTTTACTTCTCATCAGCAAATTTTTTGTCACATTCAATGTTTACCCAGTTTATTCTAGTTCTCACCGTTGAATAAAACTAGAAATCATAGAGTAAGAAACAATCATCATAGTTCAAACCGTATAATTATGAAAAATCACTTATAGGATTTCTAAATCATGATACCAAATTTTAAATCTATGACACCTTAGGCTTATCCTTAGAGACATTGCTAGAAATATCTATAAAAATATCATTGCGGATCTCAAAAAGTTTTTTCATACAAGTTTCTAAAGGATGACTAATCCTTATCTCTATTACGAAATATAACGACCAAAACATTTCATATAAGGACATTACATCACTTTTTTGTAATACTTAATACATTGCACAAACAAACAAACAAAGACCGTATTAGTTTAGTTCTTTTGGAAACATAGAAAACAAACTTATATACTGGAAGAAGATCTTCAATGTTTCCCACAAAATATCACTCCCTTTAGTGATCCTACTTAAAACCTTTCCTTTGAATGTGGAAAAAGGAAACATAAAAAAGGTGATCAAATATGATCAGTAAGGGTAAACAAGGAAGATATGTAAGTATAATATGAACCTAAGGGTTTAAAAACATTAGAATAGCATTTAAAGATCATACCCTGAATATCGAAATATCATATTAATGAGTCATGTCATAAATATTTTCAGTTTATAAGAGATGAATCATAAATAAATAAATAACATAATCCATGAAATAATAACATTGGAATAAGGCAAGGAATTGTGGAAGACACAAAATCATATAAAAATTATGTCCATAGTATTCAAGGAAATGTTTTTGAGGACATATTATTAGTATGGGTTCACTCACATACCATCTTGGTAGTCATGGTTCACTCAAATAAGCATCTTGGTAGTCATGGTTCATTCCCATAACCATCTTGGAAGATGAGGTCCTTTATGTCAATTTCATGAGATTAAATATTTACCCAATGCATTGATGGGATATATTGGTCCCACCCATCTCATAATAAAATTTTACATAAGTGTTCCATAATAACATAAATCATTCATTATATAATAACCCATGAAAATAAATGGGGTTTTTAAACATCCTTCAATCATAACATAACCCATTGAAAAGAAATTGGTTTTATAAATTTAATTTGATCATAAATATTAATCATTAATATAAAGAATATTAATGGAAACATTGAATAATACTCCCAATAAAAGATAATTAACATCAAATAATGTAATTATAGATGGAAGATAATTTTTAGATATCACTTTGATACAATTCTTGGGAAAATTATTCTTTTTTCATTGAATATATTTTCTTTACTTGAAATGTCGTGCAATTTTAAAAGAAAAAAATTATTTTAAAAATAATATTGTAATATTGTAAGGTAAGCTTCAAGGAATTAAAATTTCTTGAAATAATAAAAATCTATTTATTCCATTTAATTAGAAAAAATAATTTTCTCGTGCTTTTCTTGAAAAGGTCATAAAAGAGCTCATTAAAAAAATGAAAAAATATTCTATTCAAACAGTTTAATAAAAACTCATAAATTAGTCAAAATTAATTTAAAAAATTGTAGAATAATATTAAAAATACTTGGTAAATTAATTTTAAAAACCATGTAGATGTATGATAAATATACCGTAGTAAATACTAATGTATAAAAAATCTCAAAAATTAATGATAATTTGATATTACACCTTTTTCTTTGAAAAACGTTTTTCAGAACATAAACCATTTTTAAAAGCCTTTTTCCTTGCAAATAGATTTTTAAATTTATAAAGGATTAATTAAAAAATAGTTAAAATCATAAAACATTTCATTACAACCTTTTTCCTTGAAAATGGGTTTAAGTGATCTTTTAAAAACATTTCTTGAAGAGAATAATCTTCAAACATTTCAATGTGTCCCATACCACTTTGAAAAATTTCAATCCTAATCCTCATGAAATAATAACAATACATTAAGATTAAAATATAATAAAAATAAGTGTATTCCTAATATAACATGTCAAATATTATTATATACACCACGTAAAATAACATATGTTCATAACAAAACAAGGGTCTCAAGGAACGAAATTTGAGACAAAACTACATTACTCAATTTGTAACTTTTGAACTGTAAACCCCTATGAAACATAGATCATCAAATAAAAATGTAAATTACTATAAATTAAATTATTAAAGTTTTATAATTAATTAATGGTCAGTATGTATACCACATAATAGAAATAAGTGGTGAATAATACATGTATCTCACATAAATAAATATTGAGGTGAAATTCCCTTTCATCACATTTAGTTTCTTTAAAATCTGGTCAAATCTCCTGTATAATGGTTTAAAGAAGGTTATTAACTCATTATAGACAAATATGCATATTTATATTACCTTATGTGATGATTTTATAACATCTAACAACCCATTAATTAATATTATTTCATTATTTTCATGGTTTTGGGTGCGTTTGTTTCATAGTTTCATGATCGATTCATTTGTATAAAATTGTGGGTGTTATTTTAAAATGATATTAAAACTATATAAGTGGTATGAAATAAAATTAACTTACTTTAATAATTATAAATGGTACCATATATCATTTTAATTTCTTACATGAGGATGATTCATTAGATAAAACGTTAATGATAAATGTTTAGTTAATTTTGGCGTGTTTTTTCGAACACGAAGAACTAGTTTCATTTTATTTACTATTATGAGTATATATTATAAAAATAATATAAAATAGGTTATAATATAAATATTAATATCTTTTTTATCATGAAAAATATTTTTAATACCATCCATGAAGGTGGTAATGAAAAAACAACAAAAATAATATTCACAGAGGTGATTAACTAACATAATAAGGACAATACATTAATTTCTATGAATAATAGGAGATGAGAAGTGAAATTTAAATGATATATTCCATTATAAACATAAAACTACAGTATATACATGATTATGGTTTTATCATTCATTTATGGATAATGTTGGCAAGGAGAAATAGAAAAAGAAAACAAATTAAGAGAGGTGTTATGGAAAAATAACCTTTTGAATATCAACTCCTTAAGCAACCCTTGAGGACCTTACATTTGGTATTTCGGTGAGAAAATAAGAAATAGGATGTAGGTATAGTGAGTATGAGAGTTTTGGGAATATAATTTTTGATATAAAAGGATTTTTTGTTCAAAATGGGGTGGTGAGTGGAGGTATTTATATTTGAGGAGAGATGGGTTCAAGTGATTAAATAATTAAACCATTTTGAGGTGGCATTAACTTCAATGAATTTTGATGGAAAATAATATTTCGGTAGCTTGATAGGTAATATAAACACCTCAAAAAATAGTTAAATTCTTTAGTTTATAGGTATTTTAATCCTTTACCTCTTTAATTTTAGCAAGATTTGTTTTTTTACTTATATCATTGTAAATAATATTTTTTACCATGATAAAATTTTTTATGCCTAAAAATTAATTATGATCTTAAAAACTAATTTGAATATTTTAATTTCAAAAAATTAATTTATTTTACCTAATCCAATTCATATAATTAGAAAAAATAGATTTAAAATTAATCTTGTAGATAAAATAGAAAATGGGGTTTTAAAGTAAAAAATTCAACATTTTGAAATGTTTTTATATCTAATTTCAATGGTAAATTGATTAAAATGACCTAAATTTTCCTTATTGGTGTATAATTAATCTAATTATAATTTTAAACTAATTTAAAATATAATGTAACTATATAAATAAATTGTATTAATAAGCATCTTTAAAATAAAATGCAGTATTTTCCACTATTCATCAAAAAATGAATCTAGTTAGAAAAATATCAAAAATTAAACAAAAGTAAATTTTGATAGTCTTATTTCAAAAAATAGTTTTATTTTTTCATTTAAAAATTCAAAATGTTTCAAAATTTAGATTTAAAATTGGTTCTCCCTTACAAGTTGGTGAAATTGCACTTTCAAAGAAAAAAAATATGGTTTTATGGGTAAAATTGGGGTTTTTCTTATATTATGCCTATAAAATCTACTAGATGAATATAAAAAATATTTTATTGAATATTATATAATATATATATATATAATTAATATCATTATCTAATCGTAATTAATTTAATTTATTCAGACAAAATGAATTTGGGAACCTAAAAATAAAATATTTCCTTTATAATCAATAGTTATAGATTTTCATTTCTAATTTATTTATAACCAATGAATTAATATTATAAATCTTATATTTTCATTATTTATTTAATTATATTCATAAATTCTAATTTAATGTATAGGTTATATTTTATTATATATTAAATAGTAATATTTGAAAAATATACTAGTGTTTGATAATACTCAGTCTTGTATATAATGCAAGCTATTGAAGGAACTCAATGTTGTGTGTAACACAAGTCAATAAATAGTTTTGTGTATAGATCAAGATAATTTGGTGTTGCATGTAGTGCAATATTATCTTGGTGTTGCGTATAACTCAATCCAAAAATAGTGTTTTTCATATAACAAAAGCTATATTTAGTGTTGTGTGAAATGAAAAATATTGAAAACATAAAATTAATTCGAAAAAAATCAGAAAATATCAGGTTTTTACAAGACTTGGTTATTTTATACATTAATAAAAACTCTTATACATGGGTTATAGTCTCACTAAAACACCTCCATAGACCCCCCCAAGTTGGTCGACATCCTGTAGAATTTGGGTAAGAGTGCTTGAGGTCATGTTGTTACCTTGGTCCACCAAATGTTTAGAGTGAGCTAGGTTTGATCATGACAAACTGGTATCAGAGAATTCCTTTTCTTTCCCATAACTATTTGGGATATGTTAAATAGGTTACATAAGAATTTTTCAGGGCCTATGATGGATATGACATTGGTGATTCAAGAACAGTAATTCCAGTAAGAAATATATGTTACTAGGGATGAGATTATGGTTCTTTATGTTTGATGTTATGGTTTTATATGATTTTCACATTGATAGACTCACATGGATGTTTGAGGTTCCAGATTTATCTTGGATTTTTTCTCTATTAATTAGAGGTAAGAGGTATTTCATTCATCATATTGGGTACATATAATTCACATGACATATAAGCCTATCGTTTTGATTTTTTTTTTGAATACTAAGGCTGTATTTCTTAAAGTGTCATAAACTGCTCATACTGAGTTTTCCCATATAACTAATCAGTGGAATTATACTCAACCAGGACAACATGAATATGTATCCTCTCCTGATAGCATGTAATGTGAATCCACATTATGATGTATATTGATCATAATAACATTGTCCCATAGTACAAGGGTTGTATGATGACCTAAGTAGGCTGACATAGTCATATAATTCCATATAGATAAACCCAAGAGGGTAATTATAATTCTCGATCTTGAAAATATAACTATTTTTGGTTATTTAAAGTGTTAGAAACAACCCATATATAATTTTACAATATATATTTGAATTCCACTCTACATAATTGAACTATGTGATGGTGTTTCACCAGGCATGAATCAACCTTGATGATTCTATTATATATATTAATGTTAAAAAATTTGATTCTAATTTTCAAGGGGTCAGTCATGTGTAGAGTATCTTAGTGAGAATTATTGCCCTGGTAAACTGATTCCTAGGCATGAGGTTCATGAACTATGTATACATGAGACCCTTGACTGGGCATCGAATTTTATGTTACCGTGGGTTTTTAGATGGGAACGTAGGATGGTTCTCATGATTTGTAAACAATTATTTTTTGGAAAATGTGGGAGAACTAAGTGACCCTATAGATGAAACTCATGATTCTAAGTGATTCATTTTCTAGATATGTGTGTGGAAAACCCATGAAAATGGTTATCCAGGGCCTGAGAGTTCTATATAAATGGAAATGCATGGGTAGATTTCATGGGTATGAGCTCATTTCATGGTGGCGTCATTTAATATATAGAAAAGGAACATTGGATGCATTGGGCCTCTTGTAATGAAATCAATTTTGGTTCTTCTAATTTTGGTATCAAATAATATTTTTGTGGGAAGGACTAGTTAAGCATCTAACTCAATGATTCAAGAAGAACATCCATGTCAAGACCTGGCCCATGCCAGGGCTCAAGTCACAACTACCACAAGCCCACCTCCAAAGTAAAAGGTGTGGTGACAAACACCGAAGACACAACAAACTCAAGGAGGAATTTAGCTATGTACTTATACACATGCACACATCTAATCAATGCAAAAGTGTTATGGGAAAGGGGTTAAAGATTCCACACTGATTTAAATAAACCAAACATGCATGAACCACTAAATATTATGGGTATAGTAAAGTAATCTGAAAGGGGAAAGGGGAAAAATGCATGCCCAACTAAAAAAGTGCCATAACCAATTAGTAAATGAAAAAGGAAAACCGTAGAGAGATCACATGTCCTAGTTCTAAAGCTATGACCATCATATGTAGTCCAAGAACTCATATCCCTAAGCTTCTATGAATTCACGATCAACATTTTCATTGTCTTCATAAGTCATGACACATGCAAAAAAATCCAATATATTAGTGAGTATAAAAATAATCAGTAGGATGCCCCAAAAAGGTGAAGGGGGTGTAGTAAGAGAAACACTAAAGAGAAAAATATCAGATAAAACAAGGTACGATAAAAGAGTACAGCTCAAACCAACAAGAGAGTGAATCAAAATTCATCCAGACATAAGGATCTCAAAATAGTGATAGGGTGAACTTCTCACCGAGTCTTCACTACCTATAGTACGAGATTGGACTTGTCCAACCATGAGAAATGAGAAAAATAAATCACATGGCATACCCTAAAAATATTTACCTCCACTGGAAAGAGAGCAATAAAAACCCAAGGAGTGTATACTGAAATAGAATATATATATATATATATATATATGTCAACAAAGATTAGGAGTTAACTCAAGTAGTACAATAAAAAATTCAATCATATATGATGCATGAACCATTTTTCCCCACAACAAGTGTCCCAAGATGCTGTGTCGATAAGTAGGTAATCAGGTTCTTGGTGAATAGATACATCAGCTACCCACACCTTCACTAGACTCCCCGACCTAAGATACACTCTCGAGAAACTTTGACACTTTTTCCCTAAACAAAAAAAAACTTTTTAAGGAAACATTCGAACAATATCCCAAGGGTCTAACCACCACTAATAATGATCTATCATGACCCGAATAATGTCTATGATCTAGTTGCAACTATCCCATGATTTCTTTAATAGGCCATGGGGTGGCGACAAGAGTGGAAGATAAAAAAAATTTCACAGGCCTTTTCATAAGTACCTGTACACACGCACACAACCACTCAATGAAAAAGTGCAGAGGGAAAAGAGTAAAATATGCTACAATTCTGTAAATGATCCAAACATGCATGAACCAATAAACAATATGAGTATATTAAAGTAAATTGAAAGGGTAAAGGGTAAAAATACATGCCCAACCAAAAAAGTGCCCCATCTTGGAAGTAAATAAAAAGGTCATGGAGCTGAGAGAGCCCTACTCTTGGATCCCATGCTACGACCACCGTATGGATTCTAAGTACTCATATCTCTAAGCTCTTCTGAAGTCAAGATCAACCTATCTGTCATATTCATATGGCACGACACGTGAAGTAAAATCCCATATAGGGGGGATTATAAAAATACTCAGTAGGATGCCCCCAAAAGGTTGAGGGGGGAGTTGTAGGAGATACACTGAAGATGAAAATAGACAATAGAACAAGGTATGGTAAAATAGTATAGCTCAACCCAATAAGAGAGTAAAAGAAAACTCATCAAGACACAAGGACCATAAAATGGTGAGAAGGTTAAATTGGCATCGATTCTTCTCTACATATAGTAGGAGAGTGGAATCATCCAACCATAAGAATCTATACCGAAAACTCACATGGAATACCTCGCACACCTCTACCTCTCCTCGAAAGAGAGTAACCAAAACCCCATGGATTGGGTACTAAAAAAGGATATGTGTGTGTGTGTTATCAGTCAAAGAATACCGAAAGATAGAGTAAGGGGATCTCTATTTCCCATCTCGTCCTAAGAAGAAGAGTCACCAAGAGTTCCAATAGTATCCATAAATGATGTCCATCAACCCACACTTCTTCCCTAAATAAGCAAGTCATAGGGGACCAATCACCACACCATGATATTATACTCTTTTGGTGGAATTGAATCACCCTCACCATTTTTGGTCATTTCACAAGGACGTGTCCTGGTGGAGAAATAATCCCTCTTCCTCAATATTCTAAAGGAACCTTAAACCACATCTTTGCATTGATCTACATAGTCGAATAGTGAAAAATCAAAGTAGAGGACCCATGCCGCAGTATGTTACAAGAATTCAACTCTAATAGTAGAGGTATAGGACCAGTACCCTAGTTCATTAGGGGAATTCCAATATAATCATTAGGGATCTATTCCCTAGTGCGTCATGGGTATAACACTCGAGAGTCAACAAGGAACCACTACCAAGCCCTACTAATGGGGTAATACGCTGGAGTGTATTGCATGACAAGTATCCACATAGGACCCACACCCTAGTGCATCAAGGGGATTCCACTATGTTCATTAGGGATCTGCACCCTAGTATGTCAGGCGGATCAACACTCTGATGTTTTTGTAGAGGACCCACGCCCTAGTGCATCTGGGGGATTCAACTCTAGCCATTAGAGAATGCCGCAGCCCATCCCAGTAGGAGGGTAAGCCCAGTATTTCCCTAGTAATCTTGTTTTATCACTTCCATCATCGAGTGTCACTCATATATGCAACATGTCTAGAACATCTTGTATTGTATCTCTAAAGAAACAATGGAGGGAACTATCACATTCTATGTAGAAAAAAACTCAAGATAGGATAATTGTGAGAAAAATCTGAGTTTAAAAGAAATATATATGAGAGATAGAAGATTCGTAATGTGGTACACGGCACATGTCGGGCCTACATGATGTGTGACCCTACCTCATTGCCTACTCGTGTACCTATCCCTAATCTGGTACAAAACTATATACAGGTACCCCTAGGCATTCCACTATACTCCCAAAGTACACAACATATCTAGATTAATGCCTAATGAGCGCATGATTCCCATTATTCATCCAAAGGGAGAAAATATAATTATATAGAAAATCATCTTCAAATAGATATGGATAACTAAATGGATCATACCATTGTGATTCTTATGAAAAATCACAAAAGAATGACCATTCATTAGCCCAAATTGGATGCCCAATAAAGATGTTGAATCTCTCAACATTGTACATGAATGGTGCTTCATGGGTCCCACACCTTGATCCTAAAATAAATTATACAGATCACACAATTACAATCCTCACCGAAAAATGCATGGGATAGACTATTAATTCATCGAAAATGCACAACCATTGAAAAATATTCATTTCCCTACAACATGCTCGAACTAGGATTCATGGGTCCCACACCTCGGTTATGGTTTAAACAACAAAAATTGGTCTTGAAATGCCCACCTAAACAATAGGATCATAATGACCTTAATGGAACATCGATAGGACTTCACATACGGAAATGATGGCTAATCAAAGTTTTAATAATAAAAAAAATAAAATTTATTTCTGGGAAGCAATCCCCAAACCCAAAAAAAGCATCCAACAATAGCATCAAAAAGAACATCATGAAAACTGGGTCATGAAACTGCAAACGACACATCAAACAGATGCTCCATATAGGAGTTAAGTTCATATTTTCATTTGAAAATAATAATATCATTATTATTTTTGGGTGTTTTATAGGACTAATACCTTATTCGGAAAAAGGTATCCAAAATTATTCTTCAAAATTCCATTTAAAATATGGGAACATGCATCCACTGATGGTGCAATGAGGAGACATCACATGGGGAAGTTTCGGCAGATTAACTATCTTATTATAATAATAATAATAATTTTATTATTATTATATTTAATTTATATTTAATGAAAAAATAGGAATCCCCTCCCCCATATATATATATATATATATATATTCTCCTTTGACATATTTACTACTTGATAACTTTCAATACGCCTCTGCGACAATAGCCAACCAGGATGCCAGCTCCAGTTTATAATGATGATTCCATGAGCGATAAGGCTTTAGTTCATGCTCCATCATGTGATGCCCTTTCTCCAAGTGGGTTGGTAGTAGCACCTCTACCTGTTGAGCATCATTTAGTCCTAACAGAGAGAGATGGGGACATGTGTAGTCAAAGTGTGCTTCGTTAGTTCCAGTTCTAGAGACTGTTGAGGTTCTACAGTGAACAAGATCCTCAGGTTGTGGAAGATTAGATATAGTTGATGGTCTGACTTTTTAGGCTTGTCTAGATTTTGATAGATCAGATTGTGGCTTTGGCAGCCAATCTTTTCCACATAGTAGCTGGGTGTTTGTGGATCTTTATTACTCGAATTCGTGATAAATCAACACTCATATGGGACTACTTTCAGCAGTTGTTATGTGAGGGGAACTACCCCTCCTTCTTACATTCAGTTCTGATTCAAGAGCTTCTTGCACTTTAGTATGGAGGGATGAAAGTGGTAGATTACACTGCTAGGTTCACCAACCATACATGCTACTCTCTAGACATGATCCATGATGGATACTTCCAATCAAAAAAATTGAGTAGGGACTCCGTAGGGAGATTTTTTCCAGTGTAGCACCCCTTTGCATCTCTACCAATGTCGGGGTAATAGAGCGGGTACTGGTGACAAAGAGATTTTTGTCAGAGGGATTCCAGGAAGTTGGAGCTGGTGGTGGGTGTCTGAGTTTGAAGTCATTAACAGCGGCTAGAATGCACCAGTTGGTGGGATCATGGCACCAGAAAACCTTTCATGATCAGACACAGACACTTGGTTAGGTACAATGCAGAGCACCAGGACAGATCAAGTAGGGACAGTGCTATTCATGTGATAGGCGAGGTCACATGGCATGAGACTTCCTAACTAGAGATTCAGGTCACTTTAGATAGATAGTAGATGGATTGACATAGTAGAGACTGCACCGTGACCAGGGATCCCCCAGGTGGGGATAGGTTAGTCCCTAGGGAGGTGATGCTAGAATATGGGTGGGGGGAGCTGAAGATGGTGGACGATGCTACAAGATCCTTCCACCACCCCAGCCAGGCAACCCATTTCCAGCTTAGGGATCTTGTGTTTGGGGTTGTGGGCAGCCGGGTGCTTTAGATGTCTATGATATTATAGTGCCCTAGATGATAAAAGTTATGAATTGTGTATCTTCTACTTCTTGGAGTAGTAATTTTTAGACACTATGTGAGGTACTCGTTTATTCCAACTTCTTTCTATAGGTGTTATCAGGTAACACAGGGCATCAATGTAACCATGTGTCCTTATTTTTTGACCTCGATTTGAAATCATGAGAAATAGGGGTCCTTCCACCACCGAGACACATTTTTTTGTTGCAATAAAAACCATGAGGGTGAGTTCGTGCCGCCCATGTTGGATAGTATCGAGGTGTGGTGGATGATTCCCTATGACTTGTGCATTCATGGAAGGGTTGTGTAGTGGAGTTTCAGGGTACGTCCTAGAATTCCCACAGGAGTTTTTTTCTGGAAATTTTTTTCTTCGGATTCCACTTGTGGTTGTGGTGTATTTTTTTGTTTGGGGTTGATCTCCTTCTAAGAGAGGTGAATACACATTGGGTATGCCACATGCTTCTTGTGTCTAACTTCTTACGGTTGGATGAGTTTACTCACCTACCTTGCTCGTGGGTACCTTTGGGTACTCAATGTTCAAATATCGGTTGAGGTGATTGTGACCCCATGAACAGAACTATGTGACTCACTACTTGGTGTTAAAAATAGTAGTCTTCTCATTTAGGATGTGGAGGCACTACCGTCTGGGAGAGTGCTTTGTGGTTTACTCAGACCACAAGAGCCTTAGATACATCTTCACATAGGGAGAACTGAACTTGTGATAGCGGTGCTGGTTGAAATTCTTATATTAATATGAATTAGAGATAGTTTATACTCCAGGAAATGGAAACAATTTATTATATTCCCTTAGAATTAATTCAAAGGCTCACTTAGAGTGAAAATATTCAAAGCAGTTAGCATCCCTGCAGTTGACCATGGTGGAGTAGGAGGGTACTCTTTTCCTTCGGTCAATGGTGTTGAATCCTTCACTTATCGAGCATGCGAGAGAGTCCTAATTTTGGAAAACAAAATTTGAGATATTTTGTGATCGTATATCCACAACCAACACACCATATGGATATTCTGAAGGAGTGGATCATGAGAACTGGTTATGGGGACAAAAAAAGGTTTCAATTATGATGCAGGAGGAGGTGATGAGATAGTTCCATATTTCTCCCTTAGTTGTACATACCGGTGTGGGGAATATGTAAAGGGGTATTCTATGGCATTTTTGGAGGCCCAGTTTGAGATGAAATTTTGTTGAGTTCATCTCATGATGCCTCACCTATTAGTGGGTGAAGTCTCAACGCTATGTTTGGTCGGGTTGTTATATCCTTTTAAAATCCCAGAGTGAAAATGGGATGGTATATCCATAGACTTTGTCATAGGGATTCCACGCACATATAAGTTCCATGATTTCATCTAGGTGATAGTAGATAGACTCATGGAGTTAGCACACTTTCTTTCTTTTAGGGAGTAATGTTGGGTATAGTGTTTGGGGTAGTTTTATGTGTGGGAGATCATCCCCATTCATAGGTTACTCTCGATGATTTTCTCTGATCATGATGCATGTTTTATTTCATGACTGTGGAGAGGCATACAGGAGGAATTTGGGAGGAAATTTCAGATGAGTACATCTTTTCACCTCTAGACCGATGGCCAGACTGAACACACTATTTAGGTGCTGGAGGATATGTTGAGGGTGTGCGTGTTGGATTTCAACTGGAGCTGGGAGGATCACATGCCTTTGGTTGAGTTTTCATAAAACAACAGCTAACATTCTACCATAGGCATGGAACCTTTTGAGGCCTTATATGGAAGATCCAGTACAGAACCATTGCTCTAGATGGAGGTTGGAGAGTTATCCCTCATGGGACCAAAGCTGGTTCAAGTGACAGCAGAGAAAATATAGGCCATCCATCAATGGATGTAGATCACCCAAAGTAGATGTAAATACAATTTTTACCACCTTAATATGACCTTGGAGTTATATAAGGGAGAACATGTATTCTTGAGAGTCCCCCCATGATGAAAAATGTGGATTTTCAGTTGGGGAGACAAGTTGTCCTCAAGGTTCATTGAGAAATTCGATATCATATAGAGGGTTGGCGAGGTTTCCTACTGCCTTTCCCTTCCCCAACAGCTATAGAAGGTGCACAATGTTTTCCACGTGTTGTAGATGAGGATATATATGCATGACCCTACACATTTCATCATCAGGAGTGGACCTTATGTGGATGGATCATCACTTTGGTTCATGAGTTTTGGAAATACGGAAACATGAAGAAGTTTCCCTCGGAGTGGGTGAGCTAAGTGTGGACTTAGTGACCCAAGTTTTTTCCCTAGTTTTTATTTTTGGGGATGAAAATCATGAAAGAGGTAATGATATAGAGTCCTTGTTTTTTTACCCTTAAGACATTGTAAAATTTCTACATATATTCCAGGGCTAGGTGCTGAGACAACATGCGATTACAAGGCCTGGTGTAACCAATATTAATTTTATAAAAATATTAAGTATTTTTATACTATTAATGAGGAGGAAATGGTTTATCTCTCAAATATTAGTTCAAATCAGAAATCTGAGACCACGATTGAGTATGAAAAGTGGCATTTACCCAATGGGGTAAATAACTTTTTTCAGCGTGGGAATTTTGTTAAAAAAGTCATTAGGGGCATAATCATCGATAAAATAATTAGAATTTATTCTTTTATGTTAGAAATAATTTCAAATAAATTCTGAATGGGTACTCATATTGGAAATCAAAGACCCCCGTTGATTTTTTAGGGAAACGTTTTACCTAAGTGTGACATAAAATGAGAGGGTGCAAGATGTTGAGATCACACGACTATTATCGCAGCGGTTAAGCCTTATATCTTTAACCTAATTCCAATTCTATAGATATGTGTTTATTGTTTTTGGTTTTGGGTTTCCTCTTAATCATCCCACCACCATGGGGGAGCTCTCCTCCTTTTTAGATTCAATGATGAATCCTTGGCGGATTGTAGTGGAGCCATGGAGAACATGTTCAACGATGAACATATCCAACAAGGTAGGATTATTTTCATTTTTCACACCCTTGATTTAAATTCCTAAATTATTCTTGAATTCATTATCAGATTTTTTTACTTTTAACATCAACAGTGCGGGCCAAACGTACACTTCCATCGACCAACCTTCATTTTGAATCCCATATTTGTGTGTTCTTAACCTTTTCTTTCTGGGTTTCATCATTTAATTTTCACCACATCTAAACATCAACCAATCATTGATAAGGGATTAGATCTATATATATTAGGACCCAAGAATTTAAAATCTTGGATCATTTAAATTTTTTGCCATGGAATGGTGGTGTCACGGCTCGCAGAAGGGGTAGCGCGGTCGTACGGTGCATGTGAGGTAATCGAGACGGCGGTCCTATGTAATTCTGGGCGAGGCGGTCTGACAGTGGGATGAGGCTCCAACATGCTGGTTTAGGGTGTCATGGAAAGGGTAGTATGGGAGGCTTCGGCGGTGGTCATGTGGTCTAGAGATGTAGACCATGGCTGTCAAGTGAGGTGGCCCATGATGTCAAGGTGAGGCGGCCTAAGGGGATTGGGTGAGGTGTGGAGGCTGCAGGCGGAGCGGCTAAGGGAAATGGACATGTAGTCAAAGGAGGAGGGGATTCCTATTTTTTAAATAAAAATTAAATTTATTATTATTATTATTAAAATGGTTAATTTTCGATAACTCCCTTATGCGACGTTCGATCGATGCACCGTCAGTGGAGGAATGACCCCATCTTGAACGGTCTTTTTCAAACCAATGTTGGATACCTTTCTCTGACCTATGAATCAGGACTATAAAATGTCCTAAATAATAATGATATTTCTATTTTCAAAATCTAATTTGAATGTAACTCTTGTAAGGAGTGTCTTTTTTATGTGTCACATGTGGCAGTGCGACCCAGTTTTCAAGAAGGTCATTTTGAGATTGATGTTGGTTTCCTTTTCAGGTTTGCAGTTTAGGACCACAAAACACCCATATAATAATAATAATAATATATTATTATTATTAAAAATTTGACCGCCCAAAATTTCCACATGTGAAGTCCAATCAATGTGACATCAACGGTATTGGGATCCTATTGTTTAGGCAGGCATTTCAAGACCAATTTTGGATTTTTAAACATAAATTGAGATATGGGCCCCATGAATCCCGGGTGAGGCATGTTACGGTGAAATTCATCTTTTTCAACGAGTGCCCATTTTGGATGAATAAAAGTTGATCTCGTGTATTTTTAAATTAATATCGGAATGGTTCGATCTGTATAATTTATTTCAGGATCGAGGCGCGTACCCTACGAAGCATCATTCATGTACGATGATGAGAGATGAAGCTTCTTCCTCAGATTTCTTATTCGGGAGTAGAATGGTCGATCTTGTGCACTTTTCCAGAAGGATCACAATGGTGTGTTATATTTGGTTATCTGGGTCTGTTTGTAGAGGCTTTATTGTAAAACTAAATTTTCACCCTTTAGATTAACAATAGGCATCATGAGCTTATCAGCCTTTTTTTCAGATATGTCGTGTACTCTGGGAGTACACTGGAATGCCTAAGGGTATGTGTATACAGTATAGTACCCGAGTATGGCTAGGTACACATCCTGGTGATGAGGTAGGTTCACATGTCATGTGGTCCCCACATATGTCATGTAACACCTTAGGAATCTTCTATCTCTCATATCTCTTTCTTTTAGACTAAGATTTTGGCCCATTCATAGCCTATCCTGAGTGTTTTTTCATGTATAAGGTGATGGTTCCCTCTATAGTGGCGTTTTATATAAGATTATTGATGTTTAGAACATGACATTTATTTGAGCGATACTCGATAATGGAAACGATCATATGAGATTAACATAGTAGTATCAGGCTTACCCTCTAGCTGGACTATACATTGGCGTTCTCTGATGACCAGAGTAGAATCCACCTAATGCACTAGGACACAAGTCCTCTACAAAAACATCCTCATGCAGATCCCCCTGATGTACTAGGGTGCAGATCCCTAATGACCAGAGTGTAATCTAGCTGATGCACTAATGAATAGATGCTCGATAGCAACTTTCCAAGAAGTACCCTCAAACGTATTACCATTCAGTGGGGATTAGTAGTGGGTCCCCATAAACTCTCAGATATTAATCCCCTGATGAACTAGGGAGTGGATCCCAAATTATTAGATTTTAATCCCCTTAACATACTAGGTAGTGGGTCCTATATTTCTACTTTTAGAGTGGAATACCCCTCACATACTAGGGTGTGGGTCACTTACTTCTTGTTTTCACCTTCTCGCTATGATGGTTAGTGGAAAGAGGTGATTTTATGTAACTTTGGTATCACAAGAAAGAGGGAGAATTTACCCCATAGAGACACGTCCTTGTGACACAACTTAAAAACCATGATTACGAGTCAGTTCCACCCAAAGAGGATAGTATCAAGGTACGGTGATTGAGACCCTTTGACTTGTATGCTCAGGGTAGACATGTGGGGTGTTGGGCATCATTGATGGATGCTCTTAGAAATAATGGGGAATCTTCTTCTTAAAATGAGTTATGAGATGGATATCCCCTTACTCTCTCATTTTGGATTCTTTGAATGAGGATATATATCCTGTTTCAGTACCCACTCCTTGGGTTTTGGTTACTCTCCTTCCAAGAGAGGTGACGACACATGGGGTATGCCACATTCTTTCCCTCTCTAGCTTCTCATGGTTGGACGAACCCAGTCTCATTCTTTAGGTAGTGAATAATTGATTATAAGTTCACCATCTCACTATTTAGAGATTTTTGTGTCTGGATGAGTTTTCTTTCACTCTCTTATTGGGTTGAGATGTACTATTTTACAATATCTAGTGATGTCTTCTTTTTTCCTCATTATTGTATTGTGCCTTATCCAAACGATGGATAGGTTGATCATAAATTCAAAAGAGCTTAGGGATACAGGTGATTGGACCAAGTAGGTTTTCGTAGCATGGGATCCAGGAGTGGGGCTCTATTAGTTACTTCCAGGTTGTGGAAATTTTTTGATAAGGAATGTATATTTTTCATTTTCCCTTTAAATTTAAATTACTTTACTCATACTATTTAGTGGTCCATGAATGTTTCGTTTAATTACAATTATGTAGCATCTTTTTCTCCTTTCCCTTTTCTTTTTAGCATTGAGTAGTTGTGTACATGTGTAAAATTACATAATAAATGTCCCCCTTTGTTTTTTGTGCCTCTGATGCTTGTCACCACCCCTAGCCTATGGAGGTGGGCTTGAGATAGTAGTGGTTCGAGACCCGACATGGATGGGGTCATGACATTCCATGTGTGGTGTAAATGTGGGTGGATAGATTTTTTTCTAGTATGGCATCAGATGATAGATAATCATGTGGTAATGATTGGCATATTTTATGTGCATGTTTATAAAGAGGAACAACAACAGTTCTTAGGGATTGATAAGATTGGCTTGAAAGTGAGTGTGGTCAGTTTCTTAGGCACATGAGACTATTTTTTTGTGATGCGAATCATTTCTCATGGGTCTAGTTTTTTGATCGAGTGGTATGGGATAATATGACCGTTGTCCTTGGATAGATTTGAGTTAGTTCATGTAGGTTAAATGTAGTTCTTTGTGAGTTGTAAATCTATGAGAATGTGTGCATGATCCAAGGGAAAATGAAGATTTATAAAACACTTAGAAGCATGGTGGCTTAGGGTTCCAATGAAAACAAAGAATTCCCTTAATGGTATATGAGACAATGAAGTTGGATCAAGTGTGGTGACCCAACTGATTTTGTTGAATCTTGGTTAGATACTGACGGGATAATATAGTTTTTGATCGAAAGGAGAAATGCACATATACTGATGAAACCCATTGAGTTTTCACATGAGGAGAAGTATGGGGAAACCATATGGTTGGGATATTTTCATAGGTCATTGGGGGTATGGCCCTTTTTTCCCTGAATTTTGTTAGGTGTCTTGGATAAAGATCTTATGATATGGAAATGGGTTGTGGTAAATATTTTATGATTAAATATTAAGTGCAATTGGGACAATTATGATTATACAATACATGAGGTAATGGACAGAGTGTGTGTCAAAAACACATGGACATCATGATGGAAGGTTTGGAAGTATAATGGGACTAGTCTATGGATAGTTTTTAAAGAATTTGTTGCTAGTGGAAAAATGGATCTTGATTCATCTATCTTTTTTGGTGAATGTTCGGAGTAAAATCATATCAAATTTCAGATAGATTCTAGTCATTGTCATTGGGATTAGGATGAATTTGGATGGTTTGAGTATGATTGGATCAATGACGTCAATGCTTGTTTCATTAAAGAGAATTCTAGTGGGGTTTAAGTTGATTGAGGATCCATATGTGTGAGCACACTAAAATTATGGTATAAAATCATTGACTTTGTCTGAAATATCACCTGATGTCCCACCAATTAAGGCATCATGATTGGGTGGTCTAAAGTACGTTGAAGGGTGTGGTCTAGTGCTTTCAATAAAGGTTGTTCATAGGTGTTCTAAAAGATATTTTTTGTGTGAATTTTGATATGTTTCATTATAAACCTCATCTATAGTGTCATATCAGATATGGTGGGTGTGTTTTGAGAATTGACCATGACATTTCAAGAAAACACTGGTGTATTTGAGCCATGTGCATAGTCTGTGAATACTCATTGGATATTATTTGGAATCAAGATGAGGGATGAAACCATGTTTTGACCAGTTTTTTTGTTTTTTATTATGTGTGGTAAATTGGATACCATACAGGGTGCATCAATATAATGTGAGATGGGTGTTTCGATTGGTATTTCTTATGGTGGGAAGTGTTATGGCATGGAATTGACCATTATAATATAAGTACTATAGAGGTGATAATCATAAGTTGAGTGATCAATTGGTCAATTAAACTTAATTTTCCTAGGATTTATGGGCTCTTCGCAGAGTCATATTAATTTTTCTATGATAATTATGAGTTTTTGCTTAGGATCGGGTGGTTGTGCGCCTTATGTTTGGAGTTGTGATTGAAGAGAACATTGGTCATTCATGGATAAAATATTGTCTTCTAGATTTGAATTGAAGACAGGAATATGTAGGGACTTATGGTGGGATTATTTTTGTGACTTATTAGCGATGTTAAGTATTATGGTGGGGAGATTATAATACTTTGTGTCTATAAGGGCCATGAAAATTAAATAGAAATTTAAATTTTTAAGTTTATTAAAGCAGTTATTTAGTGGACAAGGATTTGAAAATGAATTATGAGAGCATAAACACCTTAAAATAATATTTTTGGACTTGGTGTGATATTTGGATGGGTCTCGGGGGTCTTAGAGTAGCATTAGGAGAGGCTGGGTGGATATTATAGCCAAAACTGTAGCAAAACCACCAACTCGACAATGGTTTCTGTTAAAAAAAATTCCACTGCCTATATCCACCAACTAGTTAGTGGACTTCTCAAGAACATTGGTGGTCTTAAAATGGGGGATGCACCCCTCCCCTTGAAACATAAATAAGGGTAATCACCTCATCATTCTACCTTATTTCTCACATGAACCAAGTACAAATCCCTCTTGGGTTCCCAATGATCCCTTGATTTAGGGTTTTTTTTGAGGTTGTTATTCTAGAATTTTAGATATGTCTTCAAATCTGGTAATATTATTCAATCAACTTCTCCCTTATTTTCAATTTTCAATTTCCCATATTATGGATTTATTATTGATTCCATTGAATCATGGTGGAATAATCCACTTATCAGGGGGGTTTTCTTGACATGCGTAGTGAAGATCTCATGATGACATCATCCCACCATCACATATCATTTTGATGAAGGTATGTTGAATTTACAATTTTAGAAAAAATTTGCCTTAAAATTAAAATTTACCGGTAATTGTTTTGGAACTATTAGTTTGAGATTTGGCCTAAAATAGGTTCATGAGGATGTCACGAGTGATTGGTGAGCATTTGGTCATGGATCTACTGTGATGAGGTCGAACGATGAGCTTCTTTTAGTTTTTTCTATTTAAATGAAAATGTAAATTTTTTTTAAAGTTATTATAGTTATTTAATTAATTATAATTATATTATAATTAATTAAATTGATAGTTTATACATGATATAATCTTCAAGTGTTTTAGATGATCACTAGAAGGGCTTAACGATCCTTGGTGGGAGTTTTCAGGCTGCTTTAAAGAGGGGATTAATTTCAGTTTAACATAGGTGGTCCTTATGAATATACCATTTTGTATTATTCATTTATTTATGTGAATGTGGTATGTGTGGCCTCTCTTATTTGATCAATGGACCTCTATAATAATTTTAAATTGTTTCATAAAAATGAAATCTTAATATTGAATAGAATAAGGTTCTGAGGTCCCCATTATACCCCTGTGTGCCGGCTGGACATATTGGTCACCAATATTTAATGATATAAATTTGATCATGTTCCTTGGAATACTGGAACCTTATGATCTGAATTATTTAATTAAATTGAAATTGATATGGTGTATTGGATATAGAGACAGGTGAACTAGTGACTTCTGGGTAGAGGGTAGTAATGACTTTGGATGCATATCCAAGGGTTTTTTCATGTGATATACTATAGAGATGTTTGGATAATTGAGAAGTCCCTGGGGAAACTATTCATCCCCCACTAGGTTGTGATCACTTGTGTGGTTAGGCGTTGCCAAGACTAGTTATGGTTCGGGTGTCGAAACCGACCTAGGATGCATATAAATAGGTATGGGATTAAGGAAATAACATTAGTGTGACTTTCCTTGGATGTCATGGATACTTCTCTGTGACCTTGGGGACCCTTTTAGGTTACCCTACAACTTGTAGCCTCAATGAGAGGCTGGACTTGGGAACATATGGAGATGGTAGTGGGTTCCCCTTAAAACATGTACCTATGATGTGAGATTGAGGTCCAATTGATAGAGGTGATGGTTTTAGGAATTAATCTAACCCCAATCCTGTATTTATAATTTTACTTATTTACTTCAGATTTATCTATAAGTTTACAGACATGCTTCCTAAGATTTGACCTATGGACCTGGGGAAATATGACAGTGACATTGGAGATACCAAGAGGTGCTTCCTAGGATCAAGCTTTTGAACCTTACACGATACTGTTTCAATATAATTTGGATGTGATGAATTCATCATGGAATCATAAATATGCATCCTAGTATCTATCTTTTAGCTATGTAATAATTCTTGGGAGGCTGGGATATAGCCTCAGGTCTATATGAGACTCCATAGATTCCATGGGTCCCTAGGATGCCTAAAAAGCATTGGATCTATCCATTGAGTCTTGTGGACTTTTATCACTATTATTATGATGAGACAGCTAAGTCACCCCTAGAATCTATCTAGTCAATCTTGATGAAGTTACACATACCTAATGTTGATGCCCCAGATGCTTGGGATCTAGCATATTATAAGGGTTACATAGAAGATTACATGGAATAGTGACTTCCTGGGATTCCTAGGAATTTTAATCAATCCTTTTATTATATTAGTGTTTTTATAGATTCCTATTATTCCTAGGATATGGGTATTGATCCATTTATGAAAATATTTTTATAGCTTTGAGAAAGATTTTATATGGATGTATAGAGTGACTCCTATGATTTAGTGTGTTGCCTTAGTGGGGGAACGATTATGTGATGTGATCAGAGACATCACAACACTAGTGGAAGAAGGTATGTTCGATCAGGGTCACAAGCCTAAGGATTTACATTGATGACTATTACTAGGGTATGACTTATTCCCTATGAGTATTTATTCTTGGAATGGTCATAATGGAATGTTAAACCCTGAAAATGGCTAATGTATGTAGTATAATGGTTATTTATTCTCTTTAGTATATTTATTTATTTTATCTAATAATTTTTAATGAACATAAACTTATTATAATCATTATATATGTGACCACTTTGGGGTTACCCTAATGATTTATAAACATACAACCTGCTCAGGAAGCTATAAAACCAGGGTACCTGAGCAGAACATTCTCTTATTGTATGCACGGGTTGAGTAGAGGCCCAATATAGTGTTGATGATCAAGTTCAGGTAGCTTGAGCAGGATTAGAAATCTAGATGAGGTGAGGCTCTAGAATGAAGTTGATAGTGCTATACTTTTCTTTTATTTTTTTTATTCTATGGTATTGGTATATGTTGTCATCTTAGAAGGTGATCATCTTTGTATAACTGTACAACTTCTACATAGAATATTATTAGCATTTTAGATGTTTTATTTACTCTATATACTCTTGTATCTATTATTGTTGAGGTATGATTATTGGTTATTTTATCTATTAAAACACACTCAGATATATTTTTTATATCCTCTCCACATAACCTTTTTAGAACCCCACTGCTAGTTAGCAACCTCTAGTATTCAGCAAGGCGTGTTTGAGGTCATATTGTGACACCAGTCTCCCTACTATTCAATGTAATTAGGTTTAGAGTGTGACATGAATTTCCATCTTGAAATTAATATAAAGAAGCTAGAGTTTAGTCTTCCTTTTATTGTGAGAAGATAGTGGTAGTGTTTAGATTCATATGTCTTCCCTCATCCATGTGATTATCAAGTGTTTTACTATCTCTAATTTCATCATCTTTTATTAGAGTAACACGAATCACTTAGATTATAATAGGATACCATTAATTTTTTATAATTAGAATTACTAGTAATACCATAAGAGAATTAGTTTTCTAAGATCTGAAAGATTCTTGGATTTGATCATTCAAGTTTGATCAAAATATTTTGAACCAATAAGAAATGGAAATTAAGTAATATTTACTTATTTAATTTTGTTCTATATTTTCATTTACATATATTTATCTTGTATAGTTTTTCTTTACTCCTTCGTTTCATTCAATTTGTAGGTATCATCATGAAAACCATGAACTATTTTTACGAATTCTTTAATAAATTTTTAAAATTCGTTGATTAATAAGGTTTACCACTATGAAGTAACATCTGCTATAAATACTGTATTATATAACTGATTTATTTTTATTCATCTAGATAAACACATCCTTTGATGAGTGAACATGAAATTAAATAAACCATTAATTCATTCAAATAATGCTTCATCTCAAAAGATATTATGTATCATATATTGATGTTAAACCTTACTGTAATATACCTCAAATTTCATGTACTAATTTTAGTCCAATTACTATCTATAGTGTAAAAAAAAATTTGATGTTTTGAAATATTTTTAGAGTTTATAAGACATGGGAATCTTGAAAGAGAAGATTAAAAATCCCACCCCCTCGCCCACCCCTACCCATAGTAATATGTAGCACAAGGGAACTATGTACCTAGTTTGGGAGGGTCTGATAACTTGTAGAAAGGGAAGTGGCCCTGTAATGGTTGTACCACCACTAACTACCTGGTGAGGCTGAGCTAGGTACATGGTAAGGTCAGAAAGTCCTTGCTCATTTGTGAGTAATGTACTCGGTGTCCCCAAGAGTGTTTTATTTTGGAAAAGTCCTGTAATCTAACCCAAGTCCCCCTTATTTTCTTCCCTTATCCTCTCTAAACCCTAAATCAGTTAGACCCATGATATTGGGTATCATTTCACTTATAATATCTCTTCATCCCTCATCTCTTATTATATTAAAGTATAGTGGGAACAAGTGATATTTCCATGGGAATTATAACACCATCTATTCCCTAGAGTCCCCTATTTTGTTTTACCTTTTATCCAATTATAATCCCTAATTGTGATGTTTTATAGATAAAATTAGGCATTTGTTAGTCTTCACTCAAATCAGATGCAATTATTTGATGAGTGATCCACCTTAAGGCAGTGGAAGAAATTCCTTACAATGTTATGATACTTATATGTGGTCTCATGGTATTACATTCATGCAGGTGGATGAATTACCCAGACAACATTCTATTTTAGGTATTAAAGTGTTAGGGTGGGTCCAAATTGATATAATTTACCCCTCAATGGGTATTTTTGGAGAAAATGGATCAGGTTTGGTTAATCCTCACCCTTTTCCATGGAAAAAGGTAGGATTCTCCATCTAATCCCTGATCTGGAAGAGGCCTCTGAGCGGCGGCTACCACTCTCTGCGTGGGGCTGGGTTTTCTTTGAAGCTGCCTCCTTCCCTCCTCTGGCATGGCTCGATGTGAATCAAAGTCATCTCACCTGGATCAGCTTTGGTCGGCATCACTTGGTGTCGGCTCTAGCTATCAGCTCCATCTCATATCTTGGCGTTGTCTTTGGTGTGAGCACGTCCTGGCGTCGGTGTGGATCGACAATGGATCTGTCTGGCGTTGGCATGACCCAGCATCTCCTCTAGCATGCTTCCGGCTTTTTCATATAGTGTGGCTTGGTGTTGGCTCCGAAGCGGCTCGGAGGGGGGAGGGCCATTTCAAGTTTTGGATTTGGATGTTTCTACGGCTCTTTCATAGGTTTGATTTTAGTGGTTTTTTAATTTGTTTTGATGGCCTTAAAAGTTACGGAACTGTTTGCTTAGGGTGTGTATTTCGCTGGTTTGGTCCTCCCCTCCCCCTCTCCCTCGCTTCTCGTGGCTTGCCTCAACATCTGCGGTGGTGGTTGGAGTCTCATGGAGCATGGGGGGTTCATCTGGAATGAGTTTGGAATTCTTCTCTATGATAAATCTGGTGGGTTTATGTTCATGTGGTTGGCTAAAAATTAGAGGAGCTGTTAATCGCAAGTCTAGTTTTGGTGTTTTTTGTCTACTGTGTTGAAGGCTCGGGATTGGTGGGAATGCTGGTTGAATGTGGAATCAATGGAATGGATTTTGATTTGGCCTTCTCTTGGGTGATTCTAGATCTTGATAAAGATTGTCAATTTGAATGACGGTGTGGTTGATTTTGTATGTTAAATGAGTTGTTTGGTTGTCCATAGTTAATGGTGTTTGAAGTTTTTTGTGAATTTATATATGGTTTATCACTTTTCCTAAAAAGTGTTTGTTGGTTTCTCACTTTTTCCTCAAAAGTGTTTGGAAAATAAAAATATCAATTTTCAGTCAGTCCATCTAATCCCTGAGGCATAACTATAATAAATAAAAATATTATTATAACATACATCACTAACACAATCCTATTTATTACATCATCATAATACAATATACACTAAAAAATTACACTCATTATAATGGACACAACAAGTGAAAACAAATAGATAAAAACATATAGAACCACCATAATCTTGGACTATAGAGGATAATATTCTAAAAAAATAAAAAATATAATTGATAAATTTATATTAGGAAGAAAAAAATAGAAAATGATATATTAAATAAGATAATTATATTAATACTTTTAGAATATATAATGGGGTGTGTTTATAAGGGGTAATATGATCATTATAAAGGTCATGAAACCATTAGAACCTAATCATTGGGAAATCGATCATTATAATAATAAATTAAACTTTATTCATACTTGTGTCCAACAAAATACAAATAATAATTTCACAATAATATAATTACTAATTAGTTATAATTTATATTAAGAAATTAATTATAATATAATTACACATGTATTTCCTTTAATAAAAATGTGATTTATTCAAAATTAGTATTAAAATTTTTGGTACCAAATGTATGTCTTTTAAATATAATAAGTTTTTAATTTAATAATTAAATTATTCATAATTGGGAATTTTTTAAATAAAAGGAATATTGAATTAATAATAGTCATGTAAAAATTAACAAATGGTGAATTTTTCATAATTTTCTAAGATAATAAATTTTTTAACAAATTGTAAAATGTGGTAAGCATCTACATAAAATATTATGACCTAATTATGTTGTAAAAATTATTTAATAACTAATATAAGTAAATTCATGACCAAAAATATTTTTTAAAATAGAATGTATTTTAATGAAATAAAATCAATAAAAAAATTATAATGGACCTTCAAAAATCTAAAATAGAATTTAATATTTAAAAAATAGTATTTCATGGAAAAATAACATTTTCATTTCCAAAGTAATATAAAATAATTGAGTTTAGTAATCAATCAAAAAATGAAACACACCATGATTTAAATTTTAAAAATCAGGAGTTAAAACTATAGGCAGGTCAATAGTTTTATATTTTTCACAATGAATAATTCCAAGGTGAAAAATACAAAATTAATAAACAATTTTCCCTCATTTTCTATAAATACCTACCAATCCACCAACTCCTATTTACTAAAAAATATTGATCAGGTTTGTCCACTCATTTTTCCACTCAATAGTCTCTATAATGTGTTATTAAAGTTTTATGGAGTTCTTTCTCAATATATAAGAAACTTATTTGCATGGTAAGGGTTCCTAATTTCTTATATTTATTTATTTATGTAATCCTTCAAAATTATTTTCTTATTTCAATGTAAAATTTTATGGGTTTTAGAATTTTATTATATAAAAAATGAAAGTATAGGAAAACCCATATATGTTCTCTATATATCCTTGGTAGAGTCAACAATTCCTAGAAATAATGAACATGAAAATGGAACCCATAAATTGATGTGTAATCCATTTTTTTCTCTTCATTGTACACTTTATAAAGATCGCATTTAGCAGCATATGAAAGCCACCAACCCCTGAGGGGATTACACTGAACAAAGGTTCCTATAATGTTTCATGAGGATCTCTAAATACAAAAGTTTTTCTAGTATCTTCTCTAAGTGATAAACTACGTCCTTAAAGGAAAAGAGTATTGAGATACTTACATACAATTGGCCATACCCAACATGAGGGATATTATCCCTTTATTCAGTAAATCTATATGTATCTCATTTAATGAAGAATGTTTGACTTATTTAATATATCAATATACATTATTTACTACTAGAATTATTAATTGAATTAATTTAATTAATTAAATACATTTAATCCATTGATAATGGATTATAACTGATGAAACTACATGGGAGATGCATGAACCTAAAGTCATGTTTATGTGGTAGATGCATGCACTCATCCAATGAGGTGGAAGATACATACCCATAACCTAAAAAATTAGGTTCAATATATTCTATCATATGTATCATACACATATTTTTTTATTCATAACCAAAAATCACCCACTTACACTAAAATCCACAATGACTTGATACAAAACTCCATAACTCTTCATGAATCTATAAAAAACCCTTTTCGATACTATTTTATTTAACTCTGTTTATTTTGGATTAAAAACACTATCCAAAAAACAATCTTTATTCAAAAGACTAATGGTGTGACACTATGGGCTTTAATTCCATTTAAAAAAATAAAATCCATATTTTGAAGATGTATGTAAAAGACAACTCTAGAAAAGCATTAGTGATACTCAAAATATGAAGGGGTCTTGTCTGATATCTATCAAACATACTCATATCCCTATAAAAACATATACACCACAAGATGTATCATATAAATAATATTTATACCTATATAGTCCCTTTTACCATGACATTGGGTTACAACTAGGCAAGGAACATGTCAATCTAGTCTAAGAGAACGCATATTATCTTTATTCTCTAAAATATATTGGCCTGGTTAATGAACAAATCACATGTCATTTATCTAGTGCATGATCACAACACATGTCCATCATCTATTTAGTTATAAACATATCATTTTATTCTATTAATTATTTCCTTGAATCTCATTAGTCCAATTCAATCAAGGTCCAGATGTCATAACTTATCAATCAAGTGGACAAATCCTATCTTGGTTGTGCTCTAACGAAATACATGATCAGTAACATACCCATCCACCCCTTGATTATTTAAGTCACTTTTTACTTATTTAATAATTATATCAAATTATAATAGTTCTCATTCTAGGTATCTCATCAATCTTAGACAATGTGGATTTATAATAAGAATATACACCTATTAATATCAATGACTACATGACGATCAGTGGGATATACATAAGTGGGTCAGTTCAAGTAATAATTATCTACTTTTTACCTCTTTAATATATTATTCATATTTCATATACAACCCTTTTTAATGAGTACAATATTATATTCATTATAATCATAACATATCATTACAACTCATATTACTCTTCTATGATCAATGCTAATAGAGAAATTAAATTCATACTTTGAGGGGATATTACCGTTAAACCATTCTTGTAAAATAACATATAGCACAGATGAATGAATGATAAATGGATATTTCCTTTATTATAAAATCATGATACATTATATATTAATTACTTTAATCTCTCAAGTATCAAATAACAAGAGACATACCATGATAGACATGATTTTATTGTAGTAATGGATTCATCAATAGATCTACTACATTATCTTATATATCCACCCAATAGATATTTATATCACCCTAATTGATAGCTCCATTATTGTCATAATAGATATCAATTTCTCCTTAAATTCTAGGAACCAACTCTAGTTCAAATATGATATTCTAGACACAAATAGATTTATTTATAGCATTGAGTATAAAAAGAGTATTGTACCTCGGTTTTCAAGTCTTCTTTGGGGGGGGGGGGGGGTTTGGAACTCTTCTGATTGATTTCAATACTGTTTAAGAAAAACACCAAACCATATTGAGATTTCATATCATATCTTTCATATTGATAACTCCCATCTTTATAACCTTTTAAAAAAACATTATATACTTTTTTAAAGACCAACAACACATCCTTAATCCATATCAAGTACTTAACAATTCACTCCCCAACAATCCAGTTACACTCATAAAGATTGGATTGGTATATACTTGTTATTCTAAGTGCATAGGTGACATCAGTTTGAGTATACAATATGGGATACAAGATAGAACCTATAGTGAACACATATGTAATTTTATCCATCTTTGATAACTCTTTTAAGGGAACATTAGTATTGATAAGATTCATTCCATGAAACATTAGTAAAGACCCCTTCTTAGATTTATCCATGCTAAACCACTTTTTCATTTTATCTATGTATATGGCTTGGAAAAGTCCAGGAATCAAATTATATTTGTCTCAATATATCTTCATAACAAGTGTGTAAGTATCTTCACCCATATCTTTCATTAAGAAAAATTTACCCAACTGTATCTTCATAGAGTAAAGTGTTAAGATATCATTTTCAAATAGTATGTTATACAAACAGAATACAAAAAACGCTACTAAAATACCACTAATTTACTCATATACACATTAATCAATCATGTTATTGATGAAACCAAACTCTTTTATTACATAATCTAATCATATATTTGAACTCAAAGAATATTTCTTCAATCCATAAATAAACCATTGCATATTGCATACCTTAGTAGTTTATTTTGGAACATCCAAATATTTGGATCGTATCATATACATATCCTTGACTAAATTCTCATTTAAGTAAATTGGATTTTATATCCATTTTATATATCTCATAATAATAATAATTTTATATAGATAGTAAAATATGTATGTAATTAATCATTGATAAAGGTGAAAGGAATTATTCACAGTCAATAGTGTGAATTTTTCTTAGTAACCCTTTACCACCGTGAGATATTTATTGGTATAATCTCCACCATTATTTTTGATATTCTAGAAACAAAATCCACATTAACCCTATGGGATTTACCCCTTTAGGTTCATCCACAGAGTTCTAAACTAGGTTAGTGTTTATAACGTCCATTTTAGATTCCATGGATTTTAAAAAATTCAAAGAATCAAAACCTCTCAATGACCTAATGGTAGGAAGTATGTTAATAATTTATCAACATTACGTCATCATAATTCACCCTAAGAAATTTATATCTCTTGGGTTCCTAAATAAATATAACTAGACATTTAAGGATCTTTGGTAACTTGATTCAGTTTATCTTTCATAACTCGTTATAAAACCTACTAAACCTCAATATTATGAAATTTTCATTTTCTTGGTCTTTAACTTCTTCACGTAAAAAAATCATAACAAAAACTAATAAATACATATGTATTCTCTCAAGGAAACACTATCTCAATCAAAAAATAATTTTCTTTCTACGGTGATACAAATAATATCCCTTTGTTTATATGGGATATCTGTAAAATATTTCAGTTTCTAACTTGCGAAATATCCTATTGGTAAAAAATCATTATACAAGTGATTTTCAACCTAGAATATACATAAAACATATTAAGATGTTTTCTAGTCCATATCTCATACAGTGTCTTTATGACTACCTTATTTGGAATGTAGTTTAGTAAAAATGAAATAGTCTCAAGAGCGTAACCTCAGGATTAAATAGTGAGGTTACACTGACTCAACATCAATTAAATTGTGTCTAACAGGGTGTGATTCATCCTCTTAGACACACCAATCCATTATGGTTTTCAAGGATGAATAAGTTATTAATTAATTTCATAATATCTCAGAGATTCAATGAATTATTATATCAAATATTCAGCACCTCGATCTAATCAAAGAATTTTTATAATTTTACTAATTTATTTTTTAATTTATTTTGAAATAATTTGAACTTTTCAAAAGTTTCATTTTTATTGTTACATCAGATACAAAAAACCATACATACCAAAGTAGTTTTTAAATGTAATAAAGTACCAAAAACTGCTAGATTATAGTGTAATCATTGGTCCAAACCCATCACTTTGAATAAGATCTAACAATCCACTGAATCTTTAAAAATTTTATTCAATTTTTTTATTCCACTTTCAAATTAAACAATATTCATATGTATCAAACAATTATTTAACTCCTTGAGATTTTATACAATATTGTTTTTAAATAAATTTAATTTTTTTGATAACTTAAATTACAGGAAACACCGAGTTTTAATGAACCATAATGTATTATATTGTTAAAACCTATCCATAAATTTGGTGTGAATAAATATAACTAACCAAATTACAAAAATTATATGGTTCATACATGTATAAAATAAATTTATTTGAAAGAAAAAGAATTTTTTTTCCAAGAACTATTTTTATGTGTGTAATTTGTGTTTATCTTAATAAATTAAATTGATCACTATTGGTGAATTATTTATTTATATTTATATATTATATATTCAAATAAATGTTTTGTTAATAAACTTAAATTTTTTCTAGGAATTAGATAATAGTAAATTCAGTTTTATGCTTCAAACTATATTTTTCCAAAAAACTGTTTCATTACATTTTATTTACTTATTTTAAAATAAAAATTTAATTATTTTAAAAAATATAAAATAAACAAGAACAAATATATTATATAAAAATGTTTACTTAGAGTAAATTTTTTATAATTTTTGGAAAAAGATTTTTTTTTCAATGAAGAGTGAAAAATTCTGATTTTAATTGAAAAATAGCTTTTCATTTTAAAATTTTCTAAAGTTAAATATAGTTTTAAAATGTTTTAAAATTATAATTTTTTCAGTAATATTATAAATATTCTAATTTATTTTTTTAATAAATTTTATAATGAATTTTCGGTATGAACTAGCCCAAGTCAACCCTTAACTGGTCAATGAGTCCAGCTGACGACAAGTCTTTAGAGGCATGCCCGATCCTCCCGGGATGGAAAAAAGCACTGAGGGGATCAATAGAGTACATAAGGTAACGATTTTTACCAAATATAACCAATTAAATAAACAACGTAAAGAACAAACAGCCTAACATAAATTCATATGAAAATTGAACTGAACAATATTTTTACCTGAAAGTGAAAATATAACTGAAACAAAAACTCCACCAACCAAACCTAAAAACCATCTGAATCTATGTGACATAACAAGACACTCTGTAACAAAATGATTACACATCACCCAAGGTGATCGAACTCAAGCTAAAACCTACATAAGGGCTAAAAATAGAAGAAGACTATAGGCATGAGTATTAAAATTAAGTAGGTTATCCTAATAATATACTCCTAGTAAACATCATTTAAAATAAAAGAAAAATAAATTATAAGTTTTAAATAAAATATATAAAATTATTTTTTTTCAAACATGCTTCAATGCTATAAAATTCTCCAGACAAAAACATGCATGTTTTATAAATAAGAAAGATAGTAAGAATTTTTCAAAGAAGTGAAAATTCAAAATGAAAATCACTTTCAATAGTGATATTTTAATAAACGTAAACTATTAGATAAATTACACACTCTTCTGAGTTTACCAAAAAAACACACCATATTCTGACGGTGAGTAAAAAATATCAAATGAGCACATATCACGAGAACACCCCTAGGCACTAGTTCATTGTGGTCCCTAGGTACCTCTTATCTCAGTAAAAAGTAGCCTTAAAAATAATTATTCTCATGCACACAAGACACTAGTATGAGAATAGTACATAACCTAGTGGTCCCAAACATCGTCATCATCATAGTTTAGTCATTGTTTCCATCATCAAATGTTTTAGGTGAAATAGGGACAAAACCCCTCTCGATCATAAGTTTACTAGTACAGGCTTGCCCACCTAGATACCCAGGTTTTCCTTTTTTATGATCAAACAAGTTAAACACATATAATATACCATTTTCTATTGAATATTACATTTAAAAATCATAAAAACATCAAACATACCACACACAGGTCTCATGTTTCTTTCTCGGATCAATAAACCACCAAAATTTTCAGAAAATAATTTCAACTGGTACAATGAGCCCTTACATATAAAATCCATTCAAAAATGTTATTTTAATGAAAAATCCCATGATACAATATAAAACCATATTTTTAATATCCAAGACCATTTAATATATCAATTTTATAAACCATAAAATTTCCCCAAATGATACAACATGAAATACACCTGGAAACCATTTTTATAAGAAAAAATGTCAAACGAGCCTTTAATAATTTCTCAAAACTAACACTTTCCAAATGTAAAAGTTTCACTTTTAATAAATATTTTTATACACACCATTTATAGTAGAAAAAAACTTTCATAAATCTCTTAAAACGTTCAAGTTACACATCCAAATCACGACAATTTTGAAAAAAATGCCAAACGAGCCATTTTCCAGCAACATGGGCCAAAACAAGTTTACCAAACAAAAAAATATAAAAACTAAATTAATTTGGAACCCTTTAAAAGGACCCCAAAATTCCATTTTTCAATCTTCCATCATATTTAAAAATCCAAAAAAACATTTTAAAACACACAGATCACATAAAATCCAACCGAGTAATTTACCGAACACATGGTATGCACTTTTAAACAAACAACTTATTTTAAGCATGCGAAAAGGGATAAAATATCATTTTATTCCATAAATTTAATAAAGCTACTTAAACATGTTAAAATTATCATAAACCAGGTTCGTAATCTAACAGAACATTTAACTATGCAAGCTGTGTACAGGTCTATAACAAAACAACCCTACTTCTCTCAAAAAAGGTTTAAACAACCATTTTTCACACCAATAAAATTATCCAAAGGATTAAAAACAATAATAAACATATATATCAGGTTCAGAATGAAAACAATTATTAAACTTAAATGATAAAGGCATGTACAAGGGGTATGTTGCCTCAAAACCATGGAGGAAAGGAACCGCACACCCGATATCACCCACTGAGGATCCCAACACTCTAGATCTATGAGTATCAGCCCTAAATGAACCAAAAACCCATAAATAATAATTTCATAACATAAAAATCGTTCCTTCATGATTAGAGGAGAATATTAAACCTAAATAAAGTGGAATGATAAGGAAGAGGGGGGAGAAAGAAGAAGGAATATCATCTTGGAAACTAGATAACTCTTTATCTTCCCCAATATATACACCCTTAGAGGAAAGGTAATGGATTGGAAATCCTTGTAGAGTATCCTTAGATCTTTAAGAACCAAGTAAAGAATATTTTTATAGAAAAGAGAAAAAATTAAATGATTTATGAAAGAAATAAATTACATTACCAAATTTGGATGATTTGAGAAGACTTAAGAAATTTAGCCCTACTCCAAGAATAAGATGATCTCTAAAGGGGGAAAATAGAACATGATGGGTGAGCCTAGGGTCCTTAATATTTAGTGAGAGGTGGAATCAAAAAAAATATTAAAAAATGAATAATATAAAAAAGTCACAATTTATTTTGGTTAAACTATAAATGGGCTCACAGGTTGGCCCAATACCTAAATAAATAATCCAAATCCACCATGACTATGAATTCCTAAGGGGGTCCAAAAGGATATGGTGGTTTTAATAGGTTAGTGGAGGAAATGTGTGAAGTATAATGGGTGAAAATGTTGAAAATGAAGGAGTTATAAAAAACTTGTTTTTATATCTGGAAATGGGCTCATGGTTGGCCCAAATATTGAAGTAACCACCATTTTCTCCAAAAACTCCAAAACATGCTATGGGGAACCCATAGTAGGATGATTATACATAGAATATAGTTCAAAACATAACATTTAACTCATCCATAACCCAAGAAAATTATCTATATTTTCAACAAACCGGATCAAACCCATGACGTGAAAAAAACCTAGGAATGACAATTCTCCCCACCATTAAAGCTTTCCACCCCCAAAAAACCACAACACATTTCAGCTGATTGATCAACACATAATTATTCCTTACTGATATGGTGCAGTCTCTGAAGCTAATGACACCTCAACCAACATTAATCGAACTTAACCCTCTTACCTCAACCAAAACACCAACTCCCAACCACTTCCCTTGAATCAACCAAAATATCGGGTCACTACCTCCACAACCAAAGCAAGAAATACATTGTTGGGCCTTCTCCCATTGAACGCAACAACCACCCAAACCACAGATAACTCATTAAATCCAAATATTCCAGGGGAGTATAGAATGGACTCCCCACTATTAAAAAACTACTTTCACATAACAAATTCTTAGGAGGAAACTCCACAAGACCCGTGGTGGTTCTCCCCACCATTAAGAACCAATAATCAATGACCAAACAAGAATTAAATATGAACTAGGAATAGGTATCTTTCATATATTCCCACTAAAACTCTCCCAAAACACCCTACCAACCCATGTTAATAGGAACATAACAAGAACATTTAAACCTTCCACTTCTGAACAGAGGGGATAAGAATTGGGCCGACACTCTGTGAACGAATCCAAACCCCAACCACTTGGGGCGGGGAGGGAAGGCTACCCAATCATGGGGCCAATGAAGCCACAAAAGATATAAAGCAACTAACTCACTAAAATGGTAGAGGCATGAACTTAGAAATACTACCCACAGTCCTCAGACTCATGAATACACGCCATCATCACTTCGAGACCTATGTCTAGGCTTAGATTAATGAAGCATATCCTACCTCACAGTTAGGCTTTGATAATACATAACTTAAAATCTTCCCCTTAGATCCACACAGTGACACATTACACTCCCATAATGAAATAATAGATCAAGGGACACCATGAAACTCTCTTCCTCAATCAATACACTTTTACAAAAATAATAACATGGAGATACAAAACACTATTTTCTATCACTCTAAATGAGAATTAGAATGGAAATGGTACGTGGAGAGACACATCATCCCCACTGAGCACAACTACCCTAACTGAGAGGGATACTATAATGGAAATTCACATTAAATTGATCCTAAAAATATCTCTATTCCAAAAAACAGGTGGAGTCATCTTTCGAAGAGGTGGATTTAACATTTGGAATGAGTACTTAGGTTTATCACCTAGAAATCATGCCAATAGAGAACCATATATGGACACCCCACAACATCTAACACATATTTTCAAACCCACTAAACATTTCCCCAAAACTAAACCACTAATGAGATCTCATATCAAGACACAAATAGAGTATGAATTTCATATCTTAAGGAAGCATACCGAATAAACAACACATCTAAGGTATAGGAAAATCCAACCACATAACCATCGGTTTAAAAAAGACACCAAATGTTTTCAGCATAAAACTTTTTAAAAAAAACTAACATGGTGGATTTTCACATTCACCAATGGTGTTTCATAAAGTATCACCCATATGAACGTTTTTGTGCCACCCCAGTCACCTAACCAATATTCCATACTAGACATGCATCCATATATCCATAAAACCACGCATATAAGCACCCATGAAAACACCAAAGGATAAAATAAATCAATCATCACAATAAAAAGAAACATGAAACTTTTAAAGGCTCATTAATCACAAAATCAAAAACCATTTTCTGATTTCACAAAACAAACCAAACTTCATCAAGAACCATTTGATTAAAAACCCAATCCATTTCATTTAATATAACTTCCAAAAAACATTCTATTCCAAATAGCCTTATCCCATTTTTAAAAATTTAGAAAGGTATCTTTTCATAGTCTGACAACCACAAAGGCCAAAACCCCTTTGCAGAAGAACGCTATCCATTAAAAACAAAATTTCCAAAACCAATTCATTAGATTATAACAATTTTCAAAATCCCAAAAAACTCAATTTAAAACAAATTTTAAAATCACTTTAAATTAATCCAAGATTTCCAATCATTTCATTTCAAGAAAGCATATGTTTATAATAAGGAAAATCAAGACCATTAAATAATTTCCTCTTTATCCCCTAGATTTGTTTCAAAAAACCCAACCTTATGAAACCTTTCTCATGTTAAATTTTGAAAACCCATTATCCACTTTTCAACAACCAACCATTCCTTTTGAACCTATTTTCACAATTCTCACACAAGGATTTTCAAAAGAAAAATATGAATTCAAGAAAATTCCAAGAGACTCACAAAATAGAACTAGTTTCGGAGGGGTGAATTGACCATATGGTTGGAAGCCATTTTTCAGACACACCGCCAACACAGAGATCGTTTTTAGGACCATGACCTATCAAAACATGAATTTGCAGGCCATGCAAGATCATAGAGAACACTATTTCAACTCCCCTTATCATATCCCAACATAGAACAATCAATAGAAACCGAAGACACTAATAAAACTAGACTTCCCAAGGACACCTAAGGGAAGGAAAGATAAAGATTTCACGATTCTATTATCAAACCTACCCCTAAGGTCCTTAAAATACTACTCATTCTACCTTGATATCACAAAATAACAAACTTACCCCTAAAAATAAGGTTCTACTATGATCTATCCTCGTCCTGATACCATTTTATCAAAACTGGCATGAGTCGACCTGGAACCGGTCACCTAGACCAACCCACGACACGTCTTCGGAGGCATTCATGATCCTCCTTGGATAGAGACTAGCATCGATGGAATCAATAGAGTACACAAGGGAATGATTTTTTCAAAATATAACCAATTAAATAAATAGTGGAAATAACAGACAACATAATATACATTAATATAAAAATTAAAATTAATAATATTTTTACATGAAAGTGAATATTGAACTGAACCAACAACTCAACCGACCAAACCTAACAACCAGCTAACTCCATGTGACCCCGCTGGTCACTATCCCCCACAGTGATCATACATCACCCAAGTTGATCGAACTCAAACTAAAACCTTCACAAGGGAAAAAAATAAATAAAAAACTATAGGCATGAGTATTAAAACTCAATAGGCTATCCCGATAATCTATTCCAAATGTACTTCCTTTAAAATAAAAGAAACATAAATTCAAAGTTATAAAGACAATATTAAAATTTATTTTTTTTCAAAACATGGTTCAATGCTATAAAATATACCTCACCAAAACATGTAAGTTTTATAAACAAGAAAGTTAGTAAAAAAATTTCAAAGAGGTGCAACTTCAAAATGAAAATATTTCTCAAGAGGGATTCTTAAAAAATGTACACTTTTAAATTAAACACACACTCTGCTGAGTTTACCAACCAAAAAATTGTATGCTGATGGTGAGTACAAAGTATCCAACGACCACAAGTCACAGGAACACCCCTAGGCACTATCTCATTGTGGGCCCCAGGTACCACGTATCTCGGTGAATTATAAACAAAACAAATATCCATTCTCATGGACATGAGCCACTAGTAATAGAATCATATATAACCTATTGGTACCCAACATCATCATAATCATTATTTTTTTATTGTTGTCATCGTCAAACTTTCTACAAGAAATAGGGGAAAAACCTTCGGATCACTAGCATACTATTACACGTCCGCCCACCTAGATACATGGGTTTACCTTTTGTGCTAAAAAAAGTTAAACATGTATAAAATAACATTTTCCCATGAATATTCCATTTAAAAATCATACACAAAACAAACATCCCACACACATGTCTCACATTTCATTCACGGATCAATAAACCACCTAAATTTTCATAAAACGATTTCAAGTAGTAAAACGAGGCCTTGCACATAAAATCCATTAAAAATGATCTTGTAAGGACAAAAATCCACCAATACCATATCAAAAAAGATTTGGTAGCTCCAAAACCATTTAATAAATCAATTTCATAGACTATAAAATATCCCCAAAATATAAAACAAGAAATACACATGGAAACCATTTTTACAAGACAAATTCCAAATGAGCCATTAAGAATTTCTCAAAACTAATATTTTCCAAAGGTATAAATTTAAATTTTAATAAAGAGGTGTATACAAAATTTTACATCATAAAATAAATTTCATAAATCCCTTAAAACATTCAGGTTACACATCCAAAGTATCACTATTTTTATAAACATGCCAAATGGGACATTTTTCAACAACTCAGGCCAAAACATGTTTACCACCAAAAACCAATTTGTTCCTAAAACCAAATATAATTTGTACAGACATAAAATGACCCCAAAATTACCATTTTAATTCATTAAATGTATTTATAAATCCAAACAAAATATTTTAAATTTAACTAATCAGCTAATTTCCAACCGGGAAATTTACCGAACACTTGGCATACACTTTTAATCAAATAACTTATTTTAAGCACGTGAAAAGGGATAAAATACCGTTTTCATGCCATAAATTTATTAAATATACTGAAACATTTTAGAAATTCCATAAACCATGTGAATAAACTTACAGAACATTTAAGTAGGAAAGCGGTGTAGACTTTTATAACAAAACAACACTACTTTTTACAAAACAAGGCTTAAATAACCATTTTGCACACCCAGAAAATTATCCAAAGTATGAAAAACAATAATAAATATATATGTAAGGTTATAAAAGAAAGAAAATCGTGAAACATAAATGATAAATGAATTTTCAATGGATATCCTACCTCAAAACCATTGCAGAAAGGAACCGCACACCCGATATCACCTACCATGGTTCCCAACACTATAGATATATAAAGACCAGACCTAACTAAACACAAACCCCATAAAAAATCAGGGTATAAAATAACTCTTGGTATTTAATGACCATGGGAGAGGATTAAACCAAAATATTGTGGAATTAGAAGGAAGAGGGAGGAGAAAGGAGGAGAAGTCTCAAATTGGAAACTAGAGAACTCTTCATCTTCCCTTAGATCTACACCCATAGAGGAAAGAAAATGGATCGGAAAAACTTGGAGAGGCTCTTTAGATTTGGAATAAATAGGGAAATAAGATATAGTGGGAAGATAAAAAAATGATTGATTCATGAAAGAAACAAATTACCTTACCAAATCTGGATGATTTGAGAATACTTGAGAACTTTAGCCCCAATTCACGAATAATATGAGATCCAAAGAGTGAAAATGGAAAATGGGGGTGCACATAGGGTCCTTGGGATCGAGTGAGAGGTGGAATCACAGAAAAATATTAAAACTTTAGTAATATATAAAATAAAGCAATTATTTTTTAAACTAGATATGGGATCATGTTCTTTCCAAATACCTGAATAAAAAACCCAAACCCACCATGATTATGAATTCTTAAGGGGGTATAAAAGGATATGGTGGTTTGAATATATCTGTGTCGGCCAAGTTGGAAGTGTAATTAGAGAAATTTTTTGAAAAACTAAGGATTTATGAAAGGAACAAAAAGTTTTATAAGTCTAAAAATGGGCTCACGGTGCGCCCAAATCTTGAAGTAACCACACTTTTCTCGAAAAACTCTCAAACAAGCTATGGGGAACCCATGGTAGGATGATTAGACCTAAATTTTAGTCCAAAAATCAACATTAATCTCATCCATAACCAAAAAAATATAGATATTTCCAATGAACTTGATCAAAACTAAGGCATAAAAAAATTGGTGTGACAATTTTGATATTAAAACTGTCTATACTTAAGAAAATTTTTTTTTGGAAACCCACTTTTTTGCAGCATATTTAAGTTTAATTTTAAATTAAGTTCTTAAAAGTTAATGAAATTAATTGGGTAAAATATATCAATTATTTTTAATTATCATAATTAATATTATACAATAATTCAAAATTGATTTATTTATAATGAAAAGTAAAACAATAAAACTTAATTGTTGTAGTTAAGGTTAAAATAGGTTTATCGAGGGGTTGATATAAAAATATAATTGTTAAAATGACATAAAAACTAGTCTAATTCATATTTTGGGGAAATATTAATATCTTATCTCAAATAAGTTTTGATAATGAGTCATTTTTTATCCCTTTTTAATGTGTAAAACATGGATATACCTTTGTCTTTTAAAAATATTATAGTGTGTCCTCTCCCCAACTTATAAATTGTAACCCCATCTTCTCTCTTATTCGCACTTATAAATACTTTTATTGGTAAAATAGATACCCAAATATCATCCTTAATAACCTCCCCATTTTTTATAGTAATAAATTTGATCATTTAAATGTTATAATAATTTTTTTAGTACTAAACTAAGGAGACTGTCCAAAGAAGAGGTATAATTCCTAACTGAGCATTTTTATTTCATTTCTTCTTCCACTTACCTATGATATTGTTAAAATATCATTATATAATAACATAATTATATCCCATATAATTATATGTTATTATTTTAATTTTATAAACTATATCCATCTCATCCTCCATCAAACGGGAAACAAAACTGTCGATCATATGTAAGGCGGATTACAGCCTCGCTAACCAATTTAATCCATTTTTCATCACCTCCTCTCACAGATGAATACAATAATAGATTTTACATATTTATATGATATATATAAATAAATTATACTTTTATAATTATAATATAACATCTATATTCTTACCTTCCAAATAGTTGGAAAATGTTAACATTACTCGGGCATATGTGTAGACTACTTCCTCTACATAGAAATGTGATAATTTTTTTCATTTTATTCTTTCATGGATGGTAATAAAGTTATATTTAATGAATATATAAGATATATATGTTATAATAATTATTCTATAAATTTAAATTTATAATTAATTTTTTTTCAATTCGTACATTGAAAAAATGGAAACAACATTCCTCTATTGGTACAAATTACCATCTCCATAAAAAATGTAATTCATTTTTCTATCTCTAACTTTTAAGGATGAACCTAAATAAGTATATAATAGATATATATGATATATATATCATGGTTAAAATTTTTGAGATAATGGAACCATAATCAAGGTATAAGTTTTATAACTACCAAGCCAAAATATACTTGAAAAACAAAGAAGTTATTACACAGGATAATGATTTTAACAAAAATAGCTAATTAACAGGTGATAAAACGGGTATAAGTAAACAATATATGGTATGAAAAATATCATAAATTTTAAAAAATATATTTATAAAAAATATTTTTTTTTTATATTGGGGGTTCAAATGTGTACAAAAAAATTCAAGACTTGAGGTATGAATTTTTCATCTCTCTTTTAATTTCATGGGGCACATGACATATTCACCACATGTTTTTTTATGTTGTACATGTGGGCCATGTATTTATTTTATGATTATTATTATTCAAATTATTATATATCCATATAATGGTATTCCTTTCATGAGTTTTAAGAATAAAAAGTTACCAAATTTGTAATGGTTTTACTTTGAAATCTCACTATTTCTCAGGGTTTTTTATGATTAAGTTTCTGATGATGAAATATTATGATATGTCTCTCAAGGAACTCATGAATTTTATTATCCTATAGTTATTTTACTTTAACTTTCATCTCTCTAAGTACCAAATATAGAAAAATAGTTTTCTAATGTAAAAATGATTTGATTTCTCTCTTTGGTTGAAATTTTTTTCTCTCCCATATTCATATTTTCTAAAAAGGTTTTAATGAATGTTTTTAAAAATATAAAATTATTTGTTAAAGTCATTTTTACAATTTTATACTTTAAAAAAATTAAATGAAATATTATTTTCATTTTCTGAAAATATTTACTTTTTAATTTTTATCAAAAATGTGAAAAAAAATTATTTTAATGTGTACAGCATGAACTATATTTCCCCCTATCATGGTCACTCAATTATTAAAAGATTATATTACTTGTTTCAAATGATATTTTAAAATAATATGTTTTAATTAATATTTGAAAAAAAATAGATTATAAATAAGTGATTTTAGAGTTGAAATGATATTTTCCTCATGAAATGTTTCATAGGATACTTCAAAATCATTTCAATCTAAGATAAAATCCTTTATTGTTACTTAAGATATACTGGGTATTTGATCCAATGATACCATCCTTATTCTTTATTTGGATCGTTTATTATTATAAATAAATTTTTTTTTGTGAAACTAATTTCCTTTCCATGGGTTATTCTATAATGAATTGATGAAATGAGTATGAAACCCATATCTTTCCATAAGTTATGCTATTATGAAATGTTTATGAAACTAGTTTATTTTCTATATTTTATTCTATGATTAAATAATTTTAAAACCTATTTTATTTTCATGGGTTATGATATGATGAATGTTTTATGACATTATGGAACACATGTGTATGATTTTCATTATTTTAATATTTAAACCTATATATTCCTATAATTAATTTGGTAAAGATTGATATCTCATGAGATAATAGGATTGGAATATGGAGTGATTTTAATACCCCTACCCTAGTAGCCTAGATTTGGTGGTCACTTTATTACATTGAAATATAATACAAGGAATTACATATTGAATGACCAAATATTATATTAGTATTAGTAAACTAGATGCATACTTGAAATTAACATTACAATTGAAAATATAAAATAAAAAAAGGGTTTATTTGAGAATGCCATTATTCCTTATAATGTATCCCTACATATTAATCAAAAACAGTTCATTATATCCAAAGGAAAATAAAACATAATAAAGGGGTGATCTCATAAGCTCATTAATGGTAAAAATACATCATAAATTTATCATGAATAAAAAATCATAATTAATATTGAAATTTAAATAACTAAAAAACATCTCATTTAATTAATAAACTAACCATAATACGGTAGAATTATATAATGATCGAATAAATCCATATAGATTATCACATAATCTTGAAATTTATCCATGGATGTTATAACTAATTAAATATTCCCATGGAAATTAAAAAATGATATCATAATAAGGGAATGCATAATTTCGGAAATCAGAAAAATATTTTCAAGGCCTTTAACAAAATAGTTTAAATCTGTGGAAATAAACCAATTTAATTTGACCAACTAATTTACCTCATGAGACATGTCGATTCATTGAGGGGACATCTAAAACTAGGCCAACTCCTTAATTACTAATTAAAATTAATTACTTATTTTAAGTGGTTAAACACAATCAATATAAAAAATTCATTTTTATAAACTTACAAATGAAATTTCAATACTTTTACTAATTAAATAAACATAATCATAAACCATCCAGAATAATATGGTGAATGGTAATAAAATTATACATATCAATTCAAACTGATCATAAACCATCCAAATAAAGAATAATTATGATATCAAAAAAATAGATCCCCAGTGGATCATAATTTAAATAAAGGGTTGATTTCATCGATGAATATAATACAATAAAAATGTCATTAAAACATTCATGAGGAAAATAACATTTCTAGTTTGAATATAACATTTTAAAAAAAAGTTCAAAAAAATTTAAATACATTTTTTTAAAAATAAGCTTTCAAACATATAAAATAGTATTTAAAAAATGAGTGGTTGTGATGCTGAGAAAATACGATCATGTCATACATATGAAAACAAATATTCCTTTCCCATTTTGGTAAAAGCCAAATAGGCCTTGTTTTGGGAATTAAATTATGATTACATTAGAAACATTTTTTTAAAATAAAAAATGTGCAAAATTTACTTTAATAAATGTTTTTTAAATGGATAAAAACATTTTTTAATTTTTTTATAAGACATGGATTTTGATAAAAAAAATAATTCTTGGTCGAAGAGAGAAATAAATTCAGATTTTCTTAATGGTATTTTAAATAATATTAAATAAAAAAGAGTGTATAAATGGTAATATTACTTGAAAAAAAATTAATAACTATATGAGATGGAAATAGATTTATTTTACATTATAAATATTAAATAATTCATCCAAGTGAGACTTAAAAAAAACAATCCTCAATAACGATGAGATTGTGTAATAAACCCTTATAAATTTGGTAAATTTAGAATCATAAACCCCATGAAATAAAAAAATTCAAATGAAACATTATATATAATTAATAGAAATATATTCATGATATAAGATATAAAATGTGGTATTATATACACTACACAAAATAATAAGCGTTGAATGTGGTGTGTGTCTCACGAAAGTAAAAGTGAGATGATAAACACTTACCTCAAGTTCAACTACTTTCATATATTTATCAACCTATTATATAAAAAATATATGTTTATTATTAATATATGACATAATTATAATAATATATATGTCATTCCATATATTATTTACTTATATCCTTTTATCACCCATTTATTAACAGTAGTTGGTTAAAATTAATATTTCGGGTGATAATTGCATCATTTTTCATCTATGTTTTAGTTTGGTAATTTCGGGCTTTTAAATTTTATCATGGTTATATAATATCCATAATTTTAAGCATGATATAAATATAATATATATTAATTATATATTTATTTATAGTAACCTAAAAAAGAAAGAGATAGAAAATGGATTACACTATTCATGGAGACGGTAGGTCGTACGTACGCATTAAAGCTATTTCCATTTTTATTAGTGGTTAGAAATAAAGGAAAATAAATATATATTCACATTTATATAATAATTATTATTTTATATATATCATTCATATTAATAAAATCCGTCATTATTACAATCCATGTGAAAATAATATGGAAAACATTTCATATCGCTATATGGAGGAAATAGTCTACAGGTACGCACGAGCGACATTATTCTTTACCATAAAATTGGAAGGTATGAATATATATATTTGATATTATATTTATATAAGTATTTATAGATCATAAATATCACATATATTCATTAAATTTATACTTACTATCTTATATTTAAGCGTAAGTGAAAAATGAATCACACTGCTTCGTGAGGCGGTAATATGTTGTACACATGAGTGGCGTTATCATACCCCCCACAGAATAAAAATTATTAATTAATGTGTGTTATTATAATTAAAAAAATATAATAATTTCATAAATATCTTATAATTATGTTAAATACATCATTATTTCCATCCTTGAAAGGTGGTGACAGAAAATGAATTACATCGGTTCGTGAGACAGTAGTCTATTGTACTCATGAGATATGGTTTTGTTTCCCAATTGATGGAAGTGGGAATGGATATTGTTTATGAAATTAAAATAATATAATATAATTATATATTATGTACTAGTATTATTATTCTATCATATTTTAATAAGGTTTTTAGGATGTGGAAGAAGAAATAAAACAAATATACATGTTTATGAATTTTATCTCTTCTTCAGAGAGAAACTTTAGGTTTATACCTAAAGAATTTTTAGGAAGTATTACTAATAAAAATTAGGCCTGTCATATATGGGGATATAATTAAGGTATTTTTAAGGTATTTTCCAAAACAAAACAGTTTGTGTAGTGTGAATAGGGGAGGGGAAGGGGTAGCCCTTTTTAAGCGGAGGAGAGGACACGCAAGGAATTTTTTAAAAGACAAAGTGACACCAATGTTTTTATCAAGCAAAAGGCCTCAAAAATATATCATTATAGAACCTTAGAAGTTAAAGGGTCAAAATATTTCCATACAATCTGTATTGGGAATGTTTTATGTCATTTTTAACCCTTATCTTCTCAATTTAACCCCTAATAAACCCATTTTTACCTTAACCGCAGTAATTAGTTTTTTATTACTTTCACTATTCATTATGGTAAAAAATTAAGTTGACCTTACTAGATAATTTTTTATATTTTTATATAATCCATTTACCCAAATTTAATTCATATAATTGAAGAAATTAAATTTTAAATTAAATTGTAAACACGGTGAAAGAGTGATTTTCTAATGAGAAACTTCTCATAATTATAGAATGTTTTTATATAAAAATTAAATATTAAAATGATTATTATTTGTTAAATTAGTTACTTTTAATATAATTTTACTAATTTTACTTTAAAACCAATTTAAAATATAATTTAACTTTGTAAATTATTTAAATGAAAAGGTTGTTTTAAATAAAAATCTTTATTTTTTCACTATTCATAAAAAAATAGTCTTTTTCGAAAAATTAAAAAAACTTTACCCAAATAAAATTTTGACATTTATATTTCAACGATTAATTTTATTTTTTCAATGGTATTTTATAAAAGTAGTTAAAATTAATTTTAAATTATGTGTAGAATGTGTGACAAATCCACCTTTAAGAAAAATATATTTTTTTAGAAAAAATATTTTTTCTTTAAAATGATTCTTATTTTATTTATAATCTATATATAACCATTTAATTTATTTTATACATGTGAAATCCATATAATTCTCATAATTTAGTTATTTTTTTTCATACCCTCCATCTCAAAAACTATGTTTTAAAAGTCATGTTTAAATAATAATATTTTAATAGAGTGTCATGTTTCGTCTAAACTCAGCATTGCATGCATCACAAGTTATAATAGAGATTGAATTTAAAGAAATATGTTTTAAATTAATAGGTTGTGATATTCTCTTCTATTCTGGATTTTTAATTTCATACATGCTATTGAACATAATATTCCTCCTTTAAAATCTCTAGGTTTTACATTCTACCCCCCCCCCCCACTAAATAAATTTCATACTTGAAATATAATATTGATCCTGCTAATCGAGGGTTTGAAATTTGAAAATACATTTTTTAAAAACTCACATCATAAAATGGGATAATAAAACTTCACCTTAATAAGAGATAAAGGTAAGTATAAAGGTCATCCCAAATAACACATTTCTAGATCTCCAAAAAGGAGAACATTGGTGGGAAATGAAAACATAAACATGGAAGAGAATACTAATTCCAAAGGATTAATAAATATTGATATAGAAAAAGGTCATCATTAATTTAACCACCATATAACCATAAATATATAATTAGTTAAAATACCATTGAGTCAATAAAATTGAAAATAACAGGATAAATTTTGCTCTCAAAATATTTTTCTTAAAGTTGATGGATTTTGTTAATATTATAAAAGAGAACGCTAGAAAATATACTTATAATCTCTTTGGTTTTTCTTTGATCAATTGATACTTCATACCTTACACTGTGAAATGAATATCCCAGGAGAAGTTTTATGCTTGAAGCACTGAAATTAACATTTTATAGATCATTATCTCAATAAAATAATGAAAAGTCATTCCTTATATACCATGATATTTTCCAAGACCAAAATGGCAAGAATAAGTTATCCAATAACATCTAAAGTTAAACTTAATGCATTCCATAAATATTTAACATTAAAAATAATCCCAAATAGTCCTCAACAAATTCAAATTCCAATAAATTAGAAGGTAGGCCACTAAATCAACATTATACTCCCCATACAATATAAAGTTTATCTTAATTTCATATTCAAAATATGAAAATTCATTAATAACCATAAAACCTTAATGAATTCATGAATTCATTGAAAAATAAAATATGAACATGTCAAATATATTCCAAAAGTTTAAACAAGAATTAAACTCAAAAGAAGATAACATAAATAAATAACCAATTTCATGATTAATAAAATTATCCAATAAACATTTATTGATCATTATTATCTCAATAGTGGCCACATATTAAGGGTTATCTTCCCACAATCATGTGTTTTCCAAAAAAACATTCCACAAAATCAGTTTTCGTGGTTATCGATTCAATTTATCATATGCTTTCATATTCTTAAATAAAATATACTTCAATAAAATCCTTATAAATTTTTTTCTTCTTATAACAAGAATGTAATTGATAAAATACTTCTACAACATATTTCATTAATTGAAATAGAGGCACTTTAAAAATTCCCATTCGACTATATCAATAGAATAAGAATTACCTAGATCCATTGGCTTATACTACAGTATATTGCCTTTATTCTTAGGAAATTAATTTTTACAGTTCCTCATTCCTTTATAGTTAAAGCTGAGAACATTAGAAACTTATTTCTTTCCCTTGAAATCATGAGCATGGTATCCTTTGTAGTGACCCTAACCATAGTATCCTAGAGCTAGTTTCTACCTTATTAAATTGGTATAAGATACAAGGAATCATATCCCAAATGACCGAATAGTTTAGTAGTATTTTCAAACGTGATATATATTTGAAATTATTATTATAATTGAGTACATAAGATACAATTTTTTTTATAAATCCCTTATTCCTTATTTAATATCCATGCATATCAATAAAAAACACTTCTTGGTATCCTAGGGAAAATAAAATATAACAAATAGGTGATATCAAATGCCCAATAAGGGTTAGAATATAGCATAATATATGATTAAATAAGTTATAATTAATATTGAAATGTAAATAAATGAAACAAATTCCATTTAATCCATAAGTTGATCATAATATGGTTGGAATAAATTATGATTAAATAATTACCTACAAATAATCACATGCACTTGAAAAAATAACCATGGATATTCTAACAAATCTAATAATCACATGGTATATCAATAAATAAATTCATAATTTTAGAATGAATAATTCCATATATCTAAAACATATCATCGAGGTCTTTTTCCAGGACATCTAAATAAACGAGTAAGACCATGGAGAAAACCCAATCCAGTTTGTCTCATGAGACCTAACAGTGTATCGAGGGGATATAAAAGGTCATGACCATCACTTACTATGTTCAATTCATTCTTAATATTAAATGGATAAAACATAGTCAATATAAACATTTGTAATATAAAAATAATATAATAAATTTTAATACTTTCCCCTTTCAAAAAACATAATGATAAACTATCCAGAGTAAAATGGTTAAAGGTAATAAAATTGTACATACCCATTAAAATTGATCATAAACCATGTGGAGAAATAATAATTATGGTATAAATAAAATATATATTCAATGTATCATAAGTAAAATATTGGTTTAATGTTGTTAATGAATATAAATACCATGAAAATATATTTATACTATTTTTGAGAAAAAATAGCATTGTATTTTGAAAACCACATTTTAAAACAAAAAGTTCTCAAAAAAATTGAAAATAAATTCCATTCAAAATGAACTTTTAAAAATGTAAAATAATATTTAAAACATTGATTGGTCAATATATTATAAAATTTCATTCAGTTCACGCATGTAAAAAAATATTTCTTTCATGTCTTTGATTAAATCCAAATGGGAATTGTTTTGAAAATGACCTAAAGATTCCTTTAAACTTTTTTTTATAGAAATAAATAATTGGAAAAAAATTATTTAATAAATCATTTTTAAAATTCTAAAAACATTTTTGAAAAAAATAGAAAATATGGTTTTTTATGAAAAAGGATTTCCTATCGAAGAGAGAAAAGAATTCAGATTTTCTTAATAAAATTTTCTCAATCACGTTAAGTAACAATGAGTTTGAAAATGGTATGATTAATTTAAAAAGTTAATGAATAACCATATGTTAAGAAAATATATTTTGTAAGCTTTAAATATAAAATAATTCCCCATTGGATATTCAAACATTAAAAATCTTTAATAATGATGAGATTGTGAAATAAAACATTACCAGTTTGGTAACTTTTGAATTGTAATCCGCATAAAATAAAGGACATAAATACCATTAAGATGAATCTTCACAGAAGTAAAATTGAGATGAGAAACATTTACCCCATGTATGATTTCATTCAGATGTGTATGTACATCCTATATAATGGTTTTAATCAAATTATTTATTTATACCAGAACAATAACCATATTTATAAAATCTTATATGATACTCTTACAACATTTTACCACCCATTTTTTTATAATATTTCATTGTTTTCATTGTTTTGGGTTTTAATTACCCTGTTTTCTCATGAACGTTTTGTCACGAAATTTCTAGTTATTTTGAATAGAATATTTATATATAATATCCAGAATTATAATAATTTTATAAATATATTATTTACTCATTAGGTAAATTTTTATAACCATTTATGAATGTTGGATAAGGAAAATGAATTACATTGCTTAGTAGAGGCGATAGACAATACGTACACAAGAGGGGTGGTATCATTCTCTTAATGAGTGAAAGGGAATGGAAGTGGGTAATATATTAATTTTAAGGAATATATATCATCTCATATATGTCACATATATTTATTAATTTTATCCTTATTACTTTCCATGTAAAGTATAATTGAAAAATGAATCACATCAGTTCACGAGGTGGTAGTCTGTCATACACACGAGTGATGTTATCATATTTGAAATAGAATATAAAAAAGTATATATAATATTAAAATTTTACAAGTACAATAATATCATAAATATTTTATAAATGTTATAAATCCATCATTATATCCCTCCTTGAAATTCCATGATAGAAAATGAACTACATCAGTTTACAAGGCGGTAGTCCACCGTACACATGATCTATGATTTTTTTCCCCATTTGATGTAAGTAGATATGGATAAATATTATACCATAAATATAATAACGTATAATTAAATGGGAGATATTTGTTTTATTTTATTTTTGTGTTAATTCATAAATTAAGGTGGATAAATAAGAATTAAAATGAACGATCTTAGTGAAGACAATTGCCTTCCCTTAGGGAAACCACCTTTACACTTCCTCTTAAAAATACAAGGGTTGGAAATTTTGGAGGAATAAAAGATATAGAATATGTTTAAAAATGTTGGGGAGATATTTTTTAAGGGTTTTTTCGAGAAAAATTTCTTTATAGGTTTGACTAAGCGATTGGATGGAGGGCGCTTTTATAAGTTGGGAAATGGAACCCTATTGGAAATTACTTCAAAATTTCCCAAAAGAATCCAAAATGATAAAATCATTCGCATGAAAAAAAGATTCGAAATGACATTATTTTAAATTTGGGATATAATAAGATGTAAAAATAACCATTTAATAATATTTTTACACGTTTATAGGTCATTTTACCTCTTATCTTCTTATTTTGAACCCAAGGTGAACTAATTTTTACTTTTACCACGATAATTAATTTTTTACCATTTTTACTCTTTATTTTACTCAAAAAATCAAGTCGAAATCTTTATATAACTTAAATTATTATAATTTAAAATATTGAATCCATTTTACCAAATTCAATTCAGAAAATTGTAAGATTTTAATTGAAAATTATACCCGTAGACGTGACAAAAAAATCGGTTTTCAAATAGAAATTTAACATAAGTATAGAATGTTATAATATCAAAATTAAATATGAAACTGATTAAAATTGCATAAATTAGTAAATTTTTAATATAATTGAAATAATTTTATTTAAAACCAATTTAAAATATAGTTTATCTTTGTCAATAATTTAAATGAAAAAGTGATTTTTAGTAAAAACATTATTTATCACTATTCATTGAAAAATTAAACATTTTAGAAAAATCCAAAAAAATCACACTAATATAATTTTGATTGATGATTTAAGAAATAAATTTAATTTTTCCAAAAAAAATTATATTAGTGGTAAAATTAATAATAAATTATGAATGCAAGATTCAACTAAATTGCCATTTTAAAAAAATATAATTTTCCAAAAAAGTATTTATTTTACTTTCAAATGTTCTTTATTTTATTTATAATAAATATATAACCATTTAATTTATTTTTTACATGTGTAAATCATAAAATTTACATAATTTAGTGATCAATACTAATACCCATGAACATAAAGGAAATGTTATAATGGTTATGTTTGAATAAAAATATTTTAATAGATTATCATGTTTCATTTAAATTCGGTGTTACATAAACTATAAGGTAACAAAGAGATTTAATTTATTTAAAAATAAATGTACAATAAATTCTATATGTGTTATATTTTATTCTAATCTTGGTGTTTTATTTCATTAATATAAAGAAACATGATGTTTATTTTTTAAAATCTTACGGTGTCACATTATACCGAATTAAATAAATTGTGTCGTTGTGATTTAATATTGATCTCAGTAAAAAAGGGTCTGACATTCAGAAATAACTTTTTTGGGATCCCACATCATAAAAAGGGTTAATAAAAAATAATCATGATAAGCGATAATCATAAGTATAAAGTTCATCCAAAATAAAAAATCACTAGGTCTCCATATAGGTGAACATTGGAATGAAATAGAAACATGGACATGGAAGATAATATTGATTGCCAAGGATTAATATAGAGTGATAGAGATCATTAATCACAATAAATTCAATGATCAATGTAATGTTAAAGACCTCAAAATCATAAATTTTTTATGATTTAAAATACCATCAGTTCAACATACATGTAGATATTAGGATAATATTTAATTTCAATATACTTTTCCTAGAGATGATTATTTTCATTTAACATATAGAATAAGAATATATGATAATATACAAACCTGATATGTTTCTATTTCATCAGAAGAATTTCATATTTTGTTTTTATTTTAATCATTTTAAACTTAATTTCTTATAATAATAAATGAATATCCAAGATGAAATTTTTATGAGTGAAGCACAAAAAATAACTTACAATGGATCATAAGACCAATAAAGGAATGACAATTTCTTCATTATATTTATAAATATTTTCTAAAACCAATATGGTTATCATTGGTTATCCCACATAATACATTAATCACAAAACCTAAACAGTAACACCACTAGTTCAATATTAATATTTATATGTCACATAATTTGACTAAAAATAAGTACATATTAACCAATACATCATATATAAAAATAGGAGCCACTAAACACATATTATCCTCTAGTTGTTTGTTCAAGCCCTGCGGACTTTATAGATTAAATGGGTTGTCACCGAGCATGTTGATTGTCCTTTTTATAAAACCATATTAATATAATTCATATAATGTTACCAAATTGTAATAACCCATAATTATCTTAACATAAAAGATTAAATAAACATTAAAGGCTACCAATACCTTCATAAAACAATATTATCATTATTATATCAAAATCATGCACATATTTAGAGTTATAATCCATCAATAATTTATTTTTCAATAATTTTAACTACCCATTGAATAACCTTTCTTAATACTATTCATCATTTTCTTTTAAATACTTTATGAAATAATGTTACAGTATAGTCCTTATACTTTTCCTAATTCATATAACCAGAATACCATTGATAAAATACACCTATAACATAATTAGTGAATCCAAACACCAGCACATTAATCATTCCACATTTTATATAGAAATGTCATAAGCTTGACCATGATCCCTTAGCTTCCTTTGTTGTTTATTCTCTTCATGCATGGGGAATTCATTTTTGTAGTTCTACATATCCTTACAGTTTATGGAATGAACATTGGAAATTTCAGTCATGCCCTTGAAATTACGATGACGGTATACCTTCTCTACACACTTGTATCAAATTCCCATTACCTGTAAGAAAGTATCGGTGTGATTATTTCCATAATTATCATGTGTGGGAAAACCATTATTTCCCTTCTACCCATTATATATATATATTTACCTGTCATACTCTTATTATATACCTTCCCTTCAAATCCATAATACAGATATAATTATTTTTTTGTTTTGATATAAAATTATACTATGTCCTCATATGATGATAATGCTTCGGATACTAGGTTCCTTTAAAATATTGGCTTAATATCATCAAATAAATGATTATTCTTACTCATTAGATTAAATTCATTGATAATATTATCATTACTTCCACTAGGATCCTTTTATAAATTATTACATGCACTAGTTGTTGATTTGTTATGGATAAATGTTCTCGTTTTTAGATTTTTTACCCCTATGTACTTTTGTTCTAGAACCACACCCATTTATAGTATTTATAAAGGGTTGTATTGAAATAAAAAAACATATAATTTATTCCTTACCAAAAAATTTGGAATTTCATATATACTCATTTTTAGTGTTTATCATAGGGTTATGTTCCCTAATCTATTTTATTCTAAATATAGTTCCTAGGGATTCCAAAAAAATCCACTGATACCAACTGTAGAGACTACAGCCCTAATAGCCTGGAGCTTGTATCTACTCTATTACATTGGAATAAGATACATGTAATTCCATCCCAATTATTTTTTAGTTTAGTAGTCATGATAAACTAGACACATACTTGAAATTATTATTATAATTCAAAACATAAAATAAACAATGTATTTTCTTTTAGAATTACATTATTCCTCAAAGTGTGTCCATGCATATCAATCACAAAACACTTCTTAATATCATAGGAAAATCGAATATAAGAAGGGGATGAGGTAAAATTCTCAGTAAGGGAAATTGTATAGAAGAAGATATTAATAAATAAGAAATAATCAATATGGAAATATAAATAAGAGAAACAAATTTCGTTGGATCAATATCATGAGAATAATATGGAATGAATAAACTATGATCAAATAATTCCATATAAATAATCAAATGGGCTTGAAAACATAACCATCGATATTCTAACTAATAAAATAAACACATGGAATATAAATAACTAAATTCATAATTATGGAGTTCGTAATGTTGTATTTCTAAAACATCCCATTGAGTCATTTTTCCAAGACATCTAAATAAATGAGTAAGGCCTCGGCCAAAACCCAAAATATTTTGTCACATGAGACTTACTGATGCATCGAGGGGATATTTCTAGCCCCACCCATCACATATTAAGTCTAATCTATTCCTCGTATCAAAGGGGGTGAAACATAATCAACATAAACATTCATATTGAAAAATTAACATATGAAATGTCAATACTTATGCCAATTAGTAAAGATAGTCATAAACCATCCAGTGTAAAATGGTTAATGGTAATAAAATTTTACATCCTCATTCAAAATGATCATAAACCATCTAGAAAAATAATAAGGATGGTATCAAAACAAAAAATAATCTGTGGATCATATATAAAATATAGGTTTTATTTGATTTGCTAAAATAAATACCATGAAATGATTCTTAAATCATTTTTAAGAAAAATAAACTTTTCATTTCGAAAATCACGTTTTAAAAATAAAAAGTTCAAAAAAATTGAAAATACTTTTTATTGAAAATATTCATCTAATAATTTTAAAATAAGGATTAAATAAATTATTGTTTATGATGGTTTAAAATTATGTTCATACCATACACATTAAAACAAATATTCCTCACATTTTCGATAAAAACCAAATGAGTATTGATTTGAAACTGACATAAAGATTACTTTCAAAACATTTTTTTATGTAGAGATGGGTGAAAATATATTGAATAAATCATTTTTAAAAATCTCAAAAGCGTTTTTTAATTTTTTTTATAAAACATATCTTTGGATGAAAGAGGATTTCCGATCGAAAATAGAAATGAAGTCAGATGTTCTTAAAAAATATTTTGTCAATAATTTTAAGTAAAATAGTGGGTAAATGATAATATTACTTAAGAAAGTTTATAATAACAATATATAGAGACTATATATTGATTTAATGATATAAAAATCAAATAATTCCCCCAATGGAGACTTAAACATAAATAATCCTAAATGAAGATGAGATTTTAAGATAAACACTTACCACCTTGGTTGCTTTAAAATCATAATCCATATAAATGAGATGAAATCAAATGAAAATTTAAATGCCATGATTATAAATATATACATGATATAAAATATAAAATGGGTAGAATATACACCATTAAAAAGAATTAATTGATGACTTTGGCATATGTCTCATAGGAAAAAAGTGAGATAAGAAACCCTTAACTTGGGTCTGATTTCCTTCGTATGTGTTTTTACCTCCTTTGTAGTGTTTTTAATCATGTTATTAATATATTCCATAACCATAATAATATTTATAATATCATATTTGATCCTATTAGGATATTTTAACACCCAATTTCTAATAATTTTTCATTACTTTCATTATTTTAGGTGTTAATTGTCTTGTTTTATCATTCGCATTTTGTCATGAATGTTCTGGTTGTTGTGTAGAAGACATATATATATATATATATATATATATTAGTTTATTGAGGGTATAATTACATTCAAACACACATACACACCACATAGAGGATATAAATTCATGTCATATCCCCTCCAAGGGGATATCCCAACCATCATGCCTTATTTTTTAGTACATTGACTGTTGGCCCAGTGGGCTTGAATCTCATTACATGGTCGAAAATCCCAGTGCATCATCAAGTCTGCATCATCCTGCGTATGTCACTAGTCATGTGTCATGTATGTTTCATCACCTACTTGCATCATGCCTATGTCACAGCCTACATCGTACTTTAATAGTACTTGCGCCTAACAGGGATTGAACCCAGGACCTCTTGGATACCAAGGAGTAGCCTTTACCACTTCGGTACAAGATCATCAGTACAAATGATATATATATATATATATATATATATATATATATCATATTCAGAATGATAATAATGTTGTAAAAATTTTATTAACTCACTATATACATTTTTATAACCATTTATGGATGTTATATATGGAAAATGAATCACATCGCTTGAAAGATATAGTTAGTCGTACGTACGCACGAGCGACAATATCATTCTATTAAAGAGTGAAGGGTAATGAAGTAGATGATATATTAATTTTATATAATAAATATCAAAACATATATATCACATATATTCATTAATTTATCCTTATTTCATTCCATGTAAAGTATAAGTGAAACACAAATCACATCGATTCACAAGGCGGTAGTCCGCCATACACATGATCAACGTTATTTTATTTGAAACAGAATAGAATGTCAAAAAGTTATCTATTTTATTAAAATTATATAATTATTATAATATCATAAATATCATATAAATGTTTCAAAAAAATGTCTTAAATCTGTCATTATATCCATCTTTGAATGGTGGTGAAGGAAAAGGAACTACATTTGTTCGTGAGGCGGTAGTCCATCGTACAAATGATCAGTGATTTTTTTCCCATTTGATGGAAGTGGAGACAGATAAATTTTATTTCATAAAAATAATAACATCTCAGTATATGGTAGATACTGATTTTATTATATTGTAATTGGTAAGGGATAATTTAAGGTTGAAAAGTATGAATGAAAATGAAAGAGCTTAGTGAAGACAATTACCTTCTCTTAGGGATAACTCCATTGAATCTTCTATTAGAAACCCCAGGGTTTGTGTTTTGGGAGAAAATAAATCTATAGAATATGTATAATGATATTGGGGGGATATTTTTTATAGCATACTATGTGTTTGTAATAAATTAAATTCCAAAGTATTTTTAATTTTTCATTTGGTGGACGACCCGTTTTGTAAACCGAGCTTTAGAACATAATTCTGAGAGTTAAAACACATTAATGTGTTGTTATTAGACTTGGTTAAAGTTTATAGGGGTCAATTTGAGGTCTCATTGAGTTTATAGAGTGTTTATCCCTAAAAACTCAATTTATGATTGTTTGCACATAGTATGTGGTTTGTCAAAAATTGTGTGGCCCCCAACAGCCAACCGTGTAGCTCCTAACCGCAAACCATGTGGCATGTTTCAAGGGAGAAGAAGGTGTCTTGTGGGATTCTCATGGTTTATCAAAACTGTTTTCCTAGTCTATATGGTTTTTTCCATTTGGTAAGTACCATTACACTATTCATCACACAGTTGGCACGTGGTTAACGTAGTCGTGCAGGAAAAATCGTGTGAGGAGAGTTCCTAAGCAGCCAGAGCCACATGGTTGGTGAACGGTTTGGCCAAACCATATCGCCAAACCCAAATACCTAGTGTTTAGGGTGAAATTACAATATTTTTCTTCAATGACATAAAAATATAAACCTTTTTATCCTCCTTTTCTGTTTCAGCGAGCTCCTCTACCCTCCAATAATCGAGCTCCCCTCTCCCTCAAGCTAGGTATCAAGATATCTCCTCTAGTTGTCATCGATTTCATTGACCATCAAAATCAATGGATTCCTCTTGGTAATATTGTAAAGGCTTGGAATTTCCATGTAATGTATTTAATATATGGGAATTTTATGAGTCCGCAAAAATTGATAGTGTGTGATTCGGAGGCCCGGAGTGCCTGGAATAAATTTATAAACATTATTTCAAGTACGTTCAGTAAACGTGTGAGCGAGTTTTTATAACTTTTTAACCGGTGCTCAGAATTGAAATCTGAGTTCACTGTTGAACTCACAACGCTGGTATTCACTTTAGGAGACCTTCACCTTAACCGCAGAAGGTCGAGGGTGAAAGATAGAATCTATGTTTTTGCAAAAAAATTAAATAAAATAAAATTGTGTAACATTTTATTTTCTTTGGAACTCCCATGTAGATGTTGAGAGGTGGGGACAACTAGAACAAAACCTCTCATGTGAGGTTATAGAGGTGGGGACCACCAGAACTAAACCTCCCATGTGAGGTTATGGTGGTGGGGATCACCCGAGACTAAAACCCCCTTGAACTCCCTCTTAATGAGAGACAACCCATAGACTCCCTATAAATTTGAATTTTTCCAACACCATTCATTAATTGGGCCAATTAATTATGACAACGTTCCAACATAATTAATCTACTTAATTTAATTATATTGGCACCTCTTTGTTTGGGAGGATTTTTGGTTGGCAAAGAAGTTCCTTGGTCGGAGAAAGTTCTCCAACGAAGAATGAAATCAAAGAACGTTCTTCGGAAATCAAGGAAGAGGATGATGTTCGAGCCCATCATTGAAGGGTGGTTTCGGAAGCAACGATCAATGTCACCCCCTTATCCTTCTTCGACATATTTCTCACGCTAATGTCAAAAAAAATCGAGGTATGGTTTGTTATTGAATTCATGAAATTTCTCGATTAAATTCCTCGTTCTTGAAAAGCATAGTGAATGTGGATCAACCAAAATGAGTTGATCCATGATTCATATGAAATTATAGAGTTTGATGTTATTGATTCATTATTTTGTTGAGCCACTTGCTACCACCCTAACGCGGAGGGTGTGGGCCAAACAAACATGGCATGACCCCTCCGTTGTTCGTCTTTATTGGAGTGTTCTTCGCGATGGTGATGCCGGTTAGTGTCGGCGTTTAGCACTAATGAAACACGAGAATTGTAGTCGGCCCCACCACCATCCGCGACGGAGGCGATGGCGCATCAGTACCGCCCTCAGCCTCCACCATCTGTGGCCGCCACCGCCTGCGGCCTCCGTCGTCTATGATCAGCAGCACCCCGCGACCTCCGTCGTATGCGGCTTCCACCGCCTGCGACCTCTATCGTCCCCAGCCCACACTGCCCGCTACCTCCGCCGTCCGCGACCGGCACTGCCCCGTGGCCTCCGCCGTCCGCGGCTCCCGCCGCTTGCCGCCCTCGCTACCCAGGGCCCCTGCCGCCTGCGGCCCTCGCTACTCGTGGTCTCTGCCTTCAGCGACCACCGCCGCCCACAGCCTCTGTCCTCCGCGGCCAGCGTCGCCCCATGGTCTCCGCCATCCGCGGCCCCCATCGCTCGTTTCCACCACTGTCTGCGGCTTCTGTACCACCCCGCGTCCCTCTGCACCACCCTGCGGGCTCACCGCCACGTGGCCCTCTGAGCAGCCCTTGTGGCCTAGCTTCACTCTGCGACCTCTGTCGCCCCGCGTGCCGCTACCCAGGCTAGGCTGAGCCGCTACCTAGGCCAGGCCGATAGGCCGGGCTTCCCAGAGTGGGCCGAGCCAGACCCATCGGGTTGGGCCAGGTCGCCCAAACTAGGTCGGCCCAAGTCGGGTCAGACCGGACCCAGACCCACTTCAACCTATTTATGCACATTTGGCCATATCTTTCGCACCGAGCGTCTTTTTGACGAACCATCTGCAGCGCCGAAAACCTTGGAGTGAGACGGTCCCTTTGGTATACCCCATTAATGATTTGGATAAAGTTGGGGAACGTTCAGGTTGGATCGAACACGAATCCAAGCGAGCCCTCGGGACAAAAAGGCTAATAACTTACAGACCGGACATCTGATTGACGTGTCGTCTATTGCGTTGAGACCCTTATGATGTGGCGGTCCTTTGAGATACTTTTTCATGAGACTTCGTGGAAGTTGGAGTATCTACTAGAGGATTGTGGAGTGGACCCTCTCAGAGACAAGCGAGCATAGTGCAGGAACCCTGAAGCTGGCTGTGACATGAAGAATCAAAAGCGATCTTGTGTGTGTTAGCACTGAGGGATCCTGTGTGGGTTAGCACCGAGCTATCCTATTTTAGTCAACACCGAGAAATCATGTGTGGGTCGGCACGAAGCGATCCTATGTGGTTCATCACCTATCGATCCTGTGTGGGTCAGCACTGATTAATCCTGTGTGGGTCAGCACCGAGTGATCCTGTGTGGGTGAGCACCAAGCGATCCTGTGTGGGTCAGCACCGAGCGATCCTATGTGGGTCAGCACCGATATATCTAGTGTGGGTAAGCACCTAGTAATCTTATGTGGGTAAGCACCAAGCGATCCTTTGTGGGTCAGTAGAAGAGCCTCTTAACAGAGTAAGATGAATTAGTAGTTACATCTAATCATCTCTACTATGGTACTTAAGTTATACCTCATGTGAACTAAGTTTGTACCCTATTCTTTTGTGTGGAATACCTATGTTTTACTTACCTTCGTGGTATTCCTTCCTTTGTAGCGCAGTTGTGCTTTGGGATTTTGGGTTGGACCTTTTTTTTCCTCTTGATTGAGATGGGTATACTTGATAACTTTGGTATATGTATGGGAATATACCTAAGTAGGATTGATAGTCAACTTCATGCTTTGTGGGTTGTCTTTTATAGATTTTGTGAGACATTGAGGGTCTCAGGGTCCCTACTAAGTATCGTTATACTCACCCCTACATGGGCTATACCCGCACTTCGTTGTGTTTAGTGCAGACGATGGACAGTGTTGATTGAGGACGAGAGTACCAGGACTCAAGGTTGCTCATAGGTTTATGTTAGACGAGGAAAACCGCATAGACAGTCGTTCATGAGTTGTACCTACACTTCATGTAGGATTCATGTTGGACAATTCAGGATCTTATTTTCACCTATTATCCATCTTGTACTTTCCAGTTTTCCTTGTACTTTCCATTTTGGCTTGTATTATGGACCCTTTTACTTACTACACTCACTCTATTTACTATTCAGTTTACTTGAGTTTGTATCTTGCTTTGTGCTTTCTTGTGTGTGCTTACAGTTTATAAAGTAAATTCCTTTTTAGTTTTAGGGAATACACCTTTGGTGCTAGTCTCCAGCCCTGAGTCCATAGAAGGTGGGCTTTGGGTAGTCACGACATAGGCCCCGGGGGACGGTTCGTGACAACTTGGTATCAGAGGGGTCATTTCAACCGTAGAACATAGGACTCTGAAATTTTTAACGACAAAAGTGTTATGTGTAGTGAGAGTGGATATCGGTTTAGGGAATACAGTGTTGGTGTGGCAGCAAATGTATCCATACACAAGGACCCTGACTTCTGATTTCTGACTCAGTGTAAGAAAACACCGATTGCGTGTGTGTTTTGAAGATTTTTATTTGTGATCTCTTTGAGTCAGCTCACTAGGTATAACTTATTGATTGTGGTGCACCTATTTCTTTTTAGTATTCCTCCACGAAGACAGCCAGCTAGGGTTTTGAGAGTAGTACGCACTGATAGCCCACCGAGCGACGAGGCCTCAATGTAGGGCCCTCTTCTAGTAGTGGCACCACTGGAGGCACCAGCAGTACCATTACCTGTTGTTCCATAGAGGTCACCAGCTCCAGCAGCAGAGAGTGCATGATGCTTGATTTTTTTGCATGAGTTCCAGCACCGGAGCTCACCTAGGTTCAAGAGAGTGGTGGGCCCACAGGTAGTTGAGGTTTGGCTGGAGGCCGTGGTGAGAGTTTTCTGAATGGTAGGGACACCAGCTCATCTCATGGTGATCTTTACTACCAGCCTTCTATAGGAAGTAAGAGTCAAATGGTGGAACTTGGTGCTCCAGGTTAATGAAGATGTGACACTTATTTGGCCAGACTTCGAGATCCTATTTCGAGAAGGGTTTTTTCCAGTGACTCTTTATGCAGTGCGCATTCAGGAGCTACTTCATCTGTAGCTGGGCAGCATGACTGTGGCTTAGTACTCAGTGAGGATCACTGACCTCTCTCACAACTCCACTGATATGGTGAGGGACCCATTCTTTAGGTCATGGACTTTTGATCAAGGACTCAGACGGGAGATCAAGGCTTCGATGATTTCTCTTAGCATCCCAACGTAGGTAGGGGTGTTAGAGAGAGCCCTCTTAGAGGATAGTTTTCATGATGAGCAGTTGCCAGCAATGAGACCCACCACCAGTCTTCATATAGCAGAGTCTTCTACAATAGGCAGTAGACAGATGACACAATGGCCCTAGAGGGCTAGACCTACAGGTGGTTCTCAAACATAGACCTCAGATCAGGCTATCTCCAACTCGGAGTAGGTGAAAAATATGTTCAGTAGATGGCTGTCAGATGTCGTTATGGAAATTAGGAGTTCTTGGTTATTCCATTCGGTGTAACCAACACTCTAGTAGTGTTGATGGGACTCCTGAATAGGATATTTTGGCCATACCTCGATCTCTTTGTAGTAGTCTTCATCGACGACATTCTAATCTACTCGACTAATGAGGCAGAGTATGCCTATCATTTGCAGGTAGTACTGGACACACTCCCAGAGCACTGGATTTATGGTTATCTCTCTAAGTGATAGTTATGGATCCGATAGGTCCACTTTTTGGGACATGTCATATCAGAGGCTGGAGTTTTCACGGATCCAGTAAAGATTGAGGAGATACTTTCTTGGGAGCCACCCATGAGTGTGATAGAGGTACATAGTTTCCTGGGATTGGCTGGATACTACCAGATATTTGTGCAAGATTTCTCTAGAGTTACAGCACCACTTTCAGCGTCGATGAAGCAAGGAAAACTCTTCATGTGGTCGGAGAGATGCCAACAGAGTTTTCAAGAGCTGCGGTAGAGGCTGACTAGTGGCCCCATCTTGGGATTCCAGAGGAGGGCATAGGGTACGTAGTCTACTACGATGCATCAGGGATTGGGCTCAGATTTTTACTGATGTAGGAGAGAGTAGTGATCGCATATGGTTCTTGACAGCTGATATAGCATGAGAAGAACTACTCTACCCATGACCTGGAGTTAGCAGCAGTGGTCTTCACCTTAAAGATTTGGCGGCATTACTTGATGGGAGAGCATTTTACAGCGTACTCTGATCACAATAGTCTCAGGTATATCTTCTCTCAGAAGGACCTGAACATGAGACTGTGACATTGGATTGAGTTTCTACAGGACTATGACTTTGAGATAGTATATACTATTGGGAAGGGGAACATTGTAGTAGATGCACTCAGCAGAAGATTCTGGTATATAGCTGCTATGTGAGGCAAAAGAGCAGTTGGCCACTTTGCAGATATCCTTTATGAATCGAGATAGAGCACCTTTCCTTCAGTCTCTTACAGTCACTCCCCCACTTCTTCAATGAGTTAGGGAGGTGCAGTGTGGGGACACTAACTGCGAGACACGACGTGCTCAGATATCCACAAGACTGGCACTTGATGGATTTTCTGAAGGTGGGGAGCATGACATCATCTTCAGAGGACGTACCATGGTACCAGTGTCACTTCAGGTGTAAGTGTTGAGAGAGATCCACACATCTCCTCTAGCAGCACATCCAAGAGTGGAGAAGATGTTCCAGAATCTTCGACGACAGCACTAGGGGTTAGGAATGAAGAAATCAGAAGTAGAGTTTGTCTCTCGGTTTCTCACTTGTCCGCAAGTGAAGGTGGAGCATCAGGTACCAGCAATCTTGGTTCTGCCTTTAGAGGTCCCAAAGTGGAAGTGGGATGGTATATCCATGGACTTCATGACAGGACTTCCATGTACATCCAGAGGTCATGATTCTATCTGGGTGATTGCCGACCGACTCACCATGATGGCCCACTTATTACCGATTAGATAAAAGTGTCAGAAGAGAGCTTGGGACGCCTCTATGTTCTGAAGATTGTGCGGTTACATGGACTACCCTCTAAGATTATCTCCGATCTTGATGCACATTATACTTATCGTCTATGGAAGGGGTTATAGGAGGCTTTCGGGACGTAGCTTTGTTTGAGTGCTGCCTTCCATCCTCAGATGGATGGAGAGACTGAGAAGACTAGTCAGACTCTCGAGGAAATGTTTCGTGCTTGCATCCTCAACTTTGGTCATAGCTGGGAGGATCACTTTCCTTTGGGGGAGTTTTCATACAACAATATCTATCACTCCACCATTGGGATGGCACATTTTGAGGTGTTGTACGGGCGACCTTGCAGATCACCTTTGGGCTCGACTGGCCCAAGGGAGTCAGCACTCGTAGGACCAGAGATAGTTCGGGCTACCACAGAGAAGGTGTAGATCATCCAGGAGTAGATGTAGATTGCACAGAGTAGGAAGAAGTCATATGTCGACAAGAGACGGAGACCTCTGGAGTTCAAGGATGGAAACCACGTCTTTCTACGGGTCTCACCTTGATGAAGTTTACTGAGATTTGGTTGAGGCATCAAGTTACCTCTGAGGTTCATCGGACCCTTCTAGGTCCTTAGTAGAGTTGGTGATGTGGCATACCACTTAGCTCTTCCATATCAGTTTCACTGGGTGCACGACGTATTCCACGTATCCCAACTGAGGAGATATGTGCATGACCCTTCCAACATCATCGACCATAGAGTGCTGGATGTCAAGGATGTGGAGAATTTTACGGAGGTTCCTGTTGAGATTGAGGATTGAAAATAGCGGGTCCTTTGTGGGTAGTCAATACCTCTTGTGTGTGTTCATTGGAAGCACAGGAACCTCCAGGATATCACATGGGAACGGGAGGCTCAGATTCGTGCTCAGAACCCCCACTTTTTTTCTAGTTTTAGATGTGGATTATGGGGACGTAAAGACCTGAGGTGGGGATAATGTAAGGACCCAGAATTTACCTGTAATTATTTTTTTAATATATGGGAATTTTACGAGTCTGCGAAAATTGACGACGCGTAATTCTGAGTCCCGGAGTACCCAAAATGAATTTCTGAACTTTATTTTAGGTATGTTCAGTAAACATGTGAGTGGGTTTTTCTAACTTTTGAACCGGTTCTTGGAATTGAAATATAAGTGTACTTTTGAACTCACAACACCAGTATTCACTTAAAGAGACCTTCACCTCGACCGCAGTAGGTCGAGGGTGAAAGATAGAATTTGGGTTCTCGTGAAAGAATAAAATAAAATAAAATTATGTAACATTTTATTTTCTTTGGAACTCCCATGTGGATGTTGAGGGTGGGGGCCACCTGAACTAAACCTCCCATGTGAGGTTATGGAGGTGAGGACCACCAGAACTAAACCTTCCATGTGAGGTAATGGTGGTGGGGACCACCTGAGACTAAAACCCCCTTGAACTCCCTCTTAATGAGAGATAACCCGTGGACTCCCTCAAAATTTGAATTTTGCCAAAACCATTCATTAATTAGTCTAATTAATTATGCCTACATGCCAACATAATTAATCTAATTAATTTATTTATATTGGAACCTCTTTTTTGGGAGGATTTTTGGTTGGCAAAGAAGTTCCTTGGTGGGGGAAATTTATCCAATGAAGAACGCCATCGAAGAATGTTCTTCGAAAATCAAGGAAGCGGACGACGTTGGAGCCCTTCTTCGAAGCGTGGTTTCGGAAGAAATGATCGTTGGCACTCCCCCCACCTTCTTCTACTTATTTCTCGCGCCAAAATCAATGAAAAATCTTGGTAGGGGTTGTTATTGAATTCATGAAATTTCTCGATTAAATTCCTCATTCTTGGAAATCATGGAGAACGCAGATCAACCAAAATGAGTAGATCCAGAATTCGTATGAAATTGTAGAGTTTGATGTTCTTGGATCCTGATTTTGTTGAGCTGCTTGCTACTGCCCTAACGCAGAGGGTGTGGTCCAAACAAACATGACCCAACCCCTCCATTGTTCTTCTTTATTGGTGTGTTCTTCGCGATGGTGACGGCAACCGGTGTCGGAGTTTGGCATTGGTGGAACTCGATAACTACGGTCGGCACCACCGCCAGCCACAACGAAAGCGACGGCCCAATGGTGCCACCCCACAGCCTCTGCTGTCCACGGCCCCCATTGCCCACGGCCAGCATCGTCTGCACCCAGCACCACCCCATGGCCTCCGTCGTCTGCAGCCACCACCACCTGCAGCCTCCACCCTCCACGGACTCCGCCGCCCGTGGCCTCCGCTGTCTGCGGCTGGCGCTGCCCCGCGGCCTCCGCTGCCTTGCAGCCTCCACCGCCCGCGGCCTCCGTGCTGCCTCACGGCTTCACCACCCACCTACCCTCTGCGCCACCCTACGGGCTCACCGCCTCGCAGCCCTCTGAGCCGCCCCGCAGCCTTGCTGCCGTCGCGGCCTCGCACCACTGCGCGGCCTCTACCTCCCCGCGAGCCGCTGCCCAGGCTAGGCTAACCAGCACGGGCCAGACCCAGTGGGCCAGGCTAGACCCTGCGGGTCGGGCCGGGTCAACCAGAACCGGGTCAGGCCGGGTCGACCCAAACCGGGTCAGCCAAGGCCAGGTTGAACCCGGACCCAGACCCCCTTCAACCTATTTACGCAATTTCGGACATATATTTGGCACCGGGCGTCCGTTTGACGAACCGTCTATGGAACCAGAAACCGTGGAGCGAGATGGTCACTTTGGTACACCCCACTAAAGATTTGGATAAAGTTGTGCAATGGTAGTTTGGATCAAGCACGAATCCAACCAGGACCTCTGGACGAAAAGGCCAATAACTTGAAGACTGGGCGTCTGATTGACACGTTGTCGGTCGCGTTGAGGCCCCTATGACGTGGCAGTCCTTTGAGATACTTCTTCATGATACTTCTTGGCATTTGGATTATTGACCAGAGGATTGTGGATTAGACCCTCCCAGAGACAAGCAAGTGTATTCCGGGAACCCTGAATCTAGTTGTGGCATGAAGAATGAAGAGTGACCATGTGTGGCTTAGCACCAAGCTATCCTATGTGGGTCATCACCGAGCGATCATGTGTGGGTCAACACCGAGCGATCCTGTGTGGGTCGGCACCGAGTGATCCTGTGTGGGTCAGCACCTAGCGATCCTGTGTGGGTCTACGCATAGCGATCCTGTGTGGGTCAGCACTGAGCAATCCTCTGTGGTTCAGCACCGAGCGATCTTGTGTGTGTCCACACCTAGTGATTCTATGTAGGTCAGCACCGAGAAATCCTGTGTTTGTCAGTAGTAGAGCCTCTTAATAGGGTAAGATTAATTAGTAGTTACATATAAACATCTCTAGTATTGTACTTAAGTTATACCTCTTTTGAGCTGAGTTCGTACCTGTGTGGAACTTTCTTTCATGGTAATACCTTGGTGGTATTATTTTTTGTGGCTATCTATATGGTACTTACCTTCATGGCATTCCTTCCTATGTGGAGCAGTTGAGCTTTGGGCTTTTGGGTTGGCCACTGTGTTTCCTCTTGATTGAGATGGGTATACTTGATAACTTATGTATATGTATGGGCATATACCTATATAGGGTTGACAGTTGACTTTATGCTTTGTGGTTTATCCTTTGTGGATATTTTGAGACCTTGAGGGTCTCGGGGTCTCTAATGAGTATCGTTATACTCACCCTTGCATGGGTTATGCCCTCACTTCGTTGTGTTTGGTGCAGGCGATGGACAACGTTGACTGAGGATGAGAGTACCAGGACTGGAGGTAGCTCGGAGGTGGATGTTAGACGATGAAAACCGCAGAGAAGGTTATTCGTGAGTTGTACCTACCCTTCAGTTAGGATTCGTTGTCGACGATCGAGGATCTACTTTTCACCTATCAGTCGTCTTGTACTTTTCAGATTTCCTTGAACATTCCATTTGGGCTTTTATTCTTGGCCCCTTTTACTTACTACACTCACTCTTTTTACTATTCAGTTTACTTGAGTTTTTATCTTGTTGTGTCCTTGGTTGCGTGAGCTTACATGTTATAAAGGCAATGCCTTCCCGATTTTAGTAGATACGCCTTCAATGCTAGTCGCCAGCCCCTAGCCTATGGAATTCGGGATTTGGGTAGTCATGGCAGGAGCCCTAGCGGATGGGTCATGATAGAGGTCCTCCTTCATTATCCTTTATTTAATTTCTCTTCCCCTATGTTTCTCTATTTTGGTATAAATCATTTTTCCTTATTTTTAGGGCATTGGATGGTTTTCTGGATTTATATTGAACCGGACCAAATCAAGACTCAATATCACATGTGTGAGTCTTACACAGTTAAAGGTTGGTGGCTTAGATATTTTCTCATCATTTCATTGGATTCTATTAATATTACTATTGTTCCAGGGACCAGGCCATTCTGTTTTTTTTCAAAATGTTTAATTAAATTAAATTGATTGCTTTGTAAGGTTAATTTCAAATCACGTAAGTGTAAAATAAACCCCTTGGGTTGATCTCTTTAACCAATGTCACCCAATTAGGTGTGATTATCCTTAAAGTCTTAATATCCATTGTTCTTTAGCATGTGGGTCACCCTAAAGGGGTTTTCACACATTAAATTCCTTCTTTCTCTATATTGTTTTGGTTCGAGTGATAACCCAAGCATGGGGCCACATTCGCCTCATGTCATAAATGTTTAACCTAAATATATTTCATGAAACCCTTATTAAACTATGTTATAAATGGATTGGATAATGGGTTGGGTTATACACCTTGGGCCTTATGGCTTTAATGGATTAACCCAATGACTTTCCTTGACCAACATTTCAAGTGTGATTATGTTGCTTAAATTAAATGTAATGGCCCTTAAATTGAGTTTAATTCCTTATTCTTACTTTATTCCTTGAGAAGAATTTGAATTATTCAAGTTGAATAAAATTAATATTTAAATAACAAGGTCATGTTTTCTAATAGAACCCCTCAATGAGGTGCATTGTCTTAAATTTAAAATGATATATGAACTTCCTTGTAGTTTTTTGCTTATGTTAGGGATTAATTCCTTTTCTCTTTGGCCATATTCCATAGTTTCTTGGATTATTGTAAATGAAGTGTGTTTTTAGTTCTTTCATCTTAGAGCTAAGGGTAAAACAAAGGGGTTATGACTTAAGGACCCCCTAGATGAACTCTCGTGTCTTCTTGTTGGAGTTGTTGATGGTTACTAAACATGTCAGGGGTGATAACAGTTATGCCTAAGATGGTCTCACAGAGTGATATCTATTTTTACATCTAGATGAGTGATAATATTTCCCTAAGGGAGACCCTATAGATAGGTTCAAAGGAATGATTGGTTGAACCATGTTTCGAGAGAGACTTGGTCCCCTAAGTGCAATACCAGGTACAAACTCAGAGGCTAGTACTTGTCTTTTCAAAACATGATTGTATTGACACATGGGACTACATTCCAAGGTCACCATGGATGAAGAACTTGGAATTGGTCATATTTGTATCCCCTAAAGAATGACATGGAAAGCCCTATCTTATTTTCAGGGATGGAATTAGGGTGTCTTGTAATATTTTGAATGTGGTTTTAAAATTGAATTAAAGAAATGGAAAATAAATGTTTCCAAAATTAAAAAAATCATTTAGGTAAAAAATTTAAGGATGTGTCTTCTAAGCCCAATCACAATATTGGGAATAGTCCAAATTCTTATATTTGATCTCACCCGATTAACGATTTTAGGATCTTCTTGTTTTGAATCACTGACTTGGGCTGAAGTAGGTAATTGGACGAGTTTCCAAGTGGATCCTAGTCCAATGCATTTTAGTTATTTATTTAACTCAATATTTTATTTACTTTATATGTCACACAATTTAATTATATTTTATGGAATGGAATTGTATAGAAATTGTGTGTATCGGCCTACTGAGATTATATCTCACACCATGTTCGGGTGTCATTGGTACCCGAGTAAATTTTATTTCTCTAGGTATTGATAAAGATAAGCATCAATCTTATAATGTTTTATTTACATTTATATTATGGAATAGGAGCACATGACCAAGATGATACTAAGGATTCTCTTAGATTTGGACTTTTTGATTTCGTTCTATTTTCATATTATATCATCCTCTTTTATTTTCCTTCTGATGGTTCTTTTAGAATTATCTAACATATAAGAATTTGTTTTTATTGGTATTGGCCACTTATATTTAGTTATTATATTTTTATTCTACATAATTACCATTTCTTTAATACTGATTATCTTGTATTTTATTTATTTACTCATGTTATCCAAATGTGTGACTCTAACCATGAGGGTATACTCTCCCCACCACACATTCGGTAGACCATCATTGCAAGTCGACATACTATGGTGTATTGGGAGGCGTGCTTGAGGACATGTGATGACTGGTCTGGCTATCTGTTTAGTGGTCAATTGGGTCGGGGCATTACAAATTGGTATTGGAGCCTTATTTTCTCTTTTTATTACTATTTGTGGACGGTAGGAAGGAGACTAGAAATGTTATGCCACTTTGTAAATAACCATGTATTGGACTGATCACCCCACCCATGAAAAAAATTGCATGTGTCTTGGGATGGGATTATAATTTTGTATGTTAGTGATGATAGTAGATTTTTATTTCTCTATAAGAGAATGGTTTACTTTCATATACTTATTGATTTATGAGTTTTATAATAATCACTCTTGTCCTAGTATGTCAGGGAGAAATAATTTCAATCAACATTATTAGTATATAGGAATTCACATTCCATGCATATGGCATGCCATGTAGTTCACATTTTTAGGTTTCTTGAAATTATTGATGTGCCTGGTGTGATATATTCCTTAGTATTATATGACACGCTTCCATGTTGTTAGTGTTATGTGTAGCATTTTTTTTTGTTTTTTTAATGTAGTTTTTATCTATGCTTAATCGTTATGACCTATGATTATTTTACCACGTCTAATTACATACCATGTTTAGATAACTTATTAGTGTTCTTGATTTTTTTTTTATGATTCTATGAATATTTATCATGGGATGAAATATTTTTGGTTTTGATTAATGGGGGTAAACTTCCAATTCATAAGATGTATGGAAGCCTTATAGAATGAAAAGTAACGACCCATATAATTGAACCATTGTTAATTCACTTAACATACTTAAATAATTTTGTATAAATTATCAATCTAATAAAATTTCCATTATTCATAAATGAAATGAATTTGGTTAGATTGGAGTCACCTTCAACTTTTATGGTGTATGGGAGATTTATGAATTGAGGTAGTGACCCATAAAACCAAACGGTTTGTTATGATACCATATTTAGAAATAGTTGTATATGTAAATGTTGTTTAGTCTTGACCTTAAATGTTTTTATGGATTTTATAATTATTGTACCTTTTAATTGATATTATGACCTATATGGCTAATTTATAAATGAACAATTGGACTTTAATAGGTCATTTGGGAAATGTTGTTAATGAAATGAACTAGATAGAGGTTTTTTTAATATAAATTCTTAAAATTATTGGGTTGATTTTAATTTAACCCTAAATGGATTAACAATGCCCTAGTAGGTTTCATTTTCTTTTATATTCTTTAATTCCTAACCTTAGGGTTGTACACATTCCTTGTATTGTTGGTCTTTTAAAGTGTTGTAGCCATCCATATGGTTTTTCGTGATAAGATAAGGTGAATTTATATTTTACTACTACCCATTTAATTAATAGAGGACCTTTTGTTCTTATATAAGATATCATTTTTGAGACATTATAAATAAAATGAATGGTGTGTAAATGGATTTATGTGATAAAAAGGTAAAATTTTGAATGGATGTCAAAAAATAATAATGGTTAAAATGTGGTTTATAATACCTTAATTGTTTTTTCATGTGGTTTGTGTTAGTTTTCTTTAAAACTAAACCGTAAAAAATTTATAGAATCTTGTATTTTGGTCTTTATGACTTACAACGGAACATTAAGAGGTGTTTTGGGATTGACCCTCATGTGAGGTTAGTTGAGTTATTTCTTGAGTTTTGAATTGAAATAGAACACGATAGATTCTTTAGGATTATTACTTCTTATGTTTAAATCTAAATGATAGGCCTTTAAGCCTAGAAAACATTCATAGGAAAGACCTCATTTGGGTCAATACTCTCATCTTTAGAAAGGGGATATCCTATTTTAGGTAGTGCCCATAGATATTTAGAACTCTTTCTTGTTTCTTGTGAGAAATTCCTCTAAAGTGGTACTATTAAGGTTCTATAGTTCCATGTATGACCCTTAGTTTCTAAAATGACACACTATTTTATGGTAGGTCATATGTTGTTTGATACTTTTTTTAAGTGTGATCACTCTGAAATTATCAATTCAAGCGAGTTAGATATTCCAATAGCTTGGTTGACCTCTTAGTAGGTCGTGTGACCCTTCCTCTCCTTGTTTTTTAGTGTGGGATTACTCAGAAGGTCTTTATCATGTTCAAAATTCAACTAAGTGATGAAACTCTTACATAAATTCTCAATATAGACGATCAGATACTTGAATTAATATGTACAATAAGCCTATGGATAGAATCAAGGTTGTGTTTTCTTATCATTTGATCTCATGGCAATACATTTCAATATACGCGGTACTCGTCTTCTTTATAATCATGTAGTGAACAGCTTCAGTTCAGTGGTACTCATGCAAGATTTGAGATATTATTATTTAAACATTAGCCAACTCCATATTATAGTGACCTATGAATTGATAAAGTTTCTAACATATCATAATTTTTGGGATAATTTTTTAAGAATAATTTGGTGTTTGACGTGTTAGTCGATTGTCTGGACTTCATACTTTAATCCTTGATGGGTGGGAATGTGACTCGGAGAAGCATTACGTGTATTTCTTGGTGTGAATATAACATAGTGCCTTTGAGTGGTTGTTAATCTTTATCTTCTCAAATAAAATTCTGTTAAATATTTAAGGCCACCTCTAGGACTGGTTTCAGTGGTTGATTCAACATGTTTCATGGAATTAGATTTCCCTTTCTCTGTTTAATCTGATGTTAGGGGAACACCAAAGATGGGGGGCATCATGTTGATTCTAGTTAAATGTATCCTTACAACTATAAAGATAACAAACTACATGACCATTTCAAAATGGTTTAACTCACATAAAACACTATGTGTCTTGTTATCCTTCATTAAGACGGCGCTTTCTTGAGAGCATGATAGGGATGTGCTTGGCTCTATACAAAACCTGTAAACATTCATTTGGTCGGGAATAGGCAATGGTGGTTGTGTTTGTGTGACCATGGGATACCTCAGGTGGTAAAGGTATTAGGGTTGGGTTGTAAATTCTTCATAAGATGAATATGAACACTTCTAGGGCAGTCAAACTCTAATGGTTTGATAGTCCATCCCTCTACTTTTGGAAGGCTTGGTTTAGAAACGTACGGAGCACTCCACCCTTTTCATAGTGAAAGTGTCTCAGATCCTTTTTGGAGATTGTTAAAACATAATAGAATACTCTTAGATTTAAGGAGACTATTACCCCTATCTTATTACATCTGGGTATGTTGGAAAGCAATGTCATTATGCCATGCTATTGTTATATAAATACTTGGGTTTGTTCAGGTGGATTTGACCAGAGTTGCACTCTACAGGCATCGTTGTTTTTAATGGTATGGTTGACCCTGATTGATACCTAGTTTTACCAAGTATAATTCCTAGGGTGGTCTCATAGAAACCATCTATTTTACTATTGATTTTAATTCCAGTATGTTGTCGCTCTGGTTTTATTCAATGTTCTTGAGGTTGGGAAAAAATTTTGTTCTTGCGTCTTTCTCATAAGCACTAAATATAGTTTTCCTTCGATGAGCTCCTTGGATTTTAGTTGTAGACTCTGAGGATACTTTGGTTTTTAGTTCGGATTGGAATGGGGCTTTTTACCCTGACGATCTAAGTTTGTTGGATAGATAAATGTCTCTATGATCATGTTGAGGAATATATTTATATCATCCCTACTTTTCCTTACATTATTATTACATCATTCTAATAATAAAAAATATAAAATCATTACACAACCAAGATCCAAAGGTTTAGTGTGTTGGGAAAATTAGGACATATATAACATTTACAAAATAAAACATTTATTAAATTCCGTCTTCTCAACCTTCTTATTGTCCCTTGAGTTCTACTTAGTATAAGTAGCCACCTAAGGATATACATCAATGAAAGGGGTGAGCTAAATACTCAGTAAGAGTATAGATAAGAACATGAAACAATATAAAAAGGGTGAGCATAATCATCATCATCATAAAATGTTCATGGTATCATCATCATAATCATGAGAGAAATCATTAGATATAGGCATAGAACATGGAAGTTCCTAAAAATGAAACATCATGTCTTAGTATTCAACTACCACACATAGTTGTGAATAAATATTGAACCATGTTCACACATATTTCACTCATTATCATGAGATACATCACATTAACCAATTAAATGGAGTTATATATAATTCTAGTTGCACTAGTCACCTCATAATATTTACATTTCACTATATAATTCAAGAACACTCGTCACATCATAACATTTACATTATCATGCATGCCACATAGAACGTCTATCAATATTGGACATAAAATAACACATGAAAAGGAACAGGTTTAATTTCATAAAGTATAAATTAATGAATAAACTTTAAGGTTCCCAAAATAAATATGGTAACATACTTGTTATAATAATCATCAATATTGAGTGAAGAATAAGAAATCTCACAAGAAGTTAATGGTGTGTTTTTTGAAAGAAGAGTTATTTTAGAGAAAAATGTGTTTGACATAAACTGAAGTAGAAAACATATATATCCCCGAAAAGATAATATATTGATTAATAACATATATTTAATGAACATTAAATTAATATCAATACTAAAAATGGGTGAAATAGGGAAAACCCAAAGAAATAGACTTGGGTTCGAGAATTACCCTTACCTTATGTCTGGATGCTTTCTTCACTTTAACATCCTATGTAATCACATTAGATTCATTAATTAACAAATAAATAACCATTTATACGTTAATATATTTCATTATGGTTTTATAGTGATCATTTATTAGATTTTTTAATGAGATATAGAGTTTAATTTTATCATTCGGGAGTTTTCATTTTCTTAGTTTCATGATTGGTTCACTGGTATACATGAATGGAAGTTTGTGTAAAATGGGAATAAATATCTAGAATTGTTATTCTATGTTATTAATGATATTCTAGAAGATTAAATAATATTATAAAGAATTTGGTTGTATGTCATGAGGAAAAATAATTAGATAAAAGTTAATGATGATCATTTTAGGCTAATTTTGGAAGTTTTTCGATCAAAATGAACTCGTTTTGTTTTATCATTTAGTATTATGTATATATTTCATTTCCAAAACCTAAATAGGGTTATAAAATAAATTTTAATTTCTTTTTTCAACTGTTATAATTTTTTTACTATCATCATTAAATGAGGTAAAGGAAAACGAAAATGCATCGCCCATGATGTTTGTAAATTAACACACCACGAGTGACAATTTTGTTTTTAGAATAAAAGAGAGAGAGGGATGATTTTAATGATGGATATTACATTAATATGATATAATTAAAGTATATTTATGGTAATTTATTTATAATTTAATTTGGATATAGGAGTATATGAGATAATAAGAAAAGAAAAATAAAATAAATGAAATTAAAATAAAAAGGAAGATGATATTACCACTTAAATATCTCCCCCTTAAGAACCTCCTTAGAGAAAAGGATTTGGAATTTTTATGAGACCAAGAGATCATGGTCGTGGGGTAGTGTATAAGGAAGAGTATCGAGATGATTTTTGAAAAGTATCAAACCTTGGAAGGTGTGATTAGAAGAGGTGGTGAGGGGTGATATTTATAGTGGAGGAGAGAGGCGTTTTCTCATTATTTTAATCATTAGTTTATTATTTTGGCTCAATACTATGAATAGATTGAGAATTATCACTAAATATATCAAAATAATGAAGTATAGTTTGATATTTGTGGCTTAAATTATCCATACATCATCTATGACTCAATAATTCATGTATTTAGCTTTTATAGTAAATTATCACATTTTAATATTCACAAAAAAATTCAAGAATTTTAGAAAAATATGAAGAATTCACCTTAACCATTTTTTGACATGTAAAATTAAAAAATGGAATCCATTTAATGAAAATAATTTTCAAAATATGGAAAATTAAATGTTAAATTAAAATCATCATCTACATAAAAGATAGATATTTTAAAATTAAAACTGATTTTCTATCTCTTTGAAAAATTAATTAAGGTCTCATAAAATTATTTTATACTAATAATACTAAAAAATATTAATTTATGAATACATTTTATGAAAATATGTTTTCTTTTAAATTATTAAATTTATCACAATACTATATTTATATATTTTTGACTTAAAAAATACCAACACTTAATTAATAATTTTTAAATAATTTATATACTTATAATATGATATAATTATATCATAGATTCATTAATAAGATTCCTAAATTGTATTTAAGCTTTAAAGGGTGATTTTAGTATTCATTTGGCCTGTTTACTATTCATAACGCTCATATTACTATTCCTAAGGTCAAGTTACTGTTTCATCGGTATTGGTTCCTTAACTTCTATAAATACTTCTTATTTCATTAATTATTCATTTATAATGTTTTTATTATGGTTTATAAGTTATTTTATGTGATTTATTCTTAATTAAATTACTAAAGGAATGAATAAATTCCATTGATAAAAGTTTGGGTCATTACCTGTTCCCCCCCTTTTAAAATTTCTCCCTCGAAATTTCATTTTATATAAATATGTAAGGGTATTTCCCCTTTATCTCCCACTATGCTTCCCAAGATTCTTCTACATACTTATGGTTCCACCACAACACTTTGACAAGGTGGGTTGTCTTGTTGAGTAGAACCTTCTCTCTCCAATCCAGAATCTTTACTTGCTACTCCTCATAAGGTAGATCATCTTCCAGCTATACCACCTCTGAGATCAGTACATGTGAGGGATCTAATATCTACTTTATCAAGAGTGATACGTGGGACAAATCATGAAATTGATACATATTTAGTGTAAGTGCAAGCTAATAGTTCATATCTCCTATGCGATAAAGGATCTCAAAGGGGTCAATGTAATTTGGGATTAGCTTCCCTTTCTTTACAAACTCCATGACTCTCTTCTTTGGTGATATTCTATGGAAGACTTTATCTCGAACATCTAACTCCAAGTCCCTTCAATAGTTTTCAGCATAGATCTTTTTCCTATTCTAAGAAACCTTGATATGTTGTTGGATGGATTGAACCTTCTCTTTTATCTCTTTCACAATATCAGTACCATGCATCTTTCTTTCACCAACTTCATCCCAAAAAGTTGGATTTCTACATCACTTTCCATACATAGCTTCATATGGAGCCATCTAAATACTCTAGTAGAAGATATATTTTTTATAATAACTCAAACAATGGGATATTTTGATCCCATCAACCATTGAAATCTAATGAGCATGCTCTTAGAATATATTCAAGTGTCTGAATAGTCCTTTCAAATTGGAAATCAGTTTGGGGCGATAGGTTGTGCTAAAATTTAATTCAACACTCAAATATTGTTGAAGAATCCTATGGAATTTACATATGAACCTAGTATCACGATCAGAGACAATTGAGAGTATAACCCCATGTAGTCTCACCACATCCTTCTTGTATATCTTTTCATGTTGTATAATAGAGATATCCTCCCAAATAGTAATAAAGTGGGTAGTATTTATGATTTGGTCCACCACAACCCATATCACATTATTTTGTTTGTAAGTATTTAGGAGACCCGTGAAAAAGTACATAGTGACATTCACCCATTTCCACATGGGTATAGGTAATAGTTAAATAATCTCCATGGACTTCTGTCAATCTATTTTAATTTGCTGACATATCATACACATTGGGATAACTCTGCAATCACTTTATTCATTGTATCCCACCAAATTTTTTCTTGAAGATCATGATACATCTTGGTAATCACGGTATGGAGAGAGAAAGTTGACTTATGTGCATTATCCTACAGTTCCTTCTTTATCCCTGGTGATGAAGGCACACAAATCCTCGTTCCAAATCAAAAGACACCATCATCATCAATATGGAACTCTTGTATCTTACCTTCCTCTACTGCATTCACCTTCTTCTGTAACTCTATATTATCCTTTGTGCCTCCATAATCTTCTCTTAGATAGATGGTTGGGTAATCATTTGGGAAAGGTAGTATGTAATCCATTCTGTTATGATTTCAAAATCCATCATTTTCATATCTATGAAGATTGGGTCTTTCTAAATCTACAACATAGATAGAGTAGTAGGTTATTTACTATTAATAGAATTATATACCTTGTTCACCTTGCCAAGATGATATTGAATAGATAAATTTTTTTCCTTGATTAGCTCTAACCATCTCCATTGTCACATTTTGGGTTCCATTTATGTTAATATATACTTCAACCTCTTGTGATCGGTATATATGTCACACTTCTCACTATAGAGGTAGTGCCGCTATGTTTTCGAGGAAAAATCACAGGTTATAAGACTAGATCTTGGGTTGGGTAGTTATTCTTTGGGATCATCAACTATCGTGAGGTGTAGTCTATCACATTATCATTTTTCATGAGTATAAAACCAAAACATTTTTTAAAGAATCACTATTTATCAGAAAACTTTCTCAACTTTTTGGTAATGTCAATAAAGGTGTAGTGATCAGCCTATTATTTAGATCTATGAATCATTCCTTACATTATTCAATCAATACATACTTTATCATTTTTCTTGTCAACTTAGTTAGTGGGATAGACAATCTTGAAAAATTTCTCAAAAATGTTGATTTTACCCTGCTAAGACAATAAAACTATGTATTTTTGTGACACGAGAGGGTATTGGACATTCATTAATTGCCTTTTTTTAGGGGTCTATAGAAATTCTCTCACTAGTGATCACATTTTTTGAATAATGTGACATTCTGTATCCAAAAGTCACACTTTCTAAACTGGGCGTAAAACAACTCCTTCCTCAATGGCGCCAGAAAAATCATTGGATATTCTTCATGTTCCTCCTTACTCTTATAGTAAATAATAATATATTTGATAAAAAATGCCACAAATTTTTCAAGGTAATTTCTAAATACACTATTCATAAAATCCATGAGTTTTTAGGGAAATTAGTAAGTATTACGGGAATCATAATAAAATCATAGTGCATATACCTTTTATATAAGTTAGTCTTATGAATATCTTCCTTATTCACATTTAGCTAATGATATCTTGAATGAATATCCAAAACTGATATGTACTATAATTCTCATAATTGATCAAACATTTCATCAGTCCTTGGAAGATGATATTATTTCTTTACAATGATATTTTTCAATTCCCAATAATTAACGTACAATAACATTGATCCATCCTTCTTCTTGAAAAGGAGAACTCGCATACCCCAAGGTGATTCACTAGGGTGTATAAAACCTTTGTCCAAATTCCCTTGAAGATTCTTCTTTAACTCCTCTAATTCAATAGGATCCATCCTATAGGGACACTTTAAGATATGAGTAGCTCCGGGTACGAGTTCTATTGAGTATTTTTCGTCATGATCTATGGGGATTTTTGGCCACTCTTTAGGAAATACATCATTGTTTTACCTCATAATGGGAATTTATGATAGGTTTAAACTTTCCTTTGGCTCAACCATTTTAGTGTGGTATGCCTCTTCACAGGGAATCAACACCCACACCATTGAAGGATTTTCTAAAGAGATACTTTTTCATCCTTTAATTTTTCATAGAGCTTATGATGGTTCAGAATATGAAAAGATATTTTGTTTTCCCAATATTTGATATGCACTCTATATGACAAGATAAAATCCATTACCATTATAGAATCAAATTTCACCAAGGTAAGCATCATGAGATTTACTGGGAGAATCTTCCCACATACTCTAATAGGAGAAGAGTCCAAAATAGGGTTGTAATGATTGCACCACTAGGTGTTTCTTCTAATAGATCTACTTCAATGCTTTGTCAATTTGATTCAATAGATTTAGAAAACATTCAAGATATAAAGGAATGTGTACAACCCAAATCAAATAAGACTTTTTCCATTCTTAATTGAATAGGAATTGTAACTTGTACAAATTCATTTTTTTACTCAACTTCTGTAGTAGTGAATGAAAAATACTTCCCATGATACTTTATATCTGGTGGTTCATGACACTTATTACCCTATAGGACACTAGGTCTAGTAAAAGTTATTTCATTGTGCCCTTTCTCCCAAAAGATGAAGTACAGAACCATTAGTGGTGCTCTTATTTCATCCACCACATTCTCCTACTTCTTCATGTCTTTCCCACATTCATGATCTTGGTGGCCTTATCTCCCACACTTAAAGAATTTATCCATACCTTTGAAACATTTCCCATGATTATTCTTCCCAAAGTTTGACATGTGGACGGTTGAGTTTTATTTTCACATTTTTTCTCAGATCCTCCATCTTGAAACTCCGTATTTAATTTCCTATCACCATATCCTTGGAACCATTCTCTAAACTCTGTATACTCTTTGAGATCACATAAAACAACTTATTCATAACTCCTAATGTCTTTAATATTAAGATCCATTCAATGTTTTTTTAAACCACTAAATAATCTATCTTTTTTCTATCATTTTTGATATCATAACAAAATCAAACCTTGCAAGCATTGTGAAAAAAAATTTGTAGGCCATCATCGACCCTTGTTCATTTTTCTTCATCCCTATGAATTATATATCCATATTTATATTAATATTTCATAGTAAATAACTATTAATAAACTATATCTTAAAGCCTTCCCACTCTATATCTTCAATTTCATCATTTGGCTTGGTGTTCTTAATCAATTCCCACCATTGATAAGCCCCTCTATATAGAAAATTAATAGTAAGAGTCAACTTCTGTATGTTGGAATATTGAAGAATAGAAAAGATATTCTCCACTGAGTTGATCTACTATTCTGTAGCGAATGGATCAGAAGACCCACAAATGGTCAGTGGTTGTTTCCAAATAAAGGACTCAATATCCAGTTGCTCCCTCTTATATGAAAGAGGACTTTCCATATTTTTTGGTTATTGTTTATTTCCTAAGACATCTGAGAAATAGGCTCCCTGAAATTTTTTACTCCACCTACAAAGGTATTGGTGATTTCATTCAGGAAATTGTTTCATTCTCCCTCGCACAGATTGTTGGCATGGTTTCCCCTAGTTCCCACCATTTTCTGAAATAAAAATTGTCACAACCAAAAAAAAGTAAACATGGTGTGAACAATTTATCCCTTTTTAAAATTAACTCTAAAGGCATATATTATGGAATCCATATATTTGTAAAATCTCCTTGTGTACTTACATATACTTATTCTCATACTAATGGTTTTCACTAAGTTTATATAATCCTAATTCTCAAATCTACTAAACTATGCTCTGATACCAACAATTTCATCCCTTTTTTCTTACAATACTATTACATCATTCTAATAATAAACAATATAAAATTATTACACAATGAGGATATAAAGATTTAGTGTATTGGGAAAATTAGGACCATATAAAAAAATTTAAAAATAGAACATTTATTTAATTCCTTTTTCTTCTAGATTGTTATTGGACATTGAGTTCTTCTTAGTACAAGTAGTCTCATCATGATATACATCAAATAATGGGGTGAGATAAAGCCTAGTAAGAGGATAGATAAGAACATGAAATGATATAACATGGGTGATCATAATAATCATCATCACAACATAAGCATGGTATAATAATCATAATCATGAAAGGAAGCATTAGGTAAATGCATGGAATGTGGAAATTCATAAAAAATAAAACATCATGTCTCAGTGGTCAACTACCACACATAGTTGTGAACAAATATTGCATCATGTTCATGCATATTCTACTTTTTATCATCAAATAAATTAAATTATACAATTAATTGGAGTGTTAGATAATTCTAGGTGTACTCACCACATCAGAGCATTTACTTTTTGCAACATAATTCTGAGTTCACCTGTGACATCATAACATTTACATTATCATGCATGCCACATAGAACGTATATTAATATCGGATAAAAAACAATCCATTAAAATAAATGGGTTTTATTTAATAAATAATACATTCATGAATAAAAATTGGGGTTCCCAAAATAAAGAGGGAATAACATACTTGGTATAATAATCATCAATCTTGGGTGAAGAAGATGCCATCTCATTAGAAGTAAAGGTGTATTTTTTGAAAGAAGAGTTATTTTGGAAAACATTGTGTTTATTATAAACTCAAGTAGAAAACATGTATATACAATAAAAGATAATATAATGAGGAATAAATGATATTTAAGTAATATTAAATGAATATCCATACTGGAAATGGGGTGAAATATGGAAAACCCAATGAACGAGATTTGGGTTTGATAATTCCCCTTACCTTATGTTTGAATGTTTTCCTCACTTTAATATTCTTTATAGCCCCATTATATTAATAAATTGATAAATAATGAAACCATTATACATGAATTTGATTCATTATGGTTTTAGAAAGGTCATTTAGGTTATTTTTATTAGTTATATAGTATAATTTTATCATTTGGGAGTGTTTGTTTTCCTAGTTTTCATGATCAGTACACTTGTATAAATGAATGGAAGTTCATGTAATACATGGATAAATATCAAGAATTTTTATTATATGTTATTAATGATATTTCATAAGTTTACATTATTTTATAAATAATTTTTTTATATGTTATGAGGATGAATCATTATATACAAGTTAGTGATTATCATTTTAGATTAATTTTGGTAGTTTTTTTATCACAACGAACTCGTTTTGTTTTATCATTTAGTATTACGTATATTTGTTCATAACATAGAATAAATAGGGATATAAAAAAATTAAAACAAAATTTAACCATTATAATGGTTTTATTAAAATCCTTGAAGGAGTTAAAAGAAAATGAAATTGCATCGCCCACGATGTTGGTAAATTGACACATCACAGGCGATGATTTCATTTTTAGAATGAAAGAGAGAGGAGAAGTGTTAATGATGGATATTAAATTAATGTGATAGAATTAAAGTATACATAAGTTAATGGTGTTATAAATACATTTTGATAGAGTAGGTAATGATAGAATAAGAAAATAAAAATAAATTAAAAGAAATTAAAAGAAAAGGGAATTCAATTTCACCTCCTAAATCTCTCCCCATTGAAAACCTCCTTAGAGAAACGTTTTTGGTCTCTTGATGAGACCAAGAGCACTTGTACGTGGGGGATGGGATATGAAATAGTATTGTAAGAATTTGGAAAAGGATAAATTCTTTGAAGGTGTTAGGAGAATAGCAGGTGAGTTTTAGTATTTATAGTTGATGATAGAGGTGTTTAATCACTATTTTAGTCGTTAGTTTATTATTTTTGTAACGACCCAAAATTTTCATTAATGGAAAATCCCTCTTGATCCAGTTAAATGTTTCTTTATGTTTTTATAAGATGTCAACTTCTTTAGTTTTACGTTAAGATTTGTGACCGTTACATTTATAGTCGTTGAACAGTGATCATCTGGGTAGTTTAAAAATAAGTCTTTAATGAACCAATTTTCTACTCAGACAAAGGAAGCGATGGCCTCATACAGTAGAATTGCCCCTTACGAAGCCCATTTGTCGGAGCTCGGAAAGGAGGTGGCGTCTTTGGGCTTTGCCCTTGACCAAGCCCAAGCTGAGCTTCATCAAGTCAAGCTCGAACGTGATCGTCTACGGGAAAAATGGAAGTTGATAGAGATCACCACTCGAGCGATGTTATCCGAGCAACCCCAAGAGTCGGTCACCATCGCACACCTTACCCTTAGGTCTTATGCGGCTATTTTAAGGGGTTATGTAACAAATAAGTAGCACCATGTTCATGTACATTATTTTTGTATATAATAATGAATATAATTTCTAGTCATTTTTGATGCATTGTAATTAGTTTTTAAAGTACAAATGATGTTTTTAGTTATTATTTAATTAAGAACTATATTTTATTAAATTAAAGGATTTTTGAATTAAATAATATTTTAATAAAATATTATTATTAATATTAAATTAATTTTTATTAAATATAAATGATCTTATAATTTTATGAATGCAATTAAAATTTTTATTAAGGTTTGAAAGCCATTTCTGTCAAAACTCGTGAATTTTTTATAAATGTCGGTTTTTATTTTAAAAGTGAAAATTCACATATTTAGAAAATTATTTAGATAAAATAAATATTATTTTTGGAATCAGGACGTCGAAATTATCCAACGGTGAATTTTTCATAATTTTCTGAGACAGTCAAATTTTTGGGTAAAAATTAAATATCATTTAAATATATAATGTGTTTTATGACATCATAATGACCCAATGGTGATGTAATAAAATACCATAATCCTTATGTTCGGCCAATATGTGTTTTATCATTAAAATAATGAGGTTTTGGGTTTGTTTGAATCACTTTTCAAAGCATTAATGGAGCCCTCAAGACTTATTCAACACTTTGCCTTTTTAAATTAATTTCCATGGGAGTGTGACTCACCTCCACATAAGCAACCCTAATTTTTTAATAAGTTCGGACCTTGGACTTGTAAAATATTGTTTTCCTCTTTCCTTTTCCAGAAACCATGGGCAAATACCATGGGATGGTTTTTGGTTTGGATTATTTTAATATAAGGGGTCCCAAACCTAAATAATAAAGAATTCTCTCACCTTTCCTATATAAACCCACCCAAGCTCCCACTTTCTCCTCACTCAAAGCCCTTGAAGTTCGTCCAACCTCTGCCCTACTCTCTCTAGAATCCTCTCAAGGTGCCCCAAGCTCCCAAGAAGCCTCTCACAAGCCTCTCCCTAGCCTTTGGAAGCACACTTCCAAGTAAGGGTTTTTTCTTCCTTTCTCTTTTTTTTGTCAATTTTCTTTAAGTTGTATTGCCCTTTTAATTTAATTTATGAATGTTGGGGTATGGTTTCGCACCTCCCCCATACTGCCCTCTTATTGTTTGAATGATGGGAGAACCCTTTCTCTCTCATTAAATGCCTCCCATGTACACCCGTTACTATGCCGAAATTCCGAAAGGAACTTCTCTCTCTTCTTTTATATTCAAGCAATACTTTTGTATCATGAATCTAAATTCCATTTATGTTGTTGGGACATGTATATATATGATCTCCTTACTGTCCATTTCATGTAAATATGATGAGGAACCCCTTTCTCTCTCATCAACCTTTTTTATGAATTCTTATGTCACGCCGTTACGCTGCCGAAATCGCACCAATTTTCTAAGCCAATGTCTTTGTGTAGTGAATACCATGCCCATTTCTCCATCAAGGGTATTCACCTTTATGCACATATACGTATTGATTGTAAAGTTTCATGTATGAATTCCACATTCCTTTATCGTGGAAGAAATGATTATGTTTTATGAATCCATGTTTTATGATCCATGTGGCACACTTATGCATGAAATGAAATGTTTAAGAAGGGTGCGCCCTGATAGCGCTCCAATGCATTGGGTAAAGTATAGTATCATGATACGTCATGTGCAATGAGTGTTGACTCATGCTAATTCAAGTGCAACGAGGGTTTACTCGTGCTTCAAGTGCAATGAGGGTTTACTCATGCTCCATGTGCAATGAGCCTTGGCTCATGCTAATTCAATGTTAAGTGTTGTTGCCACATTTCCATGTTATGATTATCATGCTTTATCATGCCTTTATGTTCATGCCTCTCTTATGCTCTATTGATATGCCTATTGCCTAACATGTATTGTACTCCTCATGTTATTCATTATGTACTCCCTTACTGGGCTTTATAGCTCACCCTTTTCTTATGCATGTCCTCAGGTTATCCCATGCAATGATAAGTACGAAGGAATGTAGTGGTCATGTAAAGGAAGTTTTCAATAAGGATGTTGTGTTTCAAGTTTAAAGTTTTTATGTAATGATCCTAAGCCCCAAAGACACTAAACCTCTCGATCTTCTTTGTTGTATCAAGTGAAGTTTTATGTAATAAAGCATGTTTAAGTTGTAATAAAAAGTCGGGTTGTCATAGTTGGTATGAGAGGATAGGTTTAGTTATTTTTTGGGATTAGGAAACCCTAGTAAAGCCTTAGATACAAGACTAAGCATAATAAAAACATCCCTAAATTTTGGTAAATACTAAGTAAGTGGTTTATCAAACAAATACATCCCTGTCTGGATACGAGCAGGTAGAGGCGGCTCTGGCACAGATGTATCCTAGGGGTAAAACCCGAAAACACCGCTTTGAGCTAGACTCGAACGGGAACTGGTGCACGACAACGGGCCTTGCTGCACTCTTGGTTACGACACTCCCGGGGGATATGTTTTGATAAATTTACAATCTTAGTATGAACCCTTATTAAGGGAAAAATGCCCCTAAGAATATATGTTAGAAGGAAGATCATGAAAATCCTGGATTGAATCCTATAGACTCATGAGTTGAAGAGATTAAAGTTTATTTATAAGTCATCAACTTTTGTCTTTGGATTACCCTTTATGTGTTACCCCTAACTTTCCTTTTATTCCAGCCAATGGCCGGTAATAGGAGAACTCGGGCTAACAACCGTTGTGAAGATCAGTGTGATGATTGTACCAATGAGATGCCCAATCCAATGGGAGCGGGAATCGCGAACTTTGTCACGCTTCTCTCTCAGCTAACTCAAGTTTTGAATAGAAACACTGGTCAAGAGAAACGTTCAACCCCCCCTAAGAAAGAACAAGTCGCTATTGAAAGCTTCATGAGACAAAGGCCTCCTACTTTTAGTGGATCATCCGATCCCACGATTGCTGAACAATGGATCAACTCCATTGAAAAGATATTCTCCATCCTCCAATGCTCTGAAAAAGAGAAGGTTCTCCTGGCGGCTTATCGTATGGAGGGTGAAGCTGATCAATGGTGGACGTTGATCAAAAATACGAAGCCTGAGGAGGAGATCGAGGCTTTGGAATGGAAGGTATTCCGGAAGATGTTTTTCGATAAATATTTTCCACGCACCCTCCGTCTTAAGATGGAAAGGGACTTCCTTTCCCTCAAGCAGAAAGATAAGGAATCTGTGGGAGCGTACGAGGCAAACTTCACAAGGCTTGCACGATACGCTTCCGGCTTTGTCGTTACCCCCGAATGCAAGGTTGACCGCTTCTTTGGTGGGCTGAAGCCTAGCTTGCGGAAAGCATTAGCGATCCGTGACTTCGACAGCTATGAGGAAATTGTCCGATGTGCCCTCAAGGTTGAAATGGAGATCGGAGAATCACAGGGGTATCATGGGGACAAGAAGCGGAAGGTGGACTTCAATGCTGGTGGTCCGATGGATAAATCCAACGGCGCTAAGAAATTCCAGCACCCCACTTGCCAAAAGTGTGGAAAGAAGCACCCTGGAAATTGCCTTAGGGGGACAAGAAAATGCTTCAAGTGTGGAAGAGAAGGGCACCTAGCTGTTAACTGTCAGCAAGAAGGACCCGCGGCTGCGACGGAGGGGAGGAACGCTCCGTTAGAACCTCAACGCGTTGTTCAATGCTTCAAATGCAAAGAACCGGGTCATTTTGCGAATCAGTGCCCTAATCCAAGGGTTATCGGAGGCAATCAACAACCTCCAAGACAGCAAGGAAGAGCTTTTGCCATCACTTCTGCCGAAGTGAACCCCGACAACGAAGTGGTGACAGGTACGCTAGTTATTCATTCAAGAATAGCGAACGTACTTTTTGATTCAGGTTCTACGCATTCTTTTATATCTCAAAAGTTTAGTAGAATAATCCCTGCACCACCACAAGTCATGGAAGTAAAGATGTCGGTGAGTACGGCAAATGGGGCAATCATTGCATCCCATGAGTATAAGTCCTCCCCTGTTATAATCTGTGGATTGAATTTCCCGGCGAACCTCGTCATACTCCCTTTGGTGGAATTTGATGCAATTCTTGGCATGGATTGGCTTTCCTTATATAGAGCCAACATAAATTGTCGGGAGAGGGAAATCACACTCCATATGGAGAATCGACCCCCGATTCTTTACAAGTGTCAGGAGGAAGATGAATCTCCTTTAGCTCCATCATCTCAAGCATGGATATTACTGCCTTATGAGCACGCATATCTGGCTCAGATGATTGAGTCCAAGGAAGAAACCACCCTTGAAGAAATGCCTATTGTGAGTGAATTCGCTGAAGTATTTCCCGAGGAACTTCCTGGTCTTCCTCCAAGAAGAGATGTTGAGTTCTCAATTGAACTTATACCTGGGGCGCTACCAATATCCAAGACTCCATATAGAATGGCTGTTGTTGAGCTTGAAGAGCTGAAGAAACAACTACAGGAGAATCTGGATAAAGGGTTTATACGCCCAAGTGCATCACCATGGGGTGCACCAGTCCTCTTCGTCAAGAAGAAGGATGGGTCAATGCGGCTTTGCATCGATTATCGTGAACTTAACAAAATCACGATAAAGAACAAGTATCCTCTCCCAAGAATCGATGACTTGTTTGATCAGCTGCATGGAGCTCAATACTTCTCCAAGATCGACTTGCGGTCGGGATATTATCAAGTAAGGGTGAAGAAGGAAGATATCCCCAAGACTGCTTTTCGTGCAAGGTACGGGCACTATGAATTCATAGTAATGCCTTTTGGACTCACCAATGCTCCAGCAATATTCATGGACTTGATGAATAGAGTCTTTAGAGATTACCTAGATAAATTTGTGGTAGTCTTTATAGATGATATTCTGATATACTCCAAAACCAAGGAGGACCATGAGGAGCATTTAAGAACTGTACTGGAGACTTTGCACAAGGAGAAGCTCTATGCCAAGTACAGCAAGTGTGAGTTCTGGTTGAAGGAGGTCTCATTCTTGGGCCATATCATCACAAGCAATGGGATATCTGTGGACCCCTCCAAAACAGATGCAATTGAGGGATGGCCGAGGCCAACATCGGTAACTGATATCCGTAGCTTCTTGGGGTTAGCTGGATATTATCGACGATTTGTGAGAAACTTCTCACGATTGTCCAACCCTCTTACCAAGCTAACTCGAAAGGGAGTAAAGTTTTCTTGGAGTGATGAATGCGAAGAAAGCTTCAAGGAGTTGAAAAGGAGGCTTATCACTGCACCTGTGCTCACTTTACCCACAAGTGGGGAGCTTCTTGTGGTATTCAGTGATGCTTCGAAGAAGGGATTAGGATGTGTGCTGATGCAGAATGATAAAGTGATATCCTATGCCTCAAGACAGTTGAAAATCCATGAGCGAAACTATCCAACGCATGATCTGGAGTTGGCGGCGGTGATCTTTGCCTTGAAAATCTGGCGGCATTATCTCTATGGAGAGAAATGTGAGATATATACTGACCACAAGAGTCTTAAATATATATTCACACAGAAAGAGCTTAATATGCGCCAGAGAAGATGGATAGAGCTCATAAAGGATTATGACTGTTCAATACATTACCACCCTGGGAAGGCGAACAAGGTAGCGGATGCCCTAAGTAGAAAGGATCCAGCAATTCTATCAATGATGAGAATTGAGAAGGATCCAATCTTCTTAGACTTGATGAAGATGGACGTGGGAATCATAAAGAAGGGAACATCACCAATCCTTTCACAAATGATTGCTCAACCATCTCTTTTGGAAAGGTTAAAGGATGCTCAAAAGGATGATGCGAGAATCCAAGAAAAAGTGGAAGCTATCAAAAAGGGAAAATCCTCAGAGTTTAATGTTAATGAAGAAGGAATTGTGCGGTTTGGGAAAAGACTATGTGTCCCATCAAGTTCGGAGCTGAAGAAGGAACTTTTGGATGATGCACATAGTTCAAATTTCTCTATTCACCCAGGGAGCACAAAGATGTATCGAGATCTCCGAGAAAACTTTTGGTGGGATAATATGAAGAAGGAGATCGCCGAATATACATCAAGGTGCCTGGTGTGTCAGCAAGTGAAGGCAGAGAGGCAGAAGTCTAAGGGGATGATGCAACCATTGCCCATACCAGAATGGAAATGGGAGAACATCACCATGGACTTCGTCACTGGACTTCCAAGGACATCCAAAAGCAACAATGCAATCTGGGTTATTGTGGATCGTCTTACAAAGACTGCACACTTCATTGCTATTCGAGAGGATTTCTCTTTGGATCAACTGGCACGGATATATATCAGGGAAGTGGTACGGTTGCATGGAGTACCACTATCTATTGTGTCGGACCGAGATCCAAGATTTACCTCTAAGTTTTGGAAGAGTCTTCAACATGCTCTGAATACTGAACTGAACTTCAGTACGGCCTATCATCCTCAAACTGATGGCCAATCCGAGCGGACTATCCAAACACTTGAGGATATGTTGAGAGTGTGCTCAATGGACTTTAAAGGAGGATGGGATCAACATCTTCCTCTAGTTGAGTTCTCTTATAATAATAGTTTCCACTCAAGCATCCAAATGGCACCATATGAAGCCCTATATGGGAAAAGGTGCAGAACACCGGCATGTTGGGATGAGGTCGGTGAACGTAAGCTGCTTGGACCAGAAATGGTCGAAGAAATGGTGGAGAAGGTGAAAACCATTCAGCAGCATATCAAGGCAGCCCAAAGTCGACAGAAGAGTTATGCAGATAATCGTCGACGAGACCTTGAGTTTAAAGTCGGAGACATGGTGTTTTTACGCATATCTCTGTGGAAGAAGGTCATGAGGTTTGGGAAGAAAGGGAAGTTAAGTCCAAGGTACGTCGGCCCCTTCGAGATTCTTGATCGTGTTGGGGCTGTGGCCTATCGACTAGCACTTCCACCTACTATGGCCAAGGTGCATGATGTCTTCCATGTATCCCTCTTAGGGAAGTACATACCAGACCCTTCACATGTACTCTCTTCTGAGGTGGTACAATTAGAAGACGATCTTTCTTATGAGGAGCTACCAGTGAAGATCTTAGATCGTAGAGAAAAAGTTCTACGAAATAAGACAATGCCCCTCGTCAAGGTGGTGTGGAGAAACCACAAGTTTGAAGAAGCAACTTGGGAGTCGGAGGATATGATGAAGCTAAGTTACCCACATTTGTTTTAGTGTGGGAAAAGGAAAATTTCGAGGGCGAAATTTCTTAAGGGGGGAATGTTGTAACGACCCAAAATTTTCATTAATGGAAAATCCCTCTTGATCCAGTTAAATGTTTCTTTATGTTTTTATAAGATGTCAACTTCTTTAGTTTTACGTTAAGATTTGTGACCGTTACTTTTATAGCCGTTGAACAGTGATCATCTGGGTAGTTTAAAAATAAGTCTTTAACGAACCAATTTTCTACTCAGACAAAGGAAGCGATGGCCTCATCCAGTAGAATTGCCCCTTACGAAGCCCATTTGTCGGAGCTCGGAAAGGAGGTGGCGTCTTTGGGCTTTGCCCTTGACCAAGCCCAAGCTGAGCTTCATCAAGTCAAGCTCGAACGTGATCGTCTACGGGAAAAATGGAAGTTGATAGAGATCACCACTCGAGCGATGTTATCCGAGCAACCCCAAGAGTCGGTCACCATCGCACACCTTACCCTTAGGTCTTATGCGGCTATTTTAAGGGGTTATGTAACAAATAAGTAGCACCATGTTCATGTACATTATTTTTGTATATAATAATGAATATAATTTCTAGTCATTTTTGATGCATTGTAATTAGTTTTTAAAGTACAAATGATGTTTTTAGTTATTATTTAATTAAGAACTATATTTTATTAAATTAAAGGATTTTTGAATTAAATAATATTTTAATAAAATATTATTATTAATATTAAATTAATTTTTATTAAATATAAATGATCTTATAATTTTATGAATGCAATTAAAATTTTTATTAAGGTTTGAAAGCCATTTCTGTCAAAACTCGTGAATTTTTTATAAATGTTGGTTTTTATTTTAAAAGTGAAAATTCACATATTTAGAAAATTATTTAGATAAAATAAATATTATTTTTGGAATCAGGACGTCGAAATTATCCAACGGTGAATTTTTCATAATTTTCTGAGACAGTCAAATTTTTGGGTAAAAATTAAATATCATTTAAATATATAATGTGTTTTATGACATCATAATGACTCAATGGTGATGTAATAAAATACCATAATCCTTATGTTCGGCCAATATGTGTTTTATCATTAAAATAATGAGGTTTTGGGTTTTTTTGAATCACTTTTCAAAGCATTAATGGAGCCCTCAAGACTTATTCAACACTTTGCCTTTTTAAATTAATTTCCATGGGAGTGTGACTCACCTCCACATAAGCAACCCTAATTTTTTAATAAGTTCGGACCTTGGACTTGTAAAATATTGTTTTCCTCTTTCCTTTTCCAGAAACCATGGGCAAATACCATGGGATGGTTTTTGGTTTGGATTATTTTAATATAAGGGGTCCCAAACCTAAATAATAAAGAATTCTCTCACCTTTCCTATATAAACCCACCCAAGCTCCCACTTTCTCCTCACTCAAAGCCCTTGAAGTTCGTCCAACCTCTGCCCTACTCTCTCTAGAATCCTCTCAAGGTGCCCCAAGCTCCCAAGAAGCCTCTCACAAGCCTCTCCCTAGCCTTTGGAAGCACACTTCCAAGTAAGGGTTTTTTCTTCCTTTCTCTTTTTTTTGTCAATTTTCTTTAAGTTGTATTGCCCTTTTAATTTAATTTATGAATGTTGGGGTATGGTTTCGCACCTCCCCCATACTGCCCTCTTATTGTTTGAATGATGGGAGAACCCTTTCTCTCTCATTAAATGCCTCCCATGTACACCCGTTACTATGCCGAAATTCCGAAAGGAACTTCTCTCTCTTCTTTTATATTCAAGCAATACTTTTGTATCATGAATCTAAATTCCATTTCTGTTGTTGGTACATGTATATATATGATCTCCTTACTGTCCATTTCATGTAAATATGATGAGGAACCCCTTTCTCTCTCATCAACCTTTTTTATGAATTCTTATGTCACGCCGTTACGCTGCCGAAATCGCACCAATTTTCTAAGCCAATGTCTTTGTGTAGTGAATACCATGCCCATTTCTCCATCAAGGGTATTCACCTTTATGCACATATACGTATTGATTGTAAAGTTTCATGTATGAATTCCACATTCCTTTATCGTGGAAGAAATGATTATGTTTTATGAATCCATGTTTTATGATCCATGTGGCACACTTATGCATGAAATGAAATGTTTAAGAAGGGTGCGCCCTGATAGCGCTCCAATGCATTGGGTAAAGTATAGTATCATGATACGTCATGTGCAATGAGTGTTGACTCATGCTAATTCAAGTGCAACGAGGGTTTACTCGTGCTTCAAGTGCAATGAGGGTTTACTCATGCTCCATGTGCAATGAGCCTTGGCTCATGCTAATTCAATGTTAAGTGTTATTGCCACATTTCCATGTTATGTTTATCATGCTTTATCATGCCTTTATGTTCATGCCTCTCTTATGCTCTATTGATATGCCTATTGCCTAACATGTATTGTACTCCTCATGTTATTCATTATGTACTCCCTTACTGGGCTTTATAGCTCACCCTTTTCTTATGCATGTCCTCAGGTTATCCCATGCAATGCTAAGTACGAAGGAATGTAGTGGTCATGTAAAGGAAGTTTTCAATAAGGATGTTGTGTTTCAAGTTTAAAGTTTTTATGTAATGATCCTAAGCCCCAAAGACACTAAACCTCTCGATCTTCTTTGTTGTATCAAGTGAAGTTTTATGTAATAAAGCATGTTTAAGTTGTAATAAAAAGTCGGGTTGTCATAATTTTAGCTCAGGACTATGAATAGTTTGAGAATTATCACTAAATATATTACAATAATTAATTATAGTTACCTATTTTGGGCTTAAATCAGCCCTAAAAAATATATGACTCCATAATTCATTAATTTAGCTTTTATCATAAACTATCATATTTTACTATTCACCAAAAATTTAAGTATTTTAGAAAATTCCAAAAAATTCACCCTAAAATTTTTTCTATGTTTAGAATTCAAATATAAAAACCAATTTTATGAAAATAATTTTCTAAATATGGAAAATTTAATTTTTATTGAAATCATCATCTACTTGAAAAATAGAGATTTTATAATTAAAAATCATTTTCTAACACTTTGAAAATTTAATTAAGGTCTCATAAAATTATGTTATACTCGTAATATAACAAAATATTAATTCATAAATACATTTTATGAAAATATATTTTATTTTAAATAACTAAATTAATCATATAATTGTAATTAAATATTTATTATTTAAAAAAATACCAACACTTGTTTAATAATTTTTAAAACATTAATTTACATTGATTATGATATAATTATATTGTTATTTTATTTATAAGATGGATAAATTTTATTTATACTTTCATGGGTGATGTTACTATTCTTTTGTAAAATTTACTATTCATAAGGGTCATATTTCAATTCATAATGTCAACTTACTATTTCATCAGTATTGGTTTCTTAACTTATAGAAATACTTATTATTTCATTAATTATTCATTTATAAAGTTTTTATTATGATATCTAAGTTATTTTATGTGATTTATAGTATATGAAATTATTATTAGAATGATTAAATTCTATTGATAAAAATTTGTTTCATTACCACAACTTGACTGTGATTTTGTCTAAAGTTGTCACCAGAAGATGTTTATGGGATTTGATGAAATTTCTCTGAGAAAATATCATGTTTACTATTTTAAATTCTTTGTGTTTAGTCATTGAATATTTCAGTTATCATAGCCAAGCATTTTGAGGATGGTCATCCCATAGTGGTTTGACCTTTCTTCATCTTTTTAGTTAAATAAGGTCAGTTTTGAATTGTCCCTGGGATCGAATCATGTCTGATGTCATGAGCATTGTTGAAACACCATAGGAAAGATTTGAAAAATAAATTTGATAGTAGAGATAAGGTGATTCGGAGTTGGCACCTAAATGATTTAACTTCTGGTGGTATCACCATAGGATGGTTGGTTGAATAGATAATGGTGTGATCATATATCATGTTTTATGGGCTTGAGTAAGCCATGTATCAAGGTTTCATCTTGGAAAAAAGAACTGGATTGAGTTTCTACGGTTTATGTGCCATATGTTATGGTGATGGATGAAAGTGTGTTGGGCAATTCGAAATGAAATGCAGCCATTTCGATGAGACTTCACCACCAAATTCAGTAGATTGATGTTCTTTTAATTTCCCCAAGGCTTCTCGAGGAAAAAAAGTTCTAAGGTGGGGAGGTTATAGCATCCTATGTTTTTAGACCGAATGAAATTGTAATAGATTTCAAATTCTATTGTTTGGTGGATGGTCTGTTTTGTAAACCAAGCTTCAAAACATAATTTTGAGAGTTGAAAAAATTTAATGTGTGGTTTTTAGACATTTGTAAAGGCATGAGGGGTCCCTTAGAGGTCTCATTGAGTTTCAGCAGCACCGGGCCTCAGAAAAACTCATGTTTGGAAGGTCTGCATAGGGCACACAGTTTGTCAAAAACTAAATAGCCCCGGCAAAAAATCGTGAGGCCTATATCAATGGAGGAGAAGGTTTCTCCCAGGGTGCACATGGTTAACCCAAACCGCATGCCTAACACACATGGTTAGTGCAACATAGGTTTTACCCTCACACTATTCTTCCCAAGGTTGGTGCATAATTAAGGTAACTATGCGAGGTGGGTTCCAAAGCAGTAGAAGTCACATGGTTGGTGCATGGTTCATCCAAACCATGTGACCAAACATTGTGACCCGGTGTTTAGGTTTAAATTTCAATTTTCCCTTAATGACTTAAAAATACCAACCCTCCTTCTCCACCTATTATTTTCCAGTGGACTCCTCCATCTTCAATGCACAGAGATCCCCAACCCCTTAAGCTAAATATTATGCTAGATCCCCCAATTTTGGTCTATTTCACTCACCATTAGAAGTGTTAGATTCATTTAGGTACCCTCCTCCTTCTTCATGAGGCTCTTTTCAATTTCTATTCCCCCATGCTACACAACTTTGGTGCGGCTAATTTTTCCTTATTTTTAGGGAGTTGGACAATTTAGTCGATTTCTCTCAAACCAGACCAAACCAAGGATCAATATCATACATGTGATTCATCCTCAATATAAAGAAGTTATTTTATATATTTTCAACTAAATTAATCGCATTCTATAAATATTGCCATTGTTCTATATACCGGGCCTTTTTAGTTTCATTTTGAAACATTTATCTAAATTAAATTGATAGCTTTTAATGTTAATTATGACCCATGAGAGAGGAGAATCAACCCCTTGGGTTGATCTCCTTGACCCATATCACTAAAATGAGTGTTATTTGACTTAAAGGATTTATTTTTCTCATGACTTGGTATGTGGGTCACCCCGAAGGGGTTTCCCACTCACTGAATTCCTTGTTTCACTATATTGTATTTGTTTGGGAGATGAGACAAGCGTGAGGCCCCCTTTTCCTCATACGAGAACTTTTTTTTCTTAATTCTATTTCATGTAAACCTTATTAAACCATGTCATAAATGAATTGTATAATGGGTTGGGCTATAAACCCTTCTCTTTTTGTAATAAAAGGATTACCATAATGACATGAATCAACCAACATGTATTGCATGTTCAAGTTGCTTAAATTAAATGTAATGGTCCTTGAATTCAGCTTGATTCCTTATACTCTCTTTATACCTTACAAATAATTTTAATTATGTAAATTTAATAAAATTAATTTTTGAATAAAAAGGGAAGGTTTTATAATAAAACCCCTATATTAAGTACGATGTATTCAATTAAAAATGATATGTTCACTGCCTTGTAGTTTTGTGCATATACTTGGGCTTAATGCCTTTCGTATTTACCCATATTTCATAGTTTTTTGGGTTGTTATAAATACAATGTATTTTTAGTGCTTTTATATTATAGTAATGGGTGAAACAAGTGGTTCTGACTTAAGGATCTCTTGGATGAACTCTCATGACTTCTTTTTGGAGTTTTTGATGGTTAGTAAACAGACCTGTCATGACGTCAACTATTCTTGAGATGGGATCACTGATAATTATCTATTTTTACCTCTATATTAGTGACACTAGTTCCCTAGGGTAGACCCCTTCGATGAGATCAGAGGTATTATTGTTTAAAACATGCCTCAAGAGAGACTTCTGTCCCTACGTGTGATACTTGTTACAAACTCAGAGGATAGTACTTAAATTTTCACACCACGCTTGGAGTGACACATGAGACTTCATTTCTAGGTCTCCATGGATAAAATTATTGGCATTGAGAATATGTGGATTCCCTCAATCGATACTTAGCTAGTCCAACTAGGTTTTCATGGATGATATTAGGGTGTCTCACTATATTTTGAATTTTTTTTCAAATTTACTTTAAGAAAATGAAAAATAATGTTTTTAAAATGATAAATGATTCCTTGGGGTTAAAAATATAGGTTTGTGTTCTACAAACCCAATCAAAGTATTGATAATATTACACCATCTTAAATTTTCTCTTACCCAATTTACCATTTCAAGATCCTTTGGATCAGACTCATTACATTAGGCAAAAATAGGTAATTGGATGGGTGTCCAAGTGGAATTCAGTCCTATTCATTTAAGAAATTTATTTAATTCTATATTCAATTTAATTGTTATGGAATGGTGATTATTTATATTACAAGAAATGTAATGGTTTGTACACTTTTGGTTTCAGCCTACTGAGAGAGTGTCTCACACCCTCCTTAGGTTTCATTGGTACCCAAGTTTACTTAATGTTTATAGGTATTGACAAAGGAAAACACTTTGATTCTAATGTTTGGTTTTAATTGCTAAGACGGAATAAGAGCACAGGACTAAGCCAATACTTAGGATGCTCATGGATTTTTCATTTGGGATCTCTTTTTATTTTCGTATTGTTTCTAATTTTTTTATTTTCCTTATGATTTTGATTTTAGACTAATTTGACATACATGCATCTTTTATATTGGTTTTGGCCACATTTATTGAGTTATTATATTTTCCTTATAATGTTTTATAATTTATTTTTTACTGCCCACTTTTTATTTTATTTTTTTACAACCATTATACCAATATGTTTATATAAGAATTAGGGTATAATATCCCTACTGCAGCATCTGTAGACCCTTGTTGCATGTTGGTAGCCTCTCGAGTAAGGGGAGCCATGCTTGAGGTCATTTGGAGACTGGTCTGGATAACGGTTTAGTGGTTAGTCTTGCTGGGATGTTATATTTGGGCATGGTTAGGTAAAGAAAAATTGCTTGAGGTGTGTGAATATGTGAAGGGATGGAGTTCCCTTTTTATGTGTAGAAAAGGAAAACACTTGGAAATTACATGAAAATTGCACAATAAGAATCTAAAATGATAAAAAAATCACATGAAAAAAGCTTCCAAATTGCCTTTAGTTCTATGTTTGGATGGGATAAGGTTGAAATATAGATATCCAATAATTTTTTTATAATTTTTTGTGTCATTTGACCATTATATTCTTTGTTTAATTCCATTATAAACCCAATTTTACCTTAACCATGATAATTAGTTTTTTACTGGTTTCATTATTCATTATGTTAAAAAATCAAGTTAACCTTATTATATACTAAAAAATATTCTTAATAAAAATATTGATTCTAGTTATTAAAATTAAATTCATAGAAGAGGAAAAATTAAATTTAAGATTATACCCACAGATGTGACAAAAAATCCAGTTTTCAAAGAGAAAATCTTTATAATTATAGAAGGATTTAATTTTAACATTCAATATAAAATGAATTTAAATGACCTAAATTAGTTAAATTTTAATATAATTGAACTTATTTTAAATTAAAACCCATTTAAAATATAATTTAATTTTTTAAAAAGTTTTAAAAAAACATGTTTTAGTACAAATCAGTATTTTTTACTATTCATTGAAAAAGGAAACATTTTAGAAAAATACAAAAAAATCGTGCTATGATAATTTTATATTATGATTTAAAAAATTAAGCTCATTTTATCAAATAAATTTTCTAATAGCATAAATAATTATTTATAAATTATGTGAGCAAAGTGTGGATAAACCACTTTTTAGAAAAATATATATTTTTAGAAAACATCACTTTTACTTCCAAATGCATCTTATTTTATTTAAAATAAATAGATAACCATTCAATTTATTTTATAAAAATTTAATCCATAAAATGTTCATAATTTAGTTGGTATTATTCATACCCACAAACATAGCAAAATGGTTATAATGGTAATGTTTAAAAAAATAATATTTTAATAGAGTGTCGTATTTCCTTTAAACTCAGTGTTTCACACATCGCAAGCTATCAAAGAGATTGAATTTATTTTAAAATAACTGCATCGTAAAATCTTGGGGTGTTATATTTTATTATAATATTTTTGTTCTGTATAATACATTATATTGAACATGATGTTCCTATTTTAAAATATTGGGGTGTTAGACCCTTTCTCCCCACACTCATAGAAAACTCCCACTCGTTTCAAAAAAATACCAAAGTGTTTCTTTACACAATTGTCATGTGTGAAAAATAATTCTTCCCCTTCTACAATTTATATTTAATTTACTCTAACACCCTCTTATTCCATTAATTTCACTTGAATCCATAATACATGGAGAATTATTTCTCGGTCTTGATAGCACATGATACCATGTCCTCATATGATGTGAATGTTTGTGAGACTAATTCCCTTAGAAAGATTTGATTTAACCCATCAATGAAATGGTAAATCTTAATATTTTTATTAAATGTATAGTATATATCATTCCATTACAACGTTGTAAATTTTTCCCCATATATAGATATATTTTCATCTTCTTTTTCTCTTAGACTCAGGAATTGCCTCTCCATATTCACTCAGTGCTCGTGAGGAAAATACATTTCCATGAATAGTACCTTAAAATCCTTCCATTCCATATTTTATATTTTCTATTCATACTTAGTTTTTTGAATCAATTGCCAACATGTATTTTCATCTTTTGAGAGGTGATAAACTACCATGAAAACCTTCTCCCTTTCATTATTTTCTAAAGTGACAAATATATTCTCGAATGAACATATTCATTGATCATCTACAAATAGATTTTTAGTCCCACTGAATTATGAAGGTAGTTAAAATATAAATTATTCTAGAATTGTAAAAACACATGGTTCATCAACATGATACTCTATATAATAATTTTTATTGCTCATTTCTCAAGTCAACTGCCCAAATATGATTATAATTTCTTCAGTTCCATTTGTAGCTCTGACCTCATTATCTTTCCTAAGAGAGAAATCCCTACATGGGGTAAGTGTGCTGATATTTTCCCCATTACTTCTAATAGTTACCATTTAATAATAGTTTCATATGCATGATTACATCATAACATTATGAAACATGAGGTATAATCTCAACACTAGTTAAATACTTAACAAAAATTAAAAAATTTATGGATATCTAATATTATAATCATAAACATGGTTTATTTGGGAAGGTTTTCAAATAATAAAAATATTTTAAACTCCTTAATAATAATTTTTCATGAAGATTTAAAATAAAAAAATCATATCCATTGGAATTTTCAAACTAGGTACAATGTAAGGCCCATTTTTGTGTACTAGGTAATGGTCGAGTCATGCCCGACATGCATTTTTCGATGTTATTACCCCAAGGTGAATCTATTTTAGAACCACATACACTTTTACTATCAATATTTAGATATATTCCTAGTAATAACACATAATTTCTATCCTAAAAAAACGTTAGGGTGCAATCTTATACATAGACTTATCCTTAGAGTTTTATATAGGGTCATATTCCCTAATCTATGATTTTTCAAATCCAGTTCCTAAGACTAAACTTACTCTAATATCAACATTAAAAAACCTGACACTAGTAGTCTAGATTTGAGGGTTACTTAACTACATTAGATTAAGATATAAGGAATCTTGTATTTAAGGAAGGAATATTTTAGTAGTCCTAGTAAACTATATACATACTTGAAATTCACATTAAAAATGAAAACATAAAATACACAAAGTGTTTGCTTCGAGAACGTCCTTATTCATCATGGTGTATCCCTTCATGTTAATAAAAAACACTTCCTAGTATCTTAATAAATATAAAACACAATAAATGTTTGATCATTTTGGTCAATAATTTTCATACATAGTCATTACATATTTTTTATGAGCATTAATTACATTATACAAACATACATATGAGGATTGTAAAGGTACAGTGTCATTGAAAACTTAGAAACATAAAATATTGGTTCATAAGTGAACTAAATCATCTCCCACTAAGATCTTCATATATATCACCATCTTAGTAAAATCATACATAATATATTTCTTACTAACCTATGGAAAGGAAACATAAGAAAGGTTGATCTCAAATACTTAGTAAGGGTAGATAAGGGAATATGTAATCATAACATGAATTTAAAGGCATGAGAACATGAGAATAAAAGATTTAAAACTTTACACTTCATATAAAATATCGTAATCCCAAGTCATGGCATAAATATTGAAAATTTATAAGACATGAATCAAAAAGAAATCAAATAAAATGAGTCATGATAGCATAACATTGTCATAAGACATAGAATTATGGCCCACACATAATCATAGAAAACCATTGTGTAATATTCAATTTTTACTACCAAGGTAACTATAGTGGAATTTTTTCACTCCCCAAACCATCTTAGTAGTCAATTTTCACTCCCAATACCATTATAGTGTATAAAGGCCCTTACTAAACTAAGTTCACTCCCATTTTTGTCATGTCTATATCTTGATATATAAATCTTTACCAAATGAATTTGAAGGAGATATAGTTCCCAACCACCACATAATTAAAATCATAATTATGTTTATCATATTATTTTTCATAATTAAGGTTTATTACATTCATGTAGTACACATTGGAAACAAGATTTCTTTCAGATTTTTGATAAACCTAAAATAAAAAATGTTTCAAAAATGGCATGAATATTATTTTAAATAAATATTTTAAAAACTAAAACATGGGTAAAAAAATTCATTAATTAATCACTTTTATAATGTTAAAAACATTTTTTAAAACACTTCTAGAAAGCATAGTTTTGGAAGGAAGATGATATTATGACGGAAGAGATAAAAAAAAGATAATTTTTCATAAAAACATTATTATGAACTATTGAGTTCATAACGTCAGTAAAATCAAAGGAAACTTTAATTCCAATGAAAAACTAAATTTTAATAAAATTAATCATTTTCATGGGATATATATCAAAATATTTCATCATAAAAAATATAATCATAAACAATCCTGTTAAATGATGAGATTATAACATAAATCATTACCACTTTTGTAACATTGAATTTTAATCACTATGAAAGAATAATATTCAATGAAACATAAAATATAATGAAAGTAAATAACTTCAATATATTAAACCTCAAATTCTCTATATATACATCACATAAAATAAGATAGGTATGTAATGTAACATATATCTCAAGAAGAGAAAATTTAGACAAAACTCCCTTACAACTTTTGTAACTTTTGAAACCTAAACCACATGAAATAAAGATCTTAAAATTGATGTTTAAATCCACACAATATAAATAATACGCATCATAAAATAAATTCATGGTAATTATATACATCATATAAAATAAACACACAGTGAACCTGGATTGTGTCTCATAGAAACTGAAAGTGAGACGGAAATCCCTTACCTTAAGTCTTGACTTCCTTCATACATTTTAAAACATCATATATAATATTTTAAATTTTATATAAATAAATTTCAAAACCATAAATAAATATATCATACCATATATGAATTTATTATGACATTTTACTGCCTGTTTAATAACAATTCCATGTTAAAGTCATGTATCAGGCAATAACTACACTTTTTTTCCTGGTAAGTTTTGATTTGTTATTTTTCCAATTACATTGGTCATGGTTCCATTATCTCCATAGTTTTAACCATAATATAAATATCATATATAGTTATTATATGTGTATTTTTTGTAATCCATTAGATTTAAAGATAGAAAATGAAATACATAGTTCATGGAGACGGTATGTCGTACGTGCACATGAACATTGTTTCTATTTTCTCAAAGTATTGAAAGAAAGAAAGGTAAATAATATATTAAAATTAAAGAATAATTTTCATATTACATATATCACATATTTTAATTAAACCCAACTTTATTACCTTCCATGTAAATTTTGAATGAATCACATTTCTTCACGAGGAGGTTTTTTGTCGTACACATGAGCAATGTTATCGTATTCCCATAGAATAGAAATTATGAAGGTATATGTGATATAAAAATTATATAAGAAAAATAATATAATAAATATAATAATATAAATATTTAATACATCATTATATCCACAGGTTATAATTAGTTATAGAAAAAAATAACATCGGTTCATGACTAGGTAGTTTTTTGTACACCTGAATGAAGATTTTTTATCCCATTTGATGAAAGAGGAGGTGGTTTTAGGTAATTACCTTAACATAAAAAATATATTATTATATAGAATATACTATGGTTATTATATTAGTGTTTTTTTAATTATAATTTAAGGATTTTTATGATGAAATAAAATAAAATTCTCAATTAGGGGTGTTACCTCTTCTTCAGACAAAATATTTTGGATTGAACCAAAAGGATTCTTTGGCTGGATTTATGTAAAAACTAAGTCATATAGGGAGGGAGGGGTAATTGAGGGAGTTATTTTGGTATGTAATGGATTAAACAAATTGTTTTTAATTATTAATAGTAAAGGATAATGGGTGACCTTTCATATGTGAGGTGAGTGACAAGCTTGTGATTTTTTTAAAAGAAAAAGGTGTACTCATGTCAATTCACATGAAACAAGAGTCAAAAATTGAAAATTTTATTTTATATAATATATAATGTTGAAATATGACTATATAATCGGTTTTGGAAAATTTTATGGTCATTTTCAATCCTGATTTTATTTATTTTATGTAACATCCCAGGTAAATGAAGAATAAGATATTTTCATATTTTTTTCATATTTGTGAATTAGATATTAATCTTACTTTAAAAGGGGTTCTATGTTCGATAGCATACCCCACACGCAACAATGAGTTTTATTTGAAATCTTACATTGCACACTAATAATATAATGTTATTATTTTAAATGGTAGTTAACTACTAGCCATTGTATTGGTGGGAATGAACAAAACTAACTACAATATGATTATACATGTTTGTTAAATGTATTTACATTTATCCAACAAAATTTAGAGGCTTAAAATGTGAATGAATCTAATTTTAAGCATAATTTACATTAAAAAGTTGATTTAACGCCTTTTAATGGAGAACCCTCTTTAAATATAGTTTTGTTCACATTAATACATTATCTTTGACCAAATAAAATCCTTCTTTAAAATGTGGACATCAAAATTTACTTTTTGTAAATTTTTGGAAATAATCCGATAAAGTTCATTTTTTTAATGAATAGTGAAAAATATTGTATTTTAATTCAAAACTACATTTTAATATAATTTATTGATATGGTTAGATTATCTTTTTATTTGGTTTTAATGTGTAATTAGAATATATTTTTACCATTTAATCCAATTTTGGTCATTGGAATTAATTTCACTTTGAATTTAGACATAAACAAGTGTCAATCTTTTTATACTTATTATTTCTTAACAACACGCTATTTGTTTAGACAACAGAAATTAATTTTAAATTAATTAATGCAACTTCTATGTTTTTAATTTGGAAAAATAGACATCAATTTTGAGTTCAGAATATCAAAGAAATCTCAGGCAGAATTTTTGGTATTTTTCTGAAAAACTTCGATTTTTGATTAATAGTGAAACCACATAGTAGTAGTTAAAAAAACTGACTTTTTCATTTAAATGAAATTTTACCACTTATGTGAATTGAATTTCGAAAATCCTACATACATGATTGTTATTATTAAGTAAAATTTGGTTCAATAAGATGAAAATAATTTTTGCTGAATAGTAACTTTTGACTTTTATTTACTACAGTTAAAGGTAAATAGGATAATTCAAGATAAAAAGAATACTATAATCATTCAAAATTACCTTAACACTTGTCCTATCTTTATTGGATGAGTAATGGCCGACCATGGGCATCCTTGGGTCGATTTTTGGACCCCATGGAGCCACTTGTGAATGATAATGACACTTTAGATTAATTAATTTATTATAATGGAAAAAATGACCAAAAAAATCCTTTAATAAATTAATTTTTATATGGTGTTATATAAGCAATATTTTTTACTATAAATATTCATTATAACTCTAAATATATTTCCTACATCATGTTAGTTTTTTATAATTTTTAGAAATCTAATAAATTAAGTTATTTATGACACAACAATGATGTAGTATTTACCTCATTAATAAATGATTTAAATAAATAAGATTATAATGATTAAAATTTTATACAAAACCTGTCCAATTCCTATTGAATGATTTTATTCCGACCATCAGTCATCTTATCTTCGAATCTGATGATTTTTGGTCCTTTAGAAACCGAATATCATTATATAATAAAATAATAGTTTCACACTTTCCTGAAGAGCCCCTCCTCTCCCTTATAAAAGGAGACCACTTCTAACAAATCCCTCACACCTCTCAAGCATTTAGGCTCGTCCAAACTCTTACAAATTAATCTCCCTACATCCCTCTCCTCCTCCTAGAAGCCTTACCTTAGGCAGAAGGCACTTCACGAAGACTTTTTGGTTCAAGCCAAAGGAAGTTACCCAAATTTAAGGTAATGGTTTCTCTTAACTTCTTTTCTTTTATTTTACTTCTCCAACCCCTAAAATATTTTTATTCCTTTCTTTTATAGAAAAAAAAGTATCCTCAATATACTAGGATTTTGTTATGAGAAGGATTCAAACTACACTTACACACACCTCCATCTAATGGGTGAAGAACATTATATTTCTGTGGATAGAAAACTAACGCCTCACAAAATGATGATTGTTCGATTATCCCATACCACCTCTCATGGTGTCCACTAAGATGGAGCTGTATTTATATATAATATATATTATGTTTATTTTTTCTTTATTCTTCTTTATTTATCCTTTATATCATACCTTTATGGTTTCAATTATGTTTTAACACGATAATTTCATTTGAGGAAGTGCAGAATACCACCCCATCTGAGTGATATGACTCATTCATGCCATACGTGGGACGTATAAAGGATAGAGTAAATTATATTATATGATATTATACTATAATTATAATATATCTACGTATCATTATGTTTTAATTACATTAAAGTAAGAAATTGAATATAAATATATTCATGATATAACATATCGAAAATTGATATTATATAGACCAAACAATGAAATCAATGGTAACTATGGTGTATTTCTCACCAATGTGAAATTGAGATGACAAACTCTTACCTCAGGTTTTAATTCCTTCATATGTGTCTAAAATGAAACAACCCAAATAATGATAGAATAATTATTTTTAAAATTTATTAAAATTTGTTAATTATATAGTAATTAAAATATAAACTATGTTTAATAGAGTCTATAATAGATCATGTTTTATGGTTTAAAACATTATTTTCTTAAAAAGCCAGTTTACCGCCTTTTGATGGCGCACTTTTTATAAATATATTTTTTGAAACTTTTAAAAAATATATTTGATAAAATAAAATTCCTAGTTAAAATCCAAATATGAAATTTTAATTGGGTTTAATTTTTTGTGTTTCTTTTGATTATTTTGATATTTTGATGAAGAGTAAGAAAAATAATGCATTTTAATTAAAAACCACTTTTTCATCTAAATAATTTGTTGTGTTAAATAATATTTTTAATTGGTCTCAAATAATATTTAGATAAATATTTTATCATTTTATCTATTTAATTTCATTTCAACAAATTTCACATTGAATTTGAATATTAAAACATTTCAATATTTTGACCATTTTTACTTTAAAAACCTGCTTTCTCATTTTGTCAGCGGGTATAATTTTAAATTTATTTTAGCAAATTTTGTGTTTTTTATTTTAGAAATTTGATTTCTTATTTTTTAATATTGACTTTAAAATTATTTAAATAAGCCCCTTTTATTTTCTTTCTATATGAATGTTAACTTTAGTAATTTTTTTATTAAAATAATTAAAGGTAAATCGGGTAATTAAGGGAAAAATAATATTATATATATTATAAAATTACACTAACACATGTCCTAATTTAATTAGATTATTTTTTTTATAAAAAATTATCCTTAGGATAAAATTATAATCTTTTTAAGCCGCTTGGATGAGAGTATGACATTTAAAATATTATATTCAATGAATACTCAATTTTGTTACACTTTTGTTTTTAATGAGTGAAGTATTTTTAATATGGGAATATATGGGGGATCCTTTAAACTAAAAATATTATTTTGAAATATAATATGTTTATATTTATCATGATAACTTATTTTTAATTTTTATAGAATAAATAATTAAATTAACTCTTTCATTATGATGATGAAAAACTTATTTAATTAAATTAAATGTCGAATAAAAGATTTTAAAAATACTAAAATAAATATAACATTAAATTATAAATGCCATTCATGAATATTTTATATTAATTTGACATTTTATATATGTTTTAGAAGTATTGGTTTTAATTTATCTTGTTTTTATGATATTTTTTAAAAAGTCAAGTAATGAATAGTTTCAAAATTGACATTATTGATATTTTAAAATTAATAATATTTTATTAAATGATATAAAATTTATAAATATCTATATTCTATACAAATACTTTGGAAACGTCTAAATATTTAATCAATTTATTATTTATTTTTCTATTTTTATTTTATATTAATTATATTAACCCTCAAATTGTAAATTACATGATAACATGGTAAGAATTAAAACGGTAAAATAAGGGTTATAACAAAAAGATAAATATTAAAAAAAATAAAAAACGTGTATAATTTTGTTTTTATGAACTTATATTGGCCCATATTTATCAAATCTTATCAATAAGTCACTTTTTATACTTTTGGAAAATAAAATAATTTTTTTTTAATTTAATATTTTAAAAACTTCCAAGAGTGCCCCTCCTCTATCTTGTAAAAGGAAACCCCATCTTCTCTCTTCTTCACACATAAAAACCAATTTGGTTTGGACAATATCTTTCCAAATACCTTCCTATCATCCCATACTCGCATTTTATAGGCTTTATTTTAGTCATAACACATTCCTTATAGGTGTTAAGTTATTAATCAAATGAGGTCGTGTGAAGGAGAGGTGTCATTTTTAATTGAGTGTTTCTATTTTATTTATTCTTCCACTTCCTTCAAATATTCATACACCATGATGAAATAATAAATCCAATATCCTAAATATACTAAGATATTTATTTTTTAATATAATCACCAAAATCCATATCCATTTCAATAAAATGGGAAAAATTTAATCATTCATGTGTACAGAGGATTACCACCTCCCAAATGGATATAATTTGTTTTCCTTCATCGTCTCTCAAGATTGGTTATAATGATGGAACTAATTTTTATATATTATATTCCTGAAAATTTTATTATTATAAAATAAAAATATAACATTTATTTTCTTACCTTTCCATGCACATCAAAATGATAAGTTCATTTGTGCGTACATGTGAACTATCACCTCCATGAAGCGATGTGATTCGTTTTTCATCACTACATCACATGGATGATATATATATAAGTAAATTTAAATTATTTATATGATATTTATTATATTATGATCATTCTATAAAGATAAATTAATAATTACATTCTTTCCATAATGATAATTTAAAAATTGATACGGTACTCATGTGTATGCACGACATATCATCTATATGATTATAATATTGTTCGTTTTTCATAACCATGCACAAATGGTTTGATTTAAATTTATAATTTATGTATAAATGATACTAATATTTCTGGAATATTATTTTGGAGATTATTTAATAATTATAATTTGACTATTGATGTCATACCAGATTCATTTTGGACTCTAGTAATGAGTATCCACAAAAAATCCGAAATGAACTTAAAACATTAAGTAGTTGTAATAACATGATAATAAGTTAAATTAAAATTTAAAAAGGTTCTAGATAATGTAAATAATTAACCTAAGTTTATTATTCTATAATATAAAGAATATATGTGACAACATGAACCCAAGGTAAGGGACTTTCTTTTAAAAACCCCCATTTAAAGTTCCCTTCTCAACACTTTTTACAAAAGTCAAAGGGAATGTTTATAAACTTATAAGGTATAAGAGGTTTCTACCACTTTTATTATGCTTTATTAATTTAAATTTTTATTTATAATTTTTCAAATTTCTTTCCATGAAAAGTTGTTTCATTTTTATATATGTGGTTTTTATATGTTAAAAGTGATTTTTACATGAAAAGTATCATTTTATATCTGAATGTACTTTTATCATGTGTTTAAAAGAGTTTTTAATGTTTTTAATCTGTATATGTTCATTTTAAATTTTTTATTAGGGTTTTACCCATTATTTCTCAAGATATGATGGGGTGAGAACCATTATAGCCCAATATATGATGGGTTGAGACTATTATAGCCCCAGATATGATGAGTGAGCCCCGTTATAGATCTCCAATGCAATGGGTACTCTAGAGATGGAATTTGATAATAATTTTATTCCATTAATATGGTTGAAATTATTATTTATATATAAATTATTCACAATATAACCTGTATCATTTTTCAATGCATGCTAATGAGTTTTTAGGAAAATGGGTTTTAATGGTTTTCATGTTTTCATTGGGATAACAATATCTTTATTCATATACCTTTCTGTGATTTTTATGATCATCCAATATTTTAAAAAAAATCATAGGGTATATGGGTGGTTAATATAAATAATGAGTTCAATTTTTATGTTATGAATATTTTCATGATAATGAATAAATGTTTTATTTAAAAAATTACTTTGGAAAATGTGTATATTGTTTTAGTATTTCCCTCTTTGTATAAATGTGGAATTGTATGTATGATATAAAACATAATTTCATAAAAATATAAATGAAAATATCCCAAAATATTAATTCTTTTACAAAAATCACATGAATATGTAATGTTTAAGGCTGAGTGCTTATATTTGGTATCAGAGGTCATTTTAGATAACTTTAGAGGTTGGGGTAACATTAATAACTTTACATTAAAAGAATTTACCTTCTGTAAAAGTTAAAATGTTATAGAATTTGAAAATTACCATGTTTCTTCTCAAATATAGTTCTGTTTAGAATGGTTTTCTATAGAGGAAATAGGGAAGTTGGTGTGGGAAGACATCAAGAGGAAAACATCCTTCCTAATCAGCATCCCGAGATGATCAAAATGAGAACAGAATAGTTAGTTTCTATAATGGATCTGTTGAAAAAGGGTATAAATTGTGGTGTAATCCATGAACAATATCAACAAGATCTACCATATAGGAATATTTCAGTAGTGGATAATTTTATAAGGTAACATCCTCCAGCATTCACTAGAACCTCAAATCCAGTGGTAGCCATAGGATGGATCAATTCTCTAGAAAAGATATCTAAATTCATGGGATGTTTGGAATTATAAAATATGACCAAAGACATTTATAATTATTAAGATGAAAATGATATGTTTTGGTCTCTATTTAATAATAATATATAAAAATATGATCTTGACACTCTTAAATGGGTTGATTTAAAGAGTCTTTTTCTAAAAAAATATTTTCCTAAAACTGTTCAAATCAGAATGGAGAAAAAATTCTATAAATTAAGTTAAAAAGATAATAATTTTTTAGCTGAGTATGAATAAAATTTTATGATATTGTCTGGGTAGATGCCAGATTTTATTCGGGACTTTGATAGAAATGTTAATAGATTTAACTTTGGTTTGAAACCATTTTTAAAAAGAGCTTTGATTTCATGAGAGTTTAAAACCTCTGAGAAATTTTTTTGTTGTACTAAAAAAGTTAAGATGGTGTTTTATGATATGTTTTTTCCTCGTGCTGATAATAATAAGAAGCGGTCAGGTTGGAAGGAATTGTGGAGGAATTTATCAATGAAATCTAGAGGTAAGAAAATCAAATTCCCTTCTTGTGAAGAGTGCGAAAAAAAGCATCCCATAGAATGTCTTGTAAATTCTAGGAAGTGCTACGGATGTTGAATATTCGGACACATGTATTGGGAGTACAAGGAAAATTATCATAAAAATAATGATAAGTTGATAGTGAGATTCTTTGACTGTAAGTACTTGGGTTATTTTTCTAATGTGTGTCCAAATTTAGTTACTCGTGGGGGAAATCAAAAATATTGGAAACATAAGGTTGTTGAAAAATCCTTTGAAACTAATTCAATATATTTTGATCCAAAAATGATGTTTTAACAAGTAAATGACTTTTTTTATAGAATATACAAATGTTTTTTTGATTCAGAGTCTACACATTTCTTAATTTATGAGAATTTTTCTTGAAAATTAGAAATTTCATCACAATAAAAAAGCCATAGATTATAGTAAAAACACATAGGGAATATATTAAAGAAGAAATAAATTATAATGATGTGACTATAATTGTATAAATTATAATAATATTCTTATCTAGTATATTTTGATGTTATTATAGGTATATATTGGTTTTTTGTTTACCATGTTAAGACAGATTGTAGAGCTAATAAAGTTTCTTTTATGAAAGAGTTTTAGTTTGTGTACAAGAATAATACCATTCCATTAATAACATATTAGGAATCCTAGAAACTATTAAAATATTTAAATGAATTCTATCTTGCACATATTGTTGAAAATAATAGAAAAGTTCAGATTAATGATGTTTCAATGGTAAATAAGTCTATGGATGTTTTTTCCAATGAGTTTCATGGTATTATACCTGATCGAGCAGTTGAATTTACTATTGACTTAGTTCCTGATATTAAGTTAATTTCTAAACACCCTTATCAAATAGATCAAATTAAACTTTTAGATTTAAAGAATAATTTCATGAGTTATTAGATAAAGGTTTCATCCGACCTAGTACTTCACAATGAGATGATCTTATCTTGTTTATTAAAAAGAAAGATGGTTCAATGAAACTTTGTATTGATTATAAATCCTTGAATAACATCACTATTATGAAAAATTATCATTTACCTCATATAAGTGATTGGTTTGACCAGATCCATAGAGAACAGTATTTTAGGAAGGTTGAATTGAGATTGGTGTACCATCAATTGAAAGTAAAGGAAACATACATTAATAAGATTACATTTCATACTAGATATGGAAATTTTGACTTTTTAGTTATGCCATTTGGGTTAACTAATGAACCATATGTATTCATGGATATTATGAATAGAATACTTCAGGAATTCTTAGATAAGATTTTGGTTGTTTTTATTTATGACATTTCTATATTTTCTAAAACTAAATTGGAATATGTAATACATCTAAATGGGGTTTTGAAAACCTTTAAAAAATAAAATGTATCGAAAATTCAGAAAGAATAAATTTTGGTTACCAAAAATTTCTTTCCTTGTCTACATTGTTTCTAAAGTTGGAATAAATTTTTGTCCTATTTAAATAAAAGTTATTAGCGAATGGAAGAGACCCACAAATATAACCTAGAATCATAGTTTTCATGCTTTAGCGGTCTATTACTGGAGGTTTGTTGATAACATTACAATGATAACTAGACCACTGATTAAGTTTACTCGAAAAGGAAATATTTTCATCTAGAAAAAATAATGTGATGATTGTTTTCATGAATTGAAAAGATTAGTGAATTCTCCAGTTTTGGCTCTGCAATCCAAAAATGGTGAATTTTTCCTCCACAATGATGCTTTGTTGAAAGGATTTGGTTTTGTACTATTATATAATGATCATGAAATTTCTTATTCTTCACGTCAATTGAAACATCATGAGTATAATTATCATACACATGGTTTCGAATTAGCTGCTATTTTTTAGTATTAAAAACATAGAGGCGTCATTTATATAGAGTAAAATTTGAAATATATAATTACCATAATAGTTTGAAATACATATTAACTCGTAAATTATTGAACACGAGATAGATAATATGGATATAACTAACCAAGAATCGTGATTATGTGAATCATTTCCATATTGTGAAATAAAATAAAGCATTCAATGCATTGAGTTGGAAAATTGAATCTAAATTAACCCTGATACATTTATAACATGACCCTTTGGTTAATTATTTGATAAATTTTGGCTTTAAATTTGTTGGTGTAGGAAATTCCTCTCTTTTCTTTCAAATTTAAATTCAATCATCTTTGTGAGAAAACATCCAGAAAGCATAGAAAGAAGGCCGTGAGTTGTAGAAAAAGTTAAAATTAGTTCAACAGAGTATGTTACCTAAAATTAACAATGCTATAGATTTTGTTTTGAGATTTGGGAATAGATTTTGTGTGCATTGGGATTCACAGTTGAAGAAAGAGTTGTTATGTGAAGCACATAGTTTTTCATTTTTAGTTTATCCAAGAATAACTAGGATGTATATAGACTTTCAAGATTATTAAAAGAGGGTTTCAATGAAAATAGATATTATAGACTTTACCATGAAGTGTTTGAATTGTTAACAGCTTAAAAAAGATTTAATGTTTTTGAAGGGGATACCTCACCATTTTCTAGTTCCAGAGTGTAAATGAGAAATTATATCCATGGATTTCATAATGGGATTACCAAAAACTTCTCGAGGTAACAATGTAATCTAGGTTCTTATTATAGATGGACTAAATATCCTCATTTTCATCCTATTTGAGATACTCTGTCTCTAGATCCGATTTACTGGTTTTATATTAAAGAGATATTCGGGATACATGGATCTCCCATGTCTATTTTAAATAATCATGATCCTTGGTTAACTTATAATTTTTGGAAGGGCCTTCAGAGTTCATTGGTAACTAAATTAAATTTCAGCACAAATTTTTATCCTTAATCATATGGTTAGTCAGAATGAACAATTCAGAACATGGAGAATATAATACATTCTTGTTTAATGTATTACCAGGGAATTTGGGATCAATAACATTCTTTGGTTTAGTTTTCTTATAATAACAGTTTTCAGTTCAGTATACAGATGGAATTATTTGAGGCATTATATGGAAAGTAGTGTCAAACTCTATAATTTTTTGATAAAGTATGAGATAGGATGTTTATGGGACCATAATTGAGAGAGTAAATTGAAGATAAAGTTTAATTTATTTAGAGATACATGAGATAAACCTAGAAAAAGCATAAAAGTTATGAGGATAACTAGAGGAAGGATATTTATTTCTAGGTAAGCGATCAGGTTTTCTCATAGTTTCTCTATAGAAAAGTTTGATCCATTTTGGAAAGGAGGGGAGCTATGTCAAAGGTTCATTAGACCCCATAAAATCTTAGAGAAAGTTGGATTAGTTTCCTACTGAGTGTATTTTCCAATGATTTTATCCTAGGTACATAATGTTTTTTATGTTTCAATGTTATGAAAGTACATGTCGGATCCATCTCATGTTTTGATTCCTAAAGTAGCTCAGTTAGATAGGAATATTTCTAATGAGGAAAAACAAGTTTAGTTTATTGACTCTAGAGAAAAGAGTTCAAAAAATAAGGTAATTCATTAGGCTAACGTTTTATTGAAAATATATAAGGGTGAAGAGTCAAAATGGGAATCAGAAAATTCTACGGGGGAAAGATATCCCCACTTATTTAATAAGAGAATAAAAATTGAGAGGATGCAATTTTCAAAAGGAAAGAAGAATTTAGCAACCCAGGTAAAGATTGAATGAGTATATTTCATATTTATTAATATTTATTAATTATATTTAAATTAAAATAGACACTAATTTGAAAATCATATACAATAAATCAAGTTTTATGGTTAAAATGTTTATTTTTTCTAAAAAGGTAGTTTTCCCACCTTTTGATGGCGTAATTTTTTTAAAATATAGTTTTTGATATTTTAAAAAAAATATTTGATAAAATAAACTTTTTCTTTGAAATAATAATATCAAAATTTACTTATATTTAATTTTTATTATTTTATTATAAGTTTAATATTTTGATGAATATTGAAAAAATAATGCATTTTAATTAAAAATAAATTTTACATTTAAAAAAATTAAAGTTTTAAATTATATTTCTAATTTATTATAAATTATATTTAGATCAATAATTTATAATTTAATCTAAAATAACTCATTAGAATCAATTTCACTTTTAATTTGATATTAAAACATTTCAATATTTTTAACGTTTTTACATAAAAAGCTCGTGTTCTCATTCCGCCAACGGGGTTAATTTTAAATTAATTTTTATTCAATTATTTGATTTGAATTATGAGAAATGGATTCCATATTTTGAATCATATGATTCAAATTATGTAAATATTTCCCTTTTAATTTTATACATTTTTGAATAGTAACATTAGTAAATGAATATTAACATGGTTAAAGGTAAATTGGGTAATTAATATTAAAAATAATATTATAAATATTGTAAAATTACAATAAAACATTTCCTAATTTCATTTTATGAATGTTTTTAGACGAAAATAATACATATAAAAAAATTATAACCTTTTTAAGCCACTAGAATAAGAGTACATAATTTATAATATTATATTGAAAGAAAAGTCAATTTTGTCACACTTTTGTTTTTAACAAGTTAAATATTTTTAATATGTGGAAATATAAGTGATACATTCATCTTAAAATACTATTTTGAAATATAAAATTTATATCTTTATCATGATAATTTATTTATAATTTTTTGAGAAGAATTTGTTAAATTAAATGCTTCCACAATGATGATAGAGTAATTATTCAGTAAAATAAAAAATCAAATAAATGATATTAAAAATACAAAAATAAATATAATTTATTTGATAAATTTCATACACAATTCTTTAAAATTACTTTTACAACTAATTTGTATTTTATAGGTATTTTTTTGAATTTATCTTGTTTTTATGGTATTTTTTCAAAAGTCAAGTAATGAATACTATCAAAATTGTCATTATTGATATTTTAAAATAAATAATAATTTATTAAATGATATAAAATTTATAAAAGTCTAAATTTATACCAAATAATTGGAATTAGTCTTAAAATTTCATCAATGATTTTTTTATTTTTCTTTTTTAATTTTACTGTAAATATTTTAAGCCTTAAAAAGTAAATTACATGATATCACGATAATAATTTAAAGAATAAAATAAGGGTTAAAACAAAATGATAATGATTAAAAAACATTTAAAATTTATTCTTTTTGTGTTTTTCTTGACATATACTCATCCTATATTTTACGCACATTAGTTTTTATCATTTTTGAATAAAAATTAATTTATATTAATTTAATATTTTGAAAAACTCCAATAGTGCCCCTCCCATATCTTGTAAAAGGGTACCCCTTATTTTCTTTTATTCACACTTAAAAACCTACTTAGTTTATAAAATATCTACCCAAATAAATTTCTAAAATCCATCCATATATTCTAGAGGCCTTATTTTATTCATAACATCCTTCTTAAAGGTGTTATGTTTTTAATCAAAGGAATCCCCCTCATGGAGAGGTATGGTTTTTAATTAAGTGTTTCTATTATTTTCACCTTCCAATTCTTTAAAATCTTCTTAAAACATGATAAAATAATAAATAATGTATTAAAAATATACTTATATGTTATTATCATAATATCATCACCTTAATCCATCTCCATTTCCATAAAATTGGAAAAGAATTAATCGTTCGTGCATACAGCGGACTACCCCCACACGAACAGATATAATTCATTTCCCATCACCATATCTAAATACTAGTTATAATGATGTAATTAATGTTTATATATAATATTAATGAAATATTTATCATTATTAAATAATAATATATCAATTATTATCTTACCTTTCCATGAACATAAAAATGATAACATCATTTGTCCGTATGTGTGTAATATCATCTCTACGAAGCAATGTGATTCGTTTTCATCACCAAATCATATGGATGATATATATATATATATTGGTATACATAAATTATTAATATGATATATATGGATTTATGATTATTATATAAATATAAAATAATTATTTCATTCTTTCTATAATGATCATTGAAAAATGGAAACTTTACCCATGCGTGCGTATGGACTACTGTCTCAATGATTAAAACATTATTAATTTTTCATAACTGTACATAAATGGTTTGATTAAAAAATATAATTTATGTATAAAAGTTATTATTATGTCATTAATATTATTCAAGATATGATTGACTAATTTTACTTTGACTATTGACATCATGCCAAATTCATTTTGGACTCATGTAATGAATATTGTCAAAACATCCAACATGAACATACAAAATTAAGTAATTTAAATGACATGAAAATAAGTGATAATAAAATTTTAAAAGGTTTTGAAGCAAGTTCATAATTAACCTAAGTTTATTATTTAGGAAGATAAATATTTTACATGATGATTCAGACCTAGTGTAAGGTACTTTCTTTTAAAAACACTCATTTAAAGTTCCTTTTCAACTATTTTCACTAAATTCAAAGGGAATGTTTTTTTAAATTATATGGAATGAGGGTTTCTCCCACTTTCATGATGATTTATTAATTTAATGTTTTCTTTATACATTTTCTCACTTCTTTTTAAAGAAAATGGTTTCACTTTTATGTACATGGTTTTTATATATTAAATGTTATTTTTATATGAAAATATGTTTTTATATTTGAATGTGTTTTTCTCATGAGTTTAGAATATTTTTCAAGAGTTTTATTCATGACATGATCCTTTTACATTGTGTATTATGGTTTAATCCCATTATAGATCAAGATATGATTGGATTAGCCCCATTACAATTCATTATATGATGGTTTAAGCCCATTATATCTCAAGATATGATGGGTGAGCCCCATTATAGCTCTCAAATGCATTGGGTACCCTAGAGATGGAATTTTACTGTAAGGTTATAACATTTGTAAGGGTGAATATAATAGTGATTTGGTAAGGATGTACGGAGAAACCTTCATGATTTTTCTATGCACGCTAATGAGTTTTTATGAAAATGGTTTTTAATGTTTTTCATGTTTTCACTGGACTAATGATTTATTTCTTTATGCCCCTTACTATGATTTTTGTGCTCATACCTATTTTTAAAGTGCTTATTACTATGTATAAGGAAGTGTAAGAGAAAGAAAGAAGTTAAGTTCGATGTCATGAATATTTTTCATGAAAAATAATCTATATTTTATTCTAAAAAGTATTATTTTTGAAAAAATTGATATTGTTTTAGTAATATACACTTTTTATGAGTGTGTAATGTTATGTATAATATATAACCTAACTCTCTAAAACTCTAAACTGAAAATATCCTTGATTGTAAATTCTTGTTCAAAAAAAGAATATGTAATTTTTAAGGTCAGGTTCTTATATGAACCTCCTTTATAATAAATATAGTTTTATTATAAATATATCAAATACTCATAATAATATATCTCATTCCATATATGATTTACTTATAGCATTTTATCACAATTTTATAAACAATTATTTGTTAAAATCATAGTTTTGAGTGCTAATTGCTTCATTTTTCATATATGTTTTAATTTGTTAAATTTGGTACTTTTAATTTAATCTTGGTTAAATCATATACATAATTTTAACCATGATATAAAAATTTTATATATTTATTATATATATTGAGTAATCTATAAAATTTATAGATAGAAAATAGATTACACCATTCTTGAAGACGGTAGGTCGTACGTATGCATGAACATTGTTTCAATTTTTCTTGACAGATGAAACAAAAGAAAAATAAATATTAATTCATATTTAAATAATAATCATTATGTTATATATATCATTTAAATTAATAAAATCCATCATATCTACCATCCATGTGAAAATAAAATGAAAAACATTTCACACCACTATGTGGTGCCGGTAGTCCACACGTATGCACGAGGGACGTTATTATTTCCCAACATATAAGAAGGTAAGAATTTATATATAATATTAAATTTATATAAGTGTTATTAGAACATAAATATCATATATATTCATTAAATTTATCCTTATAAGCTTCCATTTAAAGATTAAGCAAAAAATGAATCACATCACTTCACGGGGTGGTAGTACATCGTATACAAGAGTGGCGTTATCCTATCCCAAATAGAATGGAATGTAAGAAGTTATATGTGATATGATAATTCCAAAATTATTATAATTTCATAAATATCATATAAATATGTTTTATTCATCGTTATATCCATCCTTTAAATATGGTGATGGAAAATGTATTACATTGATTCGTGAGGTGGTAGTCTATCGTACACACAATCAACAGTCTCATTTACCAATTGATAGAATTGGAAAAGGATCTAGGTTATTATAATAAATAAAAAATTATCACTATATTTGAGATATTATTTTTATTATATTATCATATTTCAATATGGGTTTAAGTAGTTGGAAAAAGAAATAAAAAAATACACACATTTAATAATTTTACCTCTTCTTCAAAGAACCTATTTAGGTTTATACATAAATCTCTATTAGGAGGGATTACTAATCATAGTAAGGTTTATTGGAAATTGTCAGAGGATTAATAAATGTATTTGTGTAGGTATTTTCCAAACCAAATGGCTTTTTAATTATGAAGTATGGAGGAGATGGTGTTGTATTTTATAAGTTGGCGAGAGGACACATTTGATATTTTCAAGAGTAGGGATAGCCATGTTTTTCTCTTTCCAAAAGCCTAAAAAATGGTTAATTCACTAACCATATAGGCTATAAGTTCATAATATGGCCATAAAATAATTTTTGTACAAGTTTTATGTCATTTTTAACCCTTATCTTCTAAGTTTAACCCCTCCCCTGGTAAAACCATTTTTAACTTAATTTTCATAATTAATTTTTACTGTTTTCAGTATTTTTTATGGTAAAAAATTTAGAAGAACATACTATAAAATATAAATTTTTATAATTCAAAATATTTAATCTTTTTTTCCAATTTATATTCTCATAATTGGTAGAATTCAAATTAAAATTAAATCATAGACGTGACAAAAAAGAGGTTTTCCAAAGAGAAAATTTAAATAACTATAGAATATTTTAATGTCAAAATTTAAGATGAAATTTACTTCAAGGACATAAATTACTTATATTTTAATGAAAATTTTTAATTTTAATTTTAAAAAAAAATTAAAAAATAATTTAACTTTTTAAATCATTTAAACGAAAAGATATTCTTCGATAAAAAAATAGTATTTTTTACTATTCATAAAAAAAATTAATATATTCATAAAATTAAAAAAATAACCTAAAGATAATTTGGATATTTAGATTTAAAAAATGAAATTTATTTTTTAAAATAAATTTTCTATAAGTGGTAAAAAATATTTTAAATTATATGTGCAAAGTGCAACTGATCCGCCTTTTAGAAAAATGCATTTTTTTAGAAAACAATTATTTCTCTCTAAAATGGATATTAATTTATTTTATAATAAATATATAATCATAAAAGTTATTTTATATATGGTTAAACTATATAATTTTCATAATTTAGTTAATATTATTCATTCTTGACATATTAATGACTAGGTTCTAATGGTCATGTTTATATAACAATATTTTAATATCGTATCACGTTTTTTTAAGCTTTATGTTTGTGCATCTAAATCTATCAAATAGATTCAATTTAAAGAAATATATCGTATAGTATCGGGTTGTTATATTGTCTTCTAATCTGGGTGTTTCATTTCATACACACTATAGAACATGATATTCCTGTTTTAAAATTTTGGGGAGTTACAAGCGAACCATGTTTAATAAGTGACTCTATATATAATGATAGTCTTGGGAGTTATCCTTGACTTATATGATGGTTTATGGAGAGAACCCATTTCACTATTATAGTTTTTTTCAATAAGACTTTACTAATGAGGAAATTATTTTTTATTCTTTTTTTATGCCACAAATATTTTTTTAATCCAATGTTATGTTCTTGTGAATCTTGTTCCTTGGTTCCTTTTTTATTCATTTCTTATGAACTACCAAACTTTATACCATGACTCAATATTATGATCTTTTGTATATAGGGTATGGTTTTAAAATGTTAAGATCATATTCTTATACCCTTATGCTCATATTATGTTTATTTGATCATTGATATCTACCTTGTTTACCCTTACTAAGCATCTGAGCTCACTCTTATGATTAATTCCCATAGATTATAAAGAAATGTTTTGTGTATTATATTTCTAATAAGGGTGATTTTTATGAATAACACAGTGGTAGATGATGTAGTTCACTTATGAACCGACTGTTTCTGGATCCATGTTTCAAATCCACTAGACTTATAAGATAGCATCATGGATTGTTATGTTATGAAATGAATATTCTTATAATAAGATGTTATATCTATGTGTAAAAAGTGTGTGTCACAAAAAATCCCTAATTTAATGAATCAAATAATTCATTTTAGTTTTGTTTCTCATTTATATGTCCAATGGAAAACATTCAGACATAGGTGGGATTAGAATATACCATGACCTTCTTATTTTGAATATTATAAATAGGGTTAACCATATATTGAATATATAAACCATTTATTGTATTACCAATTCCATAAAACATTTAATTATTATATATAATAAAAAAAATATTCTTAATACAAAATGAAAATACCTTATTGTCTAAAAAAGATACAGAAATCTAATTTATTTTTATTGTGGGAATATAATAAAAGTTCTCTAATTATAGGATTAATACACTAGGTAAACATAGATTATAAGTTATGAACTTTAATGCACTAACTCTTTCTTCATTACTAATATAAATATATACTTCACCCTTTTTCAATTACATTCAATCTATGAGTTTGTATTTTTTAGCATAAATATGTGACACACACCCGGTATATAAAACCCCAGAGTTGGAGTTTCTGAAATTTATATCTACAATATTAAAATTTTGATACCTAGAATTATTCTATTTAAGAATACTACTTAACCCTAGATACCTATATCTAAATATTTTTTAATTTATACCTATAATATATCTCAATACGAATATCTTCAAGCATGACATAATCTGAAAAAGGACATATCCAGCAGTGGTTATTAAGTTTTAAATATTTTCGTCAATATATTTTTTTAAAATTTCACCCATCAAAAATAATAACCTCATACATTATATCCATTTAGAGATCTAAGATTTTTGTTTTACTAAGAAACAACCCTCTTTGGAAATAAACTCATATCTTTAGTTATTTAGGAAGGATATGAAGCTAAGCACAATAGTTTTTATTCTTGTATAGTTTATTGGAAAAAACATTTCCCTTATCCACCATATGGATAATATCTAACTATATTTCTCTAATATCCCGACTCTTAAGGTTTTCTAGATAAGTTTAACCAAGAGAAAATGTGAAAAATAAGAAGACATAAGAAAATATAGGGGGACTATTTTTTTGAATGAAACAACCTAGTGGGATAATCTAGAGTCACTAAATTATTTTTTATCTTACACAAGATAATTTATTTACACCCCTATTTGGTGTGAATCTACCCAGATGGATGATCAAGGTATTGAAAAGTTTTTTGTAATAAATATCTCGCTTTTTATTTAAAGGGGTTTTTCTTTAAAAAAAATATCACCAGTATAATATACATCATAGTCATATTAAAATCATTACTATTATATCTGATACAGAATTTTTCTTCTCAATTTCATTCCTTTTTGTATTCACACTAGGTAAGATTTAGTTTCGGAATCCCAATTCCTTCTACCAAATTAATCTATTCACATCACATTAATGTGTAACTTTTAAGAACCCTATAAGTTTGTGTTACTCACCCAAAAATAGAATATTAGTATATTAATAAATATCAAAATAAATCTTATGTATAGGGTATATGAAATTTTTTTAAATGTATAAAGTATTATTATATTGAAAATATCTACAAGATAATTCATAGAAAAATAGATATCTAGCCACTAAAATTTCTAGAATATTACATAAGCATCCAATCCAATGGGTAGTTTGACCCCAATTCCTTCTCCCTAGGGGAAATTGACTCAAGAGGGAATTAAATTAATGATATCTTTAATACATAATATGTACAATCTATATTCAACAATAATTCTTTATATCATTACTCTAAAAATAACTAAGACTTTGGTAGATAAAAATATAAATTTTATAGAGTCTCACCTACAATGTATTGAAAATAACTATCTCTTATGAAGTAAACTTGGGTTGAAGTAGCATTTATATTAATCAGTATGATTTTCATTGACAGTGTAATAATGAAAATTTGATTTCTTTAGTGATGGAGTAAGAATACACCTTCCAAAGAATCATGGAGAAGCTTCAAATATATCATTTGGAAAGGGATTTTAGAGTTGGTTTCCCTTGAATACCATTCTTGATAAGTTAAAGTGGTAAACCAAAACATCAGATGATTTATGAACTAGTATTTAATGTGTTAAGAGACATGTGTTATTGAAGATTGCATAATTGTCCACTATATGATACATAGCGTGATATTATTAACTTATTGAGAATGTAAAAAAGAATAAATCAAATGATTGTAGAGTTGGTATGTATACCAAATGAAATTACTAAAATTATGGAAGTATTTTATATAAAATATTACAATTAAAAAGGAAGGATAAAGAACTTAAGAATGTTTAATATTTATTATTCATTTTGAAAAAATATATTTGAAGTTGTGAAGATTGAATTCTGGATTAATAAGCATAAAGCCTATTTATACAAAAAATATTCATCTTTTGGATGATGGTTTGCGAAAGCCTAAGTAGTGTTGAAACCTTAGAAGGTAGAGGATTACTCATGAATAGTATATCTTGAGTATTTTATATGCTTCAAGGAATTATAAAAATATTTAATGGGTTTGAAATTATTTTAATAATTAAGGTAATTTTTAGAAGTAGTTATGAATTAATTTGAGTTGATTGAGAATATATATATATGATTTGAAGAAGCTAAGAGTTCATTTGAAGTAGATTTAGAATAAATATTCTCAATATGGTAAAATACATTTATCTTTGTGTAAGATATTTGTCAATTATGTTAGATATTTGATCTATGTGTAAGTGAATTGAGCTAACTGATATTCTTGTACTATATTTTTTCAATCCCATATGAAATTTGAGTGTACCAAAATTTTCAAATGATAAAAAACATATAAAATAATACATTTTACTAGGTCATAATAGATATATCATAAAAAAGATATTTGATTTATGTGTAAGATATTAATGTCAATCATAAGAAATTTTTCAACATAAGATATTTGATAATGTTATAATACATTCTATCTGAACATAATTGATTTTAGATGGTGTATGAAATTTTATTTTTAAATTTTTAGAAAAGGCTAATCCCATAAGATATTTTGAGATGCACACATGAAAATTTATCTGCATGTATGAGAATTATCCAATGCGTAAGTGAATTTTGGTCTAATGCATATTATTTTTTCTCATATGAAAATTCTGACACTTGGTATTATTATATGATAAAGGAAAATATCTTATTGTTATTGTAAGATATTTTCCATAGTGAAAAATCATGTTTTCCAAAATTATGTGGTTTTAAATAATGGTAATTTTTATGATGCAGGAGGTGTTATAATGTTTTCAAAAAGTATGAAGCTTTGAAAATCCCTAATCTGAGTATGATAATAAAATATTTAAACTGGGGAAGAATAAGATAAAATCATGAAATTTTTTATTCAAATTTAAATAATATAAAATGAATATATTCGATTTTTAAGAATGATAAATATGTTAATGAGTTGAAACTCAAACTTTTATTCATAACTTAATTCATTCATTAAGAGATATTCTTCAGATATATAGAATTTGTCGATTTACTTTATATTATTAAACAAAAATCAGAAAGATCACTCATGTCAAAAATAAAGAACACTTCATGTGATACTACTGTAGTACATTCTATAAGCCCATAAAGTTTTTTTTGGATGACTTTGACTAAGATAAAAATATTCAGGTTGTTAGATAACAAAATAAAAAATATATTCATCCATATGAGATGCCTCTAATTAGGGTATTCTTAGAATATCTTTTTAGTGTAAAAAAGGTTTTATTAAATTACATGGGAACCCAAAATGAGTATTTTATAATATCACTTTCTGGAAAAAAGTGTAAAAGTCCTCTAAATATTTCATTTAGGGATATTGGAAATTATGGGATCTATTTATTATAGTATCCCATGAATATGATAAGATAAGAATATCAAGGAGTAAGAAATAGAATGTAGAGAAGGGGCCACTACTTGTGTAGAGGTAATCTGAGTAAGTACAGAGAACCAAATCTTTAAAAGAATAAGAAGTAGTAGAATATGTTTCATGTTATAGATATAAATAATAAAAAGATAAATTCAATCAGTTTTGAAGATAAAATACCTACAAGGTTTCTAATAAATAAAAGAATAAAAAATAAGTTTCACATATACAGTTGATCTGTGATAGATGAGGAGGGAAAATAAGATAAGAGTTAACAAGGCCGACCAATATGAGGTTATTCTGAATATTCAGTGGCATTCAAGTTCTTGGAGTATTGATCAAAGAGTCTCCAACAAATAGAATCTAAAAGAACTTTGTAGTTGTGGATATAAGAGAGTATGAGTTTCATAAGCTGAGATTGAGAACATTTAGGTCATCAAATTACTCTATGTTGAGTAAGAAGATAATTATGTATGGGTGAAAAGATATATTTGGAAATCATTATTAATCTACTTCATGTAGAGATGAAAAAAACTCTTGAATATATGGTGGGAAGTTATAGAACCTCTGTGAGTCAGGGTATACAAATACATCATAGTATAAAGTTGTGATTTGTGGATGTGGTGTCAGATGTAGGAAATTTTATGCATGATGAGAATCTATAAAGTTGTGAGAAGCACCAACCATTGTAGTCGTTGATTTATTATAATGTATAAATCAAGATTAGGGTGAATAACCAATAATGAAAATTATTAAGTCTTTGATCTGAACCAAAGAAAATATTTGTTTTATCTCTTTATATTCTTTAAATTCATTATATGTGGAATGGTTTCTTGGTGAAACATAAATGGATCCAACTATAATAACTAGAAACAATGTTTCATAACTGAATGGAACCAAATATTTAAATAAGATTTGGATTTTTGTAAAACTTGATCGACACTTGATTCACCCCAACTGTTAGGTGTCTTTACCAATACTTTCATCTTAGATACAATTTCTCACACAAATATAGAATACACATTATTCTTATTCCTTAAAAAATTTATGTACAAGAATTAATCAATGAAAAACTTTTAAATAAATGAATATTTAATAAATTTAAACTTGAGAAAAAATATTTTGAATTATTCATAAATAAAAGAATACTATAAAAATTTTATAATCAAACTAAATATTATTTATATTTTATGATATTATATACAAACAATTTATATCTACTTTCAATATAAACTCTTTGGTATAATTCATTATACGTCATTTCACTTTAAATATATGATATTATTTTGAATTATAAACATTTTATAATCCAATTTCAATTATGTGAACTATTTACATAATCTAAAAAACATATATTAAAACATTATTTAAACCCATAACAAATATATTATTGAAACAATTTTCATGTGATTTAAATAATATCTTAAATAAGGTCCATTATAATTCAAACAATTCAAATTAATTATTTATGAATAATTCATAATTTTAAATATAAACTTTTTTATATTTTTTTCTTATAATTAAAATTAATTATCTATAATTTGTTCAATGGTAAAATTTACAATTATTTATAAACATTTTATAAACCATATATATTTGAAAAACACATTATTAATATTGACACTTTATTATTAAGGGAATGTTTATAATAATTGTTTTAAAAACAATAAAATAGATAACCATAAACATTTTATAGTTAATTTATTTATAAAACATTTTTATAATTTCTATAAATATTCCAAAATATATTATTCCCTAATTTAACCTAAAACTATGATGCTTTGTTTTACTATATTAGCGACACCGACTACATTAACTGATTAATATAAACCATTCCTTCCACTCAATATTAAATTGACATCTTAATATAGTAATAGTGTGGTGATATTATCATTATGTTATTATATAATGTATTATATATATTTATAAAATAAATTAATTTCTTCCAAAAATATTTTATTCGTTTAATAGTGAAAAACACATTGATTCGATACAGAAAAAGGCTCTAATACCATTGATGGTTTTTAATGGTTCATCACCTGAAAAAGGGTAGTGAAAAAATCACATATATGTGATTGATGTAATGGAAATAAAGGACATGAAAAATTTGTACCTGAAGCGATATATAATACCTCTTTTACTCTTAATTTTATACCTCATAAAGACCGCCTTTAGTATTAGATGAAACCCTCCTACTACTAAGGGGATTACACTAGACTAAAGATCATAGAACGTTCTTGAGTATTAATAAATTTAGAAGGGGTTATAGAACCACAACCAATTGATGAACTACATATCATTAGGAAAGGAGTATCAAGAGTCTTGTATACAATTGGTCTTACCCAAAAGGGGTGATTTTATCCCTTTAAATAATCATCTTCGATGTGTTTTATTTAAAGAGACACGTCATCTGTAGTCAACATACCAGTATAAGTTTATTCCTATAAGAAATATTCATTCAATTGATTTAATGAATGTAATCCATTTAATCCATTCATAAGGGATTATAACTGATGAAAATACGTGGGATGATGCATGAACTTAAAGCTATGCAAATGTCGTAGATGCATACACTCAGCCTATGAGGTGGAAGATGCATGAACATAAAGCCCTGTATATGTTGAAGATGCTTGTACTCATCCTATGAGGTGAAAAATTAATTAACTTAACCTAATACTTTGGTTGAAATTTACACTTTCATATGTTTCATATATATATGAGTACATTATTTTCTCTTTATCAGGCATTAAGAGGCTATTTTTCAAGTTATGGGTTCCTAATCTCTTCTCTGTATTTTTTTGTGTAATCATTTATAATTCCTTTTCATTTCAATGTGAAATGTTATTATGATTCAATTTTACGAATTCCATATAACAATATCAATGATCGGTCATCATTCCCTCTCATTATTCCACCATTTCAACCCATTATTATTCTTAAACATTCCCATACTCCAAAACTCCATTATCAAAATCCCTATATATGCCTTGTATTTTTTATGTTATAGATATATTATTTATAATAAGAAGTATTTATAGAAATAAAGGTGAAAATTATGTAGTTGGTGGAACCTCTATCAAGTTCCAAGGGGATTAAACTTGATTTGGTAAAAATTTCACCTTTTATCAAGGAATTCTAACCTGAAAATCTTTTCTAAAAGAAATTTTATATCTATAATTCATATAAAATATATTTCATACATAGTCCTAGTTTTTAGATAGGTTTTTTTATCATTTCTTTGGTCCTAAACCATTTCAAACTATTATATTTAATAATTATTTTCTATTGATATCCTTATACCATGAAAGTAGCCTACACTAAAAATCCATTATCATTTAATAAGGGAACATTCAATTGCATGGTGAATATCCTATAGTTTCTAATTCTCTTTTTGGATATTCACCTAATTTTATTTATATTTATATATAATAGGTAAATAATGATATTTATTATATCCATTATATATATATATATGAAAATATATTGATCACTTAGTCATTATTATGTATGATTTTCCCTAAGGAACATTATGTGATGTATTTTTACCCATTCTATTCATATGAGGTATAAATAAAAATTATTTTGTGATAAGTAGGGCCTAGAATTTTATAGCCCATTGATTCATCTATAGGTATCCTGAGACAAACTATTTTGGGTATCTGGTGTCTACCTTATGCATTTTTGTATGATGTCCTACCATCAAGCCTTGACAATATGGTTATGATGTATGTAATTATGCATTGCATAACTATGATATCATTTGTTATTATACATGTGTTTTTATATAGTCATGTTATCCATGGATATATTATTCTAAAAAATTCATTTTAATGTAATTATATGATTATTTATTTATTTTATATTATGTATGTTATGTATATTATATAGTATATTTCATTATACTCTATCCCTTACTAAGAATATGATCTCATACCTTTATTTTTTCCCATTTCCTTAGAAATAATGATGATTACTATGTTTTAAAAATTGATTGGCATGGATAACTAATGAAGTTTTTATGTATCCAGATGATGTATCTTAAGTTTTCAATGTAATTTGATGTTCACATATATATCTACTTTCCCACGACTACTAAACTGTTGGAACCTATGTATTATGATTTATTTTGTTTATAAAATTATAATAAAATGACCATCATTTCCAAATTAATAGAGTTAGAATATTATAGTTGATAGAAAAAAAATTAGTATAAACCATAGGAACTAGATTTAGAATAACATAATTAGATAACATAACCCAATGAAAAACCCTTACTATATTCAAAAAATATGTCTAGATTACAAGGAATGAATTTTCAATAAATTAATAGATATTATGTACTATGATTTATAAGTCATAGTGTTATTCATTAACTAATAAATTATATGTTATTTTTTATATATTGAACCAACTAAAAAGGATGATAATTATCTAAAAACCCATAATGAATATTGATAATTCCATATCAATCAAATCAATGAATCTAAAATTGGATATGATCATATTATGAATATACTAGGGTAGTTAACTCAGGTTATGTCAAATAACTTTTCCCATATGGAATAAAATTCTACAACTCAACTTGATATATCAAAATGGGATCATCTCATGAGGTAAAAAAACATCATCCTTTAATGGAACCACAAATCCATTAGTGAAAGAGAAATAGATCAAATATTTAGAGAAGGTATTCCTTACATTAGGATGTAGTGAACGGAATAAGGTTGACACGGATTTATATCATGTAAGGGGATATGTTGGTAAATATTTATTTTTATTCAAAACGCCATAAAGGAGGAAAAAATTGAAACCCAAGAGTGGGATGTTTTTAAAATTATTTTTCCATGTTATGTATTTTCCTAGAGATTAAAGATATGACATGGACATACAATTTGTAAATTTAATACAAAAAGAGCATGCAACAATTACTGAGTATAAATAAAATGTTACAAGGTTAGTGAATTATACTATAGATTATGTATGAAACCCTAAAAAATATTAATCACTTTTTATGAATTAAATCAAAGTATTTGAATGAAATTAGTCTCCAAAACATTTTCAACTTATGAGGGGATAATGAAAATTTCCAACAATATAGATATAGAGTTTTCAAAGATTTATATTTTCTAGGAAAGTATAAGAAAAATAGGATAGTTGGTCTCCATGTAGATAAGATTTTAAAATAAGAGATGACAGGAGGGGTAGAATTTATAACATGAAACAATTATGGAAAAAATAACCCTAGGGTATTCATTAGGGTATTTAGAGTTTACATACCGATAAAGATAACGACCATAAATATCATAACTGAAAGGGAGAGAAAGAACATACTAATTTCTAATGATTCAATTACAAGGATATTTGATACTATTCAAATCAATGATCAAGCATCAAGGGAATCTATGTAGTGACCTGCATTTTTACCCAAGTGGCTGTCAACTTGTTTTCAATTTTTTAATTACTAGGACCTTCCTAGGGGTAAAAAGGTTATTTTACACAATCAAAAAATCTCATGAAGTTATTTTGATGGTTCTGTTGGATTAAAAATATGTGGTTTACCCCTAGATAAAGCTACCATGTGAAAGTGAGTGTCACATATCTTTGGAAAAAATATAACAAAAATATTATATTACTTTAAGGAGATCAGGTGAATTTTTGAAAAAATGTTAATCTCTTAAAAATGGAACCTCATAGGGGAAATCTGAAACCATCATTGAGTTTGGAATGGGTTTTTTACCCTAGTTATTATGTTTGTTTGATTTTATTCATGATTATCAAGTGTTCAGTTCCATGATCAAATTTTTCAAATAATTTAACTATTTAATTAATTTCTTTGAGTTATGAAGAATACCCTTAAACTCCTCTATAAACACTCCTCTATGATTTTTTCTCAAGTATTAGCCCTTACTAATTACTTAAATGATATATATGAGGAGCGGTGGAGAGACTAGGGATTTAAATTGGCGATGACGATGGATCAAGGAGAGATCAAATCCATGATAATGTCGATGGACAAATTTTGATGGAAAATAAAAAAACTATTGATATGAAATTAGATAAAAAATTGCGAAATTATCTATTAATGTTGGGTATTATTATTTATGGAATTTATCCCTGTTTTATTTATTGTTTTGAACACAAATTAATTCCTCTATAATTAATAAAGTGATTATTCATTCATGCCCCTATTAAAAAGAATTCAATTCCTCATTTTGGAATTGTGAATTATTTTACCTTGATTATTGTGATTAAATACCCATATCGTTGAATTCCATATATGAACAAATTTCAATCTTTACATGGTCATAGTTGAATCCTCAATTATGTTTTTGTGGATTTCACACTCTCTTGTACATAAGTTAATCACATGTGTTCATTTTACCAATGTTTTGAATTCTTCTATAGAAATAATTCATTGAGAGAATGATAATTAGTTAAATATATGATTTATATGGGTTTATATTCATGGATTATAACATTTTTTAGGGTTGATGATGGTTATATGAAATCCATAAAGGACTAGGTGATCATGTTTTCTCAATACAACGCATATGAGATGACCGATCTTCTACAGGAGGTGGCATCACCTCATTTTTTTAATGAAAAGTGGCTAAAATAATATTTCTAGAAGTCCATTGATGATGATAAACACCTATAAAGGTTGTCTTAGTCATGATTTTTTATTAATTTGATGAAAGATGAATTATATTTAGAATATTCATAACAAATTTGTAATTATAAAATAAATCTAATTACACGTTGTATGTTTTAGAAGAACACACATTGCGTAGTATCATTTATGTATATAATGACCCTTCTCTTAATTTCATATTTAAATATGATTTTTAACATAAAATTTCAATTAATAAAACATATATGATAGGAAATTATAGTGTCTTTGGGGCTTATGAACATTACATAACAACTTAAAACGATAAAAACACATATTTATTGAAACTTTATTTTACATGACCACAACATTCCTTCGTACATAGAATAAATTAGGATAACCTGAGGACATACATAAGAAAAGGGTGAGATATAAATCAAATTAAGAGATTAAATGAGGAATAACATGAAGAATAAAATACAATATAGGCCATATAAATATCAATATAGTATAAGAGAAAAATGAACATAAAGGCATGATATATAATGATCATCATAACATGGAAATGTGGCAACAACTTAATACACTACATCATTAACAGAAAGGAGTCAGTTAAACCCTTCTCTAAACATGATGGAAAAAATCCTACAAAGGAATCAGGTAAATACATGTCTAAACATGATGTATCATGATACTAAACATTACACAATGCATTGCAGTGCTATTTGGGATCACCCTTCATAATCATTTCAATCTCATGATTCAGTGTGACATATAGATCATATAAAATGGATTTATTCAACATCATCATTTATTACATGATATAAAAATATAGAGTAAATACATGAAATTATATAATAAATAAGTATATGTGCATAAAGGTGAATACCCTTTATAGAGAAATGGGTATGGTATTCACCACATGATGATTTTGGCATGGAAATCATGGTGCAATTTCAGCAGCATAACAGTATCACATGGGGATTAATAAAATGGTTTGATGAGAGAGAAAAGGGTATCTCATAATTTAGACATGAAATTGGGAGTATGGGTATCATGGATCATAATATCCCCACATATTAAATGGAATTTGAGATGCATAATATAAGAGAAATTATTGAATGGGAATGAGGAGAGAGAAATCCATTATAGAATTTTGACATGATAACGGGTGTACATGGGAGGGATTAATGAGGGTGAAAGGGTTATATCATAATTAAAACATAATAAGGTATGTATTAGGAGGTTATAAAACATACTCCATCATTTTTAATTGAAAAATAAAAGGGTATAACAATATAAGGAAACTTGTACAAAAATGAGAAAGGAAGGAAAGTGAGGATCCCTTACTTGGATGTGTGATCCCAAAGGCTTAGGAGAGGTTTATGGGGATCTTTGGGTACCTAGAGTGGACTCTAGGGAGTGTGGGGAATATTTTGGTCAATTTAAAAATGTTTTTAGTGAAGGTAAATGGTATATTAGGTGGGTTTATATAGGAAAGGAGGTGTAATTCTTTATTATTTAGGTTTTGGAAAATACACAGTAAAATATTCAAAACCACAAACCAAATCAGGGTATTTTCCCATGGTTTTTGGAATAGGGGATTGAAAAATACTATTTTATTTGGATAGGGTATGAATATATTAAAATATTATCCTTCCTTAGGTGGAGGTGATTTATACTCTCAAGGAAATGAATTTAAAATCATAAAATATATTATAAATTTTAGAGGATTCACTAAGGCATTATAAAATAAGTAAAATAAATATAAAATAACATTATATTAAATTTAAAACAAATATTTGGTTGAATATCCACTTTATAGTATTTATTACTTCACTATTGGGTCATTATGATGTTATAAAACACAACATATATTTATATATTATTTAATTTTAACCCAAAAAGTTGACTGTCTAAGAAAATTATAAAAAATTATCTATTGGAAAATTTTGAAATCCTGATTCTAAAAATAATAATAATTTTTTCTAAATAATTTTAAAAATATTTTAATATTCACTTTTAAAAAGAAAACCAATATTTATTAAAAACTGAATAGTTTTGACCAAATAGTTTTCAAGCCTTAATAAAAACTACATTTGTATTCATAAAATTATATGATCATTTATATTTAATAAAAGTATCTTAATAATAGTATTTTATTAAAATATTATTTATTTAAAAAATACATTAATTCATCTAAATAGATTTCTTAATTAAATTTGAATATTAACCAAAAATACTATTTATGCTTTTCAAATCATTTACATACTAACGTTAATATAATGAAATTATATTCATTATTCTATACAAATATAATGTACATAACCATAATTCTAGGGTCTTGATACATATACCTTTATAAAACCAGCCTACTCCCTAAGTGTAAGGTGTGTTGTGGTGGGACTTTCATGAGATCGTTTGGTGAACAAGGTTTGGGTCATGATCTCGATAAGCTTTAACTTCTCTCGTAAGTGGTTTCTCTTATGCTTAAGTTGTTCAATATCGGCTTGGGATTTGTCTTGGGCAAAGCCCAAGAATGAGATCTCCCTCAGAATCTATGATAAATGGGATTTGTAGGGAATGATCCTACTGGTCAAGGCCATTACATCCTTTATCTGTGTCAAATGAAATTTTAAGACCGTATATTTATAATAGTCATGTGATCATTGGTCAAAGAATATATTATTAAAGGTAATGATACTTAAACGTCATTTAAATCCAATTGGACAAATAGAGTGCATGTTTTTTCTATATCTATATGAAATTTAAATAAAAGGAATTTTATTCCCAAATTTTCAGTTTATTAAAACCTTCCCCCCTTAAGAAATTTGACCCTCAAAATTTTATTTTACCACATTAAAATAGGTTCGGGTAACTTTACTTCATGACCTCCTCTAATTCCCATATTTCTTCTTCAAACTTGTGGTATCTATACAACACTTTTACTAGGGTCATTTTCTTATTTCATAAACCATTTCTCTATGATATAATATCTTCATCATTTTCTCTTCATAGGAGTGGTCATTCTCTAACTTTACCACCTCTGGATTGAGTACATGTGATCGGTCAGGTATGAACTTCCTCAAGAGTGATACATGGAATGCATCATATACGAGATATAGGTTTGGTGGGAGTTCTAGTCGATAAACAACTACTTTGATGGGTTCAAGGATCTCAAAAGGGTTGATGTACCTTGGACTATGCTTTACCTTATTCCCAAATCTCATTACTCACCTCTATGAAGATATTCGATTGAAAATGATGTCTCCAACATCAAACTCTAGTCCACATAGATGATTTGCAACATAGCTCTTTTGTCGACTATGAGTATCTTTGATGCACTGCTGAATGGTATTAACATTCTCTACCATTTCCTTTACCATTTTAGGATGTAGAAGTTTTTGTTCCCCAACTTCATACCAACACACTAGTGTTATGCACCTCTAACCATAAAGGTATTTATAAGGAGCCATTTGGGTTCTTGATTGGAAACTATTATTGTAAGAGAAATCAGCCAACGGAAGATGTTGAACCCATCCTCCTTTTATGTCCATTTAGCATGCTCTCAATATGTTCTCAAGTGTTTGGACAGTCCACTTAGATTGGCCATATTTTTTAGGATAAAAAGTTGTACTAAAGTTCATCTCATTGTTCAGATCATGTTGGAGACTCTTCCAGAACATAGAGGTGATTCTTGGATCTCGATTGGATACAATTGACAGTGGTACACCATACAGCCTTACTACATCTCTTATGTATATTCGTGCATGTGGATCCAATGATAAATCCTCTATAATTTCAATGAAGTGTTTAACCTTTGTAAGACGATCCAAAATAACTCATATAGCATTGTTTCCTTTGGTTGTCTTCAGAAGTCCAGTGAAAAAGTCCATGGAGATGATCTCACATTTCCATGTTAGTATGGTTAATGGATTCATCATACCCGTAGACTTCTTCCTCTCATCCTTCAATTTCTGAAATTCCAAACACATTTCTTTATATTTTATAATCTCCTTCTTCATGTTAACCCATCAATAATTATCTCAAAGATCCTGATACATTTTTGTGTTTCCTGGGTGAATGGAGAAATTCAAACTATGTGCATTATCCAAAAGTTCTTTCTTTCACTCTAGATTTTATGTAACCCACATTCTTGACCCAAATATCATGATTATTTATTCATTAACATTGAACTCTAAGGATTACCCTTTTCTAATAGTTTCCATTTTCATCTAAATTCCAACATTATCTTTATGAGCATCCTTTAACCTTTCCAAAAGAGATGGTTCAGCAACCATTTGTGAAAGGAATGATGATGTTTCATTATTTATGATTCCCATGTCCATATTCATCAAATCTAAGAATATTGGATTCTTTTAAATTCTAATCAATAATAGAATTTTTGGGTCTCTTTTACTTAGAGCATCTGCCACCTTGTTCTCTCTCCTAGGGTGGTAATGGATTGACCAATAATTGTCATTGATCAGCACTAACTATCTTCATTGGTGAATATTCAACTCTTTCTATGTGAATATATATTTGAGACTTTCAGGATTCTTATATATTTCACACTTCTTCCTAAAGAGATAATGTTGACATATTTTTAATGCAAAGATCACTGTTGCCAACACCAGATCATGCGTGGGATAATTTTTCTCATTAATTTTCAACTTGCAAGAGGAATAGGAATTGACTTTGTAATTTTGACTTAAATTTTATCAAAGGGAGAATTATAATATTTTGAAGAATAAGATTCCCACAAACATTAACATGTGATACAACACTTATAGATGTTTTCCCTAATGATTTAATATCATTTCTAGTGGGAAATCAGTGTTCTTAGAAGAAATAAAAGATATATTAATAGGACATGAATTGAAATACACTATGACATACACAACATTTATGTAGTGGTTACATATAATTAATTAATCATTATATATCTTAATAGATAGATTTTCATGGTATCTTGATCATGGAGATTGTTGATTCTCATCATGATTCCCAACCATTGAAATCAAGCATTGTCACGGATAATGTCTGATTTATACAAAATTATGACATCGAACCGTGTAATATTCCATAGATGGAACTTTGTCTCCACGCATCACATTACCCATTTTTTCATGGAAATTGGATGGTTTGTGCCCTTCCTTTCCACACATAAAACATCTCCTTGTCTCTTTATTGACATTACCCTTGGTGCCTCTTTCTACACTTATTATATGAAGGAAATTGGGTCCTCTTTCCCTTACTAGCTTTATCAGATGAACATTCATGAGATGTAATATTATTATTCCTTTATTTCCTTGGACATTCAACAAAGTACCAATTCTTAATCATGATTTTTGATAACAGGTTCGATATAATCATGATATGTCATACTTGATCTCCCATTTGATTGGGGATCTCATTGGGATATTCATCACATTTCCATTCACATCAGTTGTTAACTTGATTCCTCCTATTACTAGCCATTAAAATGAATAAAAGGAAAATTAGGGATGAGTATTTCAACACATAAACTGAAATATAATAAAATTAAAGGAAAAACTTATAAATTACATTTATCCCCTTAACTTATAAATTTACTAACCCTAATATATCTCCTAACTTATATTCTTATGGTCCTTTTCCCCTTAAAATGGTTTGTACTAAGATTATGAATTTAACAAATCATATCCCCTTGGAGTGTCGAACCAATAGTGCATCAAGGCCAATTTTCATGCACAAGTTCCCAATCGAGTCTAGCTCAAAGTGGTGTTTCTGGGTTTTACCCCTAGATACATTTGTGAAAGAGCCACCTCTACTTATTTTTATCCAGACAGGGATGTATTTGATTGATAAACCACTAAATATATACTAAAAACAATTAGGGATGTTTTTCTTATACAAAATCTTATCCCTAAGGTGTTCACTTGAGTTTTCCAATACTAATCCAAAAAAATACCTAATCATATCCTCTCATACATACTATAACGACCCTTCTCTTTATTTCATATTTAAACATGATTTATTAGATAGAATTTCACTTATTAAAACATATATTATCAAGATGTCTAGTGTATTTTGTGCTTAATATCATTACATAACAACTAAAAATATGAAAAACACATCTTTATTGAAAACTTCTTTTACATGACCGCAACATTCCATCATACTTAGCATTGCATGGGATAACCTAAGGACATACATAAGAAAATGGTGATCTATAAAGCCCAGTAAGGGAGTAAATAAGGCACAACAAGAAGAATTTAATACATTTTAGTAAATTGATATATCAATGGATTATAAGAGAAACATGAACATAAAGGCATGATATAGCATGATCATAAAAACATGGAAATGTGGAAACAACATAAACACTTCATCATTATTATAAAGAAATCATGTAAACCCCTTTCCCAACATTATGTACAAAATTACTATAAATGAATTAGGTAAAAAAATCCCAACATGAATTATCATGATACTAAACATTACCCAATGCTATCAGGGTGATCCCTTCATAATCATTTCAATCTCACGGTTAAGTGTTCCACATAGATCATATAATATAGATTCATTCAAAATAATCATTTATTCCATGATCAAATAATGTGTAAGAAATTCCTGAATGTTTATAATAAATAATTTATTTTCATAAAGGTGAATATCATTGTTAAATAAATGGACATTGTATTCACTACATAATTATTTTGTCATGGAAAATCACGGTGCAATTTCAGAAACATAACAACATAACATGTGGATTTATAAGATGTGTTGATGAGTGACAAAGGGTTATATCATAATTTAGACATTAAATGGGCTGTAAGGGTATCATAGAGCATAATGTCACAACATATAAAATGGAATTTTAGATGTATAATATAAGAGAAATGCTTTATTGGAAATGATGAGAGAGAAATCTCTAACAAGAATTTCGACATGGTAATAGGAGTACATGGGATGGATTAATGATAGTAAAATGGGAATCTCATCATTAAAACATAATAAGGAATGTATGTTGGAGGTGAGAAAGCAAACCCCATCATTTCTGATTGAAAAATAAAAGGGTATAACAATATAAGGAAACTTGGACAAAAATGAGAAAGGAAGGAAAGTGAGGATCCATTTCTTGGATGTGTGATCCCAAAGGCTTGGTAAAGGCTTCTTGGGAGTTTGGGAATCCTTGGTAAGACTATATGGAGTATGGTGAAGAGATTTTTTGATCTAGAAATGGTTTTAGTGAAGAGAAATGCGATGTTCGGTGGGATTATATATTAAAGGAGGGGAAATTCTTTATTATTTAGGTTTTGGACACCACACGCTAAAATATTCAAAACCAACCCACAGTATTTTCCCATGGTTTATGGAAAAGGGCAGTGTAAAAAATTGATTTATTAGGAAGAGGAAATAATATATTCAAATATTACCTTTTATTATGTGGAGCTGACTCACACTCTCAAGGAAATGAATTTAAACTCATAAAATATATTATACATTTTAGAGGATTCACTAAGGAATTATAAAATAAGTAAAATAAATATAAATTTGAATTTTTTTAATTTATAACATATATTTGGTTGAATATCCATTTTTTAGTATTTATTACATCATTATTAGGTCATTATGATGTCATAAAACACACTATTTATTTATAAATTATTTAATTTTTTCCAAAAATTCGATGGGATAATTTCAACATCCTAATTAAAAAAATATTATTCATTTTATCTTAATAATTTAATAAATATGTTAATTTTCACTATTAAAATGAAAAGTGATATTTATTGAAAATTGATAACTTTTGACAAAATAGTTTCCATGCCATAATAAAAACTACATTTGACTTAATAAAAATATATGATCATTTATATTTAACAAAAGTAAAATAATAATAATATTTTATTAAAATACTATTTATTTCAAAACTACTTTAATTCATCAAAATATATTTCTTAATTGAATTTGAATATTAACCAAAAATACTATTTATTATTTACAAATCATTCACAAAGAAATGTTAATAGAAGGAAAGTATATTCATTATTCTATAAACAAATAATGTACATAATCATAATTCTAGGATATTGATACATATCCCCTTATTATACCATCATATGCCCTAAGTGTAAGGTGCGTGATGGTGGGGCTTTCATGGGGATATTTGGTGAACATGGTTTGCGTCATGATCTCGATGAGTTTGAACTTCTTCTGTAATCGGTTTCACTCTGGATTAAGTTGATAGATCTCGTATTGGGCTTGGTGTAGGGAAAGGTAGAGAAATTATATCTCCCCCAGAAGCTCCCAAAAATGGGCTTCATAGGGAATGATCCTTCCAGTTTAGGCCATTACATCCTTTTTCTGTGTCAAATGGATTTGTTAAGACTGTATATTTATACTAGTCATGTGCTCATTGTTCAATAACTATATTATTAAAGGTAATGATACTTAACAGTCATTTTAATACAATTGGATAGATAGAACACATGCATTTTATATATCCATAATGCATTGAAATAAATAGGATTTTATTCAAAAAAAATTAAGTCATTACAATGTACTTCTTGGGTTTAGATTGGATTTCAGGATCAAATGACCATGTAGATTACCAAAAATCCATGTGACCCACACTAGACCAGCTTGGCATGTAGACAGAGTAAACACCTAGGGAATCGTGTGGCCCCAGACACTATGTGTCCTTGACCCCACCCCATGTACCTTTATAGGATCATGGATCAGGTTGATATGGTACATTTTGAGTACCCCCAAAGGCATGAAACCCCATGTAACCACTCTTTACAATGTATAGTTGGTCTTAGAAACTCCATGTTGAATTGCAGAGCATGGATAGGTACATAACTTGGGATAACATGTTTTTACCCCTTGGAAACACCGTCAACATCCCTTTTAACTTTGATACATTTATTATGAGTGTATTTTCCTCTCATTTTTTTTGAGTGGTGTTTGTATCTCACCTATAAGTATTGGTATCCTCTAGGGGGGAGTTAATATTCTTTCTATATGAGAACAGGGATGGGATTTACTACTAAAAATAGAAGATTAGTGGTGGTTTTTTAGAAGGGTTTACGCACAACCCCCTCTAAATTTATTTTAGAGGGGGTTATGCACAACCCCCTCTGAATTTTTTAGCATTTTTCTTTATAATATATGATTGGATTTTAGAGGTTGTTGGGTCAAGACCACCGCAAATTTAATAATTAATGGCCCTATATATTGGGTTGGATTTTAGATTCACGGTACATATAATATTAATTAGGATATATATTAGAGGCTATATATATATAACATGGAATTTTTTAAAGGAAATGGTAGGGGTTCATAACCCCTATAATCACGTAAATTAGAGGGGGTTCATGAACTACCATTAATCCCTCATATTAGAGGGGGTTTTGAACCCCTTCTAATTTAAGATATTAGAGGGGGTTGTGTACCCCCTTTAATTTATGAAATTATAGGTGGGTTTCAACCCCCAATAATTCAAGACATTAGAAGGGGTTCATGAATTATCATTAATCCCTCTGATTAGAGGGGTTTTAACACCTCTTAATTTTTATTTATTTTTTTCATTAAATCTCATATAAATTAAAATTTTATAATATATGTGTGTGGGTGCGCATGTGTATGTGTACACACACACACATATTACATAAAAACATTATATAAATTTATTAAAATTCATTTTAAACACACACACACACACATATATATATATATATGAATACAATATATAAATACTTATACATATAACTAAAAATGCATACATATATAAATAATGGCATATATAATATAAATGTAATTATAAATATATTTATTCAAATATATAAAATTTATATATGGTTTTATAAATACCATACATTTATATTATGTTTTATATTATACATATATTTTATTAAATACATTTTTGTTGAATTTTCAGGTATAAATACATTTATATTATATTATGTATACAAATAAATATAATATAGTCAAAATTAAATATAAGTACATATATATTATGTTTGTATTATATATATTATATTATAAATATTATATTATATTTAAATTTATATGTATTATATAATTATTTTATATATATTTTAGTATACTATATTCATTCTAAATTGATTTGTTATATATATATATATATATATCGTTTAATTATATTTTATATTTCCAATTATATGATTGTATTTAATTTTATTTATATGTATACATAAATATAATTGTATAATTTTAGGTACATTTATATATATTTATTTGTATAAATTGTATTACATATGATATTAATTATATATAACTTAAAAGCTCAAACATATTATGTAAATATATACATAAATATAATTTATTTAAAAAATAAATCATATTAAAACTCAAGATTGTAGTTTTAATAATTTATATAATAATAATAATAATAATAATATTTTTAAATAATATGTTTATGATTTTATATTATATATAATTAATATTATATGAAATACAATTTATACAAATAAATATATATTAATGTACACAATAATATAAAACTATATTTATTAAAATACATATATATTAATGTACATAATATTATATAATTATATTTATATAAATACATTATATAAAATTTTGTTTAAATTTTATTAAATATAATATTAATTATATATTTGTATAAATTTTATTTCATATAACATTATATATATATTTGTATAAATATTATTTCATATATATTTTTATAAATTGTATTTCATGAAATATTAATTATATATAATATAACAAAATTTATAAAAATAAATATATTTTAGTTTACATAATAATAAATATATGTATTGAAATATATTATATAAATATTTTTTAAATGATATTATATAAATATATTAAATAAATACTTATATAAATATTATATAAATAAACATGTACAGAATATATAAATATGTATTTAAGTATATAAATAATGTACATAAATATATCTATAAATATATAAAAATATATGTATATACATAAAATAAATAGAATTATATAAATATTTACATTTAATATAATATAAATACGTAAATACATAATATAAAAATGTATATCTTAATTTCAAAAATTATATATGTAATTAAATATTTGTTGAAATAATATTTATATTAATTAGTTTCGTGATTTATATAAATACAATGAAATGTAAATATAATAGAAAAATGTAATTTTCATAGTGGTAGAGGTGTTGTGGGTTTATCCTAGTGATCAGGTCTTCAAATCCCCCGAGTGAAATTTTTTAAAAACATGAGTATGGGTTAGTTTTTAGGTTAGGTGCTGGAATCGGAGGAGGATGTATGGGTCATTTTCATTGGATGAGAGAACCGAAGGGCGGGCCACACATGGGAGGTGACTCCTAAAATCGGTAGGAGCATGGGGGTTCGTGAATGAGGGGGTGGCGGGTTGTGTGAGGAGATTTCTAGAACCAGAGGGAGGAGGGTGGGGTTGTGAATAGGAGGGTGGTCCGTGCTAGTGAACTAGAGGGGAGGGAGGGTGTTGTGAACTGGAGGGGGAAGGGTAAGGCATGGGATTTAAAAACAAAATTATTTATTTATAGGTGGTTCTTAGAACTACCTCTAAATATGGATCATTTATATGGGGTTTTAACCCCTTCTAATATGGGTATTAAATAGAGGAAGTTCTTAGAATTGCCTCTAATATGGATCATGGAACTCAACTAGTAGGGGTTTTCAAACACGACTAATTTGATCAATAATTTAGAGGTGGTTAAAACCCCCTCTAAACATAGATTTCAAGGTGAAATTAGAGCGGGTTTAAACCACCTCTAAAAGAACTTCCACTAAAGTTTACAATACTTTACCAGTGGTTCGTCAAAACCGTCTCTAACAAGAGTAGGTGGTCACATTAGTGGTGGTTCATCATAACCACCGCAAGTGTGTTTTGAAGGGGTTATAAACCCTTATGAACTAAAAAATAACCTCCTCTAATCAGGTTTTTTATAGTGATTCTTTTCTTGTGAATTCATACAGTCTTTATTTCACCTAAATTTATTGTAAAGGGATCCCCTATCCACAAAGTGATATTTTTCCTTTAAATAGATCTCATACAGGACATTTATCCTTCACTAGATTCATTATGTTACCCATATAAATGGGACATGGATCATCCAACATCATTTAAGGGAATAAAAACCACATTTTCTTGAGACTTCTGGACTAAGAGATAGTATGAAAGAGATTATTTTACTAGTTTATACATCTTAGATTAAACTCCAAGACTTAAATACCTCATATGATCATATCAGGGAATATTCCACACCCCCAGGTAAAGTTAAATAACCCGATGGGTGAGTGTGATTTGGAGTTGACTAGACATCCCTTCCTAGAATATAAAATCGGTGTCTCTACTGGGACCCTCTATAGTGGTGACTTATATTTCAATTGTTATTACTTGAAACTATAGGGGTTACCTTTGGGACGTGATGTTGTGGATGGTTATCAACTTTAAAATTTTTAGACTTTGTAATATCCTTAGTACCTCTAGAAACTTATATGTTGTAGGTTTATGGGTTTGGATCTATGATGAATGAGACATCCCAGTGCCCCTACGTCCCTTAGTGTTTGAGAATATCTAGATTATTCTTCTGGACTTTATTTTGGATACCCCTTACTGTAGATATCCTGAAGTGACTTGAAATTTTTTTTCCCCCTACTTTCCTCCTCATGGAAACCTCTAGTGTTAGAAGTTGGTTTGATTATTTCTCCATCCTCACTTTATGATTTATAGGGAATATTAATGAGTATGTTTATACTCACCATTGAATGATCCTATGGCCCACACTTTTTGTGTTGGTGCATATGATATACAGGTTGGAGGTGGATTTCTGATTATAGGGTTGACATATATCATTAGATTTGATTCCTAGTGAACATATGGGATTTGTTGTTAGATTAATATTGGTGGTTCCAAAAGCTAATGGTAGTAGGAGTTGTTCATGTTTGGATACAACTTGTATTGTGAGAAACCTTGACTTAGTAGGTTAACAATTTTATTTTTAGGCTATTGGGTGTGTATTTTCCCCTTTTTATTTTATATTATTTTTACTCTTTATATTGTATATCTCAGTACATGTCTCATGCATGTGTTACTTTCATTATAGTTTATTTAACTTTATTTTATCCTACTGATGTTGTTTCTTACCTTATGCATTGAATATATGAGTATGTTACAGGTTTTATATGTTAATTCTTCCAATTTTTTGTGTCGTATTCCTTCTCGATGTTTTTCACAAGACCTTATCCTATTGAAGGTAGGCATAGGGTAGGATAATCAGCTTATCGCCTATCCAAATAGGGATCTGGTGGGTTGGGTCATGTTAGAGAGGTATTGAAGGACGTATGTCCTAAGGATGGTAATTTGAGTTTGTATCCATGTGAGGATTGGATTGTAAACTTACTTAAATGGTTTTAAGGGGGTATTGAGTGTGGTTAAAAAACTAGGAAAACTAGAATAGCTGTGAAAGCTAATGTATACTTTCACCAAGACACTAATATCCTTTCAGTAAACAGAGAAACCTAAGACATTTATTTTAGGTTACAAGTTGTTATATGCATCATATAGTGGTCATTTATTATCTTTCAGTCTCTTATCATATCAGATCATCCACATATGATCAAACCTTGTGCGTGAAACCTAATGGTTTTAGGGTGCCACCCAATGATATCCAACATTTTGGTGAATCTTGTATTATAAGGAACAAATTCCTATGGCTGGTACTCTCTCCACTAGATAGTGTGAGATGATGTTCTATTTATTGAGTTTTAATTTATAAGTGTTCACACCCAATGATTTGCAGTGGCTTGTCTTCTCTTGTACTTGATGTGAATCTTTATCATGTAGGGGATGGCTGTCCCTACTAGGTTGGATGATAATACCAGTATATTGGCAACACAACATGCATTCAAGGGTAGATTACATGAAATATTATGATACGATCCTATCCCTTGGATGATAATGGATTAGTTAGAGTTTTGGGCCCACTTTATTATCAGGTACATACTTACAATTCCATATTTTAGTTCATGTATTAAACTTTATATATAGAACTATGAGTCATTAGTGGAAGATGTATTCCTCAAACTCACAATGGGAATTATCTACCATGTTTGGACTTTGAATTATTAACTAGAATGGAGTTATCATTAATGGACATTAAAACTTTGACAAGGAGGCGTGACTATGATAGGTTCATGTCGGAGAACATAGTCTTTGTGATGTTTTTTATATCTATGTTATGAGGAGTAGTTGTTTAATATTAGTGATTCGGGAGGAATCTAGATGAATTTTATTAGGGATACGGTTAATATATCTTGTGATTCTACCTATTCTAGAGTATTTTTTTCTCTAGATTGGAAATCATGGTGGAAGTACACACTGGTTTTGGGAACTTGTCAACTTTACACCTAAAGATAGCCAAAGTGGTGTTGTTGATGGACTTTTCACATCATGGATAGTGGATGAGGGTATCTCCTTATTATAATCCAAGATTATTTCCAAGATATTGTTTTAGGAAGACCAATGCATAGTACTGAAAACATGAGTTGTTTATAGCATGAAAAATGGATTCTTAGGCTTGGGTGGAAACTAAAGTGAACTAGAGGGTCACTTATTCACATCTCCTCATGTAACCTTATGTTATTTTGTGCAGGAACATGTTGTTCACCTATTTTTATATATCCAGAACTTAGAAATCCTAATGTAACTTTAGGAAAGATCTTGGATAGAAAAGAACATTCCATTGATGTAGAGGATTATCCACTCATCCTATGGGTTGAGTGAGTTACCTTTAGTAGAGGAATAATCCTTTTTTATAATTTATTCATGCCATGGAGGAGGTGTGATGGAACCCAACTTGGTATGAACGGGTTACCCTCAGTGGGTCTCATGAGGTGTCGAAATTTGGGGTGATGGGATATATTTTCTCAATATCAGTAAGAAGGACCCCTCATATATGGAAAGAAGATCCAACGCTTTGGATTTTGAGTTAGCTTCACCTCAACAGGTGAGTATGTATTCTTGTGTTATGTGTATAAGAAATACATTCCCTCCTAAAGGATATTGAGGAATGTTTAAATGCTTCAAAGGGGTGACCTATAGTTGACCCTTGACATGAAATTAGTGTATGCATCTACATGCATACCAGGAATGATGAGTGAGCATGTCTATTTGTTATGTAGTAGACCAAATCTCTCCTTGATATGTTTTATGGTGGACCCAATAAAGACATAGGATTATTATGGTATGAAACCTAGATTTATAGAGTTCATTGATTCATCACAAACTAAGACCTAAGAGGTTGTGGAGAGAAGATTAGCACAGTCACTTCATAGAAGTTATTATTTATTAAGAACTCCATATTGAGAAATAGGGTTAGTATGTTTGAAGTTTTATTAATGATACTAGTGACTAATTCAGAAAAGTTAGATGTTTCATTCCATCAGTTGATGGTGGTGTACTGGTACATTTCTTTTATGTAGAGGATGTTTTGTGAATGATATTGACTAGTGATCCTAGGTGACTATATGTTCTTAGAAAAAAAATCTGGAAGGGTTTTCCTTGAATATAGGGAACATATTATCCACTTATTCGAGTGTATATTGATTCTTCACTATTTTTAGTGATGGGTATAATTGTCTATATAGTGAATAGGGACTTCTCTAAGAATGTGTGGTCCTTGGTGTGTTGTGCCCAATGGGTTTTTTGGGTAAACCCATCCATTCTAAAACAATGTTAATAAAAATGAGGTAGTTTTATTTGGATATTGTGGATGTTTTCACTCAATAAGGTTCTTTCCATGTGCATGCTTCCAAAAAAGATGGGTTATCTGAATGCTCAAGACCATCTGTTTCTGGTATTAGTGGATTGGGTCACCCAACAAGTAGTGGAGTGGTGTTGATCAGAGGGATATGGTAGTTATTGTGACCAATGTGGTCATATATATCTTTCAAAAATAATTTATGACAACACTATTAAGATATCTTTAGTTGAGGATGTAATCCTATTATATATCTTGATACAAAAAAGGTAAAACATAATGAATTATGGTCTTCATTTTTGACTTCAAGGCTCATGTTTCCCCTGGAACACAAGCTAGAGATGATGAAGATTGTACCTTATTTAATGTTTGTGGTAGGGATCACAGACGCAAATCATGAAAAGTTAATATCCTTTCAACTTTTCTGATGTTGTCATGGAAAATTAGTTAAGTGTATTGTATGATTGTCTAATGTAGAAGGGTTCCAATTTTTAAAGGCTTATGGGATTTTTCTCATCCCCTAAGTTGGGAAAACTATCGAATAAATTGCATTTAATTATTATATTTTCAATTGGTAAAATGAATTCATATGTTTATTCTTCTTTTGAGAAACATTGAAGCTAGTATATTCATAAATTAAAGTTTTTCTTATTCATAAAGATGGATAAAGTGAGTTTACTTCAAGCTATCATATCAATGGTGACGTTATTGTGTGTGATGGTGAATATATTTCACATGAGTTCAATATCAAGATATTTTATTTATCAACCCTAATTTTTTTCTTTCCAAGGATGAAAAGATCTAAGGTGGGGAGGATGTAGTGACTTGGTTTTTTACCCTAGTGGGACTTGGATTGATTTTAAGTTTCGACGTCATAAGTCCTTTCTTGGGTTAAAATTGTAATTTTACACTATCATTTGATCATGTAAAATTTTTCTAATGGTTTAATTGGATCTGGAATATGCATTTTAACCCTAAGATTCAGTATTTGAAAGTTAGTATTGTTGATCTTTGAAAATAATATAATAAATATATTATATTATTTCATGGTGTGTGGGTGGACTTCTAATGAAATTCTAATATCTTGTGAATGATAATAAAAATGGGAAAATCATGACCATTTATGAGTCTAAAATAAGGATTGTATCGTATTAAAAATGGTATTTTAGTTCACATATGAATTCTTGGTTGTTCACTTCTATGATAAGATTAATTAAATAATTTAATTATTTAATTATTTAATTAATTTCTTTGAGTTATAATGAAAACAAAAATACTACTCTACAAATAACCCTCAATTATTATTATTTTGGATTATATATTGATGGTGACATTAACTCTAGAGATGTGGAGTGGTGGAGAGATCGGGGATTGGCATTGGCGACAATGATTAATAGAGGAGCAAGATCGGATCATCGGTGATGTTGATGGAAGAATTTCAATGGTGATGATGAATAAACCAATGTCTATGTCATCACATTGAAACATAATCAATTCTCTATTGGGTAGGGTTTTTTATTTTTGAATTTATCACGTCCTTAAATATTATTAAAAACTAAGATTAAATCCTCTATAATTAATCGGGTGATCATTCTTACATGCCCCTGTTAAATTATATTTTATTCTCTCTTTGAAAATTGAAAAATATTTTATCTTTATTATTGTGATTCCATATCCATCTCTTAAAATTTCATCAATGATCAATGACTAAACTGAACACAACCATAATTAGATCCTCACTATTGTTTTTTGGGTATTTTACCCTCTGTTCTATGTGTATTCATCATCAGTGTTCATTTGACTAGTGCTTTGATCATTTCAATGGAACCAATTCATTATGTGATCAATATTGGTTCCACCTATCATTGTTTGAGCTTTATCTTTGTGTAATATAGATTAGTGTAAGTTCAATGATAATGATGGAAAATCATAGAAGAGTTGACTGATCATTTTTTTGAAGACATAGTGTACAAGATGACCAATCTTATAACAATTGGGCCCCACTGATAGCACAGGCACCCCACCTTAACATGGACTTAATGTCCTTTCCCTCTAGGTACCTCCACTTACTCCAAAGACCCATGGTCCCCAACCTTGGTCCCACCCATGTTCCCAAATGGGTCATCAAACTAATGATTTTCCCTATAGGATAACAAATGTTCTTTTTAGTGTTCTTTTTCCTCACTCACACACATCTTAGGAAGCATCCTAGAATGTCACCCATCCTGATCACTAATCCATTCCCTGAATTCTTAATTATTCAGTTTTAAAAAATAGGATCCTAAAAGGAAATGTGAATCCTCTTAACAAGAGTCATATCATTTATTGATTTAACCCTTTATCATTCTAGGGTTTTAAAATCATCTATCGGAGGCAACATTGCTTCATTTCTCCAATTAATGGTAGAATGAATACAATTTTCAACAAGCCATCAATGATCATAAAAACATATGTTAGGTGTTTTGTGCATGATTTTTGGAAAACTCAATGTTGGAATTGAAATAAAAAACATTTTAGATCTAGAATTATGGAAAATTCATGACTAGAAATCATGATTCTTATAATAACACATGACATGTAATATCTTTTATACGATTCTAGGATTTAGTCCGGAGTTAAGGATGACATGACCATGTAGCTAAATCACACACAGTGTAACCCAAACTTGACCAGCTCAATGTGTATAGGGATTACACACCCATAGATTGGTGTGACCCCATAATCTATGTGTTCTTGGACATGCCATGTATACCTTTGGAGGAAAATAGATTAGGAAAATGGGGTTTACATCGAGTACCCCCAATGATATTAAATTTTGGGAGACCCCACTATAATCTATATGGTTGGGATGATACAAACTATGTGGAATGGTAGTGCACTACTAGGTGGAAAACATGGTATGAAATGTCGTATATACATAGGAAATTTTTTGTATATCACCATGACCATGGATACTTTAATCAGCTGTGAATTTTTCTCTCATTATTCCTTGGTGGATTTGGTATCTCACCAATATGATTCAGATCCTCTTGAAGGAGTTGTTATTTTACCCATGTGATCACGAGGTTGGGTCCTCGGCTTGAAAAATTAGAGATAGATAGTATTTCATACATGTTTATTAGAAATAGATACTCTCTATATAGAGTGGAATTTCATCCATCAACAGAGCTCGGATGAGATTGGGGTCCTCTTTTGGAGTATTTTTTTCAACCATTAAAATGGGATAGTGATCCCCCAACATCATTTGAATAAATGACTGAGTTGGTTTCTCAAGACTTCAAGACTAAGAGATGGTATGATAGAGATCGTTTGGCTAGCTGATAAATTTGGGAATTTACTCTAACACTTTAGTACCTCCTATGAACATATCTGGGGATATTCATTCCACTAATTTAGTGCACACTACCACAATGGGAGAGTGTGATTCAGGGTTCAGTAGACATGCCTTCTTGGATTTAAGAGGCTATGTGGTTATGGGAAACCCATATAGTGATAACTTCTATGAGAATTATGATTCCTCAACACCCTAGGGGATTCCATTGAAATGTAATGTTTTTATGGCAATTAAATTTAGACATCATGGTCTCAGTTTTGTTCTGAGAACATCTATCTACTCGTACAAGGTGGATTGTGATGTTTAAATACATGATGACTAGGACTTCTCAGTGTCCCCATGTCCACATATGTTTGATCATATATAGATTTTTCTTCTTGAATTTCTTTTGGATACTCTTTATTTAGATGATCCTTGAGTTGGATTGATATTCTTTTTTCCTCATATTTTACTCTCCTAAACACCAACTATGTTAGAAGTTTAGATTATGATTTATTCATGTTCCCTTTATGGTTTTTAGGGAATCCTGCTAAGTATGTTTGTACTTACATTGCATGAACCTTGTTTCCACATGTGTTGTGTCATTGGGGATGGTGTACATGTCATAGATGGATTTAAGAGAGTGGGGATGATATAGATCATTCAGATTTGACGTATGGTGTCCTTATAGGATGTAGTGTTAGAATAGTATTGGTGGTACTAGGAGCTGATGGTACTAGGATCTATTCATATTTTTAGACAACTTTTTGTAAGGACCTCCTAACATTGGTTGGTTCTAAATTTCCCTTTATGACTGTTGGGATGGTATTTTTTCTCTTTTTATTATATGTTATTAAAACATGTTATATTTTAGAACTCAATATGTGTCGCATTCATATATTAATATAACTACAATTTATTATATTTTATTTAATCCAATTAATTTTTTTATTACCTTATGAATTAGATATATGAATATTTTGTAGGTTGTTATAGGTTAAATCCTCCCATGTGTGTGTGTTATACCTTCTCGATGTTATTAACTAGCCCATCACCAATTGGAGGCATTCTTGGGGTGGAAAATTCATCTTACCAAGGTTCTAAGGGGGGCCCTAGTGGGTTAGTTCATGTAAATATACCCTTGAAAACACCAAGTGTACACAGTTAGGCTTAAACAATCACTAAGATAAAATTAAGCTCCAAATTTACGTTATAGAGGGTACTTTAATCATAAAATAAATATTAGATAATAGATTTATTATTTCTAGATCAATGAACTCTTTAATATGTAAAATGTTTTCTAAGAACATTGAATAATCCTTTGATACATTGAATAATGAGTCATCAGTTAAAAATATGAATGGGAATCATGTAGTAATGGAAATATATTGGCCTCACTCTATTAAAATTCATTAATTTTTTTTATTTTTAAACATGGTTGTTATGCCAATGGTTTACCTTGACATAATCTTTAGGATATATTGGATCTGAAATAAAAATTAAAAAATTTGTTATTGAGAAAAGAATATTTCAATATATGAGGCTAAAATAAAATCCCTTGTTTTTAAGAGGGTCTTCATTACCTAAATACTTTTTGGAACGACCTCCAGAGGTTCGTATTAATGAAATTATTAGAGAAAATAATCTAATGAATGATAATGATATCCAAATAATATAGTATATATCTATTTTTTAAGATTATATTGATGTATTTCTAGATTAATAACCTAGATATTCACATAATCATGATGTTGAATTCTCTATTGACTTTATCATAGATGGAAAGCCCTTATTTAAGCCTCCCTATATAATGGGTACAATAGAATTGGTTTAATTATATAATAAACTAAAAGAGATTTGTGATAAGGTAATTTTGTGCCTTAGTGTTTCAATTTGTTGGGCACATATCCTATTTGTGAATAAGAAGGATATATCTTTGAGTCTGTGTACGAAAAATAGACAAATCCAGGTCATTTCCATTAAAAAGAGTATCCTTTACCACACATCGATGATCTGTTTTATCAACTTCAAGAGGCTCAATACTTCTAAAATATTGATTTCCATTTGGGTTATCATCAATTTAAATTCAAATAGTTTTATATACCAAAGATAGATTTCATATGAGGTATGGGAATTATTAGTTCATAGTAATTCTTTTTAGGTTAAAAAACTAACCCACTATGTCTAAAAATATAATAAAAATATAATTCAAGGATTATATTAATAATTTTTTTTGGTTTATATTGATGAAATATTTATGTAATATAATTTTTATACAAAACATGAATATCATTTATGTATTATTCTTGAGACTATAAGAGTGAGGAATCTATATTTTAAACTTATTAAGTGTTAATTTTATGTTCAAAAAAGTTTCTTTTCTTCGCCATATTATCTCCAATGATGGAATATTGGTTTAACCTTCAAATGAAAAGGTGGTTAAATAATGTCCCATACCAATGAAAATAAATTAGATACATAGTTTCTATGGATTATATGGTTATTATCATTATATTTTAATGATTTTTCCCAAATAGTCGATCTGCTAACCAAGTTGACACAAAAGGGGTCGAAATTCACATGGTTAAATTAATGTGAACACATTTTTGAAAAGATAAATAAGATATTGATTAATGAGTTGATATTATCATTACCATCAATAAATGATGGTTTTTTTATAGATAGTGATGCATTTAAAAAGGGAATATTTTTTATATATACAAAATTTTAACATTATTTTTTATGAATTAAGGAAGTTGAATATCCATGAAAAAAATTGTCCAAATCATTATATTGAGTTGGAAGTTCTAATATTTTCCTTTAATAAATGGAGGCACTATCTCTATGGAGAAATATGTGTTATATATATAAGTATCATAAGATATTTAAGTATATGTTTTCATAGAAATAAATAATCGTGAGATGAAGGATATAGATAGAACTACTTAAGAACTATAAATATGCAATATATTGTTCTTTGGTATGTAAAACAGTTTGGTGGATGGATTAAGTATGAAGGATCATGGAGTCTTATCGGTGATGAGGATAGAAAAATATCCAATGTTTATTGATTAAGTAAAGTAATACATGAAAATTATCAAGGAAGGCGAAACATAATTCTTATTCGAATTAATTTATTAACCAAATTTTTTAACACATTCATATTTTATGATATGTGTCTCTTTGAATAAATTACAATTCATTTATATCTTCCTTTACACGAAACACCAAGTTTAAACAAATCGTGATAAAAATATTATTATTTCAAAATTATAGTTATAACCTATTAATTAATATTGTAAGTATTAATAGGAATAATAAAATTATTGAAAATATATATAATGGTTTTATATAAAATAAGTTCATTGATAAATGAGTACTAAATTTTCAATAAAATTATTTTATGCTTCAAAAATGATTTTTATTAAATTTTGTGAATAAATATTATAATTCATCACTACCAATTTTAGATATTTTATTTTATAAAAATAATATTATTTTTTAAATACTCATATCAAAATTATCTTATGGTGAAATTCTATGATTCTTCAAAAAATATTGATTTTAGAGTTAATAGTGAAAAATACAAATTTTAATTGAAAACTATCATTTCATTTTAGGAATTTACAATAAAAATTTTAAAAATGGTTTCAAAGTAAACATAGTTAATTTATATTTTCAATAATCGAATTATTGTCATTAGAATCAATATTATGCTTTATTTTTGTATAAACCCTTTTATACATAAGAAGATATTTTTTTGGAAACCTTATTTTCGACATGTTTTGGTGGTTTCATTTTAAATTAAATTTTAAAACTTATTTGCACTGAATTTGATAAAATGGATTCAATATTTTGAGTGATAATAATTAAAAAAATTAATGGGTTTTACATAATTTTTGGTCATTATGAATACTAACCATAGTAAATATTTTCCACTTAGATAAGGGTATAACTGGGTTAAAAATTTGGGATATGGCTTTAAAATTTCTATAAAAATTGAATTTCTTGTATTGGATGAGTTTATTTCGATAGAAATCATCCATGTATTGTAAATAGATCCATGTGATGATATGTTTCTTTGATTATGACAATTATATTATTTTAAGAAAAAAAGTAGCATTCTCTTAAATTAACAACTATAATATTTTTTAAAAATGATGAAAGGAGGTTATGTTTAGTTTTATATATTTATACAAAAGATGAATTAATTTTTTATCATTTTTATTTATTTATAACTATTAGTGATTGAAAAATTACCTCAAAATCTTACATAATGCCAACACAGTTTTTAATCAATTAATAGAAAAAGAAAATAAATGATTTTAAAAATATTAAAAATAAGATAGTTTCGGTGAATTATTATGTCATAAAAATTTTATAGATAAATATAAAAAAATAGTGATGTTTTAAAATTTAGATTCAAATTAAATTTTCAAACTCATTTTACTAAATTCAAATTAAATAAATAGTTCCAAAAATAAAATTAATGAAATTTTTTAATAAAAAATATTTTTTAAATTATTTAAAATTCATAAAAATTACATATTTTTTCAAGTGAATGTGATATGGTTAAAAAAATAAACCATGGTCTATTTATGGTCCACTTTTATTTTTATGGTAACATTCATGGCCCTTGAAGAGTAAAAAACATTTACATTGTGGTAGTAGTCAAATGGTTTAACGTGGGGTTAAAAATAATAAGGGTTAAAACTTCAAATAAATCCATATTTCATTAGATGAGATTATTTTAACTCATTATCATCATTTATTCAAAATATATCACTTTTTTAACACTTCTCAATAAAAATTAATTGATATCAATTTAATACTTTAATTTATTCCAAGAGTGTCCCTCCCCTCACTTTTAACAGGGAACCTCTTCTCCTCTTTTCCTAACACATTTTGAGAACTCTAGATTAGAAAAAACCTTCCATAATACCTTCTTAGATTCCTTACACAAGTCCCAGATCTTATATTTTCTCCTAAATACCATCCTTTCAATGCATAAGGTATAAGACAAAGGATGTTTCTCAATGAATATGTATAAATATTAACCATGTACTTTCAATATTATTTCTTCTCTTACCACTTTTAAATCAATGGAATAAATTCAAAAATAATTAATTCAGTATATTAAATATATAGAGTTGTTATTATTATGATTTAAAAATTGTGACATCTCTACTTTTTCTATATGATTTTTTTAAATATATCTAGTAATATTTTCTGATCTAGGTGCTGAGATGGCACGAGATTATGGGGCCTAATGAGATCGGTTTTCATATTATAAAAATATTAAATATATTAATATCATGCATGCATAATTTTATATAAATAGTATAATATCACATGAATGAGGACTCAGATGGGAAATCTGAGACAACTTTTGACTCTAGAATGTGGGTTTTACCCTATGTGTGATATAACTTTTGTTGGTGTCATGTGTTTTTTAAAAGTACAGTTATGGGTGAAAATAATAAATTAAATTTATTAAATTTTTTAATATTATTTGTTTAAATTTATAAACCTAATTGAACACAATTTAAACATGCTTATGGACAATTACTAGGGTTACCCGCATAACTCTAAGAATTGAAGGAGTGTATTAGATGAAGTCTTAGAAAACTAGGATAACAAATCGAGGACCGTTCTCGTTATAACTATTTGAGGATATCTCCAATGATGCGGACAAAAACTTTTTATTTTTTAGAAATTGATCTGAACCAAGGTAGGTCAATGTATTATGTGTTTTATTTTTCCCCGTTCGATTATCCTGTGAAGAACTCAAATTAAATCAACCAATTGATTGAATTTTGATTCAATCGTGTTGTGGGTGTGGGTTATTTTACCTGGGATTTGGGAAATTATAATTTTTTTTATTATTGGATATTAATTAATTTATATAATGGAAATGAATAGAATCCAAATAAAACATTAATGAGGTTTATTCTTTGTTTTTGGATTGTTCTTTTCTCCACCATTTCTTCTCACATTCATCAATGTCATTTTCCATTTATAATGGTTTAATAAATACGAGGTACATGATCATTTTGTGACAATTCATAGATTCAATGAATCGATATAATGGGCAATATTCATGATCAAGTAATTGATTGATGTTAAATTTAATAGAAATATAATAAGAGGATTAAATTTTATCATTGATTCTCATTTCTTCCCCATTTGAAGTTCGGTGACAGCGCAACATGGCATAGGATAATTTTTTAGTGGATCAGAGGATAAATTCTAGTGAGTAGTGATGGAAATACTAGTTAACCAAAGATCCTATATACCTAAGTGGGACTTTTTGTGGTAGTAGATATTTTTATCAAATGTTTTAATATCACACAATATCTGGGAAATTCTATGATACACAACGTGTACCCCAAGGAACACACACTGTGTGGGTCCCGAGCTATGGTTCTAGGTTTTTATTTAAAATTAAATATCACAAGATATATAACGTGTGTCACATTTTTGTGACCTTTTTTTAGTATCTTTATGTGCATCTTAGAGGATGCACAAGCATGAACATGGTCATGGGTAGAGTACATGGGAATTTCTTAGTACTCAAACATGAATAATTACATAAGAATGGACATTGTACATGGGAATAGACATTTTTGGGTGTAGGATTATAGGTAAATATAATGTACCATATATTAAAATTGTGTATATTTCTCAGATATGGCTTATTTCCATTTTTTCCTTAGTATAGACTAGGTTCAGTTGATTTTGATTACTTATTCCATTCTTATGAGGGTATGTTGTGGCATTACTTCCTCGGTATAGAATTCCGATTCCCTTTAAAAGTTCTATTTTATATATATTACATGGTATCCCTCTTTAAATCTTGGGGTGATATCCTTTATCATATCATTTCTAGATGGGGTTTAGGGTATCATTGTGAACACTATACAGAGGTCACTGATCCCCTATGAAGAATATTGACTCAGTATAGTTGGGAGAATCCTCCATATGTATTAGGTGTGATACTCTAAATGGGAATCATGATATTTGTAGATATAGTGAGTACAATTTAGAATGGTCTGAAGAGCACAACCTCTAATATGATTGTTTTCAATGAAGACATGGATTGTGGATAAGTCCCTCCTAGATGGATATTACCTTAAAACCTCAAGAAAAAAATCAATATCTGGAAGTGGTTGAGACCTCTTCGAGACTTTGAGTCTATTATGGGCATTTCTAGGTTGTTTATGATAAATTTTATGTCTCATACCTTGATGAAAATATATATATATTTATGAGATGACTAATATTTATGATTTATGCTTAGTGATTTCATGATGTCCTAATGGGTATTGTTATACTCACCTCAACATGGGAACTTCCCACATATGTTGTGTCTTATATATATGAAAGAGTAATTTATGATGTCCTAGGAAGATCTGAAATAGGTAGAGATTAGTATTGGGATATATAGATCAAGGTTATTATAGGTGTTACATTTAATAGTATTCACCTCCTGAGTTTGTTGGGCCCCATTTCAAATTTTTGGTGGGCTTGTATTTGGACCCTTTTATCATTTTATTTAATTTTATCGTATTATGGTTGCCAGATTTTAGATGTATGAATGTATTCGTGTTAGTTTAACTTTATTTTCACCATTGTAGGAGGTTGTATGTGTGTGTATCAATGTGTTCATAAAATTACTTGGTCTAATTACTACCAGGGGTGGGATATTCTTACTCAACACTAGTCCATATCCCTTTGCCTATTGGAGGCTTTCTTGGGGTTTTGACACTTAGATTAACAATGACTAAGTGGGCCCTAGTGGTTTAGATCCTAAAAAAAATTTATCATAGCATGAGTTCCTCCTTAAGATTGGAGTTTACATATTTAATAACAATGAGCTTTGGTTGAGATTTATGAAAATAGAGATATAGTTTTTTATTTTAGATTTCAGTCCAAGGTGTCAAGTGTTGGTGTGGCGGAAGACATATCCATTCACCAGGACTTTTACAACCCACTTGTTGACTTGGTATATATAGTAATTGGTTGTAGGGAAAACATTATTACATGCATCATATTGTAATGGTCTTTTGTTTCCATGTCCTTCTTGAGTCATCTCCCTAGATATGCACATTAATCATGGTTCATCTTGTTTATTTCAGGATTCCTCTATGAAGATAGCCAATTAGGATTCCACTACGTGATCACAAGAATAATCTACCAACTAAAGAGGCTTCAGTACAGGTATTTTACAAGAGATATTATCTCTATGTGTTTTTCTAGTTATTCCACCACCCATTGAGGGAAATATTTTCCCATTGGTATCAACCAAGGATGTGTGTAGGTTGAGAATACTTTATGAGTTTTAGATGTATATATCTCCAATGTTTTAGGGTGAGTTACACCCCTGGGAATACTTCAGATCAGATGGTGGTCCTTGAAGAGAGTCCCCTTTAGGTCTTTTTTGGGTGATGGTGGAGTATGGTGACTTATCCAGAAAATATGATATCTATATCTTAGCTATATTTCAAGAATATATTTAGGGAGGAGTTCTATCTGGACACATTGTGATCGCTGTGTATTTAGGATCTTCTGCAGTTCAGTAGAGCAGTATGACTATGGTAGAGTATTCATCGAGGATCACTAGCCTTTAATGATACTCTCTGGATATGGTTCAAGATTATTTTTTCTATGAAAGGACTTTCGAGTGTGGAATATGTTGATATATCATGGATAGAGTGATATTTATTCTTATTTTCACCTATTTTGAATTTATTGAGTAGGTTTTAGTTGTGGAGAGCTTTACAGAAGAGTGGATGCCAATAGTAGGTGCTGGTAGTGGGAAAATAAGAGTTGTGACCTGTGAAATAGGCAATTGATGGTGGTCATTGTGATCTATCCATGATAAATTCTTCAAGATATTATCCCAGTAGATAGTATTGGTACCTCAAGGATATTCTAATGGATTATTTAATCCAAGGGAGAGTAGTGTTTCTTTTTCAATGGTTGGGGTCATCTTTCTCGATATTGTTTGGCTCACCACATAGCAGATAAGGAGATGGTCGATGGACCACCCAGACATAGGAAGTTGAATGATTAGGGAGGTATGTAGTGCATTCTAAATAGAAGAGGAGTGGGTACAGAAGTAGGAGGTGGCAGATGTTTTTGACTTTTTCCATCTCCGCCCCCAGGTGGTCCACTCCAAGACCAAGGGGCTAGAGGTAAAAGACTAGAAATTTTGTAAGTAGTGGAGTCCTATAACCCCAAGGATCCTGACCTGATTATAGGAATGATTTTTTTCATATATAATTTACTTATAATACTGATATACATGGTGTTGGTGCATTCTTTTATTTCCATTTATCCTATTTTATACATAGTGATTTCGGTTGAGCCATTGGATAGACCCTTGTACTTAGAGACTTTTATTGGATGTGACTCAATGATAACACACTTATTCCAATAGTGTGACCTGACTTTGAGAGGTGAGATATTCTTGTGGGGTTTATTTATATAAGTTATGATATTTATGATTTCATCATATATATAGACTATTTATCCACAGTTCATGCCTAGATGGACTTTTTCACGCAGAGTATGTGGTGTGTTCATGGTGAAAGATCAAGGGTTTCATTCATGGGTGAGAAGGAAACTCAGATAGAGAAGTATGGGATCATGCATAAGAGGAAACATACAACTACACATCATTTTACAATTATTTCTCTTCGAGTTATGGGTGTTATGGGATTTCTGTTCCTTAAAGTAGAAGCGGGGTATGAGGAAATATTTCTTGAGGATGTTCTAGGATTACCTCTCCATCAAGAGATAGACTTACACACTAATTTATAGCTAGGGATAGACCTGATATATGCACCATAATTTCCAATGAATCCCATAGAGTTTCATGAGATGATGGTGTGGTTATAGGATATTCATAGGAAGGGATTTATGAGACCCAGGGTTTCCTTTAGGAAACTCCAATTTTGGTCATCAAGGAGGATGGAAGCTTGAGGTAGTTCGTGGATTATCTTTTCCTAAACTAGGTGAATATGAAGAATAATATCCATTACCTAGGATAAATTACCTCTTTGATAAGTTGATAGGGAATGATCATTCTCTATGATTAACCTAATATCAGGTTATCACCAGCTTCGAGTATGATATGTGGATATAACGAAGATGGAATTATGATGTTTCCATAGCCATTATGAGTACTTGTTGATACATTTCATTGTGATGAATGAACAATAAATGTTTATAGGACCCATGAAGTTGATATATCATCCTTTATTCGTTTATTTTTTGGTGGTCTTCCTTGATGTCATCTTAGTGTATTTGGAATCTAAGGAGGATCACATGATACACATGAGGATGAAACTAAACATACTATGAAAGAACTATATTTATAAAAATCTCTTGAACATTTAGTTATAGATTCAGGTGGTCCACTTTCCAGGATATTTCATTTCAACTAAATGTATTTTAGTGGACACATTGAAGTTTTAGGTAGTGTTAGGTTGGGATCCACCTAAGAGCGTGATGGAGGTGCAGAGATTCCTTAGGTTAATAGGATACTATAGGATATTTTTTCTTGATTTCCATAAAATATCAGAACCTATGACTACTTTTACCTGAAAGGGTCATCCTTCAATATAGATTTAAAGGTGATAGTATTCATTTTATGATCTGTTAAAGAGGTCTATGAGTGCCCACATACTGTTATTTCCAAAGCAGGGTGTCGAGTACATCATGTTTAGTGATGCCTCTAGGACCAAACATGGTTGTGTTCTAATGTAGAGGTAGGCAGTGATTTCCAATGAGTCTTGTCTGTTAAAAAATGAGAAAAACTATATGACCCATAAACTAGAGTTGGAAATGGTAGTCTTCACCCAGAATTTGTGGAGACACTACCATATGGGTTATCAGTTTATCATTTATCATGACCATAATAGTCTCAAGTATATCTTCTCACAAAATAATCTTAAATTGAGATAGATTCAATTTCTATAGTTTCTCTAATATGATTACATTGAGATAATTTACACTTCTGGATAGTTGAATGTGGTAGTAGATGCTCTCAACCAGAGGTCTTAGTCACAGTTTTTTACCGAGGTGTGAGAGCTATATAGAGACTTTTATTGACTTATAATACATTGAAATATATTAATAAATTTTTATGGATCTAGAAACTAAGACGATGCACAATTCTGAGGCCCGATTAGCCCAGAATTATTTTTATTAAAATATTTTATATATTTTATATCACGTACACATATTTTTTCATAAATAATGAAATATATCCTAAATATAGGATGAGAAATCTGAGGCCACAGTTGAATCTTGAGTGCAGGGTTTACCCTAAAAATGACCTAAAGTTGGTCAGTGTTGGACATTCAGATGAGGAAACAATTAGTGGGTACCTTAAATGAATTAATTAATCTATTTATTTAATTAATTAATTTAATACCCATACCCTATTTAACTCTATAAATATGATGTTATAAAAATTATCTTGGGTTGTTCTCATAACCCTATGATTTTTAGAGGAGGATTCCACCAACCGGCATTGGCGAATTGAGATCAGAGAACAAATAACAAGCTAATCAAGATGAATCATGGAACTCTGAACAAAATGAGTCATCTCCATAATTGGAAACTATGTTCTTCACCACTGATCAATTTGAATAAAGGTAGGGACTTTAAATTATTTTTTTCTTCCCCTTTGATTAGATATTTGAATCACCAATTGTATCTTCTTTTTATTAGTCATTTCTTTCACCCATTGTGTGATCCCTATTGATGAATAATTTATTATATAATTCATAATATTTTATTATTACATAATTTCACCTTGGATCCCCCTATTTAAAATACTTGGATGAGAACTCTCGGAAAATGATTTTTATCACCCTTTTATGGTTTTTTATCCCATCATTCTTCATATTCTTCACCATTGCCCTACAAGGTAGTAGTTTGACATTTTCAGACATGTTTGAACTCGATTAAACCCCATGATTCATGATAGATTATTGTGCAAAATATTTATTAGAAATTTAATGATGGAATAGGATAGATCGTGGGATATGGGTGTTGAATCATGTGGATCTGGTATCTGGGACTGATTGGCAGTTACTGTGGCACATTGGGTGGCATAAGGGCTTCATGTTGGAGGATTGGATTCTGATTTCTTTCGAATGGAGGTTCTAAGTCAATTTTTGAATGTGATTACTACCATTTATAGGTGATCAAAATGATGGATTTGATAGTGGGAGATCTGAATCAGGAGATGTATGAACAAACTGGTGATTCTTTAAAAAAAGATACTACATGGTGTGTAGTCTAATAGGAAACATCGTGTATCCCCACCAAGCTATGGTGGATAGATTTTTAGGGAAGATAAGGATCACATTCCATGTGGTTGTTCCACATTATATTTGACCCTCCCCGAGAATCCAGGACATGTTCTAGGAGAACACAACTAGGACCCCAGGTGGGAGGACATGCCATGTACTCTAGAAGTACATGAACACAACCAAGTACATTGGCTGAGCACAGGAAGACCATGGATGGTCGAGACATTCCATGTAATACCCTTAAAATTTGTGTAGTTCTATATTGATGTAAAGCCATGTGTTGGTGAGGACACAACTAGAAAAAGGAGCAGGGCCACATACCATCTACATATTGATACTCCTCAACCTATTGTATCTCCTTTCATTTGGCCCAGATTTTAGACCATAAGTATTTTATCCTGGGTGTTTTTTTGTAGAACATGATGGTGGCTTTCATAGTGGATTTTGAGATACAATACAATATGTTCTAAATGTACTTATTCTTTAGGTGGCAGTTGGTGATGAAAGTGATTGAGTGGGATCATCATAGAGAGACTAAGGTTGGAAATTTCCCATAATCCTCTTACTAGTTTGCGTGAAACCCTCCTATCATATCAAGGCATGGGACCTCTATATATTGAGTGGAACCCTCCTCTTTTATCAAGTCATGTGTCCTATACCTATTGATTGTAACCCTCTAGATGTATCAATGAATGTATCCTATGTCAACTGATTTTAACCCTCCTACTATATCAGGGCATGGGTCCTATACCTATTGAGTGGAACCCTGTTATCATACTATGGAATGGATCCTTTAACTATTTATTAGAACCCTCCAATCGTACCAAGGCATGGATCCTCTACCAGTTGAGTGAAACCCTCTTTTTATATCTGGTCATGGGTCCTCTATATATTGAGTGGAACCTTCTTACTGTATCATAGCATGGGTCCTCTACCAATTGATTAGAACCCACCTATTGTATTAGGGAATGGGACCTCTACTTATTGAGTGCAACACTCCTATCATACCAGGGTATGAGTCCTCAACCTATTGAGTGGAACCCTCCTGTCATACCAGGGCCTGGGTCCTCTACCTATTGAATGGAACCCTCTTTTCATACTAGGGTATGTGTCCTCTACCTTTTGAATGAAACCCAATTATTGTACTAGGGTATGGGTCTTCTACCTATTGAGTAGAACCCACTTTCCATACCAAGGAATCAGTCATCTTATTATTGAGTGGAACCCTCTTGTTTTATTAAGGAATGGGTTATCTAGCTACTAAGTGGCACCAACCTCCTGTATCAAGGCATGGGTCCTCTACTTGGAGATTGTTCCCCATCAGTCTGTCGAGTAGTGGCATAGTTAAGACCCTCCTCACAATGTCTTCGGAAAGACATGAAATATGTTCGTCATCATTGATGGACCCCTTTGGAACTACATACATAATTATCATCTTGGGTCAGGTTGTGACAAAGAGATCTACTTTCTCTCTTTTGGGTTTCTTATATGAGAATATATATCATTTTTGTTGAGTTTTTTCCACTTTCTTTGGGATTTAGCTACATACATCTAATTTTCCTCTTATGTATCTTATTCCAATTTTTTGGGCATTCTACTAGTTATGTATATATTCACCCCTTTATTGGATTTTCCCACACGTTTAATGTCTTATAAAGAAGATATATAGGTCCATTATGATTTTTGAGGATCATAGGGATACCTTGGTACATTTGACAATGTGTGATGGTTTGGTCTTGGACATCTAGAGCTAGGATTTCCCAACATTTCTTTTCCAATTTCTTTCAGGTTGATACATCTACTCTAGGCGGGTTTTTATTTTTCCCCTTTCATTTTGGTTTACATTATCACACACCATTGTATTCCATAGAGGTTATTACATGAATTATTTTTTCTCTAAATGTTATTGTATTTTATTATTATTCATATCCACTTCTATATGGATATGGTTGGGTGCATGCAGAAAGGTACTTGAGGAAAGTTATTACCATTTTAGTTATTCTTTTCAGCACTTTTTGCTATCCACTGGCATACGGAGGTGGGATTAGGGATCTTACAGCGCACCCTCCCACAGACACGAAGGCCTCGGTGGGGCAGTTCATAAAGAGATTAGTTTACCTCATTTTGTTGGTTTACAGTATATGGGGATAGTGTGACATATCTATAGTTTATGGTTGTTAACCCACTACTTATATAGTATGTTACGTTTTCTCAGTATGGAGATACCAACTGTGAGACCTTACATGCTTAGATATACAAGGGATGTGCTCTTAATGGATTTTTTAAAGGTGGGGAGCATGTTATCTGTTTCAAAGGATAGATAATGGAACTATATATGTTGCATGAGGTGATTACGATAGAGTTTCATAAATCCCTCTTGGTGGTACATATCAGTGTGTAAAATATGTACAAGGACCTTTTATGTTAGTTCTAGTGGCCATTAATGAATAATATTATAGGGGAGTTTGTCTTTTTATACATAACTTGTTAGAAAGTGATGTCCGAGAACTAGGTTTTAGAAGGTTTAGCTCAACCCCTTGAGTTTTCAGAATGGATGTGAAATTGTATATCAATGTAATTTTTTATGGGGCTTCCACGAACATTTATAGGACATGATGCCATCAGGGTTATCATATACCAACTCACCAAGTTGTCTCACTTCCTATATATCCGAGAACAGAGTTTATTATAGAACTTGATACTCATTTATGTATAGTAGATAGTTTGGATACATGGATTTTCCATGATTATTTTTTAATAATGTGATTTTTACTTCACTTCATGATTATAGAGAGGATTTAAAGAGTCCTTTAATAATATGTTTCATTTGATCACGGTGGTTCACCCTAGGCTAATGGTAAGACTCTGTAGACCATTAATGTTCTAGAGGACATGCTTCGGGCATGAATTGTGAACTTTGGTAAAACATTGGACGATCACTTATCCTTGGTGTATTTTGAATAAAAAATATAGAAAACATTCCACCATCGGTATGACACCATTAAAGGATTTTAATGGGTGGACCTGTAGGTTACCACTATGTCAGATTGATCTAGGGGATTCAGTACTCATGGTCCTAGAGTTAGTGTGAGCTATGATGGAGAAGGTTGAGATCATCATTGAGTGGATGAGGACTTCACAGAGCTGTTAAAAGTTCAATATGGACAAATAATGGGGGTCTTTAGAGTTTAAGGAGGGACACCATGTGTTCTTGAAGGTGTCACCTTGACATGGATTGTGGAGATTTGGAATGGGAAGCAAGTTATCTCTGAGATTCAATGGCCCTTTCTTGATATTGTGTAGGAACAATGAGGTTTTTTATAGCTTGGACCGACCACTATTGTTATACTAGGTACACGATATATTCCATGTGTTTTAGTTGAGGAGGTACGTGAATGACCCATCGTATGTTATTGATTAGGGTGATCTGGATGTTGAGGATGGATCAAACTCTATTGAGTACCTAGTGGAGATCTAGTATCAATAGAATAATATCCTTTGTTGGTGATTTATTTTCTTGGTACATTTCTGGTGGAATCATAGAAATCTTCGTAAGAGAACTTTGGAACAGGATACCTGTATGCAAGCTAAATACCCCCATATTTTTTAGAAGTATTTATCTCCTTTTAGGATCAAAATATCAAAGGTGGGAAAAATATAACATCTCTATTTTTTCCATGTAAATATATATATAATATTTTTATTAATATTTTTGGATTCAGGCTTTGAGATGGCACATGATTTTGGAGCCAGGTGAGCCTATAATTGACATTATAAAAATATTAAATATATAAATATCACATGTGCCATGTTTTACTAAAATAGTAGAATAAATCCTAAATAGGTAATTTTATGGGAAATATGAGACTTTCATTGAGTCTAGAATGTGGATTTTACACTAGGACCAAAATAACAATTTTCTGTGTCTGGTGCTTCGTTAAACTGTAGTCGTGGGTAAAAATAATAAATAAATTAGTTAAATTTATTTATTTTAATATGTTTTCATGAAGAAACATAACTGACCTCTATTTAAACATGTTTATGGATAATTCCAAAGTGAATTTAATAACCATAAGAATTAAGATAAATCATTGGAGGAAGGCTTGGAGAATGATGAAAATGGATCGAGGGTTTTTCTCACCAATGTAGTTTGAGGATCTTTCCAGCAACAACGATGTAGATTTTTTATTCATCAGTGATTGATCTAACCTGAGGTAGGACACTGTATTCTATTATTTATTTTACCCCATTTTATTATCCCATGATGAACAAAAATAAAATCAACCAGTGGATTGGTTTACAATTTGATCGTTTTTTGGGTGTGGGTTCTTTTACCACGGAATTGGGAAATAATTATTTATTTTTTATTGTTGGATAATCATTCATAATTTTAATGAAAAGGATATAGTATAACCTTAAAACATCATAGGTTCCTTCTTTATTTATGTTTTTATAATTCTCCCATGTTTCTTCACGTGTTCATCATCGCCATTTTCTTTAAATGGTTGTTCGAAGAATACCATGCATTAAATTATTGTGTGACCATTCTTCAGTGAAACATATCTATACTGCAAGTATGGTTCACAATAGATGGTGTGATCAAGTAGAAATAATTTAGAACAATCATAGGATGATCATATCAAACTAACGATTCTCATTTATTTCTATTTTGATGTGTGGTGATGGCGTGATGCAGTAGTGGTCAATTTTCAAGTAGATAGGAAGCCATATTCTGATGAATGAAAATGGAAATGTTAGTCAGCCCCAAATATTATATACCCAAGTGGGACTTTCAAATTAGGTGGATATATTGGAAGAATGAATTAATATCCCATGGAATATGATAAATCCCATGTTACATGGTGTGTTCCATGAGGAACACACATCATATGGGGTCCCTAGCTATGGCACTATAGTTTCATGTAATATTAAATATAACATGTTGTGTGACATGTATCACACATCATATGAACCTGAAATGGAGGGTCAATGTATATCCTAGAGGATACATGGTCGTGGACACAGCCAAGAACACATGCATGGTTAGAGTACAGCAGCATATCCCTGTACTCGGACACAGCCAAGTGCATAGGTAAGGACACACTACATGAGAATTACTTGGTGTACACAAGAATGGGAATGGGAACATAGCCATGGATACGGGTTGGTATAGAATTATAGGTACATTGCAAGTTACCTCTATACACACCATGTACTTTCATAGTGACAGAATATATCCATTCATTTCCTCGGTATAAAGAAGGTTCAGTTGAGTGTGATCCCTTAGTCCACCTCTATAAGGATACTCTGTAGCATTACATCCTCGATATAGGATTGTGATCCCCTCTACAAGTTCAGTTTCAAATAGATTTTACGGTATCCCTCAATAAGGCATGGGGTGGGATCCTCTATTATATCTTTCCTAGGTGGGGTTCTTGGTATCGACATTACCACTATGCATATGGATTTGATCCCCTGTCTAAAAAATTGACTCAATATGGTTGGTGGCATTCCCCAGTTGTCCTAGGTTTGATCCCCGGTCTGTTAATCATAATATTTAGAGATTTAATGATTACATCTTATCAAGGAATTTAAATCAAGACATCTTGGATGAGATTCATTAATGATAGTATAGATCATGGAGAAATCCATACTAGACGAGTGTGGCATTTATGACATTAGAAAAATATTCTTGCTAGAAGTGGTGGACACCTATTTGAGACTTGTTGTCTTTTATGAGTATATATTGGTTTTTTATGATTATCATTACACCTAATACATTGATTTACATATTTTTATATCAATTACATGACTAATCTTGATGCTTTATACCGAGTGATCTTGCAATATTCCACTGGTTATTGTTATATTCACCTCTAAATGGGGTCTATCCAAACATGTCATGTATTTCACAAATGAAATGATATTTGATGGTTTCCTAGGAGTACATAGTGTTTTTGGATCTTAGTATTGATATAGATATACCAAGGTTCTTACTAATAACTAATTTGATAGTAGTAACCTCATTTTGAGCAGGTTAGACTCTACTTCCAGTTTCTGGTGGACCTATACCTAGCTTCTTTTATCTATATCATCACTTTTATCATACTCTAGTTGTGGGATTATAGATGTAGGAATTCATTGGTATAAATTTTACTTTTATTTAATCATTTTTTAATCATGGTGATGTTTGTGTGTGTGTAGGTAATTAGGTTAATGCCTCCCATGTGTGGCATATTCTTACTCAGTGTAGGTTACCAGCCCCTGGCCATTTCAAGTTGGCCAGGGAATTGTAACACCTATACTATCACTATAAAACTGGGCCCTAGTGTGCTAGATTATTACAATAACTATTATCAACCTCCTTTACATCATATATAAAAATAAAACAATGCTCATTCATTCGTGTGAACTACCACCTCAACAAAGTGATGTGTTTCTTTTTTAATCACAAATTCATCTTAAATGTTATAATGATGGATTTAATGAATACATATGATATCTATGATATTATTATAGTTTTGAAAACATTAAAAAATTACTTATCTTTTTCCTATCCATTTAAAAATGGAAACATCAGTCATCCATATGTATGGATAACCATCTCCATAAAGTGATGTAATTAATTTTTCATCTCTATTTTATATGAATAGTTATACAGGTGAATATAATAATTAAATATGAAAATCTTAACAAGATTAAAATTCTGGATACAAGGAAATGATGATCAAATTATATGGACCTATAATTCCACACAAAAACATGTATGAGAAACAAAGAAGTTATCTCTTGGAATAGAGATTTTAATAAAGAACTGTTAATATACAGGTGATAAAATTTTATAAGAAAATCATATATAGTTTTATATATATAATTATGGTTTTTTAATATATTTATAACAAATATATACTAAATATATTGGAGTATCAAATTCATATGAAGCAATATGGGACTTGAGGTAATGGATTTATATCTCAATACCATTTTAATCGAGATTTTTTATGCTTGAATAGCCATTGAGAAAATTATTTGATCCTTATTAGATAAATTATTTTAATTTTCTTATCCTTTAGTTATTTAAAAATTTTAAAATATATAGTACCATTTTCCTCTCTTTGGAACACAAAATGTACCATAAAATGGTTTTATGAATACTCATCCTTATTTATCCTCTTTCGATCGGAAAACCTTTTTCTTGCATATCAACAATATCTAAAAAAATTAAACAAAGTTTTTAAAAATTATCAAATTACTGTTTAAATTAATTTTTACCCATTCTTAAATTTCTTAAAAAAATTTAAAGGAATCTTCCTATCATTTTTCAAAAGATCTACTTTTTAATTTTTATGCAAAATGTTAATATAATCTTTTTTAACATATATGATGTGAGAGAAATTTATAATCATCAAGATCACTAAATTTTTGTATGATTACTTTAAAAAAATCCATAGTTTTTTTTTAATATAACTTTTTCCCTAATATTTCTGAAATATTTGGATTTTAAATAAGTTATTTCAAAAATGAAAAGGGTATTTTCCTCAAGAAATACTCTAGTGATCTTTTGATGTAATGTTCAGATATAATAACATCATTCGAGGTTAATTATACTACATTTAGGATATGATCCAAAGATACCATCCTTATTATTTATATATATTTTTTATTATTAATATTATGAGATTTATATGAAACCCATTTATTTTCTATAGGTTATGTTATTATGAAATGTTGAAATGTTTATGAAATATGTTTCTTTTCCATGGGTAATTTTATGATGATATGATGGTTATTTTATGATCTTTTGGAACAAATATGGGTGGTGTCATTATGTTATGGGTGGGCCTAAAATTATATAACCTTATAATTCATTAGGTAAATTATTATATCTCTTGAGATAATTATGGGAAATTAGGTGATGTGCATGATATAATATGGAAAATAGGTAGGGATTCCTGGTCCACTATAGGAAACATAATGTAATTCTTAATCCATTATGATAGAAAAAATAGGTATTCTTGTCCGATCTACTATGATTTGATGGACTTGGTTTTTAATCTTGACATATGAAATGATTTTTGGGCCTATGGTGGTGTAACACTTTTTGAAACTTTTTTATTCTTATGATTTTAACTCATTGTTATGGTAGATTTATGATTATTTATCACTCTTATAGTTCGTGTATTTTCAAATGATAAGGTTTTTTCTATGAATTGTGATTATGATCTATGATAGATCAGGTAATAAAATTTTAAATTATGATCACAATCATATTCCCTCGTGATTATATTATTCCTTCATATGATCATTAATTGATGTCTTTTATGTTTACCCTTACTAATAATACGAGATAACCCTTTCTAATTTTTCAATTCCCCTTGTTATAAAGAAAGGTTCTGTATAGGGTATTTCAAGAAGGGTAAAATGTGAGAAAAATTTTATGAGGGTTGAAAAAGAGTATACCTAAATAAGATGTTAATGTTTCTAATTTCCAAATAGAATAAACAATTATGTTTATGGAATATATTTTAATGTTATATACTGAATATTTTTCTAAAAAGATGAATAATATTTATGTATGAAAAGATTGGGTCACCTCTGTTGGTTTCAGAGAAGGGTTTATTCCATCTTGGGAGTTTAATATTCGATAAATTTTGTGAAACCCCTGGGGATAAACCTAATTATAGGATAACATCCAAATGTTTTGTTATTATATATATTATGTGTTTTTTCTAGAAATATATCTTTTTCAAAAAACTAAAAGTATATGTGGTTTTAGAATAGACACATCCAGGGATAATAACCCTAAAAATATTTGATTGAGTATATATCGACCATAATTCTGGTGCACAATGAATGTGAACTTTCTCCACACAAATTTTGACACTCCTGGGAGATATTCTTGGGTTAACCCGCATTTTCCATATAAAATATTATGAAGGACTTGATTAGATACTAACCAAGGATGTCCTATTCTAAACCTGAGGGAATATAGATTGAAAATAAAGTTTCACGAATAAGACATCCTATAAATAATTTTTCATTATCATGTGGTTTCTTACTATGACTATTGTTACCCCTAATATGATTTTTAGTTTTATTCAATGGCTAGAAGAAGAATAAATTCTTCTAATAATGAATATGATATAGAATGAATTGATTTTCCACATGAGAAACCAAATAATATAGGATCCTAAATACATAATATTGTTTCTATGTTCACACAACTTTCTCAGACCATGAATATTGCTAAGCTTCCTAATTATAAAAGGAGGTAACAATGTACTATTTATACTTTCATGATATAACATATATATTATTTTAATGGTTAATTTAATATTCCACTGATTGAGTGATGGATAATCACCACTAGGAAAATAATTTCATTCTCTAATACTAAGAACATGAAAAAGTTTTCCTAGACATTTATCATTTGTAAAGAGAATAAAATCAATAGTGGAATATTATTAAGAATATGAGTAAAAAGGAATAAATTGACTTCACATAATGGTATGAGTTTAAAATGATATTTTTTTAGTAAGTACTTCCCTTGTGTACTTCATACAAAAGTAGAGAAGTAATTTCTTGAGAATAAGCAGAATGATGATGAATCCATTGGAACCAATGAAAAAAATTAAAATAACTTGAACATGTTATTCTTGCTTAATCATCAACCCTAAATTAAAAATTTATCAATTCTTTGGTGGATTGAAACAAATTATATGAAATCCATTGTATATAAGAGAATTTAGTATCTATGAAGAAATGTTTTGAAGTTCTCTCAAGTTATAAATGGAAATTGGAGATTTATATCACTCCCATGGTTTTGGTAAGAAAAGGCATATGGAGTCTCCTGAAAACATGAATAAATCACATGGTGGAAAGAAATTTCATCCATCTACATGAAACCAATGTGGGAAGAAACATCAAGGGAATTAGTTTAGTGTAACTAGGAGGTGATTTTAATGTGGAAAGAATGGTCATAAATCCCATTAATGTTAGAAGTGGATGAATAGTTCATTTAATACAATGGAGGAAAATAAGACACAAATTAATGAACCACCCACACTCTAATGCTTAAAATGTAAGGAGTATGGGAATTATACCAACTAGTCCATGTATTTTAAGGCTTATGATGATTATCATCCTCAAAAACCTGTTAATCCCGAATACAAAGGGAAATATCATGCAATAAAGACTACCTAAGTGGGTTATAATAATGACATTATGAAAGGTGAAATTATCATCCAATATATAATATCTAATGTATTATTTGATTCTATTTATGGACACACTTTTATATATAATTAATTTTATAAGGGTATCATATTACCACCTTTATGATTATATTTTTAGTAAATGGAGAAAAATATTAATGGTATGATGATCGCATCTCAATTTTATTTCTCATGTACAAAAGAATCGTGTGGAAATGTACTTCATTTAAATCATGTAAATATATATCTAGTTTAATTTTATGAGATTTTGGTTATGGATTAGATCTTTATACATACATCCTATATAAATTATGTATTAAGGGAATCCTCATTTGATATTTTGAACCAATTCATGATCATCTTTTATTGTTAGGATGAATAGTAAATTCCAATGGAAGTTACTTCTATTGTGTGGGAATTCCTACCTATTCAAGAGGGATTTTTATGTAAAATTTTTGGGAAGAAACTAAAAATAGTAGATATTCTAATTGTTTGGTATTATACTAATTTATTTCATAAATAATTTCCTTCTCGTCCCCTGAATTGTGAAGTTGAATTATTTATAGAACTCGTACCTAGTGTTACACTTATTTCAAAGACCCCATATAGAATGTACCCAATTGAGTTATAGAAATATAGGAATAAACTCTAAGATAATATTGATAAAATATTATTATTCCTGAGTGTTTCACTATGGGATGAACCGATTATATTTGTTAAGAAGGATAATGGGTCAATGTGTCTTCACATTAACTATCGAGAACCTTACAGGGTCACTGTAGATAAAATAAACCTTATACCTTGTATCAATGATTTTTTTAATAAAATATGAAGATATCAGTAATTTTATTGATATTGAAATTCACTCTAGATATCATCAATTGAGAGCTAAAAAGGAGGATATACCCATGATAGTTTTCTGTCTTATAGCCATTATGAATTTATAGTAATTCTATTTTCACTTACAAATTATCATGTTGTCTTTATGGATTAAATGAATATAGTATTTAAATATTAACTTGATTAGTTTGTGGTAGTGTTTATATATGATACTCTTATATATTCCGATAGTAAGAACACGAATATTGCATGTTAATTGTACCAAATACCATAAAGAATGAGAAAATGTATAAAAAATTAGTAAGTGTGAATTTTGGATTTATAAAGATTCATTCTTGAGTCATATAATCTGATGTGAGGGTATTTTAGTGGATCTTTCAAAGATGGAAGTAATTGAGAAGTGTAAAAGACTAACCATGGTTCCTAATATCCATAGTTTTTTTAGGTCAAATGGATATTACTAACACTTTTTGAGAGATTTCTCCAGACTATCTAATCTGCTCACTAAGTTGACTCAAAAGGGGGTTATGTTCTTGTGGACCAATGAATGTGAATAGAGTTTCATGGAGCTAAAGAGAAGGTCATTTAGTGAATTTTTACTCATACTAACGTATCATAGAGAAGGGTTTATGATCTATAGTGACACATCATAGAAGGGTCTGGGATATGTCTCCATGCAAATTGATATAGGGATAGCATTTTTATCACAAAAAATTATAATACATGAAAAAAATTCTAGAATCATGATTTAGATTTAGAATATATAATTTTTTCAATAATGATATGAAGGCATTATATTTATAGTGAATGGTGTGACATATATACATATCATAAAAGTTTTAAGTATATATTCTCATAGAAAGATTTTAATAACCACTATTGAAGATGCTTGTAATTGATTAAAGATTATTACTGCTCAATATATTACCACCTTGGGAAGGTGAAGAAGGTGGATAATGATGTGATTCAAAATAATCACTAGTTTTTTCATCATGAGGATTAAAAAGGATTCAATACCTATGGATTTATAAATAACGGAACTTGAAATTCTGATTAAAGGGTACAATTACAAACTTTTTTTGATGAATATTCAACCATCTATCCATTTGAGTATTAAAAAGACATTGAAGGACGATGTGGAACTCCTATAAAAGGTTATAAATGTTCCTTAATTCAAAAAAAGGTTTGATGGAATGGTAAATTTCAATAACTGAGTATATACACCATAAATACCATATTTGAAGAAGTATTTATAGGATTTATCTCATAGTTCATTATTATATATTCATCTTGGATGTACAAAGATATATAGAGATTTGAAAGAGTATTTATGGTGGGATAACATGAAAATGGATATTAAATAGTATGTATATCTATGTATGGTATATCAGAATGTTAAGGATAAGAGACATAATTCTAAGGGGTGTTACAACCATTACCCAGACCTGAATAGAAATGGAAAAAACATTACTATGTATTTCATCATTGGAATCTCCAAAACATCTGAAGGGAAAAAATATATTTTTATTATATTTGATCACCTTACAAATTCATAACACTTAATTTATATCATATAATATTTCTATCTTTGATCTACATTCTAGAATTTACATTATGGAAGTGGTAAGGTTACACTTAGTACAATATTCTATTTTATTTTACTAAGATCCTAGGTTTATCTTGATGTTCTGGTGAAGTATTTGTCAATCTCTAGATTCATTATTGTGTTTTAGTACTACATATCTTCCTCAGATAGATGTTCGGTCTAATAGGACTATAAAAACTCTATAAGACATGTTGATAACATTATCTATATATTTCATAGTTGGTTGGGATCAACAGCTTTGTTTAGTATAATTTTCTTACAATAATAACTTTCACTTTAGAATTTAAATAGATCCATATAAATCCCACTATGGTAGGAATTGTTGAAATCCTATATATTGGGATGGAGTTGGAGAAATAAATATATTAGGACTTGAGTTATCAAAAGAGATAGAAAATAATGTTAGATTTTTTCAGAAGTAAATAAGGGTATGTTAGAGTCGATAGAAAAGATATGTTAGCAATATTTAGTGAGATATATAGTTTCAAATTGGTGAAAAGGTATTCCAATGAATATCCCAATAGAATAAGGTAATGATATTTGAAAAAACATTAAATATGAACCCTAGATATATTGTTCCCTTTGAAATTCTTGATCATAATAGGATGGTATCTTATCATTTGTAACTTCCAAAAAATATCCCTCAAGTTCGCGATGTGTTCCATATATCTCTTAAGAGAAGGTAAATACCTAATCCATCATATGTTCTGAACTCAGATGTTATACCACTGGAATAAGATCTATATTATAAGGAAAAACCAGTGGAGATTCTTTATTTTTTAGATAAATTAATATGAAACAAGACCACTGACCTTTTCAAAGTATTGTGGTGAAAACATAAATTAGAGGAATATACATGGGAACCAGAGGATGTGATGAGGCAGAAGTATCCTCATTTGTTTGTATTAACGCGATATAATTTTGAGGGATAAAATCAGGGTAAAATTTAAAACCTTAATATTTTATAATATATTTCTCTTTAAGAAAATTTATTTCTTTTATATCTATTTTTACACCTAACATAGAGTTTAAACAAACAATAATATAAATATTATTATTTAAATGTAACCATTATAACATAGAAATTATAATTGTAGTTATGAATAAGAATAAGAAAATTATGAAACATATATATAATGGTTTTATATAATCTAAATTCATTGACAAATAAAAACTCAATTTTCAGTAAAATCATTTTATGATTCAAAAATACATTTTCTACAAAAATATTTTTATTACTTTCTATGTGTAAATATTATAATAAATTTATACTAATTTTGGAAATTTTTTATGATAAAAATTATATCATTTTTTAAATCATCATATTAGAATTTTCTTATGGTGAAATTTTGGGATATTTCAAAAAAGACTGATTATATAGTTAATAGTGAAAAATACTAATTATTATTGAAAACTATTTATCATTTCAAGAATTTACAATGCTTAATTTTTTCTAAAAATGTTTTCAAAGTAAAATTAGTTCATTTATATTATTAATAATCCAACTAATCTCAATGTAATTAATATTATTCATTATTTTGTTACCAAAATATTTTAAACATATGAAGACATTTTTTTCTAGAAAACTATTTTTATTTGCGTTTTACTGAATTAATTTTAAATTAAATTACACCCCTTCATTGAATTGAATTTAATAAAATATATTAATTATTTAGATTAATCATAATTTATATAATTTAATATTTTTAACATAATTTTTAGTCATTATTAATAGTAACTATAGTCAATATTTGTCACCTCAGTAAGGGTAAAATGGATAAAATAGAGATAAAACATCGGTATAAGGCCTTGAAATTTTTCTAGAACTTGATTTTATCCTATTTTATGAGGTTATATAGAAAATTATCAATCAAGTTTCTGAAATATTTCAAATTGGGGCCATTTTTCTTTCATTATGAACTTTTAATTACTATAAGAATTAATTAATAAAAAATGTCACTCTCTTGACTGTAATATCTCTAATATTTTTCATAAGGATAAAAAGATATTATTTTAATTTTAAAAAAAATAAATATGAAATAATTTATTTACCATATTAATTTATTTTTAATTTTTATTTATATAATAATTTCCTTAAATTATTATGAAAAATTGATACAGTATTTATTCAATTAAAAGAAAAAAAAAATAAATTCTTTTGAAAATATTAAAAGTGATAAAATTTGGATGAATTAATATGTTACGTGAATTTATAGATAAATATATTATAATAGTGATGTTTTAAAAGTTTATATTATAATTATATTTTTATCTTGATGAAATTAATGTCAGATTAACTAAATAGTCTCAAAAATGACATTAATGATGTTTTATAATAAGCAAAACTTTATTCAATTATTTGAAATTCGTAAAAATACTATCTCCATCCCAGTGAATTTTGTGTGGTTTAAAATATAATTCATGTTCTATTTATCAGTCACTTTTATTTTTATGGAAACATTAATTACCCTTAAAGAGTAAAAAACTTTGATATTGTTGTAATTGTCAAACGGGATAATGGGGGTCAAAACAAAGAGTTAAGGATAAAAATAATCACCTAAAATTTTAAAAAATATATATATTTTATGATAGTATTTATACCCATACTCCTCCTATATTATAAATATATTAATTTTTTCAACTTTCCCATGAAAATTAATTTATATTAATTTAATACTTTAAGTAATTCCAAGAGTTCCCCTCTCCACACTTATAATAGGGAACATCTTCTCCTCTTTTACTCTCACCTTTTGAGCACTATATATCAAACAATACCTACCATATTACATTACTAGATACCTTAAAAGTTTTCCGAGATATTTTTTCTCTCAAAAATACTATCCATTCTGGGCATAAGTTGTAATCCAAAGTATGTTTCACAATGAAGTGGTATAACTCTTAACCGAGTACTTTTTATTTTATGTATTCTTTTACCACTTAAAAATATAGGGAATAAATTATAAAATAATTAATTAGGAATATTAAATATATTTAATTGTTTTTATTAGGATGTAACAACCATTATCCTCCTCCTTTATATCAAATGTGAAAATAAAACATCACTCGTGTATTCGTGTGGACTACCACCTCAACAATGTGATGTGTTTCATTTTTCATCACCACTTCACATTCATGGTTATAATGATTTATTTACTAAATATATATGATATATATGAAAATATTATGGTTCCTTAAAGTTGAATAATTATTTACCATTATTTATTTCTATTCATTGAAAAATGTAAACAACACTCGTGCTTACACATAGACTACCATCTCTACAAAGTAGTGTAATTCATATTTCATATTTAATTTTAATAAATAGTTATAAAAGTGAATATAATTATTAAAAATGAAACTAATTATATTATTAAAACTCTATAGATATTATAACCACTATCAATGTTCTAGTATTGGGATTATCTAACCAAAATATGCATTAGAAATGAATTGGTTATCACTTGGAATAGTTATTTTAATAAATATTTGTTAATATATGGGTTAAAAAATGATATCATTAAATCATATATACTATGATATATATATATATATATAATTATAGTTATGTAATATATTTATAATGAATATACACAAATTATAAAGGATTTATGAACACATACGAAGTAAGACGAGACTTGAGGTAAGGGATTTATGTCTCAATGCCATTTTAATCAAGATTGTTTATGCTTGAATTTACATTGAATGAAATATATTATCCTTAATAGATAAATTTATTTAATTATATTCTATATTGGTTATTTCTCAATTTTATTTATTTTATTACTAATTTTCTCTCTCTAGAAATCAAAAGGATTCAAAAAAATTGAATAAAAATACAGTTTTATTTCTCCTCTTTATGTGAGAAAACATTTTCCTCCCTATCCATGTTTTTAAAAATATTTTAAATAATGTTTTTAATATTATTAAATTTATTTTTTAATTAATTTTTACCCTTGTATTAATTTCTATAGAAAAATCAAATCAATATTCATTAAGTTTTTTGAATGAGGTACTTTTGATTTTTTACCAAAAATGTGAGTGGAATCATTGGTTTAACATACACATCATGAACAAAATTTCCTACCATCATGACCAATCAATTTTTTTAAGTTTCCTTTTCAATAATATATGGTTATTTTCAAATGAAATTATTTACTTAATATTTTATAAATATTTTTATTTTAAATAAGTAATTTCAAAAATGAAAATGGTATTTTCCTTAGGAAATATTTTAGTGATATTTTAAAAGAATTTTCTCCTCTGATAACATCCTTTGTTGTTAATTATAGTTTATATAGGATATTATCCAATGATAAAATCCTTATTCTTTTTATGGATGTTTTATGATTATAATGATGATATTTTTATGAAACCCATTTATTTTACATGGTTTGTTCAATAATGAAATGATATAATGTTTATAAAGATTATTTTCTTCTCATGTATTATGTTATAATGATATGATGAGTGTTTTACGATCATGTGCAATAGATATGTTTGGTTTTAATTATGTGCTGGTTGGTACAGAAATTACATATCCCTTCAATGCATTGGGTAAAGTCTTATATCCTATGAGATAATTACAGGAAACAAGTTGATGTGGTCGATCTACTATGGGAAACATGTATGGATTCTTGATCCACTATGGTAAATATGAGATGATTCCTGATATATTATTATATGTTAAATCAGTGTTGATAACTGATCCAAAGTGATTTTATGGTCTCATTAGTTATCTCTAACATATGAAATGGTTTCTATACCAATGACGGTGCCACACTTTTATGATATATTTTTATGATAACCATTTGAACTAATGGTTATGGTTGATTTATGATTATTTCTCACTCTTATGATTTATGTATTTTAAAATTATAAAGTTTTATTCCCTAATTAATGATTATGATCTATGATATATTGGGTATTAACTTTATAAGTTATGATCATGGTATCATACCATTATGATTATCTTATTCCTACATGTGATCATAAATTGATATATCCCACATTTACACTAAATAAGCATTTATGCTCACCCTTTTTTATATTTTATTTCCCCACGTTATGAAGAAGGGTTTTAAGTATGGTATGTCTAGTAGATAATGTTTCCTTTCCTATGAGATTCCTTTATTGTTTTATCGTATTCTTTGATCAACCACATATGGGGTTCAATTTTACATAGATTTATGAAATAGTGTGTCACATTTTTATATATCATGTGATGATATTATCTTTTGGCTTCTATTTTGTTTATTTTATTATTGATTATTTCTTTATTATCTTTTTTCTATTATTATCCATGATGGTTATCGGGTATTGAGGGCATAGTCTCCCCACTGCATGACCTAGTCCATTACTAATTGTCGGTAACCTCTTGTATATTAATAGAAATTCAAGAGCCCGTGTGTTTCCTCAGCTTAGATCCAGTGATTTATCCTAAGGCCATTACACATACCCTTTATAATATTGTGATTGGTAAGGTAGCTTTTCCATAAGAAATTTGGTATGAAACATTTCTATTTGATGTCATGACTTGACAAATAGTTTTCCATTAAGAGGTATTTGGACACATATTTATAGTATATAGATTCACATAGATCACCAATTGGGTCCTTTACTGGGTTTATAGTAAGTAAAGTGTACCACCCCAATCCTACTTTCAATAGGAAAAATACAAATAATAATACCAAGAACTCATATCACGCATATGGGAGTATTTTGTCTATAATTATGTATATAACCACACATTTATAGGATAATTAATAAATAAAATAAATCCATATAAATAATTATATATAGTAAAATATGCATTAAACAGTAAAAATATCCCAATAATGAAATATAAACCCAATCCAACAAGTAAAGTAAAAAATATAAGGCCCATTAACCTATGGTAAAGACCAACCTTGAAAAACTAGTATGGAGATGCCTCATACCCACACTCCTAGATCTTATGCTAAAAAGGCATACCATGCACAATAAATGTTATACCAAGTGAGATTATCCTAGTATAATATAAATAAATTTTACATTATTTATATAATTTATTCGTTTCATATGAAAAATAAATTCACAATATCAAACCCAAAGGTTTAGTGTATTTAGAAATTAGCTTTATAATCTTTTTATCTTTGAATAATTATTTAATATTTCTCATATATAGTCTTCTCACATAATACCCTTTTAGAAATATCATACCTAATAATCTACTTCATAACATGGGTAATGGAAACATAAGAAAGGGGTGTACTCAAATGACAAGGAAGGAAAAAACTTTTCAAAGGGATAAAGAGGGTTAAATTATAATTAAGAGAAAAAACATGAATATGGGTGAAATATCTAATTAAAAACCATAGAATAATAATATTTTTCCATAAATTATGATAGAAGAATATATAACCTCAAAATATCATAAATAAACCATGTAATAATAAAACAACGATATGAGTTAATTATCAAGATCCTTGAAATATATCATATATATATAGAATAATATAGAAATGTGTTATATAAATATAGAATAAGAGATTAGAACATACATAATTATATGAAACTATAAAGTTAACTACCAAGACAATCAAAACATAATGGATTATGCATCACTACCTGAGTTCCATAACTTATTGGATCAAGTGTCACTACTTATTTCAAAAGGTTGATTAATCATTACAACTCATTTCCCCCATTGGACCAAGCCTCATTATTAATTTCCCATGGTGGATCGAGTATCATAATTAATTTCCCATAGTAGATCAGAAATCAAAGATTATTCAATATAGTGAATATAGTATCATAAATCATTTCCCATAGTGTATCAAGCATCAAAACTCATTTTCCATAGTGGATCTAGCATAAAAACTCATTTCACATAGTAGGTCGAGCATCACAACTCATTTCTAATAATCGATTCATTATCACCACTCATATCTCATAATTATATCACAAAATATAATTCTTTAACTGACACAAGTTTAATTAAATATAAATCATATCATGTAAAATCTCATTTATAGAAAATAAGTTTCATAACATTTTGGAATGGTATAATATAAAATTAGATCAAGAGTTATATCAGTTGTTTCTAAAAGTAAATATTCCAAAATAATTATATCATAAAATCATATAAAATATGGTTATGAACATTAATAAATAAAAGATAGATATTTTTCACATATATAGAAAAATTTAAGTGAAATTAAAAAATATTTCATAAAATATATTTAATATTAACCTAAAATGAAAAAGTTACGAGTCACATTCAAAAATAATTTTTTAGAATTTGACTCGGTAACTTATCGAAAAATTATTTTTAAAGAATCCCCAATAATTTAACATTTAAAATAAATAAATTTAAAGTTAGGAAATGGGAATTGGAGTTTACAATATTTTATAAAGTGAAATGAAATTCCATTTTTAATATTTTTTATTTTTAAGGAAAAACCATATTGATGAAAAAGTTATAAAAAATAATTTAAAAAATTGATAATCAAAAATATGAAGAGTATATAAGGTAATAAATATCAAGATTTCAAAATAAGATAGAGAAAATAATTAAAATAAATAATTTTTTCATGGAGGATAAAGAGAAAATAGAGAGAATAATAATTGATCTTAACAATGCCATATTTTTATGAAGAAAGAAATCCATCAAAGATAAATATTATGGCATAAAATTGTAATTTACCAAAAAATTAAATATTTAATAATATAATACTATAACTATGAATAATAATCTAAATATAGACGAAGATAATCAAAGATGAAATATTATGACTTAAAGAGAAGACATTGTGTCAACAAAAACCCTTACAGCTTTGGTAGTAATTGTATTAAACGAATATGAAGGAGAGATCATGTAATAGACTTTTAATTACCTTGAAAGGAAATTGAATTATATTAATATAATTCAATTAGGAAATAATAATTCTATATAAAAGAAAACATGGCCCACAACATGGAACTTGTCTCATGGAATTGAAATTGAGACAAAGAACCCTTACTTTAGATTCCCTCATGGTCAGACACACACTAACCTCTTATAATCAATTTTGTATTATTATTAATCTATATGAAAACCATATTTATATTTATTTTACTTTATACCATTAATTTTAATTTTTTATTATAAATTTCTATTTATTTTTTGGTAAAATTAATATTTAGGTGCTAATTTCATATGATGATTATAAATTTTGAATAAATTTATTGTAATTAAATTTATTTATATGATAAAATTAACTTCTAAATTAAAACATAATATGTATAGAAAAAACAATTTTTTATAGAAAAATGATTATTTAAACATTGAGTGTTATTATTTATATTTAAAATAAATTAATAATGTATATTGGTGTTAGAATTTTATATATATATATAAGCATTAAATTAGGGTTATAAATTAAAAAAAATTAATTTTTGTAGATAAAAATACACCACACTTAAAAAACAATTATTTGAAAATAACCACTTAACCATTATTATGGTAACAAACTTTTACATCAGTAGATTATTTGTGTGTAAAAATATAAATTGAACTTATTACTTAATTTTAATGGTATGATTCAAAATATTAAATCCATTTTATTTTATTCAATTTTAAAAGGTGATGAAAATTAATTTAAATGTAAAAAATCCATAACACATAAAAAAAATTTAAAAATATTTTTAAGCATAAAAATAATTTATTCTTATTCCATTCCAAGCATAAAATATTTAGAGGAATATAAATTTATTTTTTATATATATTATCAATAAATTTTTTTAATATCATTATTCTATAGTGATAAATAAAAATACACAACATATAAAAAATATATTTCTTGGAAAAAGTCTTTTTTTCATTAAATGATTTTATATTACCTTCTTACAAATTGATAGTCAGTATATGAATGATTATTTATTTTATATATATATAAAATACATTTCATTTAATACTACAAATGGTAGAAATTTTACTTTTAAACAAAAACATATAATATATAATAAAAATCATATTTTTAAATAAAACATTTTTTTAACTAGGAATAATTAAATTATTAACCCTTATATTCATTTATTTATTTTATTGATATTATGAAGTTATTTTACAAATAATTTCATTAATTTAATAAATAAATTTCAAAAGAAAGAAATTTAAACAAAATGCATATTTTATAAAATAAATCTTTAAATTAACAGTTATATTCAAAAATTAATTATTATCCTTTAATTATATTAAATAATAATTTTTTTTTTAATAATGTTTCTTATAATGAAAATAAATATTTTTACATCTAAATATACATTACGTAAAATAATGATATTCTAGAAATCCTAAAGTGATAACATGTTTATTAGTATTGTACCCCACTACTCAATAACCCTTTATATAATAGCTATATCAGCACCATTACCTCTTATAAATTAATTCCATTATTACTAAATTAATCAAATTTCTCATTCCATTAATATTCAATATTTATTTTACGTAATTATTTCTCCTTTAATGAAGATTTCTTTATCATTTTATGTTTAGTCCTACTATCAAGGGTGAAGATGATATTGGAGATTTATTAGTTATAAATATATTATTCTTCTATATTTATCATACCCTATTGATTTATGTACTTTTAAGACATGTAATTTGTAAAGACCCGAAAATTCTGTGTAATTTTTTTTCTTAAATACATGGGAATTTTACGAGTCCGTGAAAATTGGCGGCTTGTGATTCTGAGACCTGGTGTGCCCAGAATCAATTCTAAAGTTTTGTTTGGGTACATTCATTAAACGTATGAGCGGGTTTTTATAACTTTTGAACTGGTGCTCAGAATTGAAATCTGAGGGCACCATTGAACTCTCAACGCCGGTATTCACTTAACGAGACTTTCACTTCAATGACATTGAGTCGAGAAGATAAGTTAGTTTTTTGGTTTTTGTAGAGAATAATAAAATAAAGTGAGATTCACTTTATTTTTATTTGATCCTCCATGTGGGTGTTTGGAGGTGGGTCCTACTGGATCTATAACCACCTTGTGGAGGTTGGAAGTTAGAGTTGGGACCACCACACCATAACCTCTCATGAGAGGTTATGGAGGTGGGGCTCACCCGAGGTTTAAACCTCCTCTACTTGTTTAATGTGGTGGGGCCCACCTGACGTTAAAACCTCTCCAACTACCCATCAAGTGGTGAGAAACCTCTTGATCTCCCCACTTAATGGTTCCACCACCCCTCCACCTTAATGGAGCCAACTCCCCTAATTAATTTTTTGCCAATCCTCCTCATTTAGTTAATTTGTGCCAACAATCCTGAATTAATTAAGAGGGATCCAAGTTAATTAATTCACCATTTTGAATTTTAAACCCAGAAATCTAAAATAATAGACAAACTATTATTTGGAGGGGGGCTATCTATTCACTTTGGCATTTGGGTAGAATATTGGGGAGAGGAGAGCTTAGGAGGATTAGATATCTCCAATGAAGAACCCCACCTCCCAACTAATAATGAAGAACGAAGAACACATTCTTCCAAAAAAGAATGTCAGTAAAAATCCTCTTCGAACTTCTTCCCCAGACACTTACTGGCGTGGAGTGTCTTCCACAACCGACGCAATGTGGGATTGGAAGTGTGCGGCAGACGCGACGAACAACGATCTTCTTCATCTACTTTCTGTGACTTTATCAATGAAAAACAATAAAGGTAGGGGTGGGTTTTATTTTATAAAGGTTATTCTTGTTCCTCATAAGTTGTTTTATTCCTCTTAAACCACTTGCTTCCAAACTAATGCGGAGGGACAAGGCCAAATTAACACAGCCTGATTCCTCCATCGTACTTCTTCTAGTTTTTTCTTCACGTTCTTCTTGGGTGATGAACAATGGAACGTTTCGGGTTCGTTGTGCGATGTAACAATCCCAAAATTTAAGTCCCAACATCACAACGACCTAGCAGAGGTGCGACGACGATATCAGGAGATGGATCAGACTGGACCAGAAAAACCGTTCTTCAACCGTTCCTCGAGCGGGTGAATCATAACAGGTTTTCAGAGCCAATCGGGGGCCCGAAAACACTGGTCATGATTTCAGAACTTTGGGGCGACCTAGATTCTGCAGTTTCACTATGATCGGACCATCAGAACAAAGAATGAGCATCACGGGAGGTGTGCTGGTCAAAAGCATCTTTTTTGGAAAATTGTAGAATACACAGTGTGTACTTCCAAAGAACACACCGTGTAGTACGGTCGTATTGCGATTAGGGTTATGGGTATCAGACGCGCATCAAATGGTATGTGACCCCTGTCAAGTGACGTGTACTCTCCTCACACAGCTTGGCAGAGGTGGCTACGTGAGACTCGGCGTGTATTCTGAGAAATACACAGACACGGGGTGAAGTACATGGTCATGTACTCCACCACACGGTTAGACAAGGCCAGTGACACGGGCTACCCCGTGTACTAGTTACACGGGTAGGAGAACACTGGTTGAGGCCGTGTACGGGCACATGGACAATGTACACGGATTCGACCCCAGTTCTTAGGCATGGCGTGTAACCATACCAAATGTCATATACTTACATTTCTACATGACCAGCCTTTCGACACGGGCTGTTGCACACGGGCAGTACCCGAGGTCTGACTACACGGCGTGTACTTTATTCAAACACGTTGTGTACTTTTTGGTAAATGGCTGGGTCATATCATCCTCTATTAATGGGACACAAATTGTTTGATTTTTTCCTATTTGATTTGGATGACCTTTAAAATACTTCTACATGGGAATTCGTGATAGTTGTAGTATTGACCTGTAGCTCGTGGAGCAGATTCTCCCGGAGACGAGTGAGCATAGTGCGGACACCTAGTAGCTAGCTGTGACCTGAAAACTGCTGACCAATTTGACTCCGAGTGATTAGAATATCCCAGTGGGGAGCTCCTTTTTGTCATGGTAGACCCACATTGGGGAGCACCTTGGTGTCGCGGCAGACCCACGGTATTCGATAGGAGGAGTACCTCAGCTGGCTATGAGGGGGAGCGCCTTGGTGACGTGGCAGACCCATAGTGGGGAGCACCTTGGTGATGCATCACACCCCGAATACTCGATAGGAGGAGTACCTCAGCAGTCCAAGGTTAGTGGGAAGTGCCATGGTGATGCGTCAGGCCCACTGTACTTGATATATGAGGATTTATCCAGCAGATGAGGTTTTGACAGTGTGACTGTGGATGTTACTTGATAATTCCCTTGAATAAAATCGTGGTTTGAGTTGAGTAAGTAACTTTTGTTTTTACCTCATGATTGATATGGATTACTTGATAACTTAGGTATATGTATGGGCATATATCTAAGTGGAGTTATCTGTTGAATTCATACTTTTTTGTTTATCCTTGTTGGATTTTGTGAGATCTTGAGGGTCTCGGGGTCCCTACTAAGTATCATTATACTCACCCCTGCATGGGTTATGCCCGCACCTCGTTGTGTTGGATGCAGAATATGGATAGCGCTAACCTAGGCTGAGTGTACTAGGACTGGACGGTACCCAAAGGTGGACCACGTGGCTTGACAGAACATGGAGGAGACGGACGAAAATGGACTGATGTGGAGGCTATCTGTACCTACCCTTCAGGTAGGACATCTCGGTGGATGATCCAGTTGTTGTTTACCTTTCTTCAGTTGTACTTGTTTTTCAGTTATACATGTACTTTTTTATTGGGTTTGTATTCCGGCCCCCTTTACTTTTCAACACTATGTGTATACAGTTTTACTTAGTGTTTTGCTTCCATCTCGTACTCTGTTGGGTGCGTTTATAGGTTATCAAGGAAATGCTATCCCGGTTTTAGGGAATTATGCCTTTGGTGCTAGTCTCCAGCCCCTGGCCTATGGATGGAGGGCTTGGGGTAGTCACGGCATGAGCCTCGGGGAATGGGTCATTCAAAATTGGTATCAGAGGAGTTGGTTCTACCGCAGAACTTAGGACTCTGATCTTTTCTGTGAATCAGTAGTGTTGAGGGTAATAAGTGTGATTTTAGTTCAGGGAGTCCAGTGTTGGTGCGGTGCCAACGTATCCATACACCAGGACCTTAACTACTTATTTCTGACTCAGTGAACAAAAACACTAATTGTGTGTGTGTTTTCAAAAGTTTTCTTTAAGTAAGCTCAACCAGGTCAGCTCACCAAGTATAATATTTTGACCATGTCGCATCTGTTTCTTTTAGGATGCCTCCCCTTGGACGACCAGTTAGAATCCCAAGAGTTGTATGCACTGATATCCCACCGAGCGATGAGGCCTCTATGTAGGGCCCTTTTCCAGTAGAGGCACCAGCGGTACAACTTCTCATTGGGCCACTGATTCCACCATCCCCAATAGCAGACAATGCATGCCACTTGAGAGCCTTGCATGAGTTCCAACGCCAGAGGCTTCCCCGGTTCAGGGGAGAGACGGACCCATTGGCGGCTGAGGATTGGCTGGGGGCTGGGGGGAGAGTCTTCAGACTGTTAGGGACACTAGCAGACCTTATGGTGATCCTTTCCATGAGTCTCCTTCAGGCAGCATCATGGAGATAGTGGAGTCTGATGCTCTAGGTTCATGATGAGGTGACATTACTCTAGACAGACTTCGAGATCCTACTTCGGGTGGAGTTTTTTCCAGCCACACTTCGTGCAGTGCGGATACAGGAGCTACTTCACCTACAGCCGGGCAATATGATGGTGGCATAGTACCCATCATGGTTCCCCGACCTCTCGTACTACTCCATTGATATGGTACGAGACCCATTTTTCCAGGCTCAGACCTTCAATCAAGGGATTAGGTGAGAGATCAGGACTTTTATGATCTCCCTCACCATCCCGACATAGGAAGGGGTGTTGGAGAGAGCCCTCTTAGTGGAGAGATTCTTTGCTGGGCAATCTCCAGTAGCGAGACCCACCACTAGCTGACATACAGCGGAGTCTTCTACAGCTGGCAGTAGATAGATTTTGCAGAGGTCCAAGAGGACCAAACCCACTGGTAGATGACCACATGAATCAAGATCGGTTGTGTGGGGCACCAGGGGTAGCGGCATACATGCCAGGAGTGGGCTGTGTTTATCATGAGGCGGCCAGGGTCACATGGCTCATGACTGTCTGACCCACTGATCGGATGATCAACGGACTGTTGAGGGACCTCCGAGGCAGAGGCAGAGATTCGGTCAAGGCGATCCGCAGGGCGCAGGCAGACGTGGCAAAGGAGTTGGTCGTGCAGTTGGTGATGGGAAACGTTTCGAGGTGTTATCACCACCACCACTAGGAGGTCCACCCCGACCGAGGGAGTAAGTGGACATGGGAGAGCTCAGCTCCAGGAAGTTGTGGCTTACGATCATGGTGCTCCGGAGATGATTCGATGTATGATCTATGTCTACTCCACTATAGCTGCAGTTCTTATAGACACAGGTTCCAATCACTCTTTCATTGCCACTGACCTCGTTCGGAGCTCGGAGATTCTGATGGAGTCGTTGGCTTCATCCTTATGGCTAGAGACTCTTACGGGAGAAGACTTGACAATTAAGCACTGGTACCAATAGTGTGAGCTTACTCTCAGAGGTGAGATCTTCGGCTGGGATCTTCTAGTAGCGGTGTCGATGCCTTACGACATCATCTTGTGTATGGACTAGTTATCTACAGTTTATGCTTAGATTGACTGTATTAGGTGCAAAGTGCGATGTGTCTACATGGATGGGACAAGGTTCACCTTTACTGGCGAGAAGGGATCCTTTGCAGCACAGGACATACTTACTTGGATGAGGGTGAAGCCGATCACTCATCTGTTCTTTTTCCATACCCTCAGAGCAGTTGATGTGGAGAGTCTGACTTATCCTATAGTGGTGGACCAGTATGCAGATGTCTTCCCTAAAGATGTTCTAGGACTACCCCCTCATAGAGAGGTGGACTTCTACATTGATCTGTACCCTGGGAATGCACCGATATCTACACCAGCATATCAGATGGCTTCCGCTGAGCTTCGTGAGCTACGAGTACAGCTGGAGGACTTGCAGGGGAAGGGATTCATCCGGCCCAGTGTTTCTCCCTGGGCAGCCCGGATTCTGTTCGCCAAGAAGTCGAATGGGATCTTGAGGCTTTGTTTCAACTACAGTCACCTAAACCAGGTGACCGTAAAGAACAAGTACCCACTATCGAGGATTGACAACCTCTTTGATCAGCTGAAGGGAGCATTGAGGTTCTTGAAGATAGACCTCAGATCAGGCTATCACCTGCTCAGAGTTCGAGATGAGGATGTGTAGAATATAGCTTTTAGATGTCGGTACGGACACTACAAGTTCTTGTTTATGACTTTAAGCATAACCAACGCTCCAACAGTATTTATGGGACTCATGAATAGAATCTTCCAGCCATACCTCGATCGCTTTGTTGTAGTCTTCATAGACGACATTCTGATCTACTCGACTACTGATGAGGAGCATGCCTACCATTTGTGGGTAGTACTGGACACACTCCGAAAGAACCAACTTTATATTAAGATCTAGAAGTGCCAGTTTTGGATCTAAGAGGTTCTATTTTTGGGACATGTCATCTCAGAGGATAGAGTTGCATTAGATCCAACGAAGATTGAGGTGATACTTGCTTGAGAGCCACCCAGGAGTGTGGCGGAGGTATGAAGTATCCTGGGTTTGTCTGGTTACTACTGGAGGTTCGTTCCAGACTTCTCCTGAGTTGCATCACCACTATCATCCTTGACAAAGAATGGGAAACCCTTTGTGTGGTCCGAAATATTCCAGCAGAGCATTCAGGAGGTGAGGCAGAGGCTGACTAGTGCCCCCATCTTGAGGCTTCCAGAGGAAGTCTTAGGGTACATAGTCTACTGCGACGCATTAGGGACCGGACTCGGGTGTGTCCTAATATAGGAGAGAGAAGTGATCGCATATGGTTCTCGACAGCTGAGATAGCATGAGCAGAACTATGCTACCCATGACCTAGAGTTCGTAGCAGTGTTCTTAGCCTTGAAGATTTGGTGACACTATCGGATGGGTGAACGTTTTACCATGTACTCTGATCACAATAGTATCTAGTATATCTTCTCTCATAAGGACCTGAACCTAAGACAACGGAGATGGCTTGAGTTCCTCTAGGATTATGACTTCGATATATTCTATACTCCTAGAAAGGGGAACATTGTAGCAGATGCACTCAGTAGGAGATCTGGTATACAGCTTCTAGGTGAGGCAATGGAGCAGCTGGCTGCCTTATAGATATATTTTGTGGATAGAGATGGAGTAGCCTTTATACAGTCTCTTATAGTCACTCCCCCACTTCTTCAGCGAGTAAGGGAGGCACAGCATGGGGACGCTGACTTCAAGACACATAGTGATCAGATATCCATAGGGTAGACAACTGATGGATTTTCTGAAGGTGGGGATCACGTCATCCTCTTCAGAGGACGTACTATGGTACTAGTTTCACTTTAAGAGGAAGTATTGAGAGATTTACACATATACCTTTAGAGGTACATCCAGGAGTGGCGAAGATGTAATAGGACCTTCGATGACAGCACTGGTGGCTATGTATGAAGATGGCAGTAGCGGAATTTGTCTCTCGGTGCCTCACGTGTCAGCAAGTGAAGGCAGAGCACCAGGTACCAGCAGACTCGGTTAAGCCTTCAGAGGTCCCAAAGTGGAAGTTGGATGGGATATCCATGTACTTATTAAAGGGTATTCCACAAACATCTAGGGTTCATGACTCGATTTGGGTGATCTTTGGCCGACTCACCTTGTCATACCACTTCCTACCGATCAGAGAGCAGGGTTCGGTAGAGAGATTGGGATGCATCTACATACATGAGATTCAGTGGCTGCATGTACTACCATCTTCTATTGTCTCTGATCATGACGTACAGTTTACTTCCCAGCTATAGAAGGGGTTGGAGGAGGCTTTCAGGACGTATTTTCATTTGAGCACCACCTTCCATCCTCAGACGGATGGTCAGACTGATTGGACCATTCAGACCCTTGAGGACATGATGCGTGCTTGTTTCCTCAACTTCAGTTGTAGCTGGGAGGATCAGTTACCTTTGGTGGAGTTTGCATACAACAACAACTATCACCCCACCATAGGGATGGACCCTTTCGAGGTGTTGTACGGGAGACCTTGAAGATCACCCTTGTGTTGGACTGACCCTGGGGAGTCAGAACTAGTGGGTTCATAGAGGGTATGAGCTACCAAGGAGAAGGTGCAGATCATCCAGGAGTGGATGAAGACTGCACAGAGCAGACATAATTCGTATGCTGATAGGATACGAAGACCTCTGGAGTTCGAGGATGGCGACCACATCTTTCTACGGGTCTCACCTCAATGAGTTCTATAGAGATTTGGCCAAGGCAGCAAGTTATCTCTGAGGTTCATTTGACCTTTTTAGGTCCTCAGCAAAGTAGGTGAGGTGGCTTACCACCTGACTCTTCCACTTCAGTTGCACAGGGTGCACAATGTCTTCTACATATCTCAACTTAGGAGATACATGCACGACCCTTATCACATCATCGACCATAGAGATATGGACGTCGACGATGGGGAAAATTTCAAGGAGGTTCCAGTGGATATTGAGGATCAACAGTATTAGGTCCTATGTGGATGGTCGATACCTCTCATGTGCATTCCCTGGCATCACGGGAAGCTCCAGGAGAGCACATGGGAGAAGGAGGCTCAGATATGTTCTCAGTACCCCCACTTGTTCCCTTAGTTCAAGTTGTAGCTTACAGGGATGTAAATCCCTGAGGTGGGGAGAATGTAAAGACCTGAAAATTCAATGGAATTTTTTTTTCTTAAATACATTGGAATTTTACAAGTCCGTGAAAATTGAAGGCGTATGATTCTGAGACCTGGTGTTCCTATAATAAATTTCTAAAGTTTTGTTCTGGTATGTTCGATAAATGTACGAGCGGGTTCTTATATATTTTGAACCGGTGCTCGGAATTAAAATATTAGGGCACTATTGAACTCGTAGTGCCGGTATTCTCTTAAGGAGACTTTCACTTCGACGGCAATGAGTCAAGAAGATAAGTTAATTTTTTGGTTTTTGTGGAGAATAATAAAATAAAGTAAGCTTCACTTTATTTTTATTTAAACCATCATGTGGGTGTTTGAAGGTGGGTCCCACTAGATCTATAACATCCTTGTGGAGGTTGGAAGTTAGAGGTGGGACCACCACACCATAACCTCTCATGAGAGGTTATGGAGGTGGATTCCACCTGAGTTCCAAACCTCCTATACTTTTTTAATGTGGTTGGGACCACCCGAGGTTAAAACCTCCTCAATTCCCCATTAAGTGGGGAGAAACCTCTTGAGATCCCCACTTAATGGTGCCACCACCCCTCCACCTTAATGAAGCCAACTCCCCTAATTAATTTGTGTCAATCCTACTCATTTAATTAATTTGTGCCAACACTCATGAATTAATTAAGGGGGAGCCAAGTTAATTAATTCACCATTTTGAATTTTAAACCCTACAATTTAAAAAAATAGACAAACTATTGTTTGGAGGGGGGCTATATATTCACTTTAGAATTTGGCTGGAATATTGGGGAGAGGAGAGCTTGGGAGGATTAGAATTCTCTAACGAAGAACCCCACCTCCCAATGAATAATGAAGAATGTGTTCTTCCAACGAAGAATTATGGCAACGTTCCTCTTCGAACTTCTTCCCCAGACACCTACCAACATGGAGCGTCTTCCACAGCCAACGCAATGTAGGATTGGAAGTGTGCGGCAGATGCGACGAACAATGATCTTCTTCGTCTACTTTCTGTGACTTCGTCAACGAACAATAAAAAAGGTAGGGGTGTGTTTGATTTGATAAATGTTATTCTTGTTCCTCATAAGTTGTTTTATTCCTATTGAATCGATTTCTGTGAAACTAATGCGGAGGTACTGGGCCAAATTTACACTTCCCAATTCCTATGTCGTACTTCTTGTGGTGTGTTCTTCATGTTCTTCTTGGGTGATGAACAACGGATTTTTTTGGGTTCGTTGTACAATGAAATGATCCCAAAATTGAAGACCCAACATCACAACAACCTAGTGGAGGTGCGACAATGATAGAGGGCGATGGATCAGACTGGACCGAAAAACCCATTCTTTAAAAGTTCCTCGAGCGAGTGAATCATAACGTGTTTTCAAAGCCGATCGGAGGCCTGAAAATGTCGGTAATGATTTAGGAACTTCAGGGTGACCTAGAGTCTGCAGTTTCATGGTGATAAACCATCAGAATGAATAACGGGCATCGCGGGAGGCGCGCTGGCCAGAAGCATCATTTTTAGAAAATTCCAGAATACATGGCATGTACTTCCGAAGAACATGTCATGTAGTACAGGCATACTGTGGTTAGGGTTATGGGCGTCAGACGCGGATCACACGGCATGTGACCCCAGTCACATGGCATGTACTCTCCTCACACAGCTTGGTAGAGGCGGCTATGCTAGACTCGGCATGTATTCTAAGAAACACGCAGACATGGGGTGAAGTACATAGGCATGTACTCCACCACACGGCCAGACAAGGCCAGTGACACGGGCTACCCCGTGTACTAGTTACACGGGTCGGAGAACACGGGTTGTGGCAGTGTACGAGAACATGGCCAGCATACACAGAGTTAACCCCAGTTCATGGACAAGGTGTGTAACCATACCACATGCTGTGTACTTACTTTTCTACATGACCAGCCTTTCGACATGGTCCATTGTACACAGGTAGTACCTAAGGTCGGACTACACTGTGTGTAATTTATTATAACATGTCGTGTAGTTTTTGGTAAATGGATTGGTCATCTTGTCCTCTATGCGTTAGACACGAATTGTTTTCTTTTTTCCCTTATGGAATTTCGGACCTTTGAGATACTTCTACGTGGGACTTCGTGACAGTTGGAGTATCGACCTACTGCTCATGGAGTGGATCCTCCAGGAGACGAGCGGGCATATTACAGAGACCTAGTAGTTGGCTAAGACCTGACGACTGCTGACCGATTTGACTTGGAGCTATTTGACTAGCCTAGTGGGCAGTGCCTTGGTGTCTTGGCAGACCCACAGTGGGGAGCGCCTTGGTGTCACGGCAGACCCACGGTACTCGACAGGAGGAGTACCTCAGCAGGCTATAAGGGGAAGCACCTTGGTGACACAGAAGAACCATGGTGGGGGGAACCTTGGTGAGGAAGCAGACCCATTGTACTCTACGGGATGAGTACCTCAGCAGTCCAAGGTTACTGAGAAGCACTTTGGTGATGCGACAGGCCCACTATATTCGATAGAGGAGGAGTTCTCCAGCAGCTGAGGTTTCGATAGTGTGACTGGGGATGTTACTTGATACTACCCTAGAATAAAATATTGGTTTGAGATGAATCCATAACTTTTGTGTTTACCTCATGATTGAGATGGATTACTTGATAACTTAGGTATATGTATGGGAATATACCTAAGTGGAGTTATCTGTTGAATTCATACTTTGTGGTTTATCCTTGTTGTATTTTGTGAGACCTTGAGGGTCTCGGGGTCCCTACTGAGTATTGTTATACTCACCCCTGCATGGTCTATGCCCACACCTGGTTGTGTTGGATGCAGACGACGGACAGCGCTGACCGAGGCTGAGTGTACCAGGACTGGACGGTACCTGGAGGTGGACCACGCAGTGTGATGGTACATGGAGGAGACGGACGGACGTGGAGTGCTGTGGAGGATAAGCGTACCTATCCTTCGGGTGGGACTTCCCGGTGGATGATCTAGTAGTTGTTTACCTTTCTTCAGTTGTACTTTTTTTCAGTTATACATTGGGTTTGTAATCCAGCCCCCTTTACTTTTCAGCACTCTATGTATACAGTTTTACTTAGTGTTTTGCTTCCATCTCATGCTTTTTTGTGTGTGTTTATAGGTTATAAAGGAAATGTCTTCCCAGTTTTAGGGAATTACGCCTTTGGTGCTAGTCGCCAGCCCCTGGCCTATGGAAGGCGGGATTGGGGTAGTCACGACACGGGCCCTGGGGGACGGTTCATGACATAACTATCTATTGTATGTTATAATATGTGGTATGCAATACAAGGTTTCATGTAATGTTTTTTTGAAATTACATTATATATGAATAAAGTGTTCTTAGTGTTATTCATATACTCTAGGAATAATTTTCATATTAATATTAATTTTTTAGAAAGAAAATAAAATCATATTTAAGAATTATATTCTATAGTTTATGGAAAGAAAATAAATCCTAAAACTTGGGGTGTTACAAGGATAGATGGACTCCATGACAAATCAATATCAACATGATTACCACTAGTACAAATTGGTCTGTGGGGATTGGAACATGAAAATAAAAGTATGGTGGTCAGTAGAAAATTAGACCACCCCAAAGGGGGTTATGTTCATGTAGATAATGAACGTAGAGTAACAATAAATAAATATATAATTAAATAATGATCAATCATTTTTTAATTTATCATACCACAATGTCATCTATTATCACTCGTGGATTATTAAAGTGATAGATAATTCCAAGGAATATATAGGGGTTAGATGATTGAAATTAAATGATGAAAACAATCATCAATAATTAAATAATCATTAAAAAATTATGATTCATAAACATGACAAACTAATATTTAAAATATAATTTTCAAGGACATGATATTTCCTTGTTAAATTATTAATTGAAATTTTTAAAACATGAAATGTAAATTATTGATGTAAGAAAAGATCAATTTTTTGTAAGACATATGAAATATTGATCGATGTTAACAATTATAAAATATTTTATTCGAAAATGTTTAAATTATTTTGAAAACTAAAAACCTTACCATGATCACCATAAAAGAACATAATTATTGAAGAAAATAATTAACACATGAGAAGAAAAATGTGAAGAGAAAATTTAGAATGTCCTACCTTGATAGTGAATCTCTATAGCTTCAACAAACACACATTGATAAGCATTTCCTTCATTTATGACACCACGAAGAATGCCCCACCAATGCAAAAAATAATGATCCAAACCCTCTCTTGGTTTTCCCATAATCATAATATGCAATGCAATGGAAAGTTGTAAAATTATATTTATAGAAAAAACTATGTCATGGATATCAATGATCAATATAATAATTTAAAAACTCAAAAATACATGGTTTTGGGTTAGATGATTGAAAATAATATTACACTTCCTCAAGGAAAACCCAATCATTTTAGACATAATCATGAAGTTAAAATTTCAATTTAGGACTCATTTTAAAAGTTATTGATTATATTTTTACTACTAAATATAATATATTTAAAATATTATTAATTTTTTAAAGACTCGTGTATAAATAAAAACAAACCATCATTGTGAAACCCATTCTAAACACATGTAAGGTTATTGGGAAAGTCTTGAATGGGATTAGGACATACAGTACTTGGCTCATTTTGTATTGTTTTTTCATGGTCCAAATTTTTCAAACCTGTCCCATATTTTATAAAGGCTAGAAAATCCTATGTTAAACCTATGTTTTTTATATATTCAAAAATAATCATTGTTCTTATGTGTTTCATTGAATGTTTAAAACTCAAATTGGACATCATTTTTAGCATCCCACTAGACTATTATTAGTAATATTCCTATGATAACTTTTTTATCATAACAAATAGGATTAACTATAAAAATTTAGTTTCCTAAGACTAGTGATGATTTTTTTCCATTTTATACTGTAATAGTTTTTTGAAAAAATGTTAAAACTTCCTATTAACTAAAGTTCCAAAATCAATCTAAAAATTATTACTATCCTAAAGTAAAAAAACATCATGTATGGGCTTTAAAATATGTGATATGAAACAAAAATATCAGTCGTTGAGAATGATTAAAGATACATTTTTGGTTCATCACCTGATGAGTTGTAATTTAAAAATTGGGGGAAAGAATATATGATGGGAATTTTCAATAAGTGGTTACTATAAACCTATTTTATCATAGAGGCCAAGTGACTTTGGGTCTGATAGGGTGGTGACTTAAGAGTTGGTTGGTCAAAAAATAGTTTAATCTCAATAGGCACATGTAATGTTTTTCTTACTGATTGTTAGAGTGTGGTTGATTGTTAGAATATGAGAGGGGAGATATTAAAAGGATTTCTTCAAGGTTTCAAGGTAATAATTCTAGTGTGTTATAGAAGAGGGAAGCATAAATAATGTTACCTTCATATTTGAATGGTCTATACACAAGAGACACTACACAAGGATTTTCTTATCTATAAATTGAAGAGTAAGTTGGGAACTTCCAATGTGGCATGTATAGATTTAGTCAAACTTTTTGAATGATAATAATGGTTGTGGTTACCTTCTCTACATCGATTTGTAGTGTTTATCATACTATGATTAAAGGTTTCCCAAGGTGATATTTGTAACAAGGTTGGTGTTACACTTCATGTGGTATATAAATCTAGTTCATCTTAATGGTAGAAGTGTTTTAAGGTCATGTTGAATCTATTATAATTACTTAAAAAGTTAGAGTGCATAACGAGAAAAGAATCTTGGCTATAATTTCTTATAGTTATTCATGGGGGGATATAGTATAACATACACACAGTCCTACACTAAATAAAGAACCAATATGCACATCATTCCACTCCACTCTCTAGTAAAAATATACTACCATCAATCATGTATTCCTATAATTCTGTACAATTCCCCACCTGATAATTCAAAAAAAATTATTTTGTTGGAACCTCACATATATTTATTAAATGGGTATGGTATTTAATTCATAAATATTGTCACCAATTTCTATTCTCATTATTTAAATTTGTTTAGTGTAAAATATTTATTAAAAATGTAAATTTTACATTTCTTAATGTTTTCATAGAAAATGAACGTGATGAGGGAAGATTTGGAGAATTTTGGAGAAAAATTGAATAGGAAATTATATATAATTTTGGATTGCATGATGGAAATATTGAATAACACGTGAAACAGATCATTGGAAATTTGTAACTATGTGCTAGACCGAACATTTTCTTCATTTCATCAAATGTATATTCTATGTAAGTCTAACTATGAGTGGTTTGCGGCTGAGAAGAACATTGCACACCATATCAGAAAAATAGTACATGTTGTGTTCTCTCACCTACTGATGGTTTAATAATACTGCTTAGACGAATGAAAAAATAGAATTACTTTCATAGGAAACTATACAGGAAAGTATAAAAAATGAAGTATGTGGTGAAAACTTTTATATAGGTCATGTAGTTTTAAAAATCATCAAACAAATGGTTAGATCAAAGGTTTGACCGAGGGTGAAAGGTGCTACCAATTTTTCTCAACCTATCAAGCATTATTTCCCCTCTTATTTACCCTTTGTTATTTTTCCTTGGTTTTAATTTTTTTCTAGTTATAATTATGTTCCTATGTAATGAAATTTTATTTTTTTATTCAAACATTCATTCTTCTTAAACATTCAATCTTCATTTTATATTATTTATTTCTCTCTTTATTTTATTTTCCTTCTCTCAGAACTCTATATCCTTTTATGGTCATAATAATGACTACGTAGATCTACCTCTTGGGGTGGTGTTGAGACTAGGGACAGAGAAATAGTGGAGGTAAACATATTTTAATGATTGTTTTATCAATGCCACATGTTGTTTGGTGAGAATTTCATGGATTATTGTCATATTGAATGGAATTTAAGGGATCCATGGATTATTAGAGAACCTATAAATATAGAGTTTCATGGGTTATTGATCCTTTTTCAAAATATATAATATATTAGATAGAAACATAGTTCAAGGCATGGATTATAGCTAGTTCCTAGTGGAATTCTAAACCAACATATGAAGTATGATGAATGTTGGTTTGAAATGATAATTGTTTATGCTTGATGATATCAAATCATTATTTATTTTTCATTACCTTCACCAAAATTTCAAAAACAAAATTTTAATTTCTTTTTATTCTCATTGTACCTTTTTTAATATTAAAACCACGTTTACCCCCCCCCCCTCCCCAAATTTTAAATTTATATCAATAAAGATTCATTTCCTATCCCAATACAGTGATCCTTGAGTGTTGACCTAGGGTTTAAAATTTAATATAGTTAATTATAGTTTTAAATAGTTAATCAAGTTGGAATGATATGAATTCACACAACCATTTTGGTGCATTTATCTAGGAACACCAAAAGGGATTGGGAGTCTCTATTATTTTAAGTTGATTGTATATTCTATAAATATTTTGATTTTTATTTTTATTCTGTAAATAAATATTATGTACTAATATCTCCTTTCAAAAAGGAACTACTATTGGATAGATAATGATGTCCACTTGATCTAAATTTAATAATCACCACACACACTCTCTCTCTCTCTATCTCATTATCTATTTCTTTCTATTTATTCAATATCTAATTTTTTCCTCCCTGTTTATTTATTTTTTATTTAATAAACAAGTGAAAAACTAATAATTTAACTAAAAGTTTTAACAAATTATAAAATTTTGATACATTTTTATTAATTAAAAATTAATAATTATGAGGAACAATTGACCATCAATGACTCTACTCGGATTATAAAAGTTAAATCTTCACCTGAGAATGATCCCCATGAACAGAGGGATGAGTTAATAGACCTTGATATATCTTTTTTAAAATTTAATACAAAAAAAAACTCAATCAAAGGTTTAAGTTATTTTACCCATGTTTTTTATAATTAACCCCCATTGAAGAAATAATCTAGATTGATTGACCTTGTATAGGAGTGCAAAATAACATCAATATGGGAACTCATTTATATTCTTGGTATTAGCCTAACCGAAAATAATTTTTTTTAATAATTTTTGGGGTTAAACTAGATAGATTATCTCCCCCTTTAAATTAAATTTCACTTTATATATTGGTATATTGTTAAAAATTAAATAATTACATAGTGTCTAGTGGGATTACACGATGTCGTGAAATACTACATATATATAATATTTATTTTATATAATAATTATATGATTATATAATATATATTTATATATAAATATATTATTTAAAATATAAATAAATCATTATGATGATATATATGTAATAAACGAGTACAAACTAAGAATATAGACTATGGTGAGGGTTGCACGAGTTTGATGGAAGGAACCAATCACTATTTTGAATCATTTCTCAAATGTCGGTGTAGTATTCATTCCTAATTAATTATTTACATAGTTTATATATCCCTGTAATTCATTTACAATGTTTCTAAAAATGTAAATATAAAAAAACGATAACATGGAATAGGAAAAAATGGTGTTTCACTGGTTGTGGGTGATCCATGGAATTGAATCAGTCATTAGAGGTAGATTAATAAAGGAGGAGATGTGGGGAGGGAGAGAGAGTTAATGTTAAAGTGGAAATTTCTATTTTAGGTGAGGTTGGTCTCCCTCACCATCCTATGGTGGTTCCACTCTAATAATTTTCGATCTATTGGAAGTGGATGTAGTTATCGGGGCATGTGTCCTCTCAAGTTGATAATTTACTTAATTCCCCATAATCATGAATGTCTTTTTAGTGGAAGGATCATGGATTTACACTTCATAAAATGGGAAAAAAATTAATGGTAAAATATCTCCCTAATGAGAATTAATCTTACCTGGTTGAATTCAAAATATTGAATTCAAGATAATTACCTTTTCACCTTTAGGAAATACCTTTTATAGTTTGTGTTTTTCGTGGAGTGCCTCAGCCTTTGGTTTTTGGATATTATAATTCACATAGTAAGAAAGTAAAAGATATTGTAGTTAATTTAATTATAGATATATCTTGTTAAAAATATTTCATAATCATAATTTCATGTTTTAAGGGCCTAAAATGATGTATATTGAATTTCAAATGGAAAATACCATTCTATGCAAAAAACTATCCCAAATTGAGATATCAAAATGGGTGTTTTATATAATTTTCAGTATACCTAAAGTGTTTCACCAATTTTTTTGACTAATGTTTTCATGTGGTCTTAAAAAAATTCTCAATCACTCTTTTCACTTCCATATTGGAATGTTCATTCAATCCATTATTTAAGCATGATAAGAAGTGGTTATTTTATATACTACCCCTTGTTTATGAAAGATATATTTTTTCATTTGATTGAAAAAATGGGTTTTTAAGTCACTTTAAAAAGAAAATGGGGTACTAAATATATTTAAGTTATGTGTTTTGACAAACTCAATCATTTTTAGTATATTACCTTTTCTAGTGAGTTTGTATTTAACACACCTAGAAATATTTCCAACAGTAAGAAGGATTTATGTGAATCCATTATAAGGATAGAAGAGTCCCATTAAATTAATGCCCAAGGAATAAAAAATTTCATAGATGATTAATGGTTTTGGCACATCTATTTTTCGTTTTTGAAATTATTCCAAATTCTCAGCTTGTGGGACATGATTGGTAAAACTTTTACGATTCCTGGAAAAATGAAATCCATAAAATCCAGAGTTTAAGATCTTCTAAGAGGCCCTTTGTGGTCCAAATTCTCCACCTTTGATAAATGAGTGGAAAAACTAAAATACTAAGGAACTTTTTTCATTATCAGTGCATCTTCTAGTTACTATGATAACCCCAATTTTCAAAATTTTATTATGTTCCTAGACATTGTATTTTAATTAACTTTTAATTTTTATTAATTTTCTTTTTATTGATTTCCATAAAAAACACCAGTGACAGAGTAGTTTAAAATAGAGGCATGACATAAAATTTTTGGATATAGAGATGACTATTTTTAGTGGGAAATTCAGGATCAATAATTTAAAAATGAGAATAATTGGAAATTATACTCAACTAAACCAAAAACGGTTTTATTTTCAAGATCTATCTATCGTATCAAAGTCAAATTTTTTATTCATTATAATCCATCATATTAGACTTAGTTTTGAATCACACTTTTTAATTAAGAATACTAAATATTAACAGTTTTTAAAGATAATGACATCATCACCAAAGTGTTAAAACAAAAATTTATCCAATGAAAAAAATTATAACTAGTTTTTTTCTATGACAGTGCAATCGGATTATTTATATCCAATTTTTTAAAGGAATAATAGATTACTCATGGAATATTGTGTTTTCATTGACCAAGGAAATACCATGTGGACTTGTAAGATGCATCAAATATCATTTCAAAGGGAAAGGACAAGTAATAAGATCAGATGATTGGGGAATTTTTGAGGGAATTTTTTAGGTCAATGAAGGTTCCCTTGAAAGCCTCATAAAAACTGAATCGAATATAATTTAGGAGTAACCGAGTGAGAGGTAGTGAAATAATACTAAAATTATGTATGAATAATACATATAAACCAACATTTCCAAGAAAAGATTTAATGTATCAGACTAATATTTGTTCATGAAGTAATTGGATTACATAAATTTTGGAAGGATCAACTTGAATTCCTTCCAGAGATATTATATATTATAGAACATCCCAACTAATAACCCTAATGTTAAAAAAATAAAATTTCAACAAAAGTTTATAATCAATATTTTTTAGACCAAATAGAGTTCATGTAAGAAATATTCAAATTAATCACCAAAAGACCTAGGTTTCAGCCCTCTAAGATAACTTAGTTCTATACTTTTTCTCTAAAACAAATCTCCATGTATTATGTATTATAAAATGTTAAAATAATAATAAAATATATTCATAACACCAAAAATAAAACAAATTCTAGTTGTATAAAATTTTATTTATTCGTCACCAATTTGAACCCAACCACAAGAATTAGAGAAAGTATTTTTCCCACTATTTCCATTTAAGTAAGTATGAATCACATAATTAATTTAATTCATTATATATTATTTCTCTAAATACTAATTTTATATTTTTATTTTCTTATCATACAAATAACAAATAAAGAAAAAAGAATAAGAAACATCATGAATAAAAGGTTTCTACTTTTCATGTTATACTTCATTTTTCAAGTTTTTTTAGAAATAATAATAATAAATAAATAAATCTAATTTTATCCCTTTATCACTTCCTTAAACTTTTTTGAAATTGAAATTTTAATATTCTCATTTGAAGTTCTTTTAACATTTAAATAAAACTTATTTCCTGGGTGGCATGTGAGTATGGGTATATATTAAACATTTATGGGTGATTTTTAGTAATGTTTATTTTTTTAAATGATTTAAATGACTTTATATTTACAAAACCAATAATATTTTATTACCCTCTGTGATTTTTTATTGGAAAATTGTGTTATTTAATATCTCCAAACATTATTTCACATAACCAAGAAATGTGAATATTTTTTACTTAATTTAAGGTATATATATGTTGTATTAATGTTAGTTAGATTTACAAAATGATGTTTCTACACATCCATTCTTTGTCTAATATATTTTATTATTTTATCGAATTTAATTGTGTGTGCATTCATGTTATCTGACTATTTTACACCCTCAAAAAAATGAGATGAGTGATGAAATGCACACAATGTGAGAGTATCTACCTCAAAGGACTAAAATTATAATTCTATAATTTATTAAGTGAGTGGTTTTTATAATTTTATTGTGTAGGGTGTAGGGAAGGTTTGTTGAAAATAATTGGGTAAGCCGATTTTTTTTAAAATAACCTATATTTATTGAATAAAAAGTGTAAATATAAGCATGAAATTTTTATCGCTCACACATGAGGATAATTAATGACTTGGTTGGATTTTTATTTACTTCCTTAGATTAATATCATATATTTACTTGATTTTTTTTAGATAAAATTTATGAGACAATTATTTTCATGCTAACTAAGATTAACTCCTTTGTTTTATTCCTAGTTTTTTTAAATTGTGACCATGAATTGCATTATCATTAGATGTTAAAAATTTATGAAATTAGGAAAATATTCTCATGTTTTTCATTTTCTATAATTGATAAAAAGTAACTTTTCCTAGGAGTGAAAATGTATAGGTATAGTGGTGATAATTCAATAATTTTTCATATTTTACTACTCTGATATCTATTATTTTAAATGAGTATGGGATTTAATTCTTAAATATTATCACTAGTTTCACTTTTCAGGTTTTTAATTGTATTCATGTAAAATGTTTTTTAAAAATGGAAATTTTACTCACTTTTATTTTTTCATATAAGAAGGTGTAATGGGGGGGAGATCCGAAGAATTTTGGAACAAAATGGAATAGTTCATGAAATGTAGTTTTGGAATACATTCCATGTAATGTTAAAGAACACATGTATCATATTCCATGAGATATATAGATATGTTCTATCTAAAAAGGATACCTAGTGTCATTTAATGTACTTGTTATGTTAGGGGACTAGTTAAGAATGAACTCTACACTGTGGGGGTGAATCAAATTTAATGTTTTTTTTAAATAGTTTTTATCCCTATATTTTTTATCTATCACTATTAGATGAGTGTATCTTGTATTATATCTTCTATCCTTTTTCCTTTATTTAAACACATATAAAACACACACATACACAAAGAAAAAAATTATTTACAAGGCTCGACTATCAATATGAGAAGTTTAGTCCTTAGAGTGACATAGATTCCTCCATGATCAAAGGACCTACTATATTAATCATGTGAGATTTACACTATAGTGTATCAATAGTTTATATGTGTGCATCCCATACAACAGAGTATGGGGCATCTCATACATAGGTTCATCCCTCGCCTTTATAATAAATTGATCAGGGTTACAAAAATAGATTCTAACACTAATTTAGATTGATACCTTCTTCTTTATGTGCTACTTCTTTCTTCTATTTATTTTTTCTTTACATGGTTGAAAGTAAATTATTATTTTTATATGAACTAAACTAAATAAAAATCCATCTTACTTAATATAAAAACAATTCAGAAGTGTTTCTCCTTCTTATTCTAATTATATATACACAAAAATGTATAAGCCCCACTTTTATTTTTTGGTTATTGTATAAATATACTACAACTTCATCACCACATTCATAAGTAAAAGACTCTTATTCAATGAAAACTTTGATAGACATAACTCTTATTCTTTTTTTAAACTTCACAACCAACTCGCCTACTCTCTATCTTTTTCATCTACTTTAGTGAATCATATAGTGTACGAGATATTTATTCATCCCTTATTCTTTAGTACATCATGATATGTTATCGTACATATTTTATTCTTATACCAGGTATAAATAATGGAATAAAAGAGTTAATTACTCCACAATGTTAACTATTTTGCAATCCAATATTTACAAAACTATGTAAATTATTGAATTAGAATCTATAAATAATTTAATATTTAAAAATACAACTAAAATATTGGACTTCGTTATTTGAAAACTTTTGGAAACTTAGATCTTGAGTGCCAGCTACACCTCCTTCATAACTTTATGTAACTACATATAGTTATGCCTGAATTGCATGATTTTAAACATTTAGAATCACTGTAGCTTAATTACTCTCAAGTCTTATCATTATTCCTCTTCTCTATACATACTAATCTAAATTTATTTTAAGATATATTTCAATATATACTTTCATGAAACATCTATTTTCATGGATTCATCCCCATGGTTTAAGGATCATGATTCTTTCTCTTTATTTATTATGTTTCTTGAAAAATATTAAAAAAATACAATGATATTTTTTCATTTAAGAACTATATACCTCAAATTATAAGATTAAATTACTTATTCTTTCCTATAATATATTCTCAACAATTCTAAAAATTGAGGGAGTTTAATGAGAATCAGAGAACTCATTTCATGTGAATTTTGAACTCATGTGAAGAAAAAAAGTCATAAAATAATCATCTATAAGTCTTAATAAATTATCTTCAAAGTCATAAAAAACTTTAATATTCAAAATTCCATAAATATGATAAGTTATATGAAATTAAATTAATACATAAATCACATAAAATTCATACAAAAAAGATAATATGAACATCCAGTTATCTTGACTCATGAAAATAATAATCTTATGATATGTTCAAATCCACTTCTTCTAGTGTAATTACAATGCTCATGAGCTTCTAATAAACTTATATTATGTCTATAATCTTCTGATGATCTTACCGCAATGTTCTGATAACATTATAGTGTATCTTCTTATGATATACACATCATGTCATTTCCTATTTTTTCATTTCATTGATCAGATATTTAATATTATTTAAAACATACATAATAGATAAACCACAACATAGTCAAACTACCTATTTTTTTAAGTAAAACTCTAATTGGAAACGCCAATTTTACCTTTTCTATAGCATATTACTACACATTTTACTATATAGTTTCACCATTTTGATAAAATACCAAACACTATGGCATAGAGACCATTTTCCCATAGTGTATATAAGATTCATTCCTTATACCAGGGACACTAAAATTCCCACTATAGATACACCATGGAATTGTAATAATCATTTTTAATTTATCAATAAACTATTGTGCTCAATAATAAAGAAGTTTGAATGATATAAAATAGATATAGTGACAACTTCCCACATTAACTTTTTCACTAAGGATGTATCTAGTTTATAAGGATTCACACTCCCTAGGAGAGTTGATAAATCCAATATTCATCTAATTCCCTCTATTGTACATCTGTTATGACCCACGTCAAGGAATATAAACACAAACTCAACCACACTTCACATACCTACACTGATCTTCATAGTAGTTATGCATCTACTCATTTAATTAACTTATGGATGGATATCCTTTTAGATTGGTTGGGTATCCCTATGGGATTCCCTAGATGCTTAAGTTTTTGGTTTATGAGTTGGTATATTTTGTTTTTATATCTTTCCTAATAAAAATCCTTAATTTTCTATATTGAAAAACATTCAAGAACCAACTTCTAACCTCCCATTCTCTTATTTTCTTCCTCCTTTTTTAATATTCTTCCAAAAAAATTGATGAAAATCCAAATATTCAGAAACTTTTTCCTTTAATAAACCCCTATATAATAAAACATACAACCTAAAACTTTACAAAAACTTTCATATGTGTAATCCAATATAAATTTACTTAATATAATGTGAAAAAATTCTTAGTATCCTTATTCAAAATATAATCACTTCTGATTTAATTATTCTTCAACATATTGACATTGGTCTTTTTGAATACTAAATGTTCACGGAAAACCATTGAAAAAAATAAAACACAAACAAAGTGGGCTAAAAACCCTTCCTTTTTACTTTTTATCATTACCTATAAAAAATGATTGTCAATATGTGATTTTCAACCATTATTATAACCATTTATTATCTCCCCATTTCTCATCAATATTTCATTTAATTTTAATCTCTCCCCCTTATTGATAAGAAATATATAGTTCTTGAGAAAGTATGGTATCAATTAATGATTAAAATATATTCCATCAACCATTCCACTCTAAGTATAATTTATTGATTCTTGGTGTACAAAATAATAGGGTTTCATTTATACAATAAATATTTCCATTATTAATTAAATTTGATACCAACTAAAAAGCGGCACTATTTACCTTTCTTAGTAGTTGTACAATTATTTTAGGATGAGATGACTTATTAAAACCAATTTAACAAATTTTTCTTCTGAAATATATCAAACTAATTCTAAAACTCACTTCAATTCAAAGATTAAAAACTTTCGAGAAAAACAAGTATGAAATTTATAAAAACAACTTACAACATTGAATATTCTTTGAATAAATATACTTTTATATAATTAAATTAATAATTTTATCAACTTTATATTATAATATTATTTTTAGATTAAAAAAATATACCTTATCAAAGAAATATGATCAATAATTTTTTAGAATATTCTTCTCTTCTTGAAATAACAATTCTGGAAACTTCTTATTTACTCTTCACTTGTATCCCCATCAAGGAGACACTCCACTTAATATTAAAAATATTATATCTATTATAAATATAAAATAAATGATGTTACACATATATGACCCATAAAAATTTAATACTTCATGTGGTTGTAAAGATTTTACAACTTCCACATATTTACTAAGGATGATCTCATCATCATATTTTCTTTAGAACCTTATTTGAGAAATCGATCTATGTTGTTTTATTCTTCATATTTTCTACCCATCCTTTCACAACCAAATATCTCCCCCCAGGCCTTTCCCATGATTCTATGCCTTGCCTTATATCCCCTACAATGTAAGTATATAAATACAACACATAATGGTTAAGGGAATAAGGTGGATGTTCTTACTCCTCAATGTGAACAATAAGGTTGAGATAATTTTCTAAAACATTTTATTCCATTATTCATACTTCCACATCTTATTTTCATATCTATTTTATAAATAGGTGACATGGATCTATTTTATTCTTCTTCTTCATTGGGTGATTCATCAAACTTAATTATAATATGATTGGGAGTATACATATTCCTATCTCCCTTCAACCATTTTCCCATGGCTAGATCTTCTTTCTTCATCAAATTTTGTGGTCACATTTATCCATCAGTACCTAACATATAATTAGATGAGAATGTGTCACTTATATGACCACACCCATTGAAAACATCATATATTCAATCATGTTTTTTAAATCTACTTTTGGTAGATAGTTTCTTATTAATTTGTGGTGTTTAATCTTCTCTAGCTTACTCCTCCATAAAATGGAATTCTTATAAACTTCATGAATTGATGGATTTTAGAAACAATCCCATTAAAATTTCCAAAACTTATTTCACCGCCATAATTTTCCTAAAATTCTTGGTTTCCTTTTCTCCACTACATGTTGTCTAGAATTTCCCAATTTTAAGGCATGTTTTTTTGTATTCATCATTATTTATTGGGATATATTTAGGGAAACAACACACATACTACTTCTTAAATCCACCATATACATGGTGGTAGTATTTTCATCACTTATTATTATCTATTTTTGTGTATATATACATATATATATATATATATTAAAATATCTACACTACAAAAAACATACTTAGAATAAATATTCTAAATTTTAATAATTGTTACTTTCTTTCTTGGTGGTTGCATGAGTAATATCATATGATGATTGTTTTATCTTCTTATCACAAATTAGAGGTACTGTAACCTAATAATCCTCCATGAAAATATCTATGGTAGTAGATCCTCACTTTTTATAAATATTTGGAATGGGTGGTCTCCAAATTTTCTACTTTAATCTCTAAGTCAAGACACTACATGTAGGGAATTTATGTCTCATTTTAAAAATAATTTTATCAATCTTCACACTACTTATTGATTATTTCAAATTCATCCTCATGAATATTGAAATTTTCTTATAAAAATGTGTCAAGGTCCTTGATATTCTTGGATTTAACGTATAACTATGCATTATTAGTATCAGTGCTATTTTACACGTTTTCCTATAATGCATAGATCTTCCATTATAATTCATTAGTGGACCAACCAATTTTTAATGTTATATTAAGACACTCTTATTAAATCTTTGAATATTTTTCTTAAAGTATCACATTAAAACTTCTTTGGATTTAACTTATTTAGATACCTTTATACAATACATAATTTTTGGTCCAAATACTTTGCTAATTCTTCTAATTCCTCCTCATGCTGAGTGGTTTCTTCTTACCGAATTTCAATAATACCATAAATAAAAAGCAAAAATTTATTTAGGAAAATAATATAAACAATTATTTTAATGTATCAACAGATAAATTATTTGATATATGATCATAATCTATAGTGCTTGGATATTATTTAGGATAATATGATCAATTATTTTCACACACCTCAAGGTTACATTAATTTCTTGATCCTCTTGATGTAGAAGAGATATCTATTTCCATGATGGAAGATTGGACCACCAATTCATCTATACTTATCTCTGGTTTGTCTTCTTTTTCATTGTTGAATGGGGAAAATTATTCTTATACAATAGGTACATTATTTCCAATCTATTCTTCTATTTTTTCAATATAGTCTTGGTAGAAATTGATTTTCCATTTGAAATAGATATAAATTTACCAAAAAGTAAATTTATTATAACTTCAGAAAGTGAACTTAAAATCTTAAATAGAAAATAATAATATAGATAGATAATCCAATCAGATGTGTAATGAGATTTGATATCAATTGAAGGGACCAATTAGGTACGAACTCAATAATGAGAGTGGGTTGAATCAATGTCAATGAATTTAAACTAATTTATACATTTTCCATTATCCTATTATTTTAAATATGTCTTGGATAGGTGAGTGTATCTCAGGTTCTCTCTTCTATCCTTTTTTCTTTTAAGAAACATATCTAAAACACACACATGTAAAGGGAACAAAAATTTGCAAGGTTCACCCGCTACTAGAAAAATCACATATACCCATGGTTTGGAACTATGGCTATTGCCCTTAAAATCATGGGTATAAGATATACCCACAATTCCATAAACTTTGGGATACTAAGGTGTCTGTATAGAGCAATACCCATAGTTTATAGAAGTTGTGGGCATATCCCGGGTGATTTCTATAACACCCAAGATTTTATTTAAATAATGGATATATATCTATACCCATGGTTTACAAAACCAGGGGTATTTATTATCACACTATACATAATATACCTATGGTTATTGGACATTGGTAATAGATCCTTCACCTGTAAGACATCATTTTTATACTTATAATAAGGAAAATGTATTTCAACAGTGGCACAAAAGTGGTGTTTTTATCACTAAAAACATTTTAAAGATATGTGGGTGCAACTTGAGGATCTGTATGGAAAACATATATAGTGATTAAGGAAAATCAAGTTGTTCCAAATGATGAGCATAAATCATTCGATGATCTAAAGGTTCATCTTATTGAAGAATATTGTAATTTTTCAAAGAGATAAATAAAGAAGATCAAGAAGGAAGCCAATTTCTCAAGTGCTCCTAAGGTGGTAAACATCACAAATACTTTATGTACACATGTACCTAATTATTTTTCATGTTCTTCTTGTAATTATTAAATACAAATTTTGTATCTATTAGAGATATTGAAGTTGAAACAACCAAATTATGTGATACACTTAGAATAATTGGGTGCAATTAACAAATGGAATTGTTTCCTCATAGAAGATTTGAAGGAAAATTATCTCTAATATGAGAATGAATATGGAAAAATTTGATATAATTTAATAACTAAAACAAGAATTTAAGGTAGGCATAAAAATGAAGAAAAGATAAGAAGTCGCCATAGTTTTCATTAGAAAATAGAAGAAAGAGAAGATAATGGCAGTTCATGCTAAAAAATATATCATTGAGAATATAGAAGAACTAATTTAGGTGAAGGAGTTAAGGGTCACTAATTTGGAGGAAGAGATCCATGTAGTGAGATAGAATCCTAAAATAATAGAAAATATATATAATAGTTTTGTTCTGAATTCACGAAGTATGCAGTACAAATCCATGGGTAATTTAAGAAGCCCATATAGAAAGATGTTACCACAGTGAAATTTATATGCCATTTGAACCATACCACTATGAATCATAAATGGAATAATGATATATCATCTCTTTCTTAGAAAAATAGGTATGAAATAAACTCAAAATAACATGATTTAAATGAATAATTATTTAACAATGAGTTGGTCATTACAAAAGGGGTTAATTCCAATTCATATAATGAGGGGTTTTTCCCAAGTTTTGTGCATCAAACAAAAACATGGAAAAATAATAGAAGGGGTTGGTTCATAAAGACTAACCAAATTTCATAGAATGAATATATTGGAGGTACCCCCTCTCCCCTTGCTCTATATTATTTAAACAGATGTGTGCATTGATTTACGGTAAATTCAATCCAAGGGGTATTTGTAGTATGTGTGGAATAAAATAATAAGCATTGAGGATTTGAGAAATAATTTTAAGTGAAATAAGTGTTTAAATCTATCACCTTTAATGCCAAAAGTTGGAATCTGTTTATCTATATTGTTAAATCTTTTATCTTGGGGATTTAATGCAGAAATCTAATTGTATTTTCCTGAATTTGTGTTTTTTGTGCTAAAATATGTCTATAAATATTGGAAGGGGAAGGATATTATGAAATCAGTGTTGAGGAAAATCTATAAAAAAATATTGTCTCATCCATTACCTTAGAGAAAACTATGATGAATTTCTAAATACATTTTGGAATATGTCTATGCTTGGTGAAATATTAAAAAATAGTTAATATCATGACTTATTTGAAGTGATCCATTTGTCAAAGTCAAGTACCTTGACACCCCAACGGTTTTGAGACATGATTAGAAGACTAAAAAAGTGATTTTAGGCCATATATGATGATGACAGGCCATGTTTAAGTGATTGGAAAACTTTATGTGGAAGTAGAATTATTTAATATTTCATATAAATTTATTTTTTACATACATAATGCTATTAGCTGAGTGGTTTTTCCAAGATAACCTTGAATATTCTGTAAGAAGACAATATTATTAAGTTCCACTCATGGTAAAATCATTCCACCATGTGGTCGCAAGAAATGAATGCATTAAGGGGGAGTTGAAAACTTTGCTAATACAGGTGGTTTATCCTGATTTGGAAGAAAGGAGATTCCTCGGGATGTGGGTTTCAAGAGACACTGTATTTTTATTACCAACAATATATTTTAATCATAAAAATCATTGTTTACATACTATATGTTTGAATTTCAGTGTATACCAAAGCCAAATCTGGATATGCATTACGAAAATGAAAATAGTTTCAAAGCTAAAATTTCCCAAAAAAGATGAAAATTTATCAACTTAAGAAAAAGATGATGAATATAGTACTATAAATTAATCTATAAACCTATATTACTGAATATATCATCCAAAAAAATTCACATCTCGATCGAATTTTATATACTGGAATCAGTCTGAAGATGCTGGTTTTATGAAGATATGTGGGTAACTTGTTTGTTCCAGAGTAGAGAAGGTGTCAAATTTAGTCTTCATGGTTGTCTTGGTTTCAAACATATTATGAGATATCTTTCCAATGATTTCTGAAGATTCAAAAATTTAGAAGGGTCAATATATCTATTAATATAGTATTCATATGTGGTTTTAAAGGTGATGATTTCTATGAACATATTTAGTGCATGGAGTATGTAGAGGAAGGGGGGTTATAAAATGTACTTGATATTTCCCAAAGAGACAAACAAACTTTGTATTTTATTGAAAAATGAGTATAGAATAATGATGTTATGAATTGGATTATTTGGACATGCTTCAAAATTTATAACAAATTCCAAAGGGGGATATTGTTGAAACCAAGGCTTGATTGGTTAGACTTGTGGAAACTATATGAGGTGTGAATAAGGTATGTTTGATTGAAGAGGCATGGTCATTGTCAAGAATAATTAAATTATATCTATTGACTAAATATGTGTTGAAAATCTATATATGGAGAGTAAATTCGATGTGTTAACATAAATAATAAGTCTTGAAAGAGGACGGATGGTGAAGTTATGCAAGGAAGAATTGCATAATGAAATGAAATTCATGATATGGATAGATTGATATGTGTTTGGAGCATGGATGAAAGTTGATACGTGTTGGAAATTTGATGTGGATCATTTTCACTAGTTGAATTGAAGAGGTGGCTGATATATTAAGGCTAGAATTGATCTTAATATCTAAATTCGGGAACTGATATAAAATACAAAAATGTTAGAGCAATTTTTAACGAGATTAGTAGGTAGAGGTTACACAACATTTCAATGTCTTGTATAAATATTGTTGCATAGGGAGTCAGAATCTACCATGAAGCTGTTATAGAAGGGGAAATACGGCTATATGTGTGGAAAAGTAGGAAAACGGGAAATTTTCATGAAGTAAAACATGTATCATGTGAATGAAACTCTTTCATGGTTCATATGGTTGCATGAACCGCATGTTTGGGTCTCATGCTAGTGATGTTCAGAATAAAGATTTTTAGTAATATAAATTCTATATTATTTGGAGTCTTAAATGAAGAATATATAGTGTTGAGATATTTGATATTTTTTTAAGGGATGTTTTTAATGAAGACTCAGCAGACCAAGTTCTTAAAAGAAGATTTTAAAATAAATATTCAAATTCCAAGATTATTAAGAGTTCAAAAGGATATTTTTAATGTGGATATTTTCATATTTCATTAGATTTAATATTTGACTACAGTGAAGGTTTTAATACCTGTAATACTGGAGTATAAAGAAAAAGAAAAATAGTAAATTGTCTTTTATATGTGTTATGTGGCACTCCCATTGGTGTCTCAGACAAGGGATTAATCACCCTACTCCTGGGCACAATATGTTTGAAAGTTGAAATACTTACAAGGGGAATTTAGTTTTTCTGATATATATTGACAAGTGAATCTAGAGATCCCAACTATAATGATAAATTTAAAAATCATTTTCTAGATGAGTGGGATTCTTTGAAAAACATTGTGTGGGGTGGATCTAAAATAAACAAAATCTTCATAGAAGAACCGGTGGGAAGATTCACCATGTTCCTGACATTATATCATACAATGAACGTAGATTCAAAAAACCAAAGGTATTTCATTTGGGGATATTTTTTTATTTAGTGTTTTGTGGAACTCCACTTAGTTTATGTGAAAAGGGAATAACTTCCTTGCCCCCAGTATTGATATGATAACAAGTCATGAGTCCAACCATGATGTTAATGAAGTTTTTACTGGGAATTTCATACCAAACTATCTTGTGTATGATAAAGTATTTTTTTTCACCAAGGTATTTCTATAGTTTCATTAGGATGGAGTTTAATCATCAACTCCAACAATGTATAGTAGCTCAGGATTTGATATTAAATTATCAAATTAGTTATGAATATGAATTTCCCTTTATTAGTCCTAATGCATTACCATTTCACCACCTTTTATACCCATATCATTTCTAGAATCAATATATATTGCATAGCCTCTCATATCTTCTCATTATAAATTCCAGTGTACAAAATCCTTATTAAGGAGAATTCAAAATTCATTCATAGACATTCATGATCCCTCCCTAATTATCCATGTTTCCTGGGCCTTCCCATGGTTCATACATAGACTCTAATATAAGAATACTAGGATGGACTAAGGTAGATGGATTGTGCCAACGGGATAGGAAAAGTGTCTGGGCATCAAGGAATCACTACTTGGGAATGATTTAACCCAAAAAAATAATTAAAATAATAGCATAAAATAAATAAAATTTCAGCACGACTCATTCATACGTTGGGCATCCACACTGAAAGAAAATAAAATAAACAAAAACAACATAGAAGAAAGGTATTAAAAAATTAAACATACAAATTAATCACTCCAATACCATGATCTCCCTACCCTACAAAGAAACTTGTATAGCCACCTCCTGTTCTCTTCTAAAACCCTTTGCAGAATATAAATACCATCCATTCATAGAAATCAATAAAATGACTAAGTGGATGATGTGATAAATAAAATAAAATAAAAACTAAACTATAGCATACATGTCTCTTGTGACTATACAAGTCACTACCCCAATATCAGAACCACAATGTCTGATGGGTCAAAACATGTTCCTACAAGAAATGAATAAACATATTATATTAGTTCAAGAGGATGTGGTTCTATTGATATTTTTGGGTTTTTTAACTAGGCTTAGTTTTTTTGTTATTTTATGTAAAATTTATCAAAAATTCAGTGTTTTAAAAAGTTTCATTATGATTTCATTGACACAAATTGTTTACCTAAGGCACTATTACTATAATATTATTGTTTACCCGGGTAAAATCTCTCAATTAAGGTGGGAATCCTATAACTTTAGTCATTTTTGGTGTGTAGAGCACTAAAAATTATATCTAAAGTGGAAAAAATTGGTGTTTTTCTCTTACTAAACCAGGATATGATTCATGTTTAAGTGTTAATTAATATAAAAAGCATCATGTTTGAAAATATACATCATCTTAAATTGAACTTAATACCACGTATTCAAACTATAGATTTAAATATCTCAACATTAATTGCTTAATCTAAGAATTAGTGATGAAACATCGTCTCTAATTAAAACTTATGATAAACTATAATCCAAGATAAATTCACTAAATAATCTACCAATCATCCATGTAGAATGATTAATTCACCTTATGAAGTTTCAAGTATCATAAATTGTTTCATTCAGCACTACACAGACCACAAAAATGAATCACACCCTAAATAATCCAATCATTTCTCAACATTTTTTCACAATATTTATTTACATCAAGGTTCAGTTGCATGAAATTTGACAAATAATGATGAATTTTGATGCAACAAGGTAGTAGATCACTTAATCAGCATCAGACATTATTGTTTCAAGAAATAGTACATAGAAAAATGGAACTAGAAGAAAATGTGTGAGATTTATAGAATATTTACCAAAGAAAACACTAATAGTGCTGAAAAGTAGACATAATAGGACTAGACACAATAAACACATGAAAATTAGATAAAATAGATGAAAAAATTAAAACTTTGTTATGAATAAATGCGTATTAAAACACTAAAAAAAGTAAACTAACAATAAGCTAGAAATATTCTGTGAACTGATATAAATATGTAAATAAAAAAAGATCAATTATCTCAACCTACAACCATAACATGAAATAAATTAAGAACAATTGACAAAATTAGAGTAAGACCACCTATCACAAAAAACTACAAACATAAATTATTTTCAAAAAAATATTAATGACTTATAAATATGTAAAATTACATGAATATTTTCCTTCATGATGAAAAATTGATGGGTAGAGTGATTACCTTGATCTCAGGAAAATGCATGGAGAAAGAATATTGAAAATTCCATTATATCGATCTTAGGCAAACTTTACAAATGAAGTAAGACAAAAACATACATGAGGATGGGAGAACTCATGCAAAGAGATTATAAAAACTAATAAAATTAAGCCACTAGTTATAAATATTAACGACATCAATAGTATCACTTACCCATATAAAGAATTATCTCATGATAAATTCTTTAATAAAAAATCATAATGATAATTAGGATTTAGAAATATTTTATAATTTATAAAAACTAATAAAAAATATTATAAACCTATAGTAATTTGAAATGGAATATTTTTAGGAAAATAGTGTATAAAATTGCATTAAAATTACAATAGAAATTATGTATATGTGTTATGTTAATGTGAGTAATTTCTTTTTTAATTTTCAATGGAGTATTATTTATCTATGGTTTGTTATTGATACATTTTGGGTGATACTTCTAAGTAAGCTAAATTAACATTATGTTTTGAAAGTTTCAAATTTCTTTTGAGTCTTGATCCTTAAAAATGGTTTTCCTAGAACATTCATAGTTTTTTAATTCTATGACTAATTTATAATTCTTTTATTGATTCATAAGCCTTATATATTAAGCATATTCCTCTTAGTTTGAGCATAAGACTTTTAATAATAAACCCAAGACACATTTCTAGAATAAAAAAACAATATAAAATCAAAGGATAGACCAAGGTGTTTTGGATATAAACCATATCATATATATTTTTGGATTTTCAATTTCCCAATGTCCATGGGGAAGAGATAAATTACATGGTCATGGGAATGTATTTTTGGTATCTATAACATTCATTTTATGGAAGAATTCCTAGTGGTTCTTATAAATATTACATGTGAACGATGGTGATAAGCTTACTATGTGGTAACATATAATTGGTAATTTTGACACGAAAATTCAATGTAAATACCAAATTATCTACACAATTTAAACATAAATTGGAGTCTCTATTAACTATGGAATGTATGGACATGGTTTGCATAAAGGTAAATCATTATTCATGTAAAGGTAAGAAAAAAATATATGATCTATTAAAAGGTGTATTAAATATCATGTAATGGTAGATCATGAATATAGTTCACTATGTAAAGGTATTCATCCGAATAAAAAGCAACATAAAGATACTGAGAAAATATCTGGCATAATTAAAATTTATATTAGTTTTAACAAAATATGAAAATGGGTATCCAGAAACCTTATTTATTCTAGGTAACGTTAATGGAGACATAAAGTATTCATATTAGAGTTAAAATTGAAACATTAAATGAATTGTATATTTTATGGATAGTGATAAAATAAATTTTAGTAAAATTAATTAAAAAATATAAAAAACTAATAAACCATCCATCATTAAAGTTCAATAATTTACAATACAACAACCAAATTTTGATACACTAATAGCCTTATGCCCATAACACACGCAAACCTTCTCATAAAATTGGTAACCAGTCATAAATATCAAACCTTACCTGCATGGGTCACTTGCTCTTGGACAAATCATCCTTTGTCAAAAACCCATGAAAAGAACCAATGACCATTCCATACAAAATTCCACATATATTCCCATACTAGTGATGCATTCTAACCAATGGCCTTTACCATATGGGGAAACCACAATCCTAACCTATATATTGTCACAAGGTCTTCGAATCCCTTATTTATAAAAGATATCCTATACTAGGCACAATAAAAATGGATAGCCCTACCTATATCCTACAAGAAAGGACTGGATATTTCATACCTATGTTGTTCCACAACAATCTACCCACTAAGGGGTAAGTTAAATCATTCAAAACATGCCAAACTACTTCGATTTTAAATTTATAACATCAAATGTACACCCCACGAACCTTCATACTTTCATGAACAAATAATCACATACAAATGTTGTAAAATCACAAGGAATTACAACATTAATAATTATGGAAAATATTTTCTAATCCACTATATTTAATTCAATATTTTTTCCAAAAAAACAAAATCATCCCCAAATAATAAAAAACATTTCTTTGAGATGTAAAGTAAGGAAAAAATCAAAATGAGAATGGACATTGGGAATATATGGAATTAGACTAACCGTAAGAAACTTCCATAATGAATCAAACATTGAATAAACAAGAATTTAAGACGAGGAGGAAGAGAAGCTAAGTTGGAGGCTAGGAAGTGATGGAGATATGGAAGAGATATAAGCATATGTGGATACTGGTAGGCATAGGTAGATACTGATAGGTGGAGGTAAGGAGGCAGAGGTAGGGAAGTGGAGGCGAACTCAGCCATGGAGTTAGGAAGGTTGAGGGAGGGAGGTTGGGGGTGGGATGTGGAGACTGGGAGGTTAAGATAGATGTAGAAGCCTGAAGGTCTAGGTGGAGGCAGAGGCCGGGAGGTGGAGGTGAGGAGGCGGAGGATGGGAAGCAGGGGCTGGGAGGCAGAGGTTGGGAGGAGAAGGTCATAAGGTCGACGTAGAGGCATAAGCCAAGAGGTCGAGGCGAAGTTCGGTAGGTCGAGGTCGAGGAAGAGGCGGGGAGTGTAGGGGAGGATGAAGCTTATAAGAGGGGATATTAGGGCATGTCTAAGTGGGAGGGGAGGAGGATCCCGAGTGGGGGAAGATATTAAACACAATATACCCACGGTTTTTCAAAAAACTGTCAATACTGGTTTGGTGAAATGCTCTATACCCACAATTTCTCAAAACCAAGGGTATAGATCTGTTGGTAGAGAGCCAATCTCCAAAAGTGACCTCTCAATATGATAAGGATATTCCATTGTATGATACGGATTCCTCCATGTTAAAATGACCCACTATATTCAACATGTTATATTTATACTATATTCTTCTGATAGTGTATGATTTTTCATCATGCACAATTCAATTTGATAAATCCTGCACCTTTACAAAAAAATGACATTAGTGACAATAAGAGATTATGAAAATAATTTAGAACTCTATAGGGTTATTAACTCACTTCTTCCTTCTTCTTATACTTCCTACCTTACACAGTAGTAAGTAAAATATTCTTATTATATTTACGACACCATATAAAAAGGATTCTTCTTCAATACAACAACAATTCATAAATGATGCTCTTTATTCTTCTTCTTATTATTATTCTTCTGTATATACAGTAGTGTAAAAATCCCTATTTCTTTATTCACAACAATATATATATTTATATATTATTTAACTTCTTATTCTCTTAAACAAGTACAATACTTCCCTACAGTGATAATTGGACTATACAGAGCTCTTTGTCTATTGGTAAACCTCACAACCAACTCACCTACTCTCTCTCTTCTTCTTTTACTTCAGTGAAACATAGACTACAATGGATCATACTTCATTTCATATTCTTTATTGAGATTTAATATTCATCATTTATTCCTTCATGACTTAAATTATTAAGATGTATATGATGTACATAGATTCAATTCTCTTACATACTTCATTCCTTGACCCCCTAAATATATATATATATATATATATATAATAGTATTGTTAGTTTATGTAAAATATTATCTCTCTATTAGTTTTATTTTCAAAAAAGGGAATACCCAATAGTTTCCTTTTCGAACCCTCCACACTCGAGAACCCCCTTCCCCATGAAGAGATCATCCGGAGAGGCCCCAGCTAGGAAGGAGCCACTCCCAGCCGAGATGACATTGCGTCCCATGGGGCAACACCTCGATCAGCGATGGTTCGTCACAGCAATCCGTCACCCAGGTGAAGTGCGCCCATTCTATATTATTGTAAAGTATTTATAGCAAAATGTAAATACTTTAATTGGAATCTCCCCATAATTTATGATTTCAAAACCTAATGGAAATATCAACCTTTAATAATTCAAAACTCTTAGAAACATGGATCTAGAATATATGTTGAACCTCTTTCATAACTACATGTAACAGCATGTAATTATGCATAAACTGAGTGAATAAAAACATGAAAAATCATTAAATCTTCCTTGTTCAGAAATATTAACATTATTTCTCTAATTTATACATGATAATTTTTATTCATTAAATATATATATGAATATATGTATGCATGAAACAACTACGTTTGTGGATTCATCCTCACAGTGCAAGGCTCACAATAAAAATTATTTATTTATTATATACTCTAAATAATGATGAATAGAGTATCATGGTTTGTTTTTCATTGAACAAATGTATGCCTAACATCATTATATTTATATACTTCCTTCTTTTCCTGGATATATTCTAAATAATTCTACTAACTGATGAAGTTTGAAGATAATAGAACTACTCATTTTGTATGACTTTTAAATTCATTAAAAGAAACAAATCAATAATTTAATCATCTAAAATTCATAAAAAATTACTTAAAATTCAAAAAAAAGTTAATTTTCTAAATTATGAAAAGATCAGAAGTCATATGGAAATGAAAGTCATCTGTTGATCACTTCAAAGTCATATGAAATAGATAATTTAAACTTATAGTGATCTAAACTCTTGTAAATCATGATCTTAGGATAATATAAAATCAACTACTTTTGGTTTTCATATAATTTTCATGAGATTCCAATGAATATCTTCTTATTCCATAATCTCTAATGATCTTACACAAACTTCTAACAACATCACAATGTATCTTCTGATAATATACACATCGTTTAATCTATTGTTTTTTAATTTCACCAATAAAATATTAAAAATTATTTAAAATGGACATCATGGATAAACCACAACATATTAAAGTTTTATATTTTAGATGGGGAAAAATATTAGTGTAAATTCTCATTATCTTTTCACTATGTCACAGTGCTCCTCATTTTCAATGTCTAGCTTCATAGTTTTTTTGCAATGCAAAACACCACAACTTATAGTCTATTTAACTAAAACACAGATAATATACCTTTTTAGAACATGGAATACAATATTACAACTATTAATACCCTATGGAATTATTATTATCAATTTTACTTCCCAGACAAACCAATACACCCAATTATTGTGTGGTTTGAATTATGTATAATAGTTCTCGCATCCTGCGTCAAATTTTCACTAGGGATGCTGCTAATTCATAATCATTCACAATCCCACATGTGGTCATTTAATTTAATTTATATCTAGTTATATATAGTGGCCATATTTTTATACTCTCATTAATGAGGCTAAGCACCAACTCTCCCACAATTCGTATATCTGTGCCAACCCACGCAAGAACTCTGCCTCTACTCTCTTCATCTGCTTAAGCCTAGATCTCCTTAAATATTGGTAAAGTTCCCTAATAGGATCACCTGGTCAGTTGGTTAGGATAGTTATGAGTTGAAATATATTTTTTATCTCTTTATTAACAAAAATCTTTAATATTATATAATGTCATACACTCAAGAACCAATTTCCAACCTCCTCTTCTATTTTTCTATTCCTATTTATTTTCAATCTTCATCTAGAAACAAATGTGGGAAATTCGAAATATTTAAATAATTTTTACTTTAATAACCACTTATGTCATATAAAATATGATAAGAAACTTCATAACAACTTCTAAGATTTGTAATCCAATCTCAATTTACTTAATACAATGTGACATAATTTATTGGATCCTTTTTCAAAATCCAATCTATTCTAATTTTATTATTTAACATATTAGAATTAGTATTCATGAATAATAAATGTTCATTAAAAAATATTGAAAATAAATACAACACACACAATGTGGTCTCAAAACTATGCCAACCAATGTACATTCCATGTAATCTAGTCTTTGAGTAGTTGGTGGCTGAGAAGGACACTGCACAATGAATCACCAACAAAGTACACACTGTGTACTCTCACTTATAGATAGTTGGATAACATTGATTGGTTGTATTGAAGTGAAAATTGACTTCTAAAGAAATTCATATGGAGAATTTTAATAAATGAGGTACACAACGTGTTTTTTTATACACACCCTTTAGCTTCATCAAGATATAAATAAGTGGTTTCTATAGAGGTTATAGAGCTTCCACTAAAGGGGTATGGTACTTCTCATTTCACAATTTTTTAGTCTCTATTTACCATCTTATTTACCCTTAGTTAGTTTAAAATAGTTTTAAGTTGTTCCTAGTTGTAATTTTATTTCTTTTCAAAGAAATTTTAGTTTTAAAATATTACTTTAATTTTTATTAAACTCCCAACCTTAATTTTTCTTTATTTTTCACCATTTATTTTATTTTCAATCATTAATCACTGCATATCTTTATATAGTTATAATAATTAATGGGTAAATCCACATATAGGGGTGGTGTTGAGATTAGGGGTCGATAAATAATTGAGAGAACAGTTTTTTAAGGATTATTGTATTGACTTTGTGTTTCATCCATCAAGTATGAAATCGATTATCGGAATACTCAATATAATTTAGGGGATACATAGATAATTATAGAACCTAGAAACATTGGGCCTCATGGGTTATTAAACCTTAAATTTACTAAATAAATAATTGGATAGAAACATGGGACAATGATTTGATTTTAAACAATGTTCAGTGAAACATCAAACTAATATATGCAGTATGAGGGATATTGGTGTGACCTAAAAAAATTATTCTAGATGATATAAAATCATTATTTCCTTTTCATTAACATCACCCAAATTCTAAAAACCCTATTTTAATTTCATTCTATTTCTTATGCATCACATTTTAAATTAAAACTATTTTCACCCTCCTACCCACACCAATATTAATTTCAATGTAATAAATTTTCATTTCTTATCCTAATTCATTTTATAGTGAGAGACAAACTTGGGTTTCTATTATAGCACCCCAACCATAGAAGCCCCGAGTTGGTGCCTTAATTTATTGCATTAGCATGATTACAAGGAATCAAATACAGAAAGACCAATCAGTTTAGAAGTTTTGGAAAACAATATTACATACATGGAACCCATTTTACATTGGGAATAAAAAAACATAATACATAACAAAATAAAATGCTCAGCATCCTTGAAACTCATTTCAAGATTTCATCCTCATACTCTACGGAAAAGAAACAAAATAAAGGTAACATCAAATAATCAATAAGGGTAAATTATATAGGTTGATATCATGGATTAATAATGAATAATAAATATGGAAAGAATAAAATATTATCAGATAATGTCATATAAATAATCACATGATCTTAAAACATGACCATGGAAATTCTAATTAATCAAATAATCACAAGGAATGATAATAATAACGTGATGCATAATGTTGTATGACTGTACAATCAAGATCAATTCACAAGATAGTTGTAACACCTCGACCCTAGTTACCCAGAGTCAGTTCATTATTACATAACATTGGCATGATCATAAAAGATCAATTCTTGAAAGACCAATTAGTTTAATAGACTAGGAAATACTAGATACATTCATAAGTTTTAAATTACATTATAAAATGAAAAACTACAACAACATTTTCTCCATAGGACACACTCATATCCCATAGACTATCCCTATAGTTCAGTCATAATATACTTCTTCGCATCCAAGGAAAAATAAAACATAGAAAAGAATGATCTCATATGCTCATTAAGAATAACAATATATCGGAAACTTTCATAAAAAAGCATAAACATTTAAGGAAATGTATAAGACTAAAAGAAAAGACTTTTAAAAATTAACTTCAGCATAATATGTCAAAGATAAAATAAAATAATTTAATTTACTTATTCAAATGAATATTCTACTAGTCTAAGATTCACATGAAATATCAATATCCACTTTCATAATGATGGAGTGCATAATTTCAGACTATAATTTCTATATCAAGGCCTCGTTCTAGGACTTAGGGGCTAACTGTAACTGGACCCCAACTCGGAGAGCCTCTGTAACCAGACTCCAAACCGAAGAGCCTCTATAACCAGACTCCAACCCAAAGAGTCTCTAGAACTGGAACCCAACCCATAGGGCTTACTTTTACCATTCCCCAGCCCGGAACATACTATTCCAACAAATTCATCTTAAGAAGAGGTTGAAATATAACATAAACATTCCGATTAAAACTAGCGTACAAAATTTCAATACTTTAACCATAAAGTATGGATGGAATAAAAATAACTCATCCATAGTAAAACATATCACAAAACCTTAAATAAAAAATGGAAGATTTTTATCATAATAAATCAACTTCAAACAAGTGTAAAATTTATCAAAGGATGTTGACATAGATAAAATCAAAACTATTTGAGAGAAATATCTCTTTATATTTTGAAATAATTTAAGAGTCACATAATTTTAAAGAAAAAATTTATTTTTAAAATATTATTATAAGCTTCTAATTGAAGATTCGATGATGTTATAATGGCATAAAATAGCCGCACTCTCCATATAAGTTAAAAAACATTATTACCTTTAATTTTGTCAAAAAGGTCATAAAGAACCTTGTTTGGAAAATGATGGAAAGATTATTTTAAAAGAAATAAGGTCAAATAAGGGTATAAATGAATTTAACCCATTTTCTAGTAAATAGTAAAAACGTTTTGAAATACATTTTTTAAGAAGACACGGATGTGGATGATAAAGAGGTCCCAGTAGATAATTATGTATAAACGACCTCGGATAATGAAGAGATTGTATAATTAACCCTTACCTTGTACTTTTCCTTGGTATAGGGTAGGTTAAAATCCTGTATAATGGTGAAATAATTGTTATAAAATTATACAAGAACCATATACATAAATATGATATCATATATGATCTTTTAATATTGCTTTATTAATAATATTTTAGTATTATCATCGTTTCGGGTGTTAACTAATTTGATTTCCTGTATATGTTTTGATACATAAGCCATGTTTGTTGTGGATAGGATTTATATTATTCATATCCAGAATGATATCTGTTTGTTAAACATTATTTTTAATCAGCAAATGAAAATTAGTCTTGAATGGTTATGATGGGGAATAAATCTCATCGCGTTCGTGGAGATGGTAATCCGTACGTACGCACGAGCGACAATATCATTATATTGATGGTGATATCATATGTAATTGGATGGTATATCATATATAAAGAATCATTAACATTTTATATTTATTATTTTCATCAATTATACATCATTGATATATCCATCCAAAGAGTGAAGTGTGGAATGAAAAACTACACCAAGACGTGGAGACGGTACGCCGTACGTACGCACGTATGGTGACTTTGTCATTCATATGATGCATAGAATAATGAATATAGTTCCACCAATTTTATAATAACATCATAGTATATAGAAGAAACTGGATTTATTATTTTATAATGGAAACAACATGGAAAGAGTAAGTGGGAGAAGAAAAGAACTTGAAAGAGGTGATGAAATATTTACCTCTTCTTCGGGATCTTCCATTCGATTTGATCAAAAGGGACCCTTAAGTTGGATTTAGGACCAAAGTAATGCCTCTAGGATAAATTTAGGGAAGTTGGGAGGATATTTGAGCAAGTTTTTTCTGAGCCAAATGGCTTTGGAGGTGTGAATTATAGAGAAGGGGAAGTGCCCTTTTATAAGAGGGGTGAGGGGCACCTTAGGAAATACTTAAAATATTATTTTATAATAAATTTATATTCGGTTTATAATGGCCCCAAAATGATTTCCCTCAAATATAAGGTGTGTATGGGTCTAAAGCCTCTCAAAAAATAGGTTTTATACTGGTTTGGGTCACCATATTATCCTTATCTTTTAGATTTAACTCTTAGTTAAATAGTTTGACATTTACAATGTCTCTTTGTATTTTTATATTATATGGTTAATAAAATTACTATAATCTTACAAGAAAACCCAAAGTGGTTCATTATTGATATATATATCTTTATATAAGTAATTTGGCTGAACCTTATATTTTTAGAAATATTATATCAATTAATAAGATTATATTTGTTTTAAAACCTCTTTTATGTCAATTTTCAAACTATTTAGTAATTAATTTTTTTTGAAGTCCTAAAAACATTATTAATTCTAAATAAATTCATTTAGTCAATCCTCAAATGTCATATTAACATATAAAATTAGTGTAATTTATCAAAATTTCCGATTTATATTTATTTGGATATTTATAATATCAATTATTTTAATAATTCATTAATAAAGTAATTATTGCATCATCGTTGTGTCATAAATAAATTTAATTATTAAATGTCTAAAAATTATAAATAAAATACCATTATGTAGTAAATATTTTTATCTTTTTAATGAATATTTATAGTCAAATTTATCTTATGTATAACCCTATATTAAAAAAAATTTAGTTATTAGACTTTGATTTTATCTCTTTTAACTCTTCTTTAAATAAAATTATAATATATGTCCTAATCTAATTCAAGTGGACCAAAGTGGTTCATATTTTATCCCTATGGTTTTTTTTGGTCGAATTATACTTATCCAATAGAATTAGGACATGTTTTAGGATAATTATGATATCATTTTTACCCTTAATTTCTCTATTTACTTTTAACCATGGGAAATAAAAGTAAAAAGATGCTATTCACCAAAAATTATTTTCCTCTTATTGAACCACATTTTACTTACAGATATTAACTGTGTCTCTCATATTTTTGAAATTCAATTCACATAAGTGGTAAAATTAAGTTTTATACAAATTGTGAAATGCTCCTAGGAGGCGGGTAAAAGACGGTAAAAGTTCGATAAAATTATATATATCTAAACTTATTATAAAATGACTCCAATGAATTGAGTTGAACATATATAGTTATTATGTATCTATTTTGACTTAAAATAAATTTTAATAAAATAATTAAATATTTAATTAAATATTCAGTTTCAAATAATAACGCAGTGTTTTTCATTATTCATCAAAAATTGAAAGTTTTCAAAAAAATAAAAATAATCCACCCTAAGCTAATTTCAATATTCCAAATCCAAAAATGAAGTCCATTTTGAATGATAAAATTTATAAAATTTCAAAAAGTGGGTATTACTATTCATAACAGCCAGTTTGATTGGTTGTGGTGTGATTGAACTCAAAGTTGCATACAACACAAGCTATTGTATTATTCAAAGGGAAACGTACCGTGGAATCTTGGGGTGTTACATTATCCCATCCTTAAAATAATTTTGTCCTCAAAATTTCTAGAATATTGCTGCATAAAAAGATTCGAGTGGTTCTTCATCATATGTTCCTCGGGTTCCTAAGTTGCCTCTTCCATCTTATAATTTCTCCATAGAACTTTTACTAGATGATTCGTCCAGTTTCTCAACACTTGTTCTCTAGTATCAAGAATTTTTACAGGATCTTCACAATAAGAAAAATCAATTTCCAATTCAATTTCCCCATAGGTGAGTACATGCATTGGTTCGGGCATGTATTTTCTCAACAGTGATACTTGGAACACATCGTGAACTTTCGAGAGACTTGGCGGTATTGCCAAATGATAAGCTACAACCCTAATTCTTTCTAGAATTTCAAAAGGTCTGATGTACCTGGGACTTATTTTACCCTTGTTACTGAATCGTATAACTCCCTTCTATGGATATACCTTCAAGAAAACTGGGTCTCCTACCTGAAATTCCAAATATTTACTTCAGTTATCGGCATAGCTCTTCTGCCTACTTTTTAGTGCTTTGATATGGGTTTGGATAACCATAACCTTTTCCATCATTTCCTCGACAAGTTCTAGGCCTATGAGTTTTCTTTCACCAGCATCACTCCAACAAGTTGGTGTGCGACATCTCTTTCCATATAACGCTTCATACGGTGTCATCTGAATACTTGAATGGAAGCTATTGTTATAGGAAAATTCTACCATATGTAAATATTGATCCCACATACCTTGAAACTCAAGTGAGAAAGATCTCAACATGTCTTCTAAGGTTTGAATAGTCCATTCTGATTGTCCATCAGTTTGAGGGTGGTAGGCAGTACTCAAACGAAGTTCAGTATCCAAGGCCTTCTGAATTCTTTTCTAGAATCTTGATGTAAAACGGGGATCACAGTCAGAAATAATCGATAAGGGTACTCCATGAAGTCTTACAAATTAATTAATATATAGTCTTGCTAAACGTTCAAGTGGTAAATCTTCTCTTATAGTAAGAAAATGTGTTGACTTGGTAAGATGATCAACAATGACTCAAATTGCATCATTATTTCTAGGAGTCTCTGGTAGCCCCATGACAACATCCATCATAATATCATCTCATTTCCACTCAGGTATGGGAAGAGGTTTCATGACTCCTCTAGGATGTTGTCTTCCAGATTTCACTTGTTGAAAAACCATACATCTCGACACAAAATCAGTAATATCTCTCTTCATGTTGTCCCACCAAGAAATTTCTTTCAAATATCTATACATCATAGTGCTACAAGGGTTTATAGAGAAATTACATCTATGAGTATCATCAAACAATTCCCTTTTCAGATCAGTTATATCAGGAACACAAATTCTCTTCCCAAATTTCAAAATTCCATCTTCATATACGAAGTTGATCAATCTCCCATCGTTCATAGCTTTAATTTTCTTTTGAAATTCCTCATCATCAGCCTGAAAGCTTTTTTTCATTTTTAATAATGATATTTTGGAAACCATTTGAAAAAGTATTGATGTTTCACCTTCCATGATTATTCCCATATCCATCTTTACTAGTCCATAAAAATAGCATCTCTTTTAACTCTCATCTTGTTCAAAAATCCATGATACTTTCTGCTCAAATCATCTGCCACCTTATTTTCCTTCCCTAGGTGGTAGTGTATAGTGCAATCATAATATTTGAGTAGTTCAAGTCATCATCTTTTCCTCATGTTGATTTCTTTCTATGAGAAAATATACTTCAAACTCTTGTGATCGGTATATATCTCACATTTTTTCAACATAGAGATAATGTCTCCAAATATTCAAAGAAAATATTATAGATGCTAACTCAAGATCATGAGTAGGATAGTTTTGTTCATGAATTTTTAGATTTTATGATTCATAGGCAACAACTCTATCATTCTGCATAAGGACACATTCAAGTCCTTTCTTTGAAGAATCACTATAAATAACAAACCCATCATTCCCTGATGGTAGATTCGAAATAGGAGAATTGAATAATATTCTCTTGAGTTCCTCAAAACATTATTCACACGCTTTTGTCCAAAAAAAATTAACCCTTTCATGTGTGAGCTTGGTTAATGGGTAAGCCAATTGAGCAAAATTCTAGATGAAACATCAATAATAACCTGATAAACCAATAAAACTACGTACCTTAGTTATACTCGTTGGTGCTGGACATTCTTGGATTGCTCTTGTATTTGAAAGATCAATAGAGATTCAATCGTTAGAGACAATATAGACAAGAAAATAAATCTCTTGAAGCCAGAATTCACACTTGATAAACTTCCTGTATAATTCATTTCATCTAAATGGTTTTCAGAATGGTGCGCAAGTGATTTTCATTATCTTTGTAGCTTTTGGAATATACCAGGATATCATCAAAAAATTCCACTAAAAATTCAACAAGATATTCCTTGAAAACTCTGTTCATTAGATCCATGAAAATAGAGGGTGCATTAGTCAGCCCAAAAGTCATTATTGTAAACTCATAATGCCCGTACCTAGTTCGAAATGCTATTTTCAAAATGTCTTCCTTCTTCACACACAAATAATGATATCCATATCGAAGTTCAATCTTTGAAAAATATTGGGCTCCATGAAGTTGGTCGAATAAATCATCAATGATAGGTAAGGGATAGTTTTTCTTTATTGTCATAGCATTGATCTCCTTGTAGTCAATGCAAAACCATTTAGATCCATATTTCTTCTTAACAAAAAGAACAGGGGATCCCCGGGGAGAAACACTAGGGTGAATAAATCCCTTGTTACTCAATTCCTCTAGTTTTTTCTTTAGTTCCACTAATTCCACAGTGGCCATTCTATAAGGGGTATTCGATATAGGCCTTGAACCAGGAATTAAATCAATGGAAAACTCAATTTCTCGTTCGGGAGGATGTCCAGGTAAATCTTCTAGAAACACATCAATATATTCTTTCACACTAGGTATGTCCTTTATTTTAACATTCCTTTACTCACCCACAATAATTTCAGTCTTTTCCTCCCCAATAATTGAATTTAGTTGAGTGACTGGGGGTGGATCTAGATAAGAATTAAGTGGTGATGTTTTTGCTCTAAAGGTAAGGTACTCCTTATCATCATCGAGAATTGTAACCTCGTACTTCTTACAATAAATTTTTGCATCATGGTCCAAAATCCAATCCATACCAAGGATTATATCAAATTCAATCATGGTTATGATGATGAGATCAGCAGATAAAGAACATTTATATTCCCTAATGGGAACCGATTTACAAAACTTTGTTGAAATAATAATTTCCTTACATGTTTTGATTGACAACTCCCTTGTTAAGTCAAATTAAAAATATATAATTTTCATAGTAAACTGGGAAGATATGAATTAATGCGATGATCCAGAATCAAATAAAGAATTGGCTAAACTTGGGTAAACCATTAAATTACCTACCACTGCGTCTTTTGGAGCTTCAACCTCCGCATTAGATATCGCATAATCATGGCCTTGATCCCTTGGAATTTTCTGAGGTAAGTTTCCATAACACTTAGAAAATTCATTTTCATAATTCCCCTTTTATTTACAATTGTAGCATTCAACATTGACGGCCACTTTATTCCCTTTGCAATCACGAGCTTGGTGGCATTTTTCACCACACTTGTAATAGACTCCCATTTCCTTCAAGAAAGTATCGAGGTGTTTCTTCCCACATTTACTACAGGATAGATATTCAACTTTTCCTTTATTCCCCTTATTTCCATTTCTAGAGTGTTTAACAGATATCTTCTTCTCTTTCTTTGCTTTAAATTCGTATGACTTAGAGAATTCCTTTTCTGTCTTGATAGCACATGAGACAATATCTTCGTATGATGAGATGGATTGTGAGACTAATAGGTTCATATTTTATTCCTAAGGTTGTTTTTGGGCTAATTATACTTATCCAATAGAATTTGTACATGTTTTAGGGTAATTATGATAACATTTTTCCCTTAATTACCTTATTTACTTTTAACAGTGGTAAATAAAAGTAAAAAGTTACAATTCACCAAAAATTATTTACACCTTATTGAACCAAATTTTACTTACTGATATTAACTGTGTCTCTCGAATTTTTGAAATTCAACTCAAATAAGCGGTAAAATTAAGTTTTATACAAATTTAGAAATGCTCCTAGGAGGCAGGTAAAAGACGGTAGAAGTTTGATAAATTTTTATATATCTAAACTTAATATAAAATGACTCAAACAAATTATGATGAACATATATAGGTATTATGTATCTATTTTGACCTAAAATAAATTTAAATAAAATAATTAAATATTTAATTAAAAATTTGGTTTCAAATAATAACGCAGTGTTTTTCACTATTCATCAAAAATTCAAAGTTTTCAGAAAAATACAAAAAATTCACCCAAATCTAATTTTGATATTCTGAATCCAAAAATGAAGTCCATTTTGATTGATAAAATTTATAAAATTTCAAAAATTGGGTATTACTATTCATAACGGCTAGTTTGATTGGTTGTGGTGTGTTTGAACTCAAAGTTGCGTACAACACAAGCTATTGTATTATTCATAGGGAAACGTACCATGGAAGCTTGGGGTGTTACAATAGTTACTATTAAGATCTATCATCAAGAAATTTTGTGTCTGTGGGTAGAAACACATTTGATATGTGTCAAGATCTATCCTCTTAACAATTTAAAACTACTTGGAAACAAACATGATTGGTTTTTCACCAAATGATTTCATCCCATGAGACTACTAATACATCAAGGGTATTTCATTAACCGGCCACCCAAACCCATATAATTTATGTACAAAATATTCCTCATATATTAAAAACTCAATTTAAATTATAACAATGTGCCTTATCAAGTATCTGTATTAAATAAAAGATATGGATTTATTAGTAATTCCCCAGTTAATAAAATAACTGCCAAAGTGAACACCGTATGAAAAAATATTATACGATTTAGTAAAAAATAATATCCATTTAATTAGAATATGACTACTTTAGATAAATGTAATGTACAATAAAAATGATCATAATGTAGTGATTGGTTCAAGGGAAATTTAACAATCACAGAATAAATTGATATTTCCAAGATAACTTTTACCACTTGGTAATTTTAGAGTCAAAACCCTTTAGATGATATAGTCCAAAGTGAAACATAAAATACCATGAAGTATGAGTTAATGATGATATTAAATGAAAAATGGGCAGAATATACACCGTAGTAAAGGGAATTTGTGCATAATAAAAAATAATCCTCAATAGAATGTAAATTGAGACGAAATATCTTACATTGAGTCAGAATTTTCACATGGGTATTTATCTTTCTAAATAATAAAATTATTTTAATTATTTACTTTATTGATAATGGTTTCCAATTTTATTATTACTTTTACTTCACTTATTACTATGTTTTATACAATTACTTAACAATTAATTATATATCAGGTGTTTTGACTAAATTTGGTTCATGTGTTAAAAAAACTATGGTATTTCAACTATGGTCAAAAGGGGTATTTGTTAAAACATATCAAGAATAATAATCATGAAATAATTATAATATTTATACCATAATTATACTTTTAAACCCAATCATGAATTATTTTTATTAAAAATGAACCAATGTTACTATCATAGAGACGGTAGGTTGTATGTATGCATGAGTAACGTTCCCATTTGTTCAATGATAAAAATTGAAAGAAGTAAAGTAGAATTTATCTTTCCAAAATGATAATTTTATAATAAATACCATATTATTTAATCATATATACTTATATATAATTATTTTTACATCAAATGGATTCCATCATGTTGAGGAGGCGGTAGTCCACACGTCCACGAATGACGTTATCGCTTTTTCAGTGTGTGAAAGTGTAATAAATAAAATAACATATTATATTTACATAAAGGTAATTATTCCATGAATATAATACATATTTTATTTATGTCACATATTTTTCATTTAACCCATCTTTAATACACTCCATGTAATGTGTGAACATATCACATGGCTTTGAGGGGGTGGTAGTCCACGCGTCCACAAACTATCTTATTGTATTTACAAAAAATGGAAAGCATGAAGTTATGTGTTATATAAAACTTCTATAAGTATGATGAAAACATAAATATAATATATATATATATATAATATAAAAAAATTGTTTCCATCATAATTTTCAACCATGAGAGGTGGTAAATAGAAAATAAATGACATCGTTTGGCGAGGGGGTAGTCCGCCGTACACCTGAACGATAAATTCATTACCCATTTAATGAAAGTGTGTTTATGTGTAGGTTGAAACATTAATAAAAAAACATATCAATATATTTAGGATACTTATGTTATTATATAATCACACAAAAAAATACTTTAATGGTTTCATAAATAAATAAAACAAAAGGGATTGTTGAAGAATGTTACATCTTTTTCGGGTAACTCTTTTTGATTTTTACCAAAGGACTTCCTTGGATTAATTTATGCCCAAAGTGAGGCTTCAAGTTTGAGGGGAGGGATATTTTAGCTTATTTGGGAAGAGTTTTTATGATCCAAACTGTCTTATGAGGTGTAATTATGTGGGGATTGAATTCCTTTTTATAGTGTAGGGGGAGTGGCCTTCTTGTAAATATAAAAAGGTAAACACTATTGGAAGGTCTCCCTTACCTCATGTGCCAAAAAAATTAAAAATAATGAATTAATGTAAAATTATGATTTATATAAACCTCCACCACAAAAAAATGAAGTTTATTTTTATAATTTTGTTCCTTAACATCCAAGTTTCCTAACTTTTACCATTTTGGTTTTTATTAAGGTAACAAGTTTTCTAACCTAAACAATTTAAACATTAAGAATAAATTTAAGTTTGATTTATAAGAAAATATAGAAACAATTACTTATAGATATTATATAGAATTTAAAAAATAAAAAACTCATGTCTGTTGGAAATTAATTATAACAGAACCACATGTAACACGCAAAACACTACTTTAACCCAAACCATGATAATAATGTTTTCACTATTTAGGGGTCAATATGTTCATTATAAAAGATAAATTGGACCATAAATAGACCATATTTTATATTTTTTAATATTTTAATAATAAATTGGAATAATATAGGATTTTTAGTAAATTTTAATTCTTTAAATAAAATAAAATTTATTTTAAAATGTCGTTAATGAAAATTTAAACATTATTTACTTAATTTAAATTTAAAAAATTTCATGAAAATGATTTAATTAAAATATATGTAACATGACATATGAAACTAAAAAAATAACAAAACATAGTAATTCACTTAATTTTCTTCACTTTTAATATTTTTAGTATTGTTTATTTTATTTGATTATTAACTAAATAATCATTGTGTTGGCATTTCTTAAGAATGTAATGTAATTATACCATCTCTAAACTTTAATGTTAAATTATCATGATAAAAAAAGATCATTTAACTTTAAAAATAATGTTTATAACCTAAAATATATATCTTATTCTATACTCCAAATATTTATAGGAATTAAAAGCAATGAAGGTATATTTTTGGCCTTTTCACTATTATAAATACTATCTATACCAAAACACCTATACCAATGGTTTTCATAATCCTTTGGTATAGTGATCCTTAGAGATAGGTTTCCCAATGATTTCATAAAACCTTTGGGATAGGACCACCCTATCCCAATAGTTTCTTCATACTATTGGGATAAGTTCCATTCTATCAAGGGATCGCAACGATTTTTTTAAAACCATTGGGTTGTTTTATCCCAAATATTCTGCACTCCTATAGAATATTTCCACCCATGTGTTTCCCTAAACCAAAGATCCCTTATTCCTTGTCCTATGAACAATTCTTCCCAATAGACGATCCATCATTGATTCAATCCCTTTTTTATTGTTCCACTTCAAATTTGTATATTCTAACATAGCTATAATGTTTTGCCTCCATTTTTTTTTGTTTTTATTTTCCCTAAAAGATAGATCCTCTCTTCTTCCCAGTGTGAAAACCATTATTCCCAAAAAGGGAATGATATTCAAGTCATCTTTTTTTCTTCCACTTCAATTAGTAAGCTCTAAACAATTTATATGTTCTACATCAATTTATTTTTCCTTTTTTCAGTTGTATTGATTTAAAGATAGGGTTGTTTTGTGTTTTGTGTTTTCATCAAGAATTTTGGTTCTTGATGATTTATTTGCGGGTGTTTTCTAATATTTAAATTATATTAAAATTTATTTAGAATTATAGAAAAAGATCAGTGCCATGTCGTGTGTGCAGTAAAAAATCAAATAGTCATTGGGTCACTGGGAACTCAATGAGGGGTCGAATGGAGGGTTTCTCCCAAGTTGACCACTAGGTACTGAGTGTCAGTGTACTATGTATATGGTATCCCAAATTTTTCTAGCTTTTAAGATTATCTTATTATTTTAGGATATTGAATGAGATTCATCCCATTATAGTGGTAGGGTTTTCTCTAGATTTACTAGGGTAGATGGTCCCTTTAATTTTCTCTAAACATATATTCATTTTTATTCTTGTAATGATGGTAAAATAGAGAATGTGGGTTTTTTATAATAAATTGAGTCAATATGGCCTAGGATTTCGAGTATGAGTAATTGATACTCCTTATAAAAATAAAACATAAGTTCATTCTCATAAATCATTATTCTAGTTGTGTTCTATAGTTATGTTACATCGTGGGGGGATACCTATAATTGGAATTAGGACTCATAGAGGGTTCATGTCCCTAAATTGGGTCTTATATCACCTTTAGAGGTAAAAAATATGGTGTTTGTAGATTCTATCTTGATTAAAAAATAATTTCATTTGATGTTTTAATAGTTTCTATAGGATAATAAAGAATAAGAGAACCCAAGGTGTTTAAATTAGTTTGGATTCTAAAGATCTTACATAAACTCTTCAAATTCTAATCCCAAATATATAAATATCAACTATAGAAACTTCACTTTTGAAAGAGAGTGAAAACTCTTTATAACCTTTCATTTTCAAACCAGGAGGCACAAACCCAAATAAACATGGATCATAATTAAAAAATATGGGTGAAGTATATAAGCATAACATATGACATAAGTCATCTTAATATAGTGGTAGTAGTTAGTGGAAGATGTTGTGGAGTGATGCAGTAATGATTCAAAATTTATTTAATGATATATATATATGATATATTTTTATTAAAATATAGATTTAATTTTTTTCACTATAATACTTGTTAAATCATGATAATATTATTTTTTATACATGTTTTTACATTTTCGGTTTTATTGTGAAATTAGTGAGAGAAAATTTGGTGTTAATAGGGGTTGGTTCATAGCTATAATATAAGGACATAATCAACCAATATGGTCATTATACAATGATTTTCCTAACATTCACTAGGTTTTACATAATATCTCAATTTATTTCTTTATAATAACCCACTAAATAAACTAAATTGAAATGAACTAATCAGACCCTAAGAAAACAAAATTGTACCAAACCAACCAAACTAGTCTTGAAATTAAATGAACTGAACCTATAAACACTTTATACTGAAACCCAATAAAACTAACAAATACTATCTATATCATAACAAAACTGGATTTAAAAAACCAATTTAATTTAGTTGAAAAGACTTGATTTTCCCCATGTAGACTTCAGTAGACCCAAACAACACTAAACTACATCAAACTGAACTAAAAAAAGTGAACTACATTGAACCTAACTAAAATAAATTCAATAGTAATGATAAAAAATGAACTATATTGAAAAATATTTAAAAAAATCCTAATAGGCATACACCGACCCAATCCAAATAAAATAACCAAACCCAACCAATACCATGGTATTATATTTAAAATTTAATTTAATATCATGGTTATATAATTATAGTATTTTGTTATATATATAGTATTTTGTTCTATTTCATATTATGATTCTCATATAGAGTAGTGTGTCAGTTCTGGTTTTATATAAAGTGAAAAATTGTCATTTATTTAAATATATTTTTTATTAAACTTCAATATTTTTTAATTTATTTCACAAAATAACGTATAATATTTTTTGATATAATGGAAAGAAGTTGGATTAATGAAACCAATCAGATCTCAAGAAATTTTCAAAAGAATTTGGAGATATTTTTATATTCTTCATTTGATAATGCTTCAAATAGTGGTAACATACACTGCCCATGTTATAATTTTGTTGGAAGTCCTTGGTTGAGTCGTGAAGAAGTTTTCTAACATATAACAAAATATGATTTTCAATCAAACTACTATGTGTGGTATCACAACGTGGAGAAAATGGAATCTCAAAATGCTAATGATCCAAATCAAAGGAATATATTGGAGAATTTTTTATATGACTAGTTTCCATTTATTCATCATCATGAGAAGGAAAGGATGTCAACCCAAGAAGACTTAGATTTGAGCACACCAGATTTGTTTAATGAAAATGATGATGTTGACAGGGTAAAAATTTGATTGATGTCATAACGACTCCAGTATATCAGTAATGTGGTAAAATGAAAAGGATATAATTTTTAATCTGATTTTTTTCATGAGAAAACCATGTATGAGATTTCTAATACTTCCATCAATTATTTTCTTGCTTTATTGAAGGAATTAATTACATATGATATAGATATTCCCTTACACCACTAAATAGAATGAAAGTTAGTTGAAGAACTTGGATTTTCAAAAAACAAAATTCATGATTTCTTGAAAGATTTCAACTTATTCTGGGAGGAAAATACTAAATGAAATGATTTAATAAAATGTTCCACATCTCAATATAATCCAAAAGTTGATAGAACACCATCCCATGTGCCATAGAAAGTAATGTGGCACATTCCATTGATCCCCACACTCTAGAATCTTTTCATTTCTGATAAAATATCAATAAAATATGATGGTATGATACTGAGAGAAATAATGATGATGATGAGTTGGTTCACCCTTTAGATTTATTTACATGGTATTGATTTTATTCTCTATATCTTGATTTTATAGCTAACATGCGTAATGTGAGGTCAGGTCTTTCATATGATGGTTTTAATCTGTTTGGGAAGATGCTTACTTTGCACATCACATGGCTGATTTTCATACACATTTATAACCTTCCCTCATGTTTTTATATGAAAAAACATTTCAATTTCATGTGTATACTCATATATGGCCCTTCTGATCCTATAAATTATATAGATATATATATAAACCCTTCAATAAAAGAGTTTAAACATATTTGGGTTGTGGGTGTGCTCACATATGATGCATGTTCGAAAGACATATTTCATATGTGTGTTGCGTTTATGTGGACGGTCAATGATTTTCCTACTTATGTAATAATGGCTGGATGGATCATTAAGGTAAAACTATCATGTCATGTTTTTATGAAGAATAGACATTCTATAAGACTGAAATATCATCATTGTTTTATTTTTATGGGACATCAACGATTCTTTCCAATAGGACATCCATATATAAATAATCATCGAAGATTTGACAATACCATTGAGGATGATGATCCACCTCAACATATGTCTAGAATTGATGTGCTTAATTAATTTAAATATTTTATTTTTTTCATTTGGGAAGGGACAAATGAAATCTAAAAAGAGGAAGAATGTTTCCAATGAAGCCTATTACAATTGGAATAAAAGGAGTATCTTCTTTGGGTTACCTTATTGGTCAACCAATTTGTTACTCCATTTCTTATACATAATTCACATTGAAAATAATATATGATAAATGTTTCTTTCAATTCTTTTAAATTTAAATATAAAGAAAAAAGATGATTTAAGATATCAGTGTTACTTGGTGGATTGGGGGATCAGACCAGAATTGCGTCATGTGTGTATCAATGAAAATAAATGGAAAGTTCCATGTGCTTCTTATGTGATGACACATATAGAAAAAAATGAATTTCTGGAAGTACTAGTGACTATTAATGTTCCTGATGTCTATTCAAGGAATATATAAAAACAGGTCAATATAAGAGAGTTGAAGCTAAAATATTTGAGGACTCTTGATTATCACGTCCTTCTGCATGAGTTGATTCCAATAGTAATCAATATAATTTTTTCAAATAATGAAAGGGTGTTAGTTATTTTATTGTTCCATTTGTTTAGATAAATTTTTATTAAGAAGTTGTCTAAGTATTTATTGAAAAAAATATTGGCAGAGACACCATCAATTTTGTGTGAGTTAGAGAAAATATTTCCTCCGTTATTTTTCAAATGCATGTAGCATTTGACTATCTATATTCGGACCAAAATACTTCTCAGAGTACATATTGACTTCCATTGGATGTATCCAATTGAAATATATATGTAAACCATGAAATATTATATTTGGAATATGAATCATATTAAAGGTTCTACCGTGAACGGTTACTTGGCTCAAGAATGTGTGGATTTCTACTCAATTTATTTTTATGATCTTATTATGAGAATGAACAGAAAGATGAGAAATGAAGATAAAAAGTATAAGAAAATTGAACCCAATTTTTTATCACTTTCTCAAATTGGATGAATTCCTAGATCATATACATTGATGACACTAATCCTTGAAGAGCGTGAGATGGAACATCGCAGAGGGTTGTTCGACTAGTATTTCTTCGATGACTAAATCAAGTAAATAAATTTAACATGTATATATAACCTCATCTCTTATAATTTTACATATATGTTAAACTATTTCTATTTTTATCTACAGGGAACATAAATGAAAGATAAATAGAAAGAATTGTTCATTATATTTGGGAAAGAGAGATATTTTTCATAGAAAAGAGTTTTTTCCTTGGTTGAAATTGAAGGTAGAAATATTGTCGTAATAAACTAATAAAATCAATATTTAATTATGTTTAATATTTTTTATATCAAAGGTATTGAGTTTTCCTACTGACTATGTCTCTGAGGAAATAAGAGATTTGGCTTTTCGTTCTAATATCATGGTTTGTAAATGTAAATCAATTATGATCGATGGGTACAGATTTATTATCACTAAACAATAAAATAACATGAGAAACTATTATGATAGTGTTATGATAACTTCCACAAAAAACTCTTATGCCATTACATTAGATAATAGAACTCAATTTTAAAATGTAACTTATTATGGAGTCATTTAAAAATTAATAATATTTTATTATTACTCTCATGGTTGAGTCACTATGATGAAATTTTAGTGGTTTTATTCGATGATGAGTAAGGGCACATTTATGATGATGACGGATTTAGAGTTATTGACATGACTCTCACTCTTGCTACTAATGAACCATATGTATTGGCATCAATGATGAAACATGTTTTTTATGTCAAATATCATATTCAACCTAAATTTGGTTTCATTATTGATGTAATTCCAAGATATGTTTTTGATGATGGTGATGATGGAATTTGAACCATATCTATTTCCATTAGCCCCAATCCATTTATTACTTATAATGACTCCAATATCTCAATTGTCAGATTTGATTGTGAACCCAAAGTTGCAGCGGGAAATATATAGAATCATTCATCTGTGTTCTCATTCTTTTGGTTTAGCTTGACTTAGGTTGTTTAGGTCGGTACTATTAAAAATGATTTAATATTGATTACAAATATTTTGTATCTAATGTGACCTTAATGTGAATTTTTAATATTTATTGGTTAATTTTTTATTTTATTTTCATTTTCTAATATGGAATTGAAATATATTCAAACCTAAGAAACCAAACACAAATAAAATAATTAAATTGGAATAAAAAACAAGACGGATTGAATTTGACATATTAAACATATTGATATGAAAATAAAAACGAATTAAAATTATGACCTAACCAAAAAAAGAGCTAAATTACCTAACCCAAAATATGAACTAAATGACCTAAGACAAATAAGTCATGTCTCTTATTTTTTGTTTTTTGGGTAACACATTATTTATCCTTTTATAATTACATCCATATTTGTTTTCAAATGTAAGAAATGAAACCTATTGAGGAGATGCAAAGAAAAGGGATGACAAACAAAAACCACTGAATGACTAAGATGGGAATTCCTCCATTAGAGTCTGTTGTGAGTATTTTATTTAAAATATATATATCAATAACATATAATGGCATGTGATTAATTTTTTTTAAAATTCTATGTAGGATACACCACTTAAGGCTCTAGTAATTCAACGAGAAGCCTGTTAGTGGTCTCAGTACTCAGGATGGTGGTACGAGGGGGAGGTACAAGAGCTAGGCACTCCAGTCGGCATACCTAATTATACCCTACACCTCCCACTAACATATCGTCTACCACATATTCAGATCCCATAGTGTCATTAGGGACACATGGTATATTTTGGACTCCCGTGTTTTTACCAACCTTTACATATGAGCCTCTTCACCCATCTTTGCCGTATCTGATGATGATTCTCACTCCTCATCCATATCATGCATTTTTTTCAGCCATTCATGCCATCTTCTTTTTCTTCTACTTTATTCTCTATGAGATTCTACATTCCTTCTTCAACTCCTGATCTGACATAGTTTGTGCCTGAGAATAATACATTGGGACCTACTCCACCTGTATAGGGTGATGTTTCTTCAGTTCTTCTGGATCCTATAGCACCAATTTATCATAAGACCGTAGGTATATTTATAGAAACCTAATAAATTTTTTTACCATAATTGTTGGTTGAAGTATGAAACTTAAGAGGGGATTTAATTGAGTTCCTATCAAAATTTATACTAAAAACCATATTTAAAAAAAAATCCCCCAATTTAAATTATAAACAGCCCATTTAACCGAAGTAGAAAATTTATAAGAGTTTTTAATGTTCAATTAATTTCTCAAAAGATTGATTAATTCTAATTTGCAAAAATTAAAAAGATTAATATAACTTTTGAATTTAATTTACTAAATAAAAAATAATTATAAAAAACTATCTAAGATTAACTATAAAAGTAAAATTCAGTTTTATGAAATATCTGTGAAAAAACAGAAAAGTAAATTTGAAAAAAAAAATAATGGATAAAATAATAGGTTCACTCTCATGAAGAGACTTAATCCTGTCCACTTAGTGATCAACTTCCACCAAAAAGTTTATATTAATAAACATGATTCATCCCCTAGATCGGAGTCCACAATAGCATACAAAGATGTTCAGGTCAAAAAGACCTCTACCATAGTTATTCATGGGAAATAAAATACAATTAGGTCACACAAGCACCTCTTCCATAGTTATACATGGGAGAGAATGATGTAGAAATATTACTGAGTGAGAATATCTTATATCCTCTGGCTTAGCATGGGATATAGTGTGTGATTATAAAACAGACACACACGCTACTCCAAAAGTAGTAAAAAATTTACACAATAGATTAAAAAAATGAGAGATGGTTTAGAATGCTCTAAATGATGTTCTTGATGCTTCTATACTTCTTAGATGTAGCAGATGTGAAGCTCGAGTCCAATTTTTAAAATAGACACCCAAAGAAGTATCATGGAAACTATGTGTTCTGGTTTTTAGGAATAGATGAAATTTTCTTTGAAGGTCCTCTTCATAATGGTTTGTTGCTATAAGAATGTTGAGACTTTGGTTCTCATAAAATCCTTATTGTTCACAATTATCAAGGATAAGTGTTCGTTATGTTTTCTTCTTGCTCTCAATTTTTAGGTTCACTTGATATATCACACCTTTTTTTTCTCGAGTAATTTCTTTTTATATTATTTCAAGGGTTGAAAATAGGCATGAATCTTAACATTAGGGATTCCTCATACCTAATATCGTTCGTTGACAATGTCTGAAAAATAATGGCAAGTTCATTAATATAATAAGCAGTAATGAGTTTAATTAATATGACCATTATAATTGATTTTGAATTTAAGAGTAAATAAAATTTTCTAAGTATTGAATGATAAGTCATTCTATCGTTGACTCCTATAAATGATTACTTCTATCAGTGACTCCTTATGTTTTTTACTCCCTCTATAGATGACTCGTTCTATCGGTGACACAATGTTTCTGTACATTAGTGCATCGGTGTCACATACTATCAGTGAATTGTTATGTTAGTGACTCAAACTATTAGTGACTTGGTCTTATATTTATCGATGATTTGTTAATTCTATTGGTGAGACTTTTTTTCTATTAGTGATTTTTTATGTTGGTGATTCATTTGTTCTGTCAATGAGTCATTTTATCGATGAGTCGTTTGTTCTATCGGTGAGTCGTTTGTTCTGTTGGTGACTCATCTATGTTATCGGTGACACATCTGTTCTGTCGGTGACTCAGTCTTATATTTTTCATTTTATCATTATGTGACTTAACTGTTGTTGACTCATACTTATTCATTTTTTCTATTTACTTTAATTATATTATAAACATAAAAAGAATATTTTATACTTATAATTGAACATAGATAAAAATAATTAAACATTTTTGAACTTAACTAACCATAATTTAACATACATGAACATTATTGGACATGATTTGTAATTATTAAAACTAGAGAGGGCCATCAATATCCCCCTTTTGATGATCAAAAATCATGACATTATAAAGTACAATCAGTTGATTCATAATGATCAAAGTAGGTATTATGCTTACTATCTCCATAGTTAAACTAATGCATAATGCTAAAATTCTTCTTATTTTCTCCCCCTTTTAGGATTATCAAAATGAGTAAATGCAGTAAGGAATAAAGTTCAAAGATTAAAATAAATAATCATAGAATGTAAAGATACTATATTTCATTGGAAATGAAAATTACAATGGAGATTAAAGTGATAATGTACAATAAATTAGTATAACAAATCATACCTATCAAAAAATTGATCGAAACTACTTTTTCTTTTTCAAAAATGGGTTAATCATTGTCTTTCCCTTATCAAAATTTGTAAGGATAGGATCAAAATATTTAAAGGTAGTTGCTGGAGGTTTAGAATAAATTATAAGAGAGCGTAAAGAAACTCCAATAAGGACTGAAAGGGCCAAGATGGGACTAATGGAGGAAGGAGGTCCAGTAAGTTACCTAAAAATTATAGGATGAATCTATATGAAATCTTGAGTAGGATTCATTGTCAAAGAACGAATGATGGAAGAAGTAGTGCTAGAAGGTTCTATATGTGGTTTGATAGGATTGGCAGGAGGCACAACAATCATAGTACTCTAGACATGTAGATAAGTCTTGATAAGGTTGATGAGATCCAGGATTATCTATCCACCATTCTACATAGCCTTTGTGAAATATTCCTTATTTTTAATAACTATGAAATTATAGGAGTAAACTCTTTATGAAACTTTACTTGATCTTTGAAGGCATGGGTTATTGGAGGGACTCTCAGGTTCTCAAGTAAGTTCTTGAAGTTACTGTCTAACTGATGCTTTGTGCATATCCTCTTGAAGTAAAAAATCCACTTTCTTAGTGATTTCCTCTTGAGAAATTGTAGCCTGGTTAGAATAAAATATAACCATATCATAGATATGATCATTGTTCTGTCATATTTTTTAGAGAATTTACTGATCATTTCCACCCATCATGGTTCTCATCTCTTCTCTAATGACAGTCATGACCATCTCTATGTTTGGTGAGTGAGACATAGGAGCTACTGAGCTAGATTCCCCTTGCACAATGTCTCTCACATCATGCCTTAGATGAGTCAATCTTTCACTATCCAAACAAACTATTAATGACTGAATTCCTCCCTTACCATGGTTTGAATCTCCTCATTGTCTGATGAATTAATAGGAGGAACATAGTGAGGTGGATCCATAGATGATGAGTCCCAATTCACTACATCCTTGACTACTGACTTCAGAAGGTCCAAATCTAGATTTTAAGTAGCATCCTCAACATGGTATTTAGGAGATATTCCATGAAAACACATATCTTGGACTACAATGGCTTTGTATTAATTGAGAATTTGGATAACAACAGCTACAAGATTTACCATTTCATCACGCACCTCATGAATAGTTGTCTAAAAATCTTCTAGAACTAATACCAACTAAGGTTTGAGCATGGAAACAACTATTTTTATAAGCAATAATGCATCATTTTCACTAATGTGTGCTATAGGTGCAAGTTGATCTTGAGGGACAGATCTCATAACAGCTAACATTTTTTCCTTAAAACTTTCAAAATCTTATTTTTTGACATAGTCACCAAGCACTGAAATCACTAAGGGTATAGAATTAGAATCATATGAAACTACTGGAGGTTCCTTAACTATCTATCCTCTTGAAACATCTATCATCTCCTCATAAACATAATTTGGATAATCCAAACCAAGAGAAATATAATTGGGGTGTTTTTCACACTCAGATAACAAAGAACCATCCATAGAAGTGAGTGTATCGACTCTCACAGTCTTAGCTTGAGGATCCCCCTCAATTTGATCTCTCCTGATTTGTTTCTCCCCCTCAACATGATGTCTCCTTCTAAAATAAACCAAATGAGGTACTGGGCCTAGCAGTGCTCTATCTTCATTACCAACCTTAACTACTTATTCTACCTCAACACCAACTTTTGTAGGACCAAAAGGTTTAATAATCTATTCATGATTCTCAGGATTAGCTAGTTCTATATTGGAACCTTGATCATCACCAGGATGATGAGAACCACTGTCACTTTAACCACTTTCATCACTTTTATTATTAGGTTAATCTCTTTCTTCCTCACTATCAAAGCCACTTCCACTACCATTTTCTTCTTCTTCTATGTCTAATTTATGTTCTTCTTCAGATTCCACTTCTGAATCATTTGATATTCTTTCATATTCCACACTACCCAACTTCTCGGTCTCGTCATTATCATCATCAACCAAAATAGGTTCCTTTGATGGTAGAGCTAGAGGTGGACTGGCTTGACCATATGAAATAACCCTTGTACTTTCAACAATATTTGGGTCACTCTTATCATATATAGGATACCCTTATTCTCTAGAAGATTAATTGTCCTCTTCATCAGAATAAACAACCCCATCATATAGTCTTAGACCTGGATCTATCACATCTCTCAACCTAGTAGGATGCTCAACAAGATTGAAATTTTTATATAGATTCTCATTATCTTCAACCCACTCCCTCTTATAGGGATTCTAGTTTATCTTCATTCTATATAAAATATCCTTACTTAGGTAGATACCAATACAAGAAAAAATTATCTCTTCATTCTCACCTACATAGCCTCCTTCCTTTATTATAGTACATATCGTCCTTGTACAGAACAAAGAATTAGTCTTACAACATGGATTTATCATTTAACTGGTATGGTCTATAAAATACCAATACAGATTCACATTATTACCTTTCTTTAGTCAATACACTATATGTACATCCTAATATTTCAGTGAGGAAAATCCCCCTTTCCTAGGACAAAACTAGTGTTGGATAAACATAAACAAAAGTCTACTTTCTCCATCCAACTCTAAATATATAGGTATTTTGTGTACTTCATTACCAGTAATCTCCCTTAAATCTATCTCATAAAAAAACAAATCACTTTTGGGTGGACTACTTCCATGGTATTCATCAAAGACTCCTTCATATAATACATTGAGTCATTCTTCCCAATTTCTAAAGAAAAATACAATATCCTTCCTTCACTACTGATTTTATCCAATACAGCTCACTACCTACTAGCATAAACTAGGCATAAAGTTAAAACCCATGTATAATCTTGGGAAAATACATCCTTTATTTATTTGAGAACCAATCTAGCCACCCTTAAGTTTTCAACACTCTTAACAGAAGATACTTACTAGCTAATAACCATTTGGAGAACACTTTATTCTCTAGAATTACCACATGATTTTCAAGACCTCGATTAACATTTTTATATCTGCTTGAATATATTTTCTACATATTAGAAGGTTTTGATTCATATTCAAATTTCTGAATACACACTTTTCTCTAACCATTCTAAAGTTTTGGTTGAAGATAGGAAGGTGAAATGTCTATGGTTAAAGAGAGAAAGGGTAAGAGTGTAAAAGTGGAAGTATGAGAGTAAGAAATAGGATGGATCAACACAATTTTATCATTTAGGGATTTATAAGTCATAAATTGAGTAAAATGGGTAAAAATAAAATGAAATAAACAAAACTGCATCATTTGGGTAAAATAAAATAGATACAGAAAGTGGGTTCCATCGGTGTGTGGCCAACAGTGAGACATTAATGTCAGTGTCAGCAATAAATCGTTGGTTTGACCCTATCGGTGTCGGCATGACATTATCAGCCTGACATTGTTCATGTTGACATGACATTTTTAGTGTTAGTGAGTCAATGGTGTCGGTGAGACATCAGTGTCAGTATCAGTGAGACAACTGTCTATGAGACACTGTTTGTGTCGGTATGACATTGTCAACATGACATTGTCAATGTCTGTGAGAAATCACCAGTTTTTCCTATTAGTGTGACACCCATACTTAGTTTTAACACAGATTTATTGATAGTAGGTCCTTAAAAGTTAATCATTCCTAATTCAGGTGTAATGTAACTCATCCTATCAGAGTTCAATGGCTTAGTGAATATATCAACAAGCTGATGTTCTGTACCAATAAATTCTAGAGTTATATCACCTTTTTGAAAATGATCTCTCAAAAAGTGATGTCTTACATAAATATGTTTTATTCTATAATGATAAACTGGGTTCTTTGATATCTTGATATCACTCATATTATCACAATTTATAGGGACATGTCTAACTTGATATCCATAATCTAGTAAGGTGTGTTTAATCCACAAAATTTGATCACAATACCTAGTAGAATCTATGTATTCAACTTTAGCAATAGATAAGGCAACATAATTTTGTTTTTTAACTACAAAATGATACTAGAAAGTTTCCAAAAAAGAAATATGTTCCAAACATGATTTTTCATTCTAACTTAAAACCACCAAAATCATCATCATAAAAACTAACTATATTAAAATTAAATCTTCTATGATAGAATAATCCTAAGTTTATAGTATACTTGAGGTATTTAAAAATTATTTTAAGAGCATTTAAATGAGATTATTTAAAATTATCTTGAAAATTTGCACACATACACACTCTGAACATGATGTCATGATTACTAGTAGTCAGTTAGATTAGACTCTTAATCATTCCTCTGTAAGTAGTTTGATCAACATATATACCATTTTCATCAAGATCCAACTTATAGGTGGTACTCATTGGAGTATAACTACTTTTTGTTCTATCAAATCCAAACCTTTTTAAATGATCTTTAGTATATTTACTTTGATTTAAAATAATACCTTATTTATTTTGAAAATTTTGAATTCCAATAGAGAATTTGAGTTCTCCCATTAAACTCATTTCAAATTCACTTTGCATCATTTTGGAAAAATCAATACATAAAGAATTCATTGAAGATCGAAAAATAATATCATCAACATATATTTAAAATACTAAAATATCTTTAGAAATTTTTTTTATAAAGAGAGTATGATCAGTTATACCTTTTTAAAAACATTTATAAATAAGAAAAGTGTTGACCATATCATACCAAGATCTTAGAGCATGTTTTAAACCATAACATCCTTTGTTAACTTAAAAACATGATTTGTAAAATGAGGGTTTCTAAAACCAGTGGGTTTTTCAAAAAAACATCATCATATATATACCCATTTTTAATAAAATTTTGACATCCAATTGATTTAGTTTAAAATTTGGATGAGCTATATGTGATAGCAGGATTCTAATGGCTTCAATTATAACAACTGGTGCAAAGGTTTATTCATAGTCAATACCTTATTTTTGACTACATCCTTGTGCAACCAATCTATCCTTATTTCTCAAAATTGTGTCTGCTTCATCTAATATGTTTCTAAAGACCCATTTAGTACCTATGGTCAAAGTGTTTTTAGGTCTATCCACTAGTTTCCAAAATTTATTTCTTTCAAAATGATTCAACTCTTCTTGCATATCCATCACCCAAAATTCATCGTTAATTTGATCATTGATATTTTTAGGTTCAAGCTATGATAAGAAAGTTTGATGTTTAACCTAGTTCCTAAGAGAAGCACTACTTTGCGTTCCTTTATCTAAGTTTCCAACTATAGTATCTAAGGGATAGTGTAAGAACCCGAATCTTCATTTTAGGTATGTTTTCCTTTTTCTGGAGTTTTTGACAAAAATAAGGATTCTGGAAATTTTTTAAGTACACACCGTGTACTTCCTAAATACATTCTGTGTACTCTTTTCCTGCTTGAAACCGTGTGTTGGCCATGTCTAGACCACACACATGGTGTGTAGGGGTGACGTGGAGGCCGATTTTGGAAAAGTATGGAAAAACCCATTACACGTCGTGTACTTTAAAAAATACACGCCGTGTACTTTTCTTTTTTTCACTAAATGGGGCGGGGTCGCGCCTCATCGTCATAAATGTCTTCGTCTAGGTCTAGTTCGACCGAGAGACATCGTATGGCCACAAAACATCTCTCTATTCCCGAGCCTCCATCCATTCTCCGATTTGATATCTTTCGATTGTGTTAGAAGCGCAGCGGTGAGTTCTTCCTTCTGCTTGAGCCTTGTTTTCCAATTCTTCCTCCTTCTCTAGTTATCTAAGGTTGAATGTTTTGTGTGTTTTCACAGATATGTGACATTCTATGGAGAATCAGTCATTGTGGTTCAAGTATATCGATATCCTGGGATCGAGGTAGGTGGTATGTGCCTTTTCATTCAAAGTCTTTGAGTTTTATGTGAAAATTCCACCAATACCCATGAACGGGGTATTGTGTGTTTACCTTTTTTCCCTTATTGTTTTCATTCCTTTCTTGTATGCTTGTTTAGAGGTAATTTATCATGATAAAGGATATTTTGGTTGTGATTGGATGTTTTTCCCATGATTTTCTCTATTTATGACCTTTGGGTCATGTTAGCCTTTGGTCGTTATGACTGTTGCCATGCCTTGTGTCTATAGGATTGAGTGTTTTGCATTACATGCTTGTTGACTTGTAGACTATTATCCAAGAAGCTCTATTGGTGTACTTTTGCCTTATAGAATTATTATGCACTGACTGGCACAGGGCTGAGGGAACCTGGTGCTATAGACTATAAGGGATAGACCGAGTGTACTTCCCAGAGAGTCATTGACATTATAGACTACATGAGGGTAGACCGAGTGAGATTACTCAGTGAGTCTTAGACATTATAGGCCACAGGGGATGGACCGAGTGAGCTTCCCAGAGTGCCTTCAGATATTATATACTATAGTAGGGTAGACCGAGTGAGCTTCCTCGGAGAGTCTTACCCTGTTTGATTTCTTTAAGAACCTTCCCAGGCCAGAAGAGGAATTGACCAAGTGAGCTTCCTCAGAGAGTCTGTGGTATATCTGAAGCTATAGGTGGAATTGACCGAGATAGCTTCCTCAGAGAGCCTATATACCTTGGGGATAAGAGGTTTAGACCGCGTGATCTTCCTCATAGAGTCCCTGACTACCCTATACTATAAGGGGAATTGACCAAGTGCACTTCCCCAGAGAGTCTAATAAAATCATATGACCTAGCCAGAGGGGTTAGGCTAAGTGCACTGCCTAGAGGGTTGTGGTACTTCTTCGATAGGACCATAGGGGATGGTTGTGTGTACTTCACAAAGGGTTTTCTTGGTTTATAGTTGTTTGCTTCACTGATTTTATTTGTTGTGTATTGATTATTGTTGTGTATAGTCCTAATTTAATGCTTACTGTCTACTACCTACTGCTTATCTGTTGTTGTTTACTGGTTATTGAACTTTTACCTGCCATATACTCACTGATTGTTAGGCACAGATCTTCAGGTGGTTTCATACTAGGATTTTATCTCACACCCTATTTGGGTCATGCTTTTGGGCCCAAGTAGACTATGTTGTTGTAGGTATGGACAAGGGTAAGAACCCTTCGACTTCTGGTACTTGATTGCTTGGAGCAGGAGAGCATGGGACCAAGCTTTGGCTTTTGATGCTGAGGAGCTATTTTAGTTTCTTTTGTACTTGTTTTAGTACCATGGTGTTTTCAGAATTGTGACTTGTTTGGATTCTTTCCTAGAGTTGTATTTTTCATCATTCCATATATACATATGTGCTCCAGTTCGTTGATTTAGTCTTCTGTTGTTTGTTATTGTTGTTTAGTTAATGCTTTCGCTATTGCATGTTTATTACTTCTGTTGTGTACTCTACCAATGAGGGCATAGTTTCCCCACTATCACACCCAAGGCCCTCGCTGCTAGTCAGCAGCCTCAGGCGTTTGGGAAAATGCGCTTGAGACCATGTGACCAACCGGTTACGGGGCGCCTCTGGGTGGCTTCCGGAACCGGGATGTTACAAAGTGGTATCAGAGGGAGGTTTTGATCCTCCGACCTCTTAAGCCATTAACATGGGCGTGTTGTCCCCATACACGACATGTAGTCGTGTTTTGTAAAACATGATAGTTTCTTCCCCCTGTTCCCATTTTATACTCCTATGTTTTCAGTCTTTGTTAATCCTGATCTAAGGTGTGCTTTTGATATTTTAGAGTTATGCCTCAGAGATGTCCTCTGGTTTTACGTCAGTTGTCAGACAGTGATCAGACACCGGATATGGCCGATCAGGGACCTCCTGCAGATCCTCCTGTTGTGCCAGCGTTGGCACCAGCAGTTATACCCATCGTAGGCATCGATGCGTAGTTTAGGGAGGACTTCCTGAGGATGATGCAGAACATTCAGGGAGCACCGCCTCTTGCCCCGTCGATGGCTGAGTTGATGCGGGTTTTCCAGCAGTAGCATCCTCCTACTTTTTCAGGGGGTGGAGGACCCTAGGCTACAGAGTCATTGATAGAGGCCGCACTGACCATATTTGAGCACCTAGAGATCCCTTTGGAGAAAAGGGTAAAGCTAGATACTTATATGCTCCGGGACACTGCCAAGAGATGGTGGGAGGTGATCTCATGGTTAGGGCGTCAGCAAGATATGTCTTGGGATCAGTTTTGACGCACCTTCTATGACTACTTCTATCCAGAGACCCTGAGGGCCGACCGAGCCCCGGTGTTTATGAGTGTCCATTAGGGTACTCTTTTTGTTATAGAGTACTCGTCTCGTTTCACTAAGCTTCAGCATTTCACACCGATCCCAGCAGGTGATGAGTTGTTCCTTGCTAGGAAGTTTGAGGATGGGCTTAGGGAGGAGATCCGTTTGTAGGTGAATATCTTCCAGTTGACTTCTATATCCTCCATCATCAACCAGGCACTGATTACTGAGTGCAATCTGAGGGATTCTGGAGCAGTGAGCTAGGGTGTTTCGATATCCAGGGCTAGTTTTCCTCCTACGGACAGTAGGAAGCATCGCATAGAGTCTTCTCGAGGAGATCATGGTTAGCGGGATGCGTCTTTTGGAAGCCAGGTTGTATGCTACTAGTGCGGTAAGATCGGGCATATTAGGCCTCAGTGACAGAGGGATCTGATGGAGTGCCGGTCTTGCGGCAAGATGGGTCATCTACATCGTTTCTATCACATCCTCTCACCTTCAGCTGGTGGTAGGGATTCCTCTATGACCTCGCATTCAGGAGATGCTTCACCAGTTTCCCACCATTCTAGGAACTGGAGTTCTTCCGATCATTCAGGCTGAGGTTTAGGTTGTGGCCGTGGTGGTCAGTCACCAGGTCATCAGCGACAGTAGGGTGGATCAGCTCAGAGCGGTCATCCAGGGGCACAAGGCCGCCGTGCAGGCTAGTCTTTCACTGTGGAGAAGACCTATCAGGAGAAGGATCCTGGCCCTTCCACAGTTCGAGGAACGATGCCTCAGTTTTATCTTCATCTCTTTTTGATACTGGTACTTCCCATAGATTTATCCCTGTTGCTATTGTGGAGAGCCTTGGGATCTGTATCTTTTTGTCTGTCGACTTGTTGACTCTAGACATGCCGTTGGGATGGAGGACATCTAGCGTACATCGGTGCAGAGAGTTCCCTATTGAGGATGCAGTTTCTAATTTCTTATGGTACCTCTATGTCCTAGAGATGATGGGCTATGACGTCATTCTCGGTATGGACTGGTTGGTTCCCTTCCAGGCATTCGTCGATTGCTATCATCGCAAGGTGAGTTTCTTATCACCAGAGGGCGGATCCTTCCTTTTTAGAGGCGATTGGGATGTCCAGGTAGGTAGATCTGGACCAGAGCATCATGGGCTAGGGGAAGTTACAGCCCACATTGCTAGTCTTTATCTGGATGACCAAGGGACTTCACAGTTAGACTTTCCTCCAGTGGTGGATTATTTTAGGGATATCTTTCCAGAGGACTTTTCAGGTTTACCTCCGGAGCATGAGGTAGAATTCTCGATTGAGCTCGTTCTAGGAGTGGAACCGGTGTCTATTCCTATTTATAGTATGGATACACCTGAGTTGCAGAAGCTCAAGAAGCAGTTGGAGGAGTTGCAGGCAATGGGTTTCATCTGACCCAGTACTTCTCCTTGGGGTTCGCCTATCCTTTTTGCAAAGAAGGCAGACGTAAGCCTTCGGCTTTGTGTGGATTATCACAATCTGAACCAATTGATGGTCAATAACTGATATCCTTTTCCAAGGATCGATGACCTCTTTGATCAGGTTCAGGGAGCCCGGGTGTTCTCGAAGAACGATTTTAGGTCCGGTTATCATCAGTTTCATGTTAGACCATTAGATATACCTCTGACAGCTTTCAGGAGTAGGTATGGTCTTTTTGAGTATAAAGTCATGTCGTTCGGTCTCACGAACGTTCCTGCAGTCTTCATGGCACTGATGAACCGAGTGTTCCATCCGTACTTGGACTCCTTTGTCGTGGTCTTCATGGAAGATGTCTTGGTGTACTCTCACACTCGACACGACCATACCACACATCTTGAGATCATTCTAAGTACACTGAGATAGCATCCGCTGTATGCTAACCTCTCGAAGTTCCACTTTTGAATGGATCAGATTCACTTTATGGATCATGTTATCTCAGAGACAGGAGTGTCAGTGGACCTAGAGAAAGTGAGAGTTGTAGTTTCCTGGGAGCATCTGAATAACATCTTTGAGATGCAGAGTTTTCTAGGGCTGGCTAGATACTATAGACACTTTATTCAAGACTTCTCATGCCTAGCAGCACCGTTCACAGGTCTGAACAAGAAGGGCGAAAAGTTTTTATGGTAAGAATCTTGTGAGTCTGCCTTTCAGGAGCTGAAAGGGAGGTTGACGTCAGCACCGATACTAGTCTTACCAGAGCTGGTCAGGGGCTATACTGTCTACTGTGATGCTTTAGTTATCGAGCTGGGAGCGGTGCTTATGCAGGGAGATGGAGTCGTTGCATACAGGTCTCGGCAGTTGAGGCCACATGAGAGGAACTACCTGACGCATGATCTGGAGTTTGCAGCAGTTGTTCATGCCTTGCGCTGTTGGAGACACTATCCTCTGGGAGAGAACTTTGTGGTTTTCACCGACCACAAGTCTTAAATATATCTTCACTTGACGTGATCTGAATCTGATACAGTGCAGGTGGGTCGAGCATCTTCAGTCCTTCGACTTCGAGCTCGCCTATACACCGGGAAAGGGCAACGCAGTGGCTAATGCGTTGAGCAGAAAAACTCAGATTCAGGTAGTTCAGGAGGCCAGCAGTGAGTGGCAGCTTATGGCTCTGTTCTCTGAGATGCACTTGGAGGTGCATGATAGGCAGGGACATACCTTCCTCTCATCTGTGGCTGTTACCTCTACACTTCTTGATTATGTGTGAATGAGGCAGCTATCAGACTCAAAGGCCTTGGTCCTGTGGGAGAATGTGTCAGGTGGGGACCCTATTCCTGGATGGACAGTGGGCAGGGATGAGATCATGCGTTTCCAGGGACGCGTATGGGTGCTAGCAGACATACGCGAGGAGCTGATGCGGGATTTTTATTCCTCAGTTTGAGAAGTTCATCCTGGCATCACCAAGATGTATCAGGATCTTCATCACCAATACTGGTGGCCAGGTATGAAGAGAGATGTTGCTGGTTTTTTCATGAGATGTTCTACTTGTCAGCAGGTGAAAGCAGAGCATCAGTGACCAACAGGGCTTTTACATCAGTTACCCATTCCAGAGTGGAAGTGGAACGATGTCTCGATGTACTTCATGACCGGGTTACCGAGGTCACCTTGGGGAAGTGATGATGTTTGGGTCTTCGTCGACAGGCTTACGAAGGTAGCACACTTCTTGCTGATCAAGGAGACCTTCAGTGTTGATGATCTGGGATGACTGTACATCAGAGAGATTATACGTCTACATGGAGTTCCACACTTCATTGTTTCAGATAGGGATGTGCTCTTTACCTCTCGGTTCTGGAAAGGACTTCAGAAGGCTTTGGGTACACAGGTACTTTTGAGTACAGCATACCATCCCCATAATGATGGCCAGTCCGAGTGCACGATCCAGGTGCATGAGGATATGCTCCAAGCATGCATTCTAGACTTCAGCAGTTCTTGCGAGAAGCATATACCTTTGGTGGAGTTCTCCTACAACAAAAAAAATTTGGCAACTATTCAGATGTTTCCATATGAGGCTCTGTACGGTAGACAATTCTGATCACCCATATGCTAGCTGGAGGCAGGAGAGGCAGCTTTGTTGGGACCTCATCTTTTCCAGGAAACTTCAGAGCAGATAGATGTGATTCAGAAATGGATGGCTACAGCACAGTCTCGAGAGAAGTCTTATGTTGATCAGCAGAGATGACCTCTGGTGTTCGAGGTCAGAGATCATTTTTTCCTGCGTGTCACACCGAGGTTGGGACACAAGAGGATTCGGAGATAGGGTAATCTTTCACCGTGGTACGTCGGGCTGTTTGAGGTGTTGGAGAAAGTTGGGATGGTTGCCTATCGGTTTCATCTACCTCAGAGGTTTCGTGCTATGCACGATGTCTTCCACATCTCGGAGCTCTAACTTTACTTTTCAGACTCGTCTCATGTCTTTCAACCTGAGGAGGTTGAGCTCAAAGCGGATGCGTCATTTGAAGAGCATCCTGTCCGGATTGTCGATCATAGTACGAAGGTTCTCTGAGACTGGTCTATTCCTCTGGTATGAGTGCTATGGCAGCATGGGCGAGTGCAAGACGAGACTTGGGAGAGGGAGGCCGAGGTTTGATCGTAGTGGTAAAATTTGTTCAAGTTTTCTTCTTCTATACCCCTCTAAGAAAATTTGGGGATGAATTTCTTTAAGGGGGGAAGTTTGTAAGAACCCGGATCTTTGTTTCAGGTATGTTTTCCTTTTTCTGGAGTTTTTGGGAAAAATAAGGTGTTTGGAAATTTTTGAAGTACAAGCCGTGTACTTCCTAACTACACGCCGTGTACTCTTTTCCCACTCAAAACCGTGTGTTGGCCGTGTCCGGACCATACACACGGTGTGTAGGGGTGACGTGGAGGCCAATTTTGGCAGAGTACAGAAAAACCCATTACACATCGTGAACTTTAAAAATACATGTTGTGTACTTTTCTTTTTTTTCACTAAACGGGCTGAGGTCTCGCCTCATCGTCATAAACATCTTCTTCTAGGTCTGGTTTGACCGAGAGATGTGGTATGCCCATGAAACTTCTCCAAATTCCCGAGCCTCCATATGTTCTCCTATTTGAGCTCTGTTGATTGCGTTGGGAGCGCAGCGGTGAGTTCTTCCTTCTGCTTGAGCCTTTTTTTCCAATTCTTCCTCCTTCTCAAGTTATTTAAGGTTGAACGTTTTGTGTGTTTTCTCAGATCTGCGATGTTCTAGGGAGAATTAGTTATCGTGGTTTAATTATATTGATCTACTAGGATCGAGGTAGGTGTTTTGTTCCTTACCATTCAAAGTCTTTGAGTTTTATGCACAAATACCACCAATACCTATGAACGGGGAATTGGTTGTTTACCTTTTTGTCCTTGTTGTTTTCCTTCCATGCTTGTATGCTTGTGTAGAGGTTAATTGACCATGTTATAGGATAATTGTTTGTGGTTGTATGTATTCTCCCTTGCTTTGTTCGGTTTTGCGACATTTGGGTCTTGTCTACCTTTGGCTACTATGCCTGTTTTCCTGCATTGCGGTTATAGGTTGTTGTGAAACTCATGACATGCTTGTTGCCTTGTAGACTATTTATCTAAGTAGCTCTATAGGGGTACTTGGGCCTTATAGAATTATTATGCACTGACCGGCATGGGACTGAGAGAACCTAGTGCTATATACTATAATGGATAGACCGAGTGAGCTTCCCAGAGAGTCTTAGATATTATAGACTACAGGGGATGGACCGAGTGAGCTCCCAGAGAGTCTTGGATTTTATTGACTACAGGAGGGTAGACCAAGTGGGCTTCCTCATAGAGTCTTACCTTGTTTAAATATCTTTAAGAACCTTCCTATGATAGAGGAGGAATTGACTAAGTGAGCATCCTCAGAGAGTCTGTGGTATACCTAAGCCTATAGAAGTAATTGACTGAGATAGCTTCCTCAGAGAGTCTCTAGACCTTGGGGCTAAGAGGGATAGACCGCGTGATCTTCCTCAGAGAGTCCATGACTGCCCTAGACTATAAGGGGAATTGACCAAGTGCGCTTCCCCAGAGAGTCCGATAAATTCGTATGACCAAGCCAGAGGGGTTAGGCTGAGTGCACTGCCCATGGGGTTGTGGTACTTCTTGGATAGGACTAGAGGGGATGGCTGTGAGTACTTCCCAGAGGGTTTTCTGTTTGTTAGTTTTTTTCTTCACTGCTGTTGTTGGTTGTGGATTGATTAATGTTCTGTATTATCCTTGTTTACTTCTTATTGTCTATTACCTACTGCTTTTTTGTTGCAGTTTACTTCTTATTGAAATTTTACCTGCCATATACTCACTGATTGTTTGGCATAGATCTTCGGGTGGTAGCCTACTGGGATTTTTATCTCACACCCTGTTTGGGCCATGCTTTTGGGCGTAAGAAGACTATGTTGTTTTAGTTATAGACAAGGTCAAGCGCCCTTCGACTTTTAGTTTTTGATTTCTTGGAGCAGGAGAGCAAGGGGCCAAACTTTGTCTTGCGATGCTGAGGAGCAGTTTACTTTTCTTTTGTACTTGTTTTGGTACTTTGGTGTTTTTCAGCATTGTGACTTGTTTGGCTATTTTCCTAGATATGTATCTTGCATCATTCCATATATATACATATGTTCTCTAGTTTTTTGATTTAGTCTTCCACTGTTTATTTTTGTTGGTTATTTACTGCTTCCGCTATTGCATGTTAATTTATTTTTGTTGTGTACTCTACCAATGAGGGCATAGTTTCCCCACTATCACACCCAAGGACCTCGCTACTAGTCGGCAGCCTCTGTATTTTGGTTAAATTCAATTTAGACTATGTGACCAACTGGGTATGGGGCGCCTCTAGCATGATAAATTACCTCTACACAAGAATACAAGCAAGCCTGGAAAACAACAAGGGCAAAAGGGTAAACACACAATACCCCGTTCACGGGTATTCGTGGAATTTTCACATAAAAATAAATGACTTTGAACGGTAAGGAACAAACCACCAACCTCAATCCTAGGAGATCGATATACTTGAACCATGATGACTGATTATCCCTAGAAAATCGCAGATCTGAGAAAACGCACAAAACTTTCAACCTTAGATAACTTGATAATGAGGAAGAATTGGAAAACAAGGCTCAAGCGGAATGAAGAAATCACCGTTGCGCTTCAAATGCAATCGACAGAGCTTGAATCGAAGAACGGATGGAGGCTCGGGAATCCGGAGAATTTTCGCGGTTGTACGATGTCTCTCGGTCGAACCAGACCTAGAAGAAGATGTTTATGATGATGAGGCGTGGCCCCGGCCCGTTTAGTGAAAAAAAGTACACGGCGTGTATTTTTTAAAGTACACGGCATGTAATGGGTTTTTTCGTACCCCGCCAATATCGGCCTCTACGTCACCCCTACACACCGTGTGTGTGGTCCGGACATGGCCAGCACACGGTTTCGAGCGGGAAAAGAGTACACGGTGTGTACTTCAAAAATTTCCAGAAACCTTATTTTTTACAAAAACTCCAGAAAAAGGAAATCATACTTGAAATGAAGATCCGGGTTCTTACAAAGTGGTATCAGAGGGTTCTTTTCACCTGCTTTACTGTTTGGAGACTTTAGCCAGGAATAGGATGAAATTGGTACTTGGTAATAAGTTGTTCCCGGGAGTAGATAACCCGTGTACAAGGAAAATCCATACTACCTTGTTTATTGTAGTTTTCTGGTTTTTTAGATTTTATGGTTGATATGATTTCACCTAGAGTGATTTACATGCTTTTGATATTATTGTTTGATATTACAGTTCTATTTCTATCGCAACCTGATAAGATGAGGGTATACCATCTCATGCATCATATAGGCACTTGTTGAAATCACATGTCATGCATTCTTGTCATGCTATCTAGGGTGCATTAGTGATTGCATGTTGTTATGATAGACTTTGTGTAGATTATGCATGCTTTTGTGATAGATGCTTGATAGAATCTTTGCCGTTATATTAGAGGATTGTTTGTATTGTGATTTGCTTAAATGAACGCCAAATTTTGATTCTTGAGGTGTTATGGACCCTCTTGAATTGGATGTTGGTGGATCATGATCATGTTTTCTCTTATACATGACTGTAGTAGATTCCAAGCTTTGATTCGTGGGGAGTATGGGCTCTCACGGGTCGGAATTTGGCACCTCTTTTCCTTGTTTTCAGTGTTTTTGGACTTTTGTGTAGCTTCTGAGCTACTGCCCAGAAAATCCTAGAATACACGGCATGTACTTTATGGTTACACTCCGTGTAGTTTTCAGGCTGTGTTATTGACTGTGTGTGAAGGAACACAGTGTTGTAGAAATAACTTCAGGAACACACCGTGTACGGTAGGTGCACGTCGTGTAGTTCGGATCTGTGTACCCAGTCGTGTCACCAAAAACATGGGTCGGGGAAGCTCTAGGAGAACACGCTATGTTGTAAAGGAACACACCGTGTAGTCCTATCTAGGTACCTGGTCGTGTCACGAACAACACAGGTTTGTGTTACCTTATCTTATACATGTCGTGTTGCTTTTAGAACACGCCATGTAGTCTTGCCCAGGTACCCGACCGTGTCACGAACAACACAGGACAGTGTCACCTTCTCCTATAAAAGTAGTGTTTGTTTGGAACACACTGTGTAAGGGCCAGTAGTGTAGACATCTATGTAACTAACAACACGGGCCTCCGAGACCTTGTCTAGTACATGCAGTGTCCCTTGGGAACATGTCGTGTAGTTTGAGGCTAGTTTGGACCGTGTGGGTTAGCCATGTAAGGAGACATGGGCAGGGGTTTAGATTCCAAGTACACACCGTGTATGGGGACAACATGCCATGTAGTTTTGGGTGTTATGTAACCAGTAGGGTAGGAATACACACCCATGTTAATAGCTTAAGCAGACATGCTGTGTAGTTTTTATACACGTCGTGTAGTCGTGTTTTGTAAAACTTGATAGTTTCTTCCCCCTGTTCCCGTTTTTTAATCCTGTGTTTTCAGTCTTTTTTAATCCTGATCTATGGTGTTCTTTTTATCTTTTAGATCTATGCCTTCGAGACGTCCTCTGGTTGTACGTTAGTTGCCAGATGCTGATCAGACACCGGATATGGCTAATCAGGGACCTCTTGAAGATCCTCCTGTTGTGCCAGCCTTGGCACCAGCAGTTATACCCATCGCAGGCGCTGATGCGCAGTTTAGGGAGGACTTCCTGATGATGATGTAGAACTTTCGGGGAGAGCCGCCTCCTGCCCCATTGATGGCTGAGTTGATGTGGGTTTTCCAGAAGCAGTATCCTCCTACTTTTTCAGGGGATAGAGGACCCAAGGCTACAGAGCCATGGATAGAGGCCACACTGGCCATATTTGAGCACCTAGAGATCTCTCCAGAGAAAAGGGTAAAGATAGCTACTTATATGCTCCGGGACACTACCAAGAGGTGGTGGGAGGTGATCTCATGGTCAGGGCATCTACAGGATATGTCTTGGGATGAGTTTCGATGCACCTTCTATGACTTTTTCAATTCGGAGACCCTGAGGGCCGACCGAGCCTGGGAGTTTATGAGTCTGTAGCAGGGTACTCTTTCTGTTATGGAGTACTTGTCTCATTTCACTGAACTGCAGCGTTTCACACCGATCCCAGCAGGTGATGAGTTGTTCCTTGCTAGGATGTTTGAGGATGGGCTCTGGCAGAATATCTGTTCTTAGGAAAATATCTTCCAGTTGACTTCTATATCCTCCATCATCAACCAGGCACTGATTACTGAGCACAATCTGAGGGATTCTGGAGCATTAAGCCAGGGCGGTTTGATATCCAAGGCTAGTGTTCCTCCTACGGACAGTAGGAAGCGTCGCAGAGAGTCTTCTAGAGGAGATCAGGGTTCGCGGGATGCATCTTCTGGCAGCCAGGTTGTATGCTACCAGTGTAGTAGGAGTGGGAATACTAGGCATCAGTTCTAGAGGGATCCGATGGAGTGTCGGTCTTGCGGCAAGATGGGCCATCTTCAGCGTTTCTGTCACATCTTCTCACCTTCAGCTGGTGGTAGGGATTCCTCTATGACCCCGCATTCTGGAGATGCTTCACCAGTTTCCCACTAGTTTGGGAATTGGAGTTCTTCTGGATGTTCGGGTCGAGTTGGAGGATGCGGTCGTGATGGTCAGTCACCAGGTCATCAGCGACAGTAGGGTGGATCATCTCAGAGCAGTTAGCCAGGGGCGCAAGGCGGTGGTGCTGGCCAGTATTTCATTGTGGAGCAGTCCTATCAGGAGTAAGATCTCAGCCCTTCCACAGTTTGAGGTACGATCTTAGTAGCCTCAGTTTTATCTTCATATCTTTTTGATACTGGTGCTTCCCATAGCTTTATCTCTGTTGCTGTTGTGGAGAGCCTTGGCCTCTGTATCTTTTCGTCTGCCGACTTGTTAACTCTAGAAACGCCGTTGGGAATGAGGACATCTAGAGTACGTCAGTGCAGAGAGTTCCCTCTTGAGTTTTCGGGGTTTCATTTCTTATGGGACCTCTATGTCCTAGAGATTTCGGGCTATGACGTCATGGTATGGACTGGTTGGTGCCCTACCAGGCAGTCGTTGATTGCAATCTCCATAGGGTGAGTTCCGTATCACCAATGGGTGGATCCTTCCTTCATAGAGGCGAGTGGGATGTCTAGGCGGGTAGAGCTAGACCAGAGCATCATGGGCTAGGGAAAGTTACAGCCCAGATTTCCAGTCTTTATCTGGATGACCAGGGGACTTCACAGTTAGACTTTCCTCTAGTGGTGTATTGTTTCTGGGATGTCTTTCAAGAGGAATTTTCAGGTTTACCACCAGAGCGTGAGGTACACTTCTCGATTGATCTTGTGCCAGGAGTGGCACTGATGTCCATTCCTCTTTATATGATGGCTACACCTATGTTGCAAGAGCTCAAGAAGCAGTTGCAAGAGTTGCAGGCAAAGTGTTTCACCTGACCCAGTACTTCTCTTTGGGGTTCGTCTGTCCTATTTGCGAAGAAGGCAGACGGAACTCTTCGGCTTTGTGTGGATTATCGGAAGCTGAACTAGTTGATGGTAAAGAACCGATATCCCTTGCCGAGGATCGATGACCTCTTTGATCATCTTTGAGGATCCCGGTTGTTCTCGAAGATCTATTTGAGGTCCGGTTATCATCTGTTGTGTGTTAGACCATCAGATATACCTCTGACAGCTTTTAGGAGCAGGTATGATCTTTTCAAGTATACAGTCATGTCGTTCGGTCTCACGAACGCGCCTGCAGTCTTCATGGAACTGATGAACCGAGTGTTCCATCCGTACTTGGACTCCTTTTTCGTGGTCTTCATGGACGATATCTTGGTGTACTCTCACACTCAACATGACCATGCCACACATCTTGAGATCGTTCTGAGTACACTGAGAGAGCATCGGCTGTATGCTAAACTCTCAAAGTGCCACTTTTGGATGGATCATATTCACTTTCTGGGTCATGTTATCTCAGAGACAGGAGTTTCAGTGGACCTAGAGAAATTTAGATATGTAGTTTCCTGGAAGAATCTGAAGAACGTATTTGAGGTGCAGAGTTTCCTAGGGATGGCTGGATACTACAGATGCTTAATTCAGGATTTCTCGCGCCTAGCAGCACTGTTGATAGGTCTGACCAAGAAGGGGGGAAAGTTTTTATGGTCAGATTCTTGTGAGTCCTAATTTCAGGAGCTAAAAGGGAGATTTGATTATGCAGGGAGATAGAGTCGTTGCGTACGAGTCTCGGCAGTTAAGGCCACATGAGAGGAACTACCCGACACACGATCTGGAGTTGGCAGCAGTTGTTCATGCCTTGCGATGTTGGAGACACTATCTTCTGGGAGATCACTTTGTGGTTTTCACTGACCAAAAGAGTCTCAAATATATATTCACTCGGCGCGATCTGAATCTGAGACAGCGTAGGTGGGTCGAGTATCTTCAGTCCTTCGACTTCGAGCTCGCGTATATGTCGGGAAAGGGAAACGCAGTGGCTGATGCATTGAGCAGGAGAACTCAGATTTAGGCAGTTCAAGAGGCCATCAGTGAGTGGAAACATATGTCTCTGTTCTCTGAGATGCACTTGGAGTTGCATGATAGGTAGGGACATACCATCCTCTCATCTGTGGCTATTACCTCTACACTTCTGGATCAGGTGCGAATGAGGCATCTATCAGACTCATAGGTCGTGGTCCTGTGGGAGGATGTGTTAGGAGGGACCCTCTTCCTAGATGGATAGTGGGCAAGGATGAGATCTTGCGTTTCCAGGGACACGTATGGGTGCTAGCGGGCATACGCGAGGAGATGATGCGGGATTTTCATTCCTCAGTTTGGGCAGTTCATCTTGTCATCACCAAGATGTATCGGGATCTTCATCACCAGTACTGGTGGCCAGGTATGAAGAGAGATGTTACTAGTTTTTTCATGAGATAATCTACTTGTCAGCAGGTGAAAGCAAAGCATCTGCGACCATCAGGGCTTTTACAACAGTTACCCATTTCAGAGTGGAAGTGGAACGATGTTGTGATGGACTTCGTGACCAGGTTTCCAAGGTCACCTCAGGGAAGTGATGTTGTTTGGGTCGTCATCGACAGGCTTACGAAGGTAGCACACTTCTTTCCAATCAAGGAGACCTTCAGTGTTGATGATCTGGGATGACTGTACATTAGAGAGATCTTACATCTACATGGAGTTCCACACTCCATTGTTTCATAAAGGGATGTGTGCTTTACCTCTCGGTTCTGGAAAGGACTTCATAAGGTTTTGGGTACACAGGTACTTTTGAGTACAGCATACCATACCAGACTGATGGCCAGTCCGAGCGCACGATCTAGGTGCTTGAGGATATTCTCCGAGCCTGCATTCTATACTTCGGTGGTTCTTAGGAGAAGCATATACCTCTGGTGGAGTTCGCCTACAATAACAGTTTTCAGGTTACTATTCAGATGGCACCATAAGAGGCTCTATACGGTAGACCATACCGATCACCCTTATACTGGCTGGAGGCAGGAGAGGAAGCTTTACTGGGACCTTGTCTTGTTCAGGAGACTTCAGAGCAGATAGAGCTGATTCAAATGCGAATGACTACAGCACAGTCTCTAGAGAAGTCTTATGCTGATCAGCGGAGACAGCCTCTAGTGTTTGAGGTCAGATATCAGGTTTTCCTGCGGGTCGCACCGAGGTTGGGACACAAGAGGATTCGGAGACAGGGTAACCTTTCATCGCGGTACATCGGGCCGTTTGAGGTGTTGGAGAGAGTTGGGCCAGTTGCCTATTGATTTCAGCTACCTCAGAGGTGTCGGGCTATGCACGATGTCTTCCACGTCTCTCAGCTCCAACGTTACTTTTCAGACCCGTGTCATGTCTTTCAGCCCAAGGAGGTTGAGCTCGAACCGAATGCGTCATTTGTGGAGCATCCTATCCGGATTGTCGATCGCAGTACGAAGGTTCTTCGAGGCCGGTCTATTCCTCTGGTACGAGTGCTATGTCAGCACAGGTGAGTACAAGATGAGACTTAGTAGATGGGGGTCGAGGTACGATCGCATTGGCTGGAGCTATTTGAGGTTTCTTCTTCTACGCCCCTCTAGGGAAATTCAGGGACGAATTTCTTTAAGGTGGGAAGTTTGTAAGAACCTAGATCTTCATTTCAAGTATTCTTTCCTTTTTCTGGAGTTTTTGAGAAAAATAAGGTTTCTAGAAATTTTTGAAGTACACGCCGTGTACTTTCTGAGTACATGCCGTTTACTCTTTTCCTGCTCGATATCGTGTGTTGCCTATGTCCGGACCACACACACGGAGTGTAGGGGTGACTTGGAGGATGATTTTGGTGGAGTACAGAAAAACCCATTACACACCGTGTACTTTAAAAAATCCACGCCGTGTACTTTTATTTTTTTTCACTAAACGGAGCGGGGTCGCGCCTCATCGTCATAAACGTCTTCTTCTAGGTATGGTTCGACCGAGAGATGTCGTACAGCCGAAAAACTTCTCTGGATTCCCGAGCCTCCATCCATACACCGATTCGAGCTTTGTTGATTGCATTGGAAGCGCAGCGGTGAGTTCTTCCATCTACTTGAGCCTTGTTTTCCAAATCTTCCTCCTTCTCAAGTTATCCAAGGTTGAATGTTTTGTGCATTTTCTCAGATCTGCGACATTCTTGGGAGAATCATTCATCGTGGTTCAAGAATATCGATCTCATGGGATCTAGGTAGGTGGTTTGTACCTTACCGTTCAAAGTCTTAGAGTTTTATGTGAAAATTCTACCAATACCCGTGAACGGGGTATTGTGTGTTTACCTTTTGGCCCTTTTTGTTTGCCTGCCTTTCTTGTATGTTTGTGTAGAGGTAATTTATCATGCTAGAGGATATTTTTGTTGTGCTTGGATGTTTTTCCCATGCTTTTCTCTGTTTATAACCTTTGGGTCCTATTATCCTTTGGCCGTTATGACTATTTCCATGCCTTGTGTCTATAAGATGGAGTGTTTTGCATTACATGCTTATTGCCTTGTAGACTATTTTCCAAGTAGCTCTGTAGGTGTACTTTGTCCTTATAGCATTATTATGCACTGACTGGCATGGGGCCGAGGGAACATGGTGCTATAGGCTATAAGGGATAGACCAAGTGTACTTCCTAGAGAGTCTTTGACGTTATAGACTACAAGAGGGTAGACCGAGTGAGCTTCCTCAATGAGTCTTAGACATTATAGGCCATGGGGGATAGACCGAGTGAGCTTCCCAGAGTGCCTTCAGATATTATAGACTACAGGTGGGTAGACTGAGTGAGCTTCCTCAGAGAGTTTTACCTTTATTGAATTCTTTAAGAACCTTCCCAGGCAAGAGGAGGAATTGACCGAGTGAGCTTTCTCAGAGAGTCTTTGGTATACTTGAGGCTATAGGAGGAATTGACAGAGATATCTTCCTCAGAGAGTCTCTAGACCTTGGGTCTAAGAGGGTTAGACCACGTGATCTTCCTCAGGGAGTCCCTGACTATCCTAGACTATAAGGGTAATTGATCGAGAGTCTGATAAATTAGTATGACCAAGCCAGAGGGGTTACGATGAGTGCACTGCCCAGAGGGTTGGGGTACTTCTTGGATAGGACCATAGGGGATGGCTGCAAGTACTTCCTAGAGGGTTTTCCTGTATGATAGCGGTTTTCTTCACTGCTGTTATCGGTTGTGGATTGATTACTGTTGTGTATCGTCCTGCTTTACTGCTTACTATCTACTGCCTACTGCTTTGCTGTTGTTGTTTACTACTTATTGAACTTTTACCTTCCATATACTCACTGATTGTTAGGCACAGATCTTCAGGTGGTTTCCTACTGGGATTTTATCTCACACCCTATTTGGGCCATGCTTTTGGGCCCAAGCATACTATGTTGTTACAGGTATAGACAAGGGAAAGCGCACTTCGTCTTCTAGTACTTGATTGCTTGGAGCAGGAGAGCATGGGACCAAACTTTGGCTTGCGATGCTGAGGACCTGTTTTACTTTCTTTTTTACTTGTTTTCGTATCGTGGTGTTTTTAGCATTGTGACTTGTTTGGATGCTTTCCTAGAGTTGTAATTTGCATCATTCCATATATACATATGTGATCCAGTTTGTTGATTCTGTCTTCTAATGTTTATTATTGTTGGTTATTTACTGCTTCATCTATTGCATGTTTATTACTTCTGTTGGGTACACTGCCAATGAGGTCATAGTTTCCCCACTATCACACTCAAGGCCCTCACTGCCAGTCGGCAGCCTCTGGCGTTTGGGGAAATGCGCTTGAGGCCATGTGACCAACTGGGTACGGGGAGCCTTTGGGTGGCTTCCATAACCGGGACGTTACAGGTGGTTTATAGGGGTAATAATAGATCTAGAAAATGAAGGAATATTTATTTTAGGTTCATCCATAGGTTCAGGTTCACTGTGATCAGAGTCTAAAGATTTTCCAAAACTGGAGGATTTAACATATTTCTTAATAGTAGGATCAAGATATTTGAAATTAATTATAAGGCCACAGCCCAAAACATTACATAATTGTTAATTAAGTTTATAATTCACATTGAGGATCTTTTTAGGTTTAGATATTTAGATAATTAGGCCATAACTATTACATTACATTTCAAAAATTACAAAGTTGACACTTATACTCTACCCAAATTTTTTCACAATAATAAAACTCCTTAAATAAAAAATGATTTTTTTCTTCATATAAATATTCTTGAATTCTTCCTTTCTCTTACCCTTCCTTATACCCTTGGAAAAAAAATTCAAAAACATGCGATGAGCATAAAAATATCATTAAGGATTATAAAACAAGGAAACAAAACATTAGTCCATCAATACATACAAATCAATGAAATCATACTTTTAAATCTTTAACATAACACACAAAATCAGAAGTTTTATGATTAACACATGGAAATCATAAATCAAAAAGGTAACTTGTGGCATCCATAACATACTTACATTTTATCATTCATATCTACATAGGGAGTTACATTTGGAATACCCATCACATTGTATTCCCTAAATCTCTTAGGAGAAACATCAACTTTTACCTTGGTCACGTTACCCAATGCATTGGAGAGCTGTCTCGGGCTCACCTGCCCTAGGATTATCACGAAACTACCCGTATACGTAAACAATGCACAAGAATCATAACATATTCATAAAAAATAAAACAATAAAAATGTAAAGATAACATTTCCTCAATGCAATCACAATATATCATTTCAAGATATTGACATAATAAATTCTTTATCAAACCATTTTCAAAACCATTTAAAACATTTAATAAAGATATTCTTGAATCAAGGTGTCCCATACCATTTGAAGATTTTAAAGGAATTAATATTTTCAAACATTAATGTCCATATAAATAAACCCTTAAAAACATTTTAAAAACATGCACATTAATGAGAAATATTTAGAAGAATAAATATTTTAAACATTTAAAACGATGTTTTAGTTAAAGGGTCTGCTACCACTTGAGGAAATACTTGAATAAAAATAATAAAAGAATAACATCAAAAAAACTTATAATATCATGAGAATAAGTAGATTCATGATATAATATTTCACATGGTAGTATATACACCATATAAAAGTGAATTGGTTCATAACAACAAATAATTATTAATCTAATGTAAATTGAGACGAAATCCCTTACAAGGATTGTACCATTTGATTAAGGATAAATCAATAAAATAATTATTTGTGACAAATATAAATACACCAAATATAAATGTATATGAAGTGTAAAATAATCATAGTTAATTCACACATATTAATATCATGAAATAATCAAGAAGTATAAGTTTAACCCAAAGAATGGAAATTGGGTTGAGATGTTCCCTTACCTTGTGTCCGACTTGACTCATTCATTCTTTAATATCCTGAAAAATAAACTAAGTTTAATTTATAATTGATTAAGAACCATTTTCAAGTTTATTATTCTTTTTAAATCACTTATTACCAAGTTATAAACATTATATAATCATTTGAGTTAATAACAGTTGTTTTGTCGATATTTGGTACTTGAGTCAAAAATGAACTTCTTATAATTTGATGTTGTCCATGTGGTCAAAATTAAATTATCTCCAGAATGATATTAATGATTTAGATATCATATATATCACATATATCTAGTATATATATATATATATATATATATTTATAATAGTACATAACATTTGGAGATAAGAAATGAAATGCATCATTCATGGAGACAGTAAGTCGTACATACGTATAAATGATACTTTAATTTATATTTCATATTTAGTGGAATGAAAACATAATTATGTATATGTATATTATAATTCCAGTATAATATCACATATAATTTCATTAAATTCATCCTTTATACGTTCCATGTATGAAATGAATGAGTCATATCACTTTGAGGGGTGGTATTCCGCACTTCCTCAAATGAAATTATCGTATTTACCCATTATTGAAACCCTAAAGGTATGATATAACTAAAAAATATATAAGCATAGAGACAATATAAATATAATATATATCACATATAAATATAGTGTAATCATAATGTCCACCATGAGAGGCAGTAGGAGATAATTGAATAATCATCATTTCGTGAGGTAGTAGTTTTCCGTCCACAGAAACAGTATGTTCGTATCCATTAAATGGAGGTGTGTGGAAGTGTAGTTTGAATAATTATCATTAAAACATAATAGTATATTGAGGATACTGTTTTTTTATAAAATAGTGGAATAAAGAGAGTTTAGGGGGTTGGAGAAGAAAAATAAAAGAAAAGAACTTGAGAGAAGACGTCACCTTTAAATCGGGCAACTCCATTTGGTTTGAACCAAAAGACTTTATTGAAGTGAATTCTGCATAAGTTAAGGCCTCTAGGTAGAATATAGTGATGTTGGGAGATTATTTTGGAAGATTTTTTATGATCCAAGGGGGCTTGAGATGTGTGAGTAATGGTTAGATTTGATAATTTTTTATAAATGGGGGAGGGGCTCTTTAAGAAATTTTGAAAATATTATTTTATTATAAACTGAATTTCGATTTAAAAAGTTCCCCAACTCATTTAATTAGAATATAAGGTGATTATTGTTCTAAATACACTCAACCAATGGGTTTTATAAAAGTTTAGGGCATAAAAGTAACCTTATATTTTATCTTTAACCCTTAGTTATCTAATGTAACTTTTAACATGTCCTCTTCTATATTCATACTATATGGTTAATATATTTACTATAAAATGACAAGAGACCCAAAATGGATCATTAAGGAAATTTTTAACATCATATATATCTGTTTTTAGAATCTTATATTTTTAGGATTGTTTTATCATTTAATAAAATATTAATTGTTTTAAAAACACATTTATGTCAATTTATAAACTATTCATATCAACACTTTTAAAAAAATCTATAACAACTCTATTTTTTAGAAAAACCTTAATTAATTCAAATATAACAAGTAATTATTATCCCTAAAATTATTTTATTTCATAAAAAGTTTTAAAATTAATTTATTTTATTATTTATAATCTCATTTATTTAAAACATTTATTAAAAATGAAATCACTACATGATCATTGTATCATAAATAAAGTTATTTATTTGATGTTTAAAAATTATAAATAAATTACCAATATTTAGGATATATTTCCATATTTTAAATTACTATTTATAGTCTAATATATCTCTCATATAACCCCATATAAAAATTGTTTTACTAAAATATATTTGTTTATGTTACATTTTCCTTAACTTTAAATTAATTTTTATAATGTGTCATTTTAACTTACAAGTGGCTCCATGGGGTCCCAAAATTTACCCAAGGATGGAAATGGTCAGAAATGTATCATAAAATAGGGCTAGGACACATGTTAGGATAATTTAATATTATTATAAAATTATTTTTTAACCTTATCTACCAGATTTACCCTTTAACCGTGGTAAATGAAATATTTATTGAAGTTACTATTCATAATGAATAAAAATAAAAGATACCAGTTTTCACAATTTGGAACTCATAATTAAAAATATAGAATCCATTTTTAAAAATTAAAGACACAAAAGTTTCAGAAATTAATTTAAAATTAATTCCCGTTCTCAAAACTAAAAAGCTTGTTTTTAAGAAATAATAACTATCAAAAGATTAACATGTGTGTATGTCTAATTAAAATGTGAAATTAATTCCAATTACCAACATTGGATTAAATGATAAAAACATAATATATTTAAACTTTATAACCAATTAAAAAGACAAACTAACTATATAAATAAATTAGATTAAAAGGCCGTTTTGAATTAAAATGCAGTATTTTTCAGTATTCATCAAAAAATGAACTTTACCAAAAAAATACCAAAATTTTACCCAAAGTAAATTTTGATGTCCTGATTCTAAATAAGAAGTTTATTTTGTAAAATAAAATATATAAAAGTAACAAAAACTAGATTTAAAATGGTTTCGCCATCAAAAGGCGGTAAATCGACCTTTTAAAGAATATTATAATATTTCATGCTTAAAATTAGATTCATTCTTATTTCAATCATCTAAAATTTATAGGATAAAAGTAAAAAACATTTAACAAACATGTGTAATGATAATGTAGTTAGTTTTGTTAACTCGCACCAATAAAATGGTTAGGCGTTAACTACTATTTAAATAATATTATTATTATATTATTTTTCGGTATAACTCAAAGTTGGGTGCAACGTAAGATTTCAAAAAAAACTCATTGTTGCATATTGAGTATGCTATTGGACATAGCATCCCCTTGAATTTAAAATTAATATTTAATTCAGAAATATTAATAAATATGAAAATATTATATTTTTTATTTACCTGGGATGTTACATCCTTCCCCACCTTTTGGGAATTACATCCTCGTAATTTTAAAATTGGGCTCAGAAACATCATTAAAAGTCTCACATCAGAAAAAGAGTCAATAAAACTATCACTTTAAATGAAATAAAGAGAATTAAAAAGGTCATCTTATATAACACATAATAAGATTCCATGTATGAAAACATGGATTTGGAGGAGAAACTAACTTTCATGTTCTGATGGATAGTGCTAGAAAACATGACTAAGAGAAAGTTAACAACAAGAACACCACAATCTTGTGATTGGTTAAACGGTCTTTGATTCCCCAGTAAGAACAATAAACAGAAAATGTTTTTCAATTTTTAGTTCCATTTTGTAAATTTGGAGAATTTATTTAATAGATTGACTAAGGAAATAAGGAAATATACTTACTTTTCAGTTAGAATATCATCCTTTAATAAGTTTCTACCAAAAACTCATATTTTCTTCAAATGATAAGTATTCAAGATGACTTGGTCACACCTTAAGTTCTAGAATCAACTTCTAGAGAATAACATAATTCACAAAATATAAACTATATATTTCCCTTGCCTTTAGAAATTAACTAAAACCAAAATGTTAGTAAAAGATTAGATAATCAATAAAAAGAATAATACTTTATAAAAAAATACTACTCTTAATCCCTTCGAAAAAAAATACCCAAAGTTCGTCAAAGACCGTTCAATAAACAATTGTCTGTAAAATTATTTAAATTAACCCAAACTAAGATTGAAACCCAATACTCAGAAGGATTTAATCACATGTTCTTCCATTATAAATCTTAAAATTTATCTCCAAATAACATTGACTACTCTTAAAGTCTCATACTGAAGAGTAATTAACCTAATAACATATTCTATATGAATGGTTAATCATTTCCATAAATACCTCAAATTCATATATGTCCAAAATAAAAACATATATTCTTCAAAAATAAAATTTCAACCATTAGTCCATAAATTAGATCCCATAGAATTCTATTTTCCATAAGCAAATAGTGTTCCCAAAAGAGAAAACATCTTCCAAAATAACCATTATCACTTAATCACCAAATCATTTTCCTATACTAAGTATATCTATTTGATAAAACATAAGTTCCCAAAATCAACTTATTCTTCATCCCTAAAATCATATATCTAAAAAGAGTTAGTCATACTAACCAGGGACTTCACGTAGTCCAGTGTTATGCGATAAATCCCAATTGCACTTTGATTGTGGGTTTTATTCTCGTAGATTTGTTCGTCGTGATGGGTTGTCACATGGTCTATGTGTTGTCCATTTCCAAAAACTATGTAATTTTATAACATTCCCAAAAATAAGATAACTTCCTCAAAAATTACCAGAACATATTTTAACCGCAAATGTTATCTCATACCTCGCATTTTTATCCCAAAAAGTAATAAGCTATAATTACCTCAAATTCAAGGATCATATAAACCCAAATGGTTCTTTATATCTATATCCACAAAAGAAAAGATAGTTCCTCCTTGAATAATATTTTCACATCTCAAACATCAAGTTTACACATACTAGAAAATTTCTTCCAAATTAATCCCATCATCAAAAGAGCCTTAATACTTTTATGCATTTCATTGTCCTAAGATATAGCATAACTCTTGAATCCCATATATGTAGACTTCTTAATCATTAAACATTCTTCATGATACATTAACCATTCTTTCCAAACTTATTATATAATACTTATTTCTTAAAAAAATCATGAATCATATCCTAAGATTCAATAATGTAAAAACATTAGCTAAGAAATAATACATACCTATCATTGGTCATTATCAGTTTCCTCATCCTCAATTAGAATAGAATTAGGTATTGGTAAACATATATTTGTACGATTCTGCTAATCCCATTACTGAAACTTCTATATAGGACATCTATTTTTATAATGACCATGCACACCATATTTAAAACATTTAATTGATCCCTCATAAATAACTTCTTTCCCTTTCCTAGAGTCAACTGGATGCTTCCTTTTTCCATTGATGTTTCAGGATTTATGACCTTTATTACTAGATCTATAGAATCTTCCTATCCCTTTGAATCATTTTCCTATGTGTTTCTTTCCAGATCCTTGACACATAGGTTTTTTAATATAGTTACCTTTATGATTATTACTTGAACTTTCGTAGAGATTCATTTCTCACATATATGATACCTTATAAAAATCACCATGGTTCTGTTGGTCAATCGTGACTCCAAATAGTTGGTTGAGAAAAACCACAAGAGTTTTCATTAAATCTCCCATTTCATTCGGTTGGTTATTAAGAAGACTATCCTAGTTTTCTTCACATCCATTATTACTCTAGAGCCTGCTAGATCCAGCCATTTACTAAAACCAAAAATTCTGGTGTGAGTATATCAGTAAAATCATCATATAATATATTATGAGGAGTTTAAACATTAAGATATACTTATTCATGATATCTTAAACCCATTCAATTTATCTAAAATAATTATGACCCTTTATAATATGTTAACCATTATTGTTATGTCACTTATGATTAAATAACACTCTAACCTCTAAATTTATCTAAATCGAACTCTAATACCAACTATAAGGCCCCATCCATAAATATTACATAATCTTGAATGAAGTTAAAAATTCGCATTAAGGATCATTTCAGGTTTCGAGTTTTAGAGAATTAGTCTGTAACTATTACATTACATTTCAAAGATTACAAAGTAGACACTTCTACTTTATCGAAATTTTTTCACAATAATAAAACTCCTTAAATAAAACAACAGTTATTTTCTTGATATAAATATTCTTTAATTCTTACATTCTCTTACCCTTCCTTATACCCTGAGAAAAAAATTCAAAAACTTGGGATGAGTATAAAAATCTCAGTAAGGGTTATAAAACAAGGAAATAAAAAATTAGTCCATCAATACATTCAAATCAATTAAATCATACTTTTAAATCTTTAAAATACCACAGAAAATCATAAGTCTTATGAATAATACATGAAAATCATAAATCATAAAGGTAACTTGTGGCTTCCATAACATACTTAAAATTTAGCTTTCACATCTATATAGGGATTTATGTTTGGAATGCCCATTATGGTGTATTCTCTAAATATCTTAGGAGAAATATCAACGTTTACCTCTTTCACATTACCCAATGCATTTGAGAGCTATCTTAGGCTCACCTGTCCTAGGTTTATCACGCAACCACCTGTATATGTAAAAAAATCCCAAGAACCATCGTATATTCATAAAAAATAAAACAGGAATAATGGAAAGATAACATTTCCACATTTAAATCACAACATATCATTTCAATATATTAGCATAATCAATGCTTTATCAAACCATTTTCAAAACCATTTAAAACTTTTAATAAATAGATTTTTGAATCAAAGTTTCCCATACCACTTTTAATATTTTGAAGGAATTAACATTTTAAAACATTAATGTTCATATAAATAAATCCTTAAAACCATTTTCAAAACATGGACATTAATAATAAATATTTAGAAGAATAAATCTTCAAAACATTTAAAATGATGTTTTAGTTAAAGAGTTTGTTACCAATTGAGGAAATACTTGAATAAAAATAATTAAATAATAACATCAAAAAAACTAATAATATCATGAGAATAAGTAGATTAATGATATAATACTTCAAAGGGAAGTATATACACCATATAAAAGTTAATTGGTTCATGACAACAAATAAGTCTCACTGGAATGAAAATTGAGACGAAATCCCTTACAAAGATTGTACCATTAGATTAAGGATAAATAAAGACATAATTGTGTGTGAAAAATATAAATACACCCAATATAAATGGATATTATGTGTAAAAAAATCATATTTCATTGACACATATTCATGGGACGACATAATCAAGAAGTATAAGTTTAACCCAACGAATGGAAATTGGGTTAAGAAGTTCCCTTACCTCATGTCCAACTTGACACATTTGTTCTTTTCTCACCTAAATAATAAACTAAGGTTAATTTATACTTTATTCATAACATTTTTCAAGTTTATTATTCCTTTTATATCACTTATTACCATGATATAAACATTACATGATCATTTGAGTTTATAATGGTCGTTTTGTCGATATTTGGTTCTTGAGTCAAAAATAAACTTCTTATAATAACAAGTTATCCATGTGGTCAAAATTACATTATATCCATAATGATATTCATGATTTAGATATAATATATATCATATATATCCAGTATATATATATATATATATAATAGTAGATTTCATTTGGAGATAAGAAATGAAATTCACCGTTCATGGAGACGGTAAGTTGTACGTACGCATAAACGCTACTTTAATTTCTATTTTATAATTAATGGAATTAAAACATAATGATAAATAGGTATATAATAATTTCATTATAATATCATTTGTAATTTCATTAACTCCATCCTTTATACATTCCACGTATGGCATGAACGAGTCATATCACTTTGAGGGGGCGGTATTCCGCAGTTCCTCAAATAAAATTATCGTATTTACACATTATGGAAAACATAAAAGTATGATATAAATGAAAAATACAGAAAAATAGAGACAATATAAATATAATATATATCACATATAAATATATTTCCATCATAATGGAAACCATGAGAGGCGGTATGAAATAATTGAACAATCATCGTTTCGTGAGGCAGTAGTTCACCATCCACAAAAACAGTATGTTTGTATCTATTAGATGGAGGTGTGTGGAAGTGTAGTTTGAATAATTATTATGAAAAAATCCTAGAATATTGAGGATACTATTTTTTTTATAAAATAATGGAATAAAAAGATTTTATGGGGTCGTAGAAGGAAAATAAAAGAAAAGAACTTGAGAGAAGATGTTACCTTTAAATCGGGAAACTCCATTTGGTTTGAACCAAAAGGCTTTATTGAAGTGAATTATGCCTAAGTTAAGGTTTCTAGGAATAAGAGAGAGATGTTTGGAAATTATTTGGGAAGATTATTTATGATCCAATGGGACTTGAGAGGTGTGAGTAATGGTTATAGGTGACGGATTTTTATAAGGGGGAGGAGGGGATCTTTAGGAAAGTTTGAAAATATTATTTCATTATAAACTGTATTTTGATTTTAAAAAATCCCCAACTCATTTAATTCAAATATAAGGTGATTATTGTTCTAAATAATGTCATAAAATGGGTTTTATAGAAGTTTATGTCATAAAATAACCTTAACATTTACCTTTAACCATTAGTTAACTAAATTAACTTTTACCATGTCCTCTTCTATATTCATACTATATGGTTAATATATTTACAATAAAATTCCAAGAGACCCAAAAAGGATAATTAATGAAATTTTTAACATCATATATGTTAGTTGTACGAATCTTATATTTTTATGATTATTTTATCATTTAATAAAATATTAATTTTTTTAAAAACTCATTTATGTCAATTTATAAAGAATTCATATCAAGACTTTTTAAAAAATCTACAACAACTCTTTTAATTATAAAAACATACATTAATTAAAATATAACAAGTCATTAGTATCCCAAAAATCCGTTTATGGCATAAAAAGTTTCAAAATAAATTTATTTTAATATTGATAATCTCATTTATTCAAAACATTCCTTAAAAACGAAATAACTACATCATCATTGTGTCATAAATAAATTTAATTATTTGATGTCTAAAAATTATAAATAAATTACCATAATTTAGGAAATATATTCATCTTTATAATGACTATTTATAGTCAAATAGATCTCTTATATAACCCTATATAAAAATTTTTTAACTAAAATATATTTTTTTATGTTACATTTTCTTTAACACTAAATTAACTTTTATAAAGTGTCATTTTCACTTACAAATGGATCCATGGGGTCCCAAAATTGAACCAAGGATGACCATGGTCAGAAATTTATCATCCAATAGGTTTAGAACTTGTGTTAGTGTAATTTAATATTATTATAATATTATTTTCTTACCCTTATTTACCAGATTTACCCTTTAACCATGGTAAATAAAATATTTACTAAAGTTACTATTCATAATGTCTAAAAATAAAAGTTACATTTTTAAACAATTTGGACCTCCTGATTCCAAATATAGAATCCATTTTTCTAAATTAAAAACACATAAGTTCCATAAATTATTTTAAAATTAATTCTCATTGTCAAAACCAAAAAGCGGGTTTTTAATAAATAATAACTATCAAAAGATTGACATTTGTTTATGTCCAATTAAATAGTCAAATTAATTCCAATGACCAAAATTGAATTAAATTGTAAAAATATAATTTAATTAAACTTTAAAACAAATTAAAAAGATAACCTAACCCTATAAATAAATTATATTAAAAGGTAGTTTTGAATTAAAATGCAGTATTTTTCACTATTCATCAAAAAATGAACTTTATCAAAAAAACCAAAATTTTACATAAAGTAAATTTGGATGTCCCGCTTATAAATAAGAAGTTTATTTGTTCAAATGGAACATATAAAAGTGAAAAAAATTATATTTAAAAAAAATCCATCAAATGATGGAAAATCTTCCTTTTAAAGAATATTAGAGTATTTCATGATTAAATTGGATTCATTCTTATTTTAATCCTCTAAAATTTATCAGATAAAAGTAAAAACAATTGAAAAACATGTGTAATCATATTCTATTTAGTTCTGTTCATTCCTGCTAATAAAATGGCGAGGCATTAACTACCATTTAAATAATAATATTCTTATTTTATTTTTTGATATAACTCAAAGTTGTGTGAAACGTAAGATTTCAAAGAAACTCGTTATTGTGTGTTGAGTATTCTATTGGACAGAGCATCCACTTTAAATTAAAATTAATATTTAATTCAAAAATATTAATAAATATGAAAATTTCATATTTTTTATTTACCTAGGATGTTATATTAATGTACATATTGGATAAATCATCCTTAATATTTTCAAGAGGGATTTTAGGTTCATGTGGACCTGTTTCTTCAAATTTATCTTATAAAAATTCTTCAACGCATTTGTTTCTTTTACTAAAAAATCTATAGTCTTTACTAGAGGTTTAGGAACCTAGAAAAATTCCTTTATCACTTTTGGATGAAAATTTATCAAAAATTTTCTTAGTGTTAAGAATATAGACTTTGTAACTGAATACTTTGAATTAGTTAACTTTGGGTTTCATATTGTTCTATAACTCATAGGGAGTTTTCTTAAAAATTGGTCTAATTAAGACTCTATTAATTATGTGAAAAGTTGTATTTACAGATTCAGCCTAAAAATAAATAGGTAAGTCATACTCATTAAACATTATCTGGGATATTTCTTATAAGGTCATATTCCTTCTTTCTACAACTCCATTCTTTTGGGGTGTCCTAGGAGTAGAGAAGTTGTGACTATAACCATTTTGTGAGAAAAAATATTCAAACTCTTGGTTCTCAAACCCACATCCATGTTCACTTCTTATGTATTTAATTATAAGACCACTTAGGTTTTTTAATTTTCTAGCATACCAATTAATGTAAGAACAAGCTTCACTTTTTTGAGCTAAGAAAAAGGTCCAAGTATACCTAGAGAAGTCATCTATAAGTACATAGACATAGTGAATCGTTCATGGACACAGTAATTCATACGTACGCATAAATTCAACTTTAATTTATATTTCATATTTAATGGAATGAAAACATAATGATGTATAGTTATATTATAATTACAGTATAATATCACATATAATTTCATTAACTTCATCCTTTATACGTTCCATGTATGTAATGAATGAGTCATATCACTTTGAAAGGGTGGTATTCCGCAATTCCTCAAATGAAATTATTGTATTTACCCATTATTGAAACCATAAAGGTATGATATAAATGAAAAATACATAAGAATAGAGACAATATAAATATAATATCTATCCCATATAAATATAGTTTCATCATAATATCCACCATGAGAGGCAGTAGGAGATAATTGAACAATAATCATTTCGTGAGGTAGTAGTTTTCCGTCCACAGAAACAGTATGTTCGTATCCATTAGATGGAGGTGTGTGGAAGTGTAGTTTGAATAATTATCATTAAAACATAATAGTATATTGATTATACTAGTTTTGTTATAAAATAATGGAATAAATGGAGTCTAGGTGGTTGGAGAAGAAAAATAAAAGAAAAGAACTTGAAAGAAGACGTTACCTTTAAATCGGGAAACTCCATTTGGTTTGAACCAAAAGACTTTCTTGAAGTGACCTGTGCCTAAGTTAAGTCTTATAGGTAGAATATAGTGATGTTGGGAGATTATTTTGGAAGATTTTTATAATCCAAGGGGGCTTGATATGTGTGAGTAATGGTTAGATTTGATGGATTTTTATAAGGGGGGAGGGGCTCTTTAAGAAAGTTTAAAAATATTATTTTATTACCAACTGAATTTCGATATCAAAAGTTCCCCAACTCATTTAATTAGAATATAATGTGATTATTGTTCTAAATACACTCATCCAATGGGTTTTATACAGGTTTGGGCATAAAATTAACCTTATATTTTAGCTTTAACCCTTAGTTATCTAATTTAACTTTTAACATGTCCTCTTATATATTCATACTATATGGTTAATATATTTACTATAAAATGACAAGAAACCCAAAATGGATCATTAATGAAATTTTTAACATAATATATATCTATTATTCAAATATTATATTTTTAGGATTGTTTTATCATTTAATAAAATATTAATTGTTTTAAAAACACATTTATGTCAATTTATAAACTATTCATATCAACACTTATAAAAAAACTATAACAACTCTATTTTTTAGAAAAACCTTTATTAATTCACATATAACAAGTAATTATTATCCCTAAAATTAGTTTATTTTATAAAAAGTTTTAATATAAATTTATTTTAATATTTATAATCTCATTTATTTAAAACATTTATTAAAATGGAAATCACTACATAATCATTGTGTCATAAATAAAGTTATATATTTGATGTCTAAAAATTATAAATAAATTACCATGATTTAGGAAATATTTTCATATTTTCAATGACTATTTATAGTCTAATATATCTCTTATATAACCCCATATAAATTTTTTTTACTAAAATCTATTTGTTTATGTTACATTTTCCGTAACTTTAAATTAATTTTTATAATGTGTCATTTTAACTTACAAGTGGCTCCATGGGGTCCCAAAATCGACCCAAGGATGGAAATGGTCGGAAATGTGTCAGAAAATAGGGCTAGGACACATGTTAGGGAAATTTAATATTATTATAATATTATTTTTTTACCCTTATCTACCAGATTTACCCTTTAACCGTGGTAAATAAAATATTTATTGAAGTTACTATTCATAATGACTAAAAATAAAAGTTACCAGTTTTCAAAATTTGGACCTCCTAATTAAAAATATAGAATCAATTTTTCAAAATTAAAAACAAAAAATTTGCAGAAATTAATTTAAAACTAATTCCCGTTCTCAAAACTAAAAAGCTTGTTTTTTAGAAATAATAACTATCAAAAGATTGACATGTGTTTATGTCTAATTAAAATGTGAAATTAATTCCAATTACCAACATTGGATTAAATGATAAAAACATAATATATTTAAAATTTATAACCAATTAAAAAGATAATATAACTGTATAAATAAATTATATTAAAAGGTATTTTTGAATTAAAATGCTGTATTTTTCACTATTCATCAAAAAATGAACTTTATCAAAAAAATACCAAAAGTTTAACCAAAGTAAATTTTGATGTCCTACTTCTAAAAAAGAAGTTTATTTTGTAAAATTAAATATATAAAACTAACAAAAACTAGATTTAAAATGGTTTCTCCATCAAAAGGCGGTAAATCGACCTTTTAAAGAATATTATAATATTTCGTTCTTAAAATCAGATTCATTCTTATTTCAATCATCTAAAATTTATAGGATAAAAGTAAAAAAACATTTAACAAACGTGTGTAATGATAATGTAGTTAGTTTTGTTCATTCCTACCAACAAAATGGTTAGGCGTTAACTACCATTTAAATAATATTATTATTATATTATTTTTCGGTATAACTCAAAGTTGTGGGCAACGTAAGATTTCAAAAAAAACTCATTGTTGCATATTGAGTATGCTATTGGACATAGCATCCCCTTGAATGAAAAATTAATATTTAATTCAAAAATATTAATAAATATGAAAATATCAGATTCTTTATTTACCTGGGATGTTACATCCTTCCCCGCCTTTTGGGAATTACATCCTCGTAATTTTAAAATTGGGCTTGAAAACTTCATTAAAAGTCCCACATCAGAAAAAGAGTCAATAAAACTATCACTTTAAAGGAAATAAAGAGAATTAAAAATGTGTGTGGAAGTTTAGTTTAAATACTTATTATAAAAACATCTTAGAATATTGAGTATACTAGTGTTTTTATAAAATAATGGAATAAAAAGATTTTATGGGGTCGTAGAAGGCAAATAAAAGAAAAGAACTTGAGAGAAGATATTACCCTTAAATCGGGTAACTCCCTTTGGTTTGAACCAAAAGGCTTTATTTAAGTGAATTCTGCCTAAGTTAAGGCTTCTGGGAAGAAGGGAGAGATGTTGGGAAATTATTTGGGAAGATTTTTGATGAGCCAAGGGAACTTGAGAGGTGTGAGTAACGGTTATAGGTGACGGATTTTTATAAGGGGGAGGAGGGGATCTTTAGGAAAGTTTGAAAATATTATTTCATTATAAACAGTATTTTGATTTCAAAAAGTCCAAAACTCATTTAATTAAAATATAAGGTGATTATTGTTCTAAATAATATCATAAAATGGGTTTTATACAAGTTTAGGTCATAAAATAACCTTAACATTTATCTTTAACCCTTAGTTAACTAAATTAACTTTTACCGTGTCCTCTTCTATATTCATACTATATGGTTAATATATTTACAATAAAATTCCAAGAGACCCAAAAAGGATAATTAATGAAATTTATAACATCATATATGTTATTTGGAGGAATATTATATTTTTATTATTATTTTATCATTTAATAAAATATTAATTGTTTTAAAAACTCATTTATGTCAATTTATAAAGAATTCATATCAAGACTTTTTAAAAAATATGCAACAACTCTATTAATTATAAAAACCTTTATTAATTCAAATATAAAAATCCATTAGTATCCCAAAAATATGTTTAAGGCATAAAAAGTTTCAAAATAAATTTATTTTAATATTGATAATCTCATTTAATTAAAACATTCCTTAAAAACGAAATAACTACATCATCATTGTGTCAAAAATAAATTTATTTATTTGATGTCTAAAAATTATAAATAAATTACCATAATTTAGGAAATATATTCATATTTCTAATGACTATTTATTGTCAAATAGGTCTCTTATATAACCCTATATAAAAATTTTTTAACTAAAATATATTTTTTTATGTTACATTTTCCTTAACATTATATTAATTTTTATAAAGTGTCATTTTCACTTACAAGTGGATCCATGGGGTCCCAAAATTGAACCAATGGTGACCATGTTCGGACATGTATCATCCAATAGGTTTAGAACTTGTGTTGGTGTAATTTAATATTATTGTAATATTAATTTCTTACCCTTATTTACCAGATTTACCCTTTAACCATGGTAAATAAAATATTTACTAAAGTTACAATTCATAATGTATAAAAATAAAAGTTACCTATTTAAGAAATTTGAGACTCCTAATTCCAAATATAGAATCCATTTTTCCTAATTAAAAACACATAAGTTGCATAAATTAATTTAAAATTAATTCTCGTTGTCAAAACCAAAAAGCGGGTTTTTAATAAATAATAGCTATCAAAAGATTGACATTTTTTTATGTCTAATTAAATAGTGAAATTACTTCCAATGACCAAAATTGGATTAAATTGTAAAAAAATAATTTAATTGAACTTTAAAACTATTTAAAAAGATAACCTAACACTATAAATAAATTATATTAAAAGGTAGTTTTGAATTAAAATGCAGTATTTTTCACTATTCATCAAAAAATGTACTTTATCAAAAAAATACCAAAATTTTACATAAAGTAAATATTGATGTCCCACTTATAAATAAGAAGTTTATTTGGTCAAATGGAAAATATAAAAGTGACAAAAACTAGATTTAAAAAGTTTTTTCCATCAAAAGATGGAAAATCGTCCTTTTAAAGAATATTACAGTATTTCATGCTTAAAATTGGATTCATTCTTATTTTAATCGTCTAAAATTTCTTAGATAAAAGTAAAAACAATTAACAAATATGTGTAATCATATTGTATTTAGTTCTGTTCATTCCTGCTAATAAAATGGCTAGGAATTAACTACCATTTAAATAATAAAAATATTATATTATTTTTTGATATAACTCAAAGTTGTGTGCAACGTAAGATTTCAAAGAAAATAATTGTTGCGTGTTGAGTATGCTATCAGACAGAGCATCCACTTTAAATTAAAATTAATATTTAATTCACAAATATTAATAAATATGAAAATGTCATATTTTTTATTTACCTAGGATGTTATATTAATGTACATATTGGATAAATCATCCTTAATATTTTCAAGAGGGGTTTTAGTTTCATGTGGACCTGTTTCTTCAAATTTATCTTATACAGATTCTTCCACGCATTTTTTTCTTTTACTAAAAAAATCTATAGTCTTTACTAGAGTTTTAGGAACCTTGTAAAATTCCTTCATTACTTTTGGATGCAAATTTATCAAAATTGTCCTCAGTGTTACGAATATAGACTTTGTAACTGAAGAATTTGAATTAGTTAACTTTGGGTTTCATATTGTTCCATAACTCATAGGTAGTTTTCTTAAAAATTTGTCTAATTAAGACTCTATTAATTATGTGAAAAGTTGAATTTATAGATTCAGCCTAAAAATAAATATGTAAGTCATACTCATTAAACATTAACTGGGATATTTCTTATAAGGTCATATTCCTTCTTTCTACAACTCTATTCTGCTGGGGTGTCCTAGGAGTAGAGAAGTTGTGACTATAACCATTTTCTGAGAAAAAATATTCAAACTCTTGGTTCTCAAACCCACAACCATGTTCATTTCTTATGTATTTAATTATAAGACCACTTATGTTTTTTACTTTTCTAGCATACCAAGTAATGTAAGAACAGGCTTCACTTTTGTGAGATAAGAAAAAGGTCCAAGTATACCAAGAGAAGTCATCTATAATTACATAGACATAGTTATTCCCATTAAGACTCAAAACTCTAGATGGTACAAACAAATCCATGTAAACCAACTTGGGTGTTTAAGATGTTGAAGATTCTCTCTTTGGTTTGAAAGATATTTTGTGTTGTTTTTACTTTTGACAAGAATTTCATAATTTATTGTTTGGAAATTATATTTTGGGCAGATCCTTGACTAACCATTTCCTTATAATTTTTCTAATTGAGTGAGTGTTACAGTGGCCTAATCTCATATTCCAAATCCATGACTCTTTAAGAAAAACACTTAAGCAAGATACATTTTTAGAAACTAAAGAATCTGAGTTCCCAATATAAACATTCTCATTTCTAAAAGTAGTAAATACTAACTCATTTTTATAATTAAAAACATTACATGCATCATTTTCAAATTAAACATTGAAACAACAATCACATTACCTGAGAGATACTATGTATATTATAATTTAATCCATTAAAAAAGTACTTTAGAAACAAAAATTGAATTAGAGTTACCAATTTGACCAAGGCTGGTAATTTTTCATGTGGCATTGTCACCAAAAGTGACATACCCACCATCAATCTTTATAAGATTATTGAATCTTGAGTAGTCCCATGTCATGTGTCTTGAACATCCACTATCCAAGTACCATAAGCTTTTATAAGAACTTTTTAAGCATGATTTTTACAAATAAATATCAAACAAGAAAAGATTTTGGTACCTAGACTTTATTGGGTGCATTAATATTAGTAATTAATGGTTTCATAACCCATACTTTATTTATGGGTTTCCTATAAACAGTTTATAGAGTATTGAAAAATTAAACTCTATTTGGTCTAGAAAAAGTACTAGTAAATGACTTTTCATTACTGAAACCTGCAGCAGACTATTCAAACCTAGGTAAAAAGGCAAAGTTTATAGATTTTGATATGAAATTATTTTTAAAAAAAGTCTATTTGTCATAGTTTATATCCAATACAGGTAACAGATTTTGGTGAACCCTATATACCAATCATTTGAGTAAGACTGTTATTTCCATTGGTAAAATTTTCTATATCCTTTTTCAACTATTCATTTGATAATTTAAGGTCATTATTTCATTTAAGAAATTTATCATTCTCATCTTTCTCTATAGTAAGATCTGATTTAATAGTATAGGTGAGAGCATGTTATTTATTTAAAACATTATATTTATATTTTAATTAATTACATGTTTCTTCAAGTATTTTACAGTACTCAAACATTTACTCATTGGTCATGTTTTTAGAATCAGATTTATCTCCAGAATAATAGGAATTTTGTATATCATATAAAAATGTTACCTTATAAGGGTTTTTCATGAAGCACATGTTAGATTTGTCACCTTTCTCATCATGTGAAGACTCTGACTCACTTGATCTGTCCTTATAAGCACTCTAGGTGGCCTTCATTATCTTCTAATACCTTTTATCCTTATCCACATATTTATTATTATACTTAAACTTAGGACAGTCACCCTTTACATGTCCTCTTCTTTAACATTCATAAAAAACTATCTCATTTGATTTATCACCTCTCTTCCAGTCCTTTTTTTAGTTGCCTTTTAAGTCATACTTTCTTTTCTAGCTATTCTTCCTAAAGAACTTCTTCTTTTCTGTAAATTTTTTTATAAACCTTTTAGATAATTGGTATAATTCCTCATCACTTTCAGATAATGATTCTTTATTTATTGAAAATTCAAAATGAGTTTGGGCCTTCTCCTTTTCTTTGTGTTTATAAGAAGTGGTCTTAAAAGCCACTGACTTTCTCTTTGGTTCATCATCCTCTTATTTTTTTGATCTTCAATTCTTCCTTATATGTCATCAGCTTACCTATCAAATCCTTAACTGGAAACTTACCGATATCATAGGATTCTCTAATTGATACTGAGGTTCCCCTCCATCTATCTGGTAGACATCTAAGAATTCACATGATTTTTTCCTACGTAATAACATCCTTTCTTAGAGAGATCATAGTGTTAAAAATATGATTAGAATAGATATACATATCAGATATAGGTTCATCCGGATTTATCTTAAAGTTATCATATTTAATAGTATATGTATTAAGTCTCATTTACTTAACATTAGTGGTTCCTTCAAGTGAAATGGGTAGAGTATCCCAAATTTCAGGGGTTGTTTTACATGAAAAAATCTCATTGAATTCATCACATCGTAAATAAAAATATAAGGCATTCATATATTTTCAGTTATTATTATAGGAAGTCTTATTTGGTTCATCCCAAGTATTTTAGGAAGTATCAGGTATCTTATATTCATCTATAATTGAATATGAAATTTTAAAACCCATAATTTCTAAATGCATTTTCACCTTAATTGCCCACTGATCATAATTTATTCCATTGAAAAATGGAGTTCTATTGGTAGTATCACCTTCTAATCTATTATCCATAATAAAGAATAAAGAGTAGGTTTTCTATTGGTAGTATCACCTTATAATCTATTATCCATAATAAAGAATAAAGAGTAGGTTTTTAAAGACCTAAAAATTTTAAACTAACAGAAATTTAAATATATTTAAAACTTAACTAAAATCATAGTTGAAAAGATTTGAAAATGATTTTAAAATAGAATATTAAAAACAATACTTTCATAACAAATGTTGGTCAGATTAGGAAACTAAAGAGGGGGGTGAATTTTGTTCCTATAAAAATTTCAGTTAAAAACCTTATTTAAAAAAATACCCCATTTAAAGTATAAACAACCCAGTTAACTAAAGTAGAAGATTTATAAGAGTTTTCAATGTCCAATTAATTCCTCAAAAGATTTATTAATTCTCAATTACACCAATATGAAAGACTGATATAAATTTTTAAAGTGATTTACTAAATCATAAACAATTATAAACACTATTGAATATTAACTATCAAAGTAAAATTCAGTTTTATAAAATATGTGTGAAAATAGAGAAAACTAAACTTGTAATACATAGCAGATAAAACAAGTGGTTTAGTCTCAAGAAGAGACTAAATACTCCCCACTTTGTGATCACCTTCCACAAAGAAATTTATATTAATAAACTTTATCCACACCCTTTATTAGGATTCACAACAGCATACAAAGTGGTTCAGGTAAACAAGACCTCTACCACAGTTATTAATGAGAAACAAAATACAATCAGGTCACACAGGGACCTCTTCCATATTTATATGTGGTATGAAATTTATTTAGAAAGATTAGTAAGTGAGAATATATTGTATCCTCCATATTAGAATGGTAGATAGTCTGTGATTATACAATAGACACACACACTTCTTGAAAAGTAGTAAATATTATACATAATAGACTAGAAATAATGATAGAGGGTTTAGAATGCTCGGAGTGATGTTCTTGATGCTTCTGGACTTCTTAAATATAGAATATGTGAAGCTCGGGCCCACTTTTGGAAATAGACACCAAAACAGAGTGTCGTGGAATCTCTGTGTTCTTGTTTCCAGGAAGAGATGAGTTCCTTTTTGAAGGTTCTCTTCACTAGGGTTTGTTGCTATAACAACGTCGAGCCTTTGGTTATCATAAAATCCTTCTTATTCATAGTTATCAAGAATAATTTTTCTTTTTTTTCCTTATTTCTTTCAATTCACAGGTTCACTTGATATATTGAACCATCTTTTTTCTCAATAGATTTTTTTATATTCTTTCATAAGTCGACAATAGAAACGATCCTTAACATAAGGGCTTCCTCATAGCTCGTACTATTCTCTAAAAAAGTATGAAAATGATAGACAAGGTCTTTAATATAATAAGTAGTAATGATTTTTATAAATATGAACATTAGGTTTAATTTTGAATTTTTGATTAAATAAAATTTTCTATGTATTTAAGGGTAGGTTATTCTGTCGATGACTCCTATTGGTGACACCTTCTATCAATCACTCCTTCTATTGGTGAATCATTCTATCGGTAACTCCTTCTGTAGGTGACTCCTTGTATTAGTGAATAAATTAATTGGTACATCAGTGTATCAGTGTCCCATAATATGAGTGTCTTGTTCTATCAGTGACTCAGACTATCGGTGACTCAGTATTGTATCTTTTCATGAGTCGTTCGTTCTGTCGGTAAGTCATTTGTTCTATTGGTGAGTCGTTATGTCAATGAGTCATTTGTTTTGTCAGTGATTCATTCTGTCAGTGAGTCATTTGTTCTGTCGATAAGTCATTTGTTATGTTAGTGACTCATCTATGATTTCAATGACTCATCTGTTTTGTTGGTGAATCAGTCTTATATCTATCGGCGATTCATTTTGTGACTTAACTTTTGGTGAATCATACTTATCAATTTTATATGTTTACATAAATTATATTATAAAAATTAAAATAATATGTTAAACTTATAATTTAATATAGATATATATAATTTAACATTTTTTAACAAAACTAACCATGATTTAACAGACATGAAAATGATTGGACATGATTTGTGATTATTAAAACTTGAGAGAGCTAACAATAATTTATTTTCATAATAACATGTATTGATATAATTTTTTTTCTTCTATAAAATATAGATCTAATGATTGGCATCAGGGTCATATACGCATGCGTGTGTTGTGTAACCTCCACACATAGTTGATGGTGTACTACAACTATGATAACCAAATGATTGAAAAAATAGGGTAGCAATGTTGGATTTTTTTGGAGATTCATCCCAAATACTCCAACATCATTCTCATTATCTCGTTATCATATAGATACTTGACAAAATAAGTCAAGTATAATTCTTGGGAATAGATATGGGTAAAAATATATTGGATTTAATTTAATATTAATATTTTATTTATATAAATTAATATTTTGGTGTCATGTGTGTTTTAATTTTTCTGATGGTGATGGTGTTTCAGTCAACATGTCTAAAGAGGGAAGTGTGGTTATCAAACTGACACTGTAGAATATTATAAGTTTTTATTTGTTGATTTCAAATTTTAATATCTATTTTTTAACTTAATAATATATTTATAATTGTAACAGGCAGATTTGGAGCCCTTAATGGCCAGGAACCAGACAATTTTGGGCCAAATGATCACTTATATCATGTTTTGAGAGATGAACACCATAACAGAGTATGCTTCCAACCTGAGAAGAGTATAGTTCAGATGAGTTATTGGACTACTTAATTTACTAGTTTTAGTACCACTTAGTTGGAAAAGTTTAAGGCATGGGCAAAAATTCCAAAATAAAGGTCACACAGGTGGAATAATGGGTTGAAAGGTAAAATGATAAATTTTTGAAAATAATGAAATTTTTATGTTCATTACTTCCACCAGAGACCAGTGAAGCTTATGATGCATATATTTCACTAATGTGTTCATTATATTAGTACACCAAGAGGTAGTCCTAGTGTCCTTCAAGATGATGTCATTCTGAGAGATGGTGATGGCGATGGAGAGGATGATGGCGAGGAAGAGGTCGAGGCCGAGGATAATGTCGAGACTGGGGCTTAGGCTGAGGAAGAGGCCAATGTCGAGGTGGATAAAGAGGGAGAGGATGAGGTTGAGGATGAGGATAGGGATCAGTATAAGGATGAAGATGAGGATAGGGATGAGGAAGATGATGAGGCTGATGATGACAGTGATGATAGTGATGGTGATGACGGATGGATTGATCTGTTACATATTTAACTGATATGTATAACATCTTATGTTTGATGATTTCTTGTGACTAAATATATGTCTGTTATTTTTTTTATTTTTAATGGTTAAATGCCTCAATTTATTTGTCTTGTTATCATTATTTATGCATTGGTTTGTTGGTATTTGAGGATGCTCTATAGGTTTGATTGCAAGTTTTGTTTGTTGAGGATGTTTTGTTGGTTTTATTGTGAGTTGAGGATGTTCTGTTGGTGTTTTGATTAAAGTGGGTAGTAAGTTTCATTATTATTTTCTCTATTATGATTTCTAGTAGTTCTAATTGTAGGAAAAATATGTTTTTTTGTTTTGATTCCAGCTGTATTGCATTGCAGGTAGTTTTTTTTTGAAAGTAGGGAATTATGTTCTGCTTATAGGTAGTTTTGAGGAGCATTGCAGGTGCTAGGGGTATTCATTTGTGTTGATTGATGTGGTTATTCTGAAATTTAAAGGTAATGACATAATAAAAGTAGAAATTAAACCATTATAAAGAATATTGTTTGATGTGGCATGTGGCTATTGGTTTAATGATATTTATGGTGTAGTTCCAACCAAAATTTGGTAAACTAAGATATCTGTGTATATCTAGTAATGAATAGTGTGATGTGGATAAATACACACATGAGAAGGTTTTATGTTTATTCATAATCTTTCTCTATATGGATTTGGGGTCAAGACACTACATATATTGTAGTGCTTCTACCATCACTTTAAAAAATATATATATTTCTAAAAAATAAAACCATTATCATCATCTACTGAGTATGAAAATAAATAAACTGTATATTTCCATGTGAGGTGAGTGGTTGGGCCCTCTCAAAGATATCAGGACCCTTTATAATTTGGTGATAAGTTTTGCTCTCTTGATTTTTCCTTTCTTCTTGAGTATAATTACCATAAAATTATGAAATAATAGCTCAAATATGTTATTAAGAGGTCACTACTAAATGTATATCAAGATAAAAACATCCAAATGATTTAAGATACATAAAATCTCCCCTATATGGATCAATAAAGTCATAATTTTATGGTGTATGATGAACTTTGATTGATCCATAATAGATAATTATTTGATTTAGTATGACCACCAATGGATAATGGGTCTATAGTGATCAATTTACATTTATAAAAAGGTGAGTCTTTATGGGGATCAGTATGAGTCATACAATGATTAAAATATTGAAAAACACTTTAGTATAACTTATAGAAATCATGAAAAATAAATCTTGGATTACTCTTTGTGGATGACCTTCCAAGCGGCATCTGGCCATTTTCTGATGGATTTTTAGAGAAGTGAATAAATATAGTGAAATATTCCATTATTTCACCTCTCTAATGGAAATGAAATTATATATATATATATATACATATATATTTCTAAAATCTTCCAACATTGATTCTAATAAACATAGTGTATAAAAGATTTTGGGATCCAAGATATTATACACTCCATTTTATTAGATTACAAGATATTTGGATCATACTATATGTATCATTCCATTATAATATATAATTTATGAATGTGTGTATGCACAATTTTCTCTAAATAAAATGAGTACTCGAATATGGTATGATTTGGTAATATGTTTAGTTTAAGGGTTATTTTGGTGGCCTGAGTTTGTGATTGGGTAACTAAAGGTTGGTAGTTGTAATGATTTTTTTATTGGGAGGATTATTTTGATAGCATTTTTATATATAGGTATATATTCTATGATTTGGGGTACCCCTTAAAAATATTAAAGGATAAATATAGTATTAGGAAGGATGGTTAGGTATTTATGGTGAGTTAAATAAGAATGGTTGGATAAAAAAAGTATTGAGGTGTCGATTTATGGAATTAAATCTATCTAGGTTATGAGTATGGGTTTGGGAAGGTTTAGTGGAAAGGAATTGATAGGAAAAGGGTTGGGTATAGGTTAGATTTTGGGGTTTTTTGCAAGGGAGATGAAATTTTTGGGGGAGAATTTGGGGAAAATAACGTGGTATTTTTTATTTCTTATATTTTTATTTATAGATTAGAGAAACTGTAATATGAAAGGGAAAATCACACCATTGTTTGGTTTGGTCTATATTTAGAGAGTTGAATTAAATTTAACCCTAAAATTAAAAAATTAGATAGTTGAAGTTGTGAAAATAGTTATTCTTTAAGTTTTTTAATTTTACAAAAGCACCATATCATAGTTTTATAAACATGTTATTAATTTTGTGATGGTTTCAGTAAAATGAGAAGAGGGGTTTACCATAACATATTAGTCTCTATGCTTATGTTATTAGTTTTTCAAAATACATAATGGAAATAGTATGGGTTATAATGGGCATGGTTAGCGCCATAGTTTTAAGAAGATATTGGAACTCAAGTTTTATTAAACAAAATTATTTGAAGATTTAAAGGAAATATGGAGAGTTTCAATATAGATGGAGTGGTTAAGTGACCTACCTAGTGTTTCCCCCATTCCTTTTATTTCTCATGTTCTAACATGCTATATTCTCATGATTTTCTTTGTCATTTATTTACCTTTCCATGCTACTCACATTCCCTTCCATGCCTTGACACACCCACACTCTTCTTCACTTGAAATCCTATACCCACACCAGCCACACCCTAATTCTTATGCCCACACCACCCCTGAGCCCATACTAAGACACCCTTGTCTCACACACACACACACCGTACCTGGAAACCCTAGGTGGCTATGAGAGAACCTGGGCACCCATACCTATTTTATCCTGTAAAGGAACCCTATCATCCTCATTTGAACAAAGGTTGACACCATGCTCCATTTATATTCATAGAGTTATAACAGGAACTACTAAAGAATAAATTTATATGCTCAAAATTTTTAAACAACCCAAAGGTGATTTTTTAAATAAAAACCTTGTAAAAGTAATTAAAACTAGTGATATTTGGGTCATCCAAAGGTTTTGACACCCAAACTCCTATAAAAAGAACATTTCACCTAAGACTCCACCAAGGAAAGGGTGAAGGAACCCTCTTGATAATGTCTCCCAAGAAATAATTTTGAATCCATGTGGTGCTCAATAATATTTTAGTATATTCATACCTAGTTTCATTCAATTTCAAAATTATATCTAATTGAACTTTAAAAAAATGTATATATGTTCCTACAAGAATTGAATACTCATTATCAAATTTTCCAGTGGTGTATTATCATAATTATAGCATGAATAATAGGATATGAATTACCTATGAACATGTACATTATTTAATATATTGTCTTCAATATCAAATTTTCAATTTTTATTTCTATAAGTGTTGTATGCGGGTCTTATATGCAAAGGAAGTGAGGCTGAAGTCTGCTATTTTGAATTCTAGAAAAACCATATACCAATAGTTGAAAACTATTTGTATAGTTTTGAAAAAGAATATGTATACCAACAGTTTATTAAAACCATTGGAAAAACTCTATACCAATGGTTATTTAACCGCTGGTAAGGTTTGTACTAATGATATATACCAATGGTTAAAAAACTATTGGTATATATATATATATATCAATGGTTGTAAACAAACCAATAGTATACTCCAATTTCTAGTGTCCTATACCAACCATAGATAGATATTTGTTGGTATAGTCCTATCCCCACACTATACTAGCCGAAGTTTTGGAAAACTATTGTTATATGGTATATTAATGGTTTTCTTGTCTATACCAATGGTTTGAAACTGTTGGTATAGCTTGACTTTCCAGTGGTGTTTTCTTTATATATATTATTATATGGGTCACTTTCAAGAACATTTGTCCCAATAACTAATAACAATCGAACCCAAGGGGTTATATGTTTGAAATATGGGTATAAAATTGATTTTGGACAAGTTTCTAGGTCATTTTTACCTTAAGATTAATGTTTTACCACTAAGTAAATTAATTTTACCTTAATCATTGTAATTAATTCTAATTACTTTTACTAATCATTTTTTTCAAAAAATAAGTTGATCTCATTAGAATATAAATATTATAATTATCACAACCATGTATATCATTTCTTCCAAATTCAATTCATATAAGTGGAAATGCTCAATTTATAGCTAATCCTATGGAAATAGTAAGAAATTGGGTTTTTAATGTGAAAATGTTCAAAATTTCATTATGTTTTTAAATATAAATAAAATATAAAAATGATTCCAATGATCTAAATTGGATTAATATACATATAATTGATCTATTTTGACCTTAAAACCAATTCAAAATATAATTTAAAATTAATAATTATTTAAATGAAAAGGTATTTTTCAACTGAAATGTCACATTTTTCATTATTCATTAGAAAATAAAACTTCTTAGAAAATACCTTAAATTCACCCTGGTATAATTTTAACATTAAAAATTCAAAAATGAAGTTTATTTTCAAAAATAGAAATTATAACATTTTCAAAATTTGGTTCTAAAATATTTGTGCCATTAAAAGGATGTAAAACTCGGTCTGGAATGTAATGCAAGCAAACTCAGTGTTGTGGGTAGCATAATATTAACATGGTGTTGTGTATAAAGAAATCTAGAAACTAAATTAAATTTATTATAAAATGAAAATAATTTAAATTCTTTGGGTGTTACATTATCCTCGCCTTAATTAAATTGTGTCCTCATAATTTAATCTTGATCTCTGTAATCAAGGGTTTGAAATTTGAAAATACTATTGTTGAAACCCCCACATCATAAATAGGGCTAATAACACATCTTCTTAATAAGTGAAAAATGAAATGTGAATGTCACATAACTAAGATCCCAAATAGGAGAACATAGTTGGGAAATGAAAATATGGATATGTAAGAAAATCCTAAATTACAATTTTCATTGATCCCAAGAAAGTAAATGATCAATGGAAAGTTAAGAGCATAAAAACTATAAATATGTGACAAACTAAAGGACCATTTGATTCATCAATTATGAATGAAATAGGATAAAATTTAATTAATCAGATTTTCTCCAATTTTATTTTTATAAATTAACTGAGAAAATTCCAAGGCTATGTACAGAGACGATGTGAGATTTCGAGAACAGTTGTGCCAAGAATGATTCGGTCAAAAATGTAAAGTTTTTAATAAATTGAACCAGAAATGTCTTCTTAAAATGGGAATAAATTCTAAATAGACACCCATATCAGAAATATGAGGTCACCATTATGTCCAAATCAGCAATTTTACCTTAGGCGGGGCCTAACATCGATTGGCATGAACCGATGGTGAAAGTTAGATTTTAGACATAAAAGTCATTAAGATATTTTAAAATATATATTTAGTTTGATGTAGTATAAATTCCCTTTAACTAGGTTTTTTAGAAATCTAGGGTTATCTTCATAACCTTGGAGCTTCCCTGAGGTAGATTTAAGAAGGCTCTTCCAGCAATTTGGTGAATCAAGATCAAAAATCTGATTGGAGCACTGCAGATCAACGAACGTCTACAGATCAAGGATTGAAGATGACACAAACTTCCATTGTTCATTAATGATTGATCCAACCTCAAGGTAGGGTATTTATTTCTTTGTGATTTATTTTCCCCTTCCTAGATTCAAATGACAAATGCGGACTAACCCACGAATAGGTTGATCCATAATTCGATCGTTCTTCCAGGATGGATTTTTTTTTTTGGGATTAAAGGGATGTTAGATCTTTGTGAATATCATTTAATTATTCTTCATTAAAAACCTTCTAATATGAATAGACTAAGGCCGACATAAACATGTACAAGATCTGTCCATTTGGGTGTTCATGTGTTTTGTCTCTTTCCCCCAAAGTTCCTCGTTCCTCACGGTTTATGATTAGAGAATTGTTTCACCTTAGATCTATAGACCGATGATTAGGGATGGGGATCCAAAACCATGGTGGTGAAAGGTGAAGGCAGAAAAAGGTGGTGGTTAGAGGCAGAGACTCTAAATGTTTCAAGTGGCGCATGGAGGGGTGAGGCTACCAGCGGGGTGGTCGATGGCAGAGGCAGCACCATCCCAACAAGGGAGGTCGGGCCAAGTGGAGCGTGGTAGAATGGTAGCTGGAAGGGTGGCCAGCGGCGGTAGCTAGATGTGGTCTAGGAGGGACCACATTAGAGGTGGTACAATTTAAAAGATTAATATAACTTTTGAATGTAATTTACTAAATTAAAAATATTTATAAAAAACAATCTAAGATTAACTATCAAAGTAAAATTCCATTTTATGAAATATCTGTGAGAATAGAGAAAACTAAATTTGAAAAAAAATGGATAAAATAATAGGTTCACTCCCAAGAAGAGAATTAATCTTGTCCACTTAGTGATCAACTTCCACCAAGAAGTTTATATTAATAAACATGATTCATGCCCTAGATCGGGGTTCACAACAGCATACAAAGATGCTCAGGTCAAAAAGACCTCTACCATAGTTATTTATGGGAAATAAAATACAATCAGGTCACAAAAGCACCTATTCCATAGTTATACATGGGAGAGAATGATGTGGAAAGATTATTCAGTGATAATATCTTATATCCTCTGGCTTAACATGGGATATAGTGTGTGATTATAAAACAGACACACATGCTACTCCAAAAGAAGTAAAAAATTTACACAATAGAGTAAAAATAATGAGAGATGGTTTAGAATGCTCTCAATGATGTTCTTGATGCTTCTATAATTCTTAGATGTAGCAGATGTGAAGCTCGTGTCCACTTTTTAAAACAGACACCCAAACAGAGTGTCGTGGAAACTCTATGTTCTGGTTTTTCGGAAGAGATGAGATGTTCTTTGAAGGTTCTCTTCACTATGGTTTGTTGCTATAAGAATTTTGAGACTTTGGTTATCATAAAATCCTTATTGTTCACAATTATCAAGGATAAGTTTTCTTTATGTTTTCTTCTTTCTCTCAATTTGTAGGTTCACTTGATATATCATGCCATATTTTTTCTCAAGTAATTTCTTTTTATATTATTTCAAAGGTTGAAAATAGGCATGATTCTTAACATTAGGGCTTCCTCATACCTCATATTGTTCGATGACAATGTCTGCAAAATAATGAAAAGGTCATTAATATAAAAAGTAGTAATGAGTTTAATAAATATGACATTTATAATTGATTTTGAATTTAAGTGTAAATAAAATTTTCTAAGTATTGAATGATAAGTCATTCTATTGGTGACTCCTATAAATGAATACTTCTATCGGTGACTCCTTATGTTTGTGACTCCCTCTATAGATGACTCCTTCTATCGGTGACATAATGTTTCGGTAAATTAGTGCATCGGTGACACATACTATCAGTGACTTGTTTTGTTAGTGAATCAAACTATCAGTGAATCGGCCTTATATTTATCGATGATTTGTTCATTCTATCAGTGATACTTTTTTTCTATTAGTGAGTTGTTATGTTGGTGATTCATTTGTTCTGTCAGTGAGCCATTCTATCGATGAGTCATTTGTTCTATCGGTGAGTCATTTGTTCTGTTGGTGACTCATCTATGTTTTCGGTGACACATCTGTTCTGTCGGTGACTCATTCTTATATCTGTCATTATGTCATTATGTGACGTAACTGTCGGTGACTCATACTTATCCAATTTTTTTATTTACTTTAATTATATTATAAACATAAAAATAATATTATATACTTATAATTGAACATAGATAAACATAATTAAATATTTTTTAACTTAACTAACCATGATTTGACATACATGAACATTATTGGACTTGATTTTTGATTATTAAAACTGGAGAGGGCCATCAATCTCCCCCTTTTGATGATCACAACTCATGACATTATAAATTAAAATCAGTTGATTTATAATGATCAAAGTAGGTATTATGATTACTATCTCCATAGTTAAACTAATGCATAATGCTACAATGCTTCTTCTTTTCTCCCCCTTTGGGATTATCAAAATGAGTAAATGCAGTAAGGAATAAAGATCAAAGAATAAAATAAATAATCAGAGAATTTAAAGATACTAGATTTCATTGGAAATGAAAATTAAATTGGAGATTAAAGTGAAAATGTACAATAAAGAAGTATAACAAATCATACCTATCAAATAAGTGATCCAAACTACTTTTTCTTTTTCAAAAAGGGGTTAATAATTGTCTTTCCCTTATCAAAATTTGTAAGGATATGATCAAAATATTTAAAGGTAGTGGCTGTAGGTTTAGAATAAATTATAAGAGAGGGTAAAGAAACTCCAATAAGGACTGAAGGGGCCATGCTGGGACTAATGGAGAAATGAGGTCCAGTAAGTTCCCTAAAAAATATAGGATGAATCTATATGAAATCTTGAGTAGGATTCATTGTCAAAGAAGGCATGATAGAAGAAGTATATCTAGAAGGTTCTATATGTGGTTTGATAGGAGTGGCAGGAGGCACAACAATCACAGTACTCTAGACATGTAGATAAGGCTTGAGAAGGTTGATGAGATCTATGATTATCTATCCAGCATTCTGTATAGCCTTTGTGAAATGTTCCTTATTTTTAATAACTATGAAATTATAGGAGTAAACTATTTAAGAAACTTTACTTGATCTTTGAAGTCTTGGGTCATTGGAGGGACTCTCAGGTTCTCAAGTAAGTTCTTGATGTTACTGTCTAATTGATGCTTTGTGCATATCCTCTTGAAGTAAAAATCCACTTTCTTAGTGATTTCTTCTTGAGAAATTGTATCATGGTTAGAATAAAATATAACCATATCATAGATATGATCATTTTTCTACCTAATTTTTTATAGAATTTACGGATCATTTCCACCCATCAGGGTTCTCATCTCTTCTCTAATGGCAGTCATGACCGTCTCTATGTCTGGTGAGTGAGACATTGGAGCTGCTGAGCTAGATTCCCCTTGCACAATTTCTCTCACATCGTGCCTTAGATGAGTCAAGCTTTCACTATCCAAACAAACTATTAACGACTGAATTCCTCCCTTACCATGGTTTGAATCTCCCAATTGTACGAAGAATTAATAGGAGGAACATAGTTAGGTGGATCCATAGAAGATGAGCCACAATTCACTACATCCTTGACTACTGACTTTAGAAGGTCCAAATCTAGATTTGAAGTAGCATCCTTAACATGGTATTTAGGAGATATTCCACTAAAACAGATATCTTGGACTACAGTGGCTTTGTATTCACTGAGAATTTGGCTAACAACAGCTTCAAGATTTACCATTTCATTAGTAACCTCATGAATAGTTGTCTAAAAATCTTCTAGAACTGATACCCACTAAGGTTTGAGCATGGAAACTACTCTTTCTATAAGCAATAATGCATCATTTTCACTAATTTGTGTTATATGTGCAGGTTGATCTTGAGGGACTGATCTCATAACAGCTAACATTTTTTCCTTAAAACTTTCAAAATCTTATTTGGTGATATAGTCACCAAGCACTGAAATCACTAAGGGTACAGAATTAGAATCATATGAAACTACTGGAGGTTCCTTAACTATCGATCCTATTGAAAAATATATCATCTCATCATCATAATTTGGATAATCCAAACCAAGAGAAATATAATTGGGGTGTTTTTCATACTCAGATAACACAGAACTATCAATAGAAGTTAGTGTATCGACTCTCATATTCTTAGCTTGAGGATCCCCCTCAATTTGATCTCTCCTGATTTGTTGCACCCCCTCAAATTGAGGTCTCCTTCTAACATAAACCAAATGAAGTACTGGGCCTACCAGTGCCCTATCTTCATTACCAACCTCAACTACTTCTTCTACCTCAACACCAGCTTTTTTAGGACCAAAAGGCTTAATAATCTATTCCTGATTCTCAGGATAAGCTAGTTCTATATTGGAACCTTGATCATCACCAGTATGATGAGAACCACTGTCACTTTAACCACTTTCATCAATTTCATGATTAGGTTAATCTCTTTCTTCCTCACTATCAAAGCCACTTCCACTTCCATTTTCTTCTTCTTCTATGTCTACTTTATCTTCTTCTTGAGATTCCTCTTCTGAATCATTTGATATGATCTCATATTCCACACTACCCAACTTCTCAGTCTCATCATTATCATCATCAACCAAAATAGGTTCCTTGGATGGTAGAGCTAGAGGTGGAATAGATTGACCATATGAAATACCCCTTGGAATTTCAACAATATTTGGGTCACTCTTATAATATATAGGATACCCTTATTCTCTAGAAGATTAATCATCCTCTTCATCAGAATAAACAACCCCATCATATAGTCCTAGACCTGGATCTATCATATCTTTCAGAATAGTAGGATGCTCAACAGGATTGAAATTTTCATATAGATTCTCATTATCTTCAACCCACTCCCTCTTCTAGGGATTCCAGTTTATCTTCATTCTCTAGAAAATATCCTTACTTAGGTAGATACCACTATAAGAAAAAATGATCTCTTCATTCTCACCTACACAAACTCCTTCCTTTATTATAGTACATATAGTCCTTGTATAGAACAAATAATTAGTCTTAAAATATGGATTTATCATTTAACTGGTATCGACTATAAAATACCAATACAGATTCACATTATTACCTTTCTTCAGTCAATACACTATATATACATCCTAATATTTCAGTGAGGAAAATCCCCCTTTCCTAGGACAAAACTAGTGTTGGATAAACATAAATAAAAGTATACTTTCTCCATCAAACTCTAAATCTATAGGTATTTTGTGTACTTCATTACCAGTCATCTCCCTTAAAGAAATCTCATAGAAAAGCAAATCACTTTTGGGTAGAATACTTCCATGGTATTCATCAAAGACTCCTTCATGTAATACATTGAGTCATTCTTACCAATTTCATAAAGAAAAATACAATATCCTTCCTTAACTACTGATTTTATCCAATACATCTCACTACCTACCAGGATTAACTAGGCATAAAGATAAAACCCATGTACAAGCTTAGGGAAATAAATCCTTTCATTATTTGAGAACCAATCTAGCCACCCTTAAGTTTTCAACACTCTTAATAGAGGATACTTACTAGATAATAACCATTTGGAGAACACTTTATTATCTAGAATTACCAAATGGTTTTCAAGACCTGGATAAACATTTTTATATCAACTTGAATATCTTTTCAACATCTTAGAATTTTTTGATTCATCTTTAAATTTCCGAATACACACTTTTCTCTAACCATTCTAAAGTTTTGGTTGAAGATAGGTAGGTGAAAGGTCTATGGTTAAAGAGAGAAAGGGTAAGAGTGTAAAAGTGGAATCCTGGGAGTAAGAAATAGGATGGATCAAAAAAATTTAATCATTTAGGGCTTTATAAGTCATAAATTAGGTAAACTAGGTAAAAATAAAATGAAATAAACAAAAATGCATCGTTTGGGTAAAATAAAACAGATATAGAAAGTGGGTTCCATCGGTGTGTGGCCAACAGTGATACATTAATGTCGGTGTCAGCAATACATCGTTGTTTTGACCCTGTCGGTGTTGGCATGACATTATCAACATGACATTGTTCATGTCGACATGACATTCTTCATGTCGACATGACATTGTCAGTGTTAGTGAGTCAATGGTGTTGGTGAGACATCAGTGTCAGTATCCATGACACAACTGTCTATGAGACACTGTTTGTGTCGGTATCAAATTGTCAATATGACATTGTAGATTTCTGTGAGACATCACCAGTTTTTCCTATTAGTGTGACACCCATACTTATTTTTAACACAGATTTATTGATAGTAGGTTCTTAAAAGTTAATCATTCCTAATTCAGGTCTAATGTAACTCATCCTATCAAAGTTCAATGGCTTAGTGAATATATCAACAAGATGAAGTTCTTTACCAATAAATTCTAGAGTTATATCACCTTTTTGAAAATGATCTCTCAAAAAGTGATGTCTTACATAAATATGTTTTATTCTAGAATGAGAAACTGGGTTCTTTAATATCTTGATAGCACTCATATTATCACAATTTATAGGGACGTGTCTAAACTGATATCCATAATCTAGTAAGGTGTGTTTAATCCACAAAATTTGATCACAATACCTACTAGAATCTATGTATTCAGCTTTAGCAACAGATAAGGCAACATGATTTTGTTTTTTAACTATAACATGATACTAGAAACTTTCCCAAAAAGCAACATGTTCCAAACATGATTTTTCTATCTAACCTAAAACCACCATAATCATCATCATAAAAACTAACTATATTAAAATTCAATCTTCTATGATAGAATAATCCTAAGTTGGTAGTATACTTGAGGTATTTAAAAATTCTTTTAACAGCATTTAAATAAGATTATTTAAAACTATCTTGAAAATGTGCACACATACACACACTGAACATGATGTCATGATTACTAGTAGTCATTTAGATTAGACTCTTAATCATTCCTTTGTAAATAGTTTGATCAACATATTTACCATTTTCATCAAGATCCAACTTATAGGTGGTACTCATTGGATTATCACTACTTTTTGTTCTATCAAATCCAAACCTTTTTGAAAGATCCTTAGTATATTTACTTTGATTTAAAATAATAGCTTATTTATTTTGAAAATTTTCAAATCCAATAAATAATTTGAGTTCTCCCATTAAACTCATTTCAAATTCACTTTGCATCATTTTTGAAAAGTCAATACATAAATAATTCATTGAAGATCCAAAAATAATATCATCAACATATATTTAAAATACTAAAATATCTTTAGAAAAAAAATTTATAGAGTATGATCAGTTATACCTTTTTAAAAACCTTTAGAAATAATAAAAGTGTTGACCATATCATGCCAAGCTCTTAGAGAATTTTTTAAACCATAAAAAGCCTTTTTCAACTTGAAAACATGATTTGGAAAATGAGGGTTTGTAAAACCAGTGGGTTTTTCAAAAAAACATCATCAACTATATACCCATTTAATAATAAAATTTTGACATCCATTTGATTTAGTTTAAAATTTAGATGAGCTGCATATGATAGCAGGATTCTATTGGATTCAATTATAATAACTGGTGCAAAGGTTTATTCATAGTCAATACCTTATTTTTGACTACATCCTTGTGCAACCAATCTATCCTTATTTCTCAAAATTGTGTCTGCTTCGTCTACTTTGTTTCTAAAGATCCATTTAGTGCCTATGGTCAAAGTGTTTTTAGTTCTATCCACTAGTTTTCAAAATTTATTTCTTTCAAAATGATTCAACTCTTCTTGCATATCCATCGCCCAAAATTCATCATTGATTAGATCATTGATATTTTTAGGTTCAAACTGTGATAAGAAAGTTTAATGTTTAACATGGTTCCTAAGAGAAGCACTAGTCTGTGTTCCTTTATCTGGGTTTCCAACTATAGTATCTAAGGGATGGTGTAAGAACTCGGATCTTCATTTCAGGTATGTTTTCCTTTTTCTGGACTTTTTGAGAAAAATAAGGTTTCTAGAAATTTTTGAATTACACGTCGTGTACTTCCTGAGTACATGCCGTGTACTCTTTTCCCCCTCGAAACTCTGTGCTGGTCGTGTCCGGACCACACACACAGTGTGTAGGGGTGACGCGGAGGCCAATTTTGGCGGAGTACGGAAAAACCCATTACACGCCGTGAACTTTAAAAAATACACACCGTGTACTTTTCTTTTTTTCACTAAATGGGTTGGGGTCGCACCTCATCGTCATAAACGTCTTCTTTTAGGTCTGGTTCGACCGAGAGACGTCGTACGACCACGAAACTTCTCCGGATTGCCGAGCATCCATCCATTCTCTGATTCGAGCTCTTTTGATTGCGTTGGAAGCGCAGCGGTGAGTTATTCCTTCTGCTTGATCCTTGTTTTCCAATTCTTCCTCCTTCTCAAGTTATCCAAGGATGAAAGTTTTGTGCATTTTCTTAGATCTGTGACATTATAGGGAGAATCAGTCGTCATGGTTCAAGTATATAGATCTTCTAGGATCGAGGTAGGTGGTTTGTGCCTTTCCGTTCAAAGTCTTTAAGTTTTATGTGAAAATTCCATCAATACCCGTGAACGGGGTATTGTGTGTTTACCTTTTTTCCCTTGTTGTTTTCCTGCCTTGCTTGTATGCTTGTGTAGAGGTAATTTATTGTGCTAGAGGATATTTTTGTTGTGCTTGGATGTTTTTCCCATGATTTTATCCGTTTATGACCTTTGGGTCTTGTTTGCCTTGGGCCGTTATGACTGTTGCCATTCCTTGTGTCTATAGGATGGAGTGTTTTGCATTACATGATTTTTGCCTTGTAGAATGTTAGCCAAGAACCTCTATAGGTGTACTTTGGCCTTATAGCATTATTGAGCACTAAATGGCACGGGGATGAGGGAACCTGGTGCTATTGACTATAAGGGACAGACCGAGTGTACTTCTCAGAGAGTCTTTGACATTATAGACTATAGGAGGGTAGACCAAGTGATCTTCCTCAGTGACTCTTGGACATTATAGGGCATGGGGGATGGACGAAGTGAGCTTCCCAGAGTGCCTTCAGATATTATAGACTACAGGAGGGTAGACCGAGTGAGCTTCCTCAGAGAGTCTTACCTTGTTTGATTTCTTTAAGAACCTTCCCAGGCTAGAGGAGGAATTGACCGAGTGAGCTTCCTCAGAGAGTCTGTGGTATACCTGAGGCTATAAAAGCAATTGGCCGAGATAGCTTCCTCAGAGAGCCTCTAGACCTTGGGGCTAAGAGGGTTAGACCACGTGATCTTCCTCAGAGAGTCCCTGACTACCCTAGACTATAAGGGGAATTAACTGAGTCTGCTTCCCCAGAGAGTCTGATAAATTCGTATGACCAAGCCAGAGGGGTTAGGCTGAGTGCACTGCCCATAGTGTCGTGGTAATTTTGGGATAAGACCATAGGGGATGGCTGCGAGTACTTCCCAGAGGGTTTTCCTGCTTGATAGTTGTTTGCTTCACTGCTGTTATTGGTTATGGATTGATTACTATTGTGTATCTTCCTGCTTTACTGCTTACTGTCTATTGCCTAATGCTTTTTTGTTGCTGTTTACTACTTATTGAACTTTTACCTGCCATATACTCACTTATTGTTAGGCACAGATCTTTGGGTGGTTGCCTACTGGGATTTTATCTCACACCCTTTTTGGGCCATGCTTTTGGGCCCAAGCAGACTATGTTGTTGTAGGTATAGACAAGGGCAAGCACCCTTCGACTTCTGGTACTTGATTGCTTGGAGTAGGAGAGCATAGGACCAAGCTTTGTCTTGCGATACTGAGGAGCTGTTTTACTTTCTTTTGTACTTGTTTTCGTACCATGGAGTTTTCAGCATTGTAACTTGTTTGACAGCTTTCCTAGAGTTGTATTTTGCATCATTCCATATATACATATGTTCTCCAGTTTGTTGATTTATTCTTCTGTTGTTTTTTATTTTGGTTATTTACTGCTTCCTCTATTGCATGTTTATTACTTCTATTGTGTACTCTGCCAATGAGGGCATAGTTTCCCCACTATCACACCCAAGGCCTTCGCTTCTAGTCGGTAGCCTCTGGAGTTTGGGGATATGCACTTGAGGCCATGTGACCAACTGGGTACGGGGTTCATTTGGGTGGCTTCCGGAACCGGGAAGTTACAAAGTGGTATCAGAGGGAGGTTTCGATCCTCCGACCTCTTGAGCCATTAACATGGGCGTGTTGTCCCCATACACGGCGTGTAGTCATGTTTTGTGAAACTTGATAGTTTCTTCCCCCTATTCATGTTTTGTACTCCTATGTTTTCAGTATTTATTAATCCTGATCTAAGGTGTGCTTTTGATCTTTCAGAGTTGTGCCTTTGAGATGTCATTCGTTTGTACGTTAGTTACCAGACGGTGATCAGACACTGGATATGGCTGATCATGGACCTCCTGCAGATCCTCCTGTTGTGCCAGCCTTGGCACCAGCAGTTATACCCATCGTAGGCACCAATGCGCAGTTTCGGGAGGACTTCCTGATGATGATGCAGAACTTTCAGGGAGTGTCGCCTCCTGCCCCGCCGATGGCTGAGTTGACGCGGGTTTTCCAGCAGCAACATCCTCTTACTTTTTCAAGGGATTGAGGACCCCAGGCTGCAGAGTCGTGGATAGAGGCCACACTGACCACCTTTGTGCACCAAGAGATACCTCTGGGGAAAAGGGTAAATCTAGCTACTTATATGATCTGGGACACTGCCAAGAGGTGGTAGGAGGTGATCTCATAGTTAGGGCATTAGCAAGATATGTCTTGGGATGAGTTTAGACACACCTTCTATGACTACTTCTATTTGGAGACCCAGAGGGCCAACTGAGCCTGAGATTTTATGAGTCTGCAGCAAGGTACTCTTTCTGTTATGGAGTACTCATCTCGTTTCACTGAGCTGCAGCGTTTCACACCGATCCCAGCAGGTGATGAGTTGTTCCTTTCTAGGAAGTTTGAGGATGGGCTCAGGCAGGAGATCTGTTCCCAGGTGAATATCTTCTAGTTGACTTCTATATCCTCCATCGTCAACCATGCGCAGATTACTAAGTGCAATATGACAGATTCTAGAGTAGTGAGCTAGGGCGGTTCGATATCCAGGCCTGGTGTTCCTCCTATGGATAGTAGGAAGCATCACAGAGAGTCTTCTGAAAGAGATCAAGGTTCGCGGGATGCGTCTTCTGGCAGCCAGGTTTTATTCTACCAGTGCGGTAGGAGCGGGCATACTAGGACTCAGTGCCAGAGGGATCTGATGGAGTACCGGTCTTGCGGAAATATGGGCCATATTCAGCGTTTCTGTGACATCTTATCACCTTTATCTAGTGGTCGGTATTCCTCTATGACCCCACATTCTGGAGATGCTTCACCAGTTTCCCACCAGTCTGGGAACTGGATTTCTTCCGGTCGTTCGGGCCGAGGTGGAGTTCATGGCCGTGGTGTTCAGTCTCTAGGTCATCTGTGATAGTAGGGTGGATCAGGTCAGAGTGGTCAGCCAGGGGTGCAAGGTCACGGTGTAGGCCAGTCTTTCTCCATGGAGAAGACCTATCAGGAGTAGGGTCCCATCCCTTCCACAGTTCAAGGTACGATGCCTCAATTTTATCTTCAGCTCTTTTCGATACTGGTGCTTCCCATAGCTTTATCTCTATTGTTGTTGTGGAGAGACTTGGGCTCTGTATCTTTTCATCTGCCGACTTTTTGACTCTAGAAATTCCGTTGGGAATGAGGGCATCTAGCATAAGTTAGTGCATAGAGTGCCCTCTTGAGGTTACGGGGTGTCATTACTTATGGGACCTCTATGTCCTGGAGATGACGGGCTATGATGTCATTCTCGGTATGGAATGGTTGGTTCCCTTCCATGCAATCGTTGATTGCTATCACTGCAGGGTGAGTTTCGTATCACCAGAGGGTGGATACTTCCTTCATAGAGCCAACTGGGATGTCTAGGCGGGTAGATTTGGACCATAGCATCTGGGGCTAGGGGAAGTTACAGCCCAGATTTCTAGTCTTTATCTGGATGACCAAGGGACTTCAAAGTTAGACTTTCCTCTAGTGGTGGATTGTTTCGAGGATGTCTTTCCAGAGGACTTTTTAGGTTTACCTCCAGATTATGAGGTAGAATTCTCGATTGAGCTCATGCCAGGAGCATCACTGGGGTCCATTACTCCTTATAGGATGTCTACACCTGAGTTGCAGGAGCTCAAGAAGCAGTTGGAGGAGTTGCAGGAAAAGGGTTTCATCCGACCCAGTAATTATCCTTGGGGTTTTCCTATCCTGTTTGAGAAAAAGGCAGACGGAACCCTTTGGCTTTGTGTGGATTATCGAAAGCTGGATCATTTGATGGTCAAGAACCGATATCCCTTGCCAAGGATTGATGACCTATTTGATCAGCTTCGAGGAGCGCGGGTGTTCTCGAAGATCGATTTGAGGTCCGGTTATCATCAGTTTTGTGTTAGACCATCAGATATACCTCTGACATCTTTCAAGAGAAGGTATGGTCTATTCGAGTATACAATCATGTCGTTCAGTCTCACGAACTCGCCTGCAGTATTCATGGAACTGATGAACCGAGTGTACCATCTGTACTTGTACTCCTTTGTTGTGGTCTTTGTGGACGATATATTGGTGTACTCTCACACTTGACATGACCATGCCACACATCTTGATATCGTTTTGAGTACACTGAGAGAGCATCGGTTGTATGCTAAACTCTAGAAGTTCCACTTTTTAATGGATCAGATTCACTTTCTGGGTCATGTTATCTCAGAGACAGAAGTTTCAGTGGACCCAGAGAAAGTGAGAGCTGTAGTTTCCTGGGAGCATCCGAAGAACATCTTTGAGGTGCGGAGTTTCCAAGGGCTGGATGGATACTACAGACGCTTAATTCATGACTTCTTGTGCCTAGCAGCACCGTTGACATGTCTGACCAAGAAGGGGGAAAGAATTTTATGTTTAGATTCTTGTGAGTATGCCTTTCAGGAGCTAAAAGGGAGGTTGACGTCAGCACCGATACTAGTCTTGCCGGAGCCGGGCAAGGGCTATACTGTCTACTGTGATGCTTCAGGTATCGGGCTAGGAGCTGTGCTTATGCAGGGTGATGGAATCGTTGCGTACGGGTCTCGGCAGTTGAGGCCACACGAGAGGAACTACCCGATGCATGATCTGGAGTTGGCAGCAGTTGTTCATACCTTGTGCTGTTGGAGACACTATCTTCTGGGAGAGCACTTTGTGGTTTTCACCTACCACAAGAGTCTCAAATATATATTCACTCAGCATGATCTGAATCTGAGACATCATATATGGGTTGAGTATCTTCAGTCCTTCGATTTCGAGCTTGCCTATACGCCGGGAAAGGGCAACGCAGTGGCTGATGTGTTGAGTAGGAAAACTCAGATTCAGGCGGTTCAAGAGGCTAGCAGTGAGTGGAAGCTTATGGCTCTGTTCTTTGAGATGCACTTGTAGGTGCACAACAGGCAGGGACAGGCCTTCCACTCATATATGGTTGTTACCTCTACACTTCTTTATCAGGTGTGAATGAGGCAGCTATCAGACTCAGAGGTCGTGGTCCTGCGGGAGGATGTGTCAGGAGGGGACCCTCTTCCTAGATGGACAGTGGGCAAGGATGAGATCTTGCCTTTCCAGGGACGCGTATGGGTGCCAGCGGGCATACGCGAGGAGCTGATGCGGGATTTTCATTCCTCAGTTTGGGCAGTTCATCTTGGCGTCACCAAGATGTATCGGGATCTTCATCGCCAGTACTAGTGGCCAGGTATGAAGAGAGATGTTGCTGGTTTTGTCATGAGATTTTCTACTTGTCAGCAGGTGAAAGCAGAGCATCAGTGACCAGCAGGGCTTTTACAACAGTTACCCATTCCGGAGTGGAAGTGGAACGATGTTGTGATGGACTTCGTGACCGGGTTACTGAGGTCACCTAAGGGAAGTGATGTTGTTTGGGTTCTCGTCGACAGGCTTACGTAGGTAGCACACTTCTTTCCGATCAAGGAGACCTTCAGTGTTGATGATCTGGGATTACTGTACATCAGAGAGATTGTACGTATACATGGAGTTCCACACTCCAATGTTTCAGATAGGGATGCGCGCTTTACCTCTCGGTTCTGGCAAGGACTTCAGAAGGGTTTGGGTACACAGGTACTTTTGAGTACATCAAACCATACCCAGACTGATGGCTAGTCCGAGCGCATGATCCAGGTGCTTTAGGATATTCTCTGAGCTTACATTCTAGTCTTCGGTGGTTCTTGGGAGAAGCATATAGCTCTGGTGGAGTTCACCTACAACAACAGTTTTCAGGCGACTATTCAGATGGAACCATATGAGGCTCTGTACGGTAGACCATGCCAATCACCCTTATGCTGGATGTAGGCAGGAGAGGCAGCTTTGCTGGGACCTTGTCTTGTTCAGGAGACTTCAGAGAAGATAGAGCTGATTCGGAAGAGGATGGATACAGCACAGTCTCGAGAGAAGTCTTATGCTGATCAGCGGAGATGACCTCTGGTGTTCAAGGTCAGAGATCAGGTTTTCCTATGTGTCGCACCGAGGATGGGACACAAGAGGATTCGGAGATAGGGTAACCTTTCACCGTGATACGTCGGACCGTTTGAGGTGTTGGAGAGAGTTGGTATGGTTGCCTATCGGTTTTAGCAACCTCAGAGGTACCGGGCTATACACGACATCTTCCACGTCTCTCAGCCCTGATGTTACTTTTCAGACCCGTCTCATGTCTTTCATCCCGAGGAGGTTGAGCTCGAAGCGGATGCGTCATTTGAAGAGAATCCTATCTGGATTGTCGGTCATAGTACGAAGGTTCTTCGAGTCCGGTCTGTTCTTCTGGTACGAGTGTTATGGCAGCACGGGTGAGTGCAAGACGAGACTTGGTAGAGGGAGGTTGAGGTTCGATCGCATTGGCTGTATCTGTTCGAGGTTTCTTCTTCTACGCCCTTTAGGGAAATTTAGGGATGAATTTATTTAAGGGGGGAAGTTTGTAAGAACCCAGATCTTCGTTTCAGGTATGTTTTCCTTTTTCTGTAGTTTTTTGGAAAAATAGGGTTTCTGGAAATTTTTGAAGTACACACCGTGTACTTCCTGAGTACATGTCGTGTACTCTTTTCCCACTCGAAACCATGTGTTGTCTGTGTCCGGACCACACACACGGTGTGTAGGGGTGACGTGGAGGCCGATTTTGGTGGAGTATGGAAAAACCCCATTACACGTCGTGTACTTTAAAAAATACACACCGTGTACTTTTATTTTTTTTCACTAAACGGGCCGGGGTCGCACCTCATCGTCATAAACATCTTCTTCTAGGTTTGGTTCAACCGATAGACGTCGTACGGCCGCGAAACTTCTCCAGATTCCTGAGACTCCATCTGTTCTCTGATTCGAGCTCTGTTGATTGCATTGGAAGCACAGCGGTGAGTTCTTCCTTTTTCTTGAGCCTTGTTTTCCAAATTCTTCCTCCTTATCAGTTTATCTAAGGTTGAACTTTTTGTGCATTTTCTCAGATCTACGACGTTATAGGTGGAATCATTTATCATGGTTCAAGTATATCGATCTCCTAGGATTGAGGTACGTGGTTTGTGCCTTACTGTTCAAAGTCTTTGAGTTTTATGTGCAAATTCTACCAATACCCGTGAATGGGGTACTGTGTGTTTACCTTTTTTTCCCTTGTTGTTTTCCGGCCTTCCTTGTATTCTTGTGTAGATGTAATTTATCATGCTGGAGGATATTTTTGTTGTGCTTGTATGTTTTTCCCATGCTTTTCTATGTTTATGACCTTTGGGTCTTGTTAGCCTTTGGCTGTTATGAATGTTTCCATGCCTTGTGTCTATAAGATGGAGTGTTTTGCATTACATGCTTGTTGCCTTATAGACTGTTTTCCAAGTAGCTCTGTAGGTGTACTTTGGCCTTATAGCATTATTATGTACTCACTGTCATGGGGATGAGGGAACCTGGTGCTATAGACTATAAGGGATAGACCAAGTGTACTTCCTAGATAGTCTTTGACATTATAGACTACAGAAGGGTAGACTGAGTGAGCTTCCTCAGTGAGTTATAGACATTATAGGCCATGGGAGATGGACCGAGTGAGCTTCCCAGAGTGCCTTCAGATATTATAGACTACAGGAGGGTAGACCGAGTGAGCTTCCTCAGAGAGTCTTACATTGTTTGATTTCTTTAAGAACCTTCCCAGGCTAGAGGAGGAATTGACCGAGTGAGCTTCCTCAGAAAGTTTGTGGTATACTTGAGGCTATAGGATGAATTGACCGAGATAACTTCCTTACAGAATCTCTAACCTTGGGGATAAGAGGGTTAGACTGCGTGATCTTCCTGAGAGAGTCCCTGACTACCCTAGACTATAAGGGTAACTGACTGAGTGCGCTTCCCCATGGAGTCTGATAAATTCGTATGACCAATCCAAAGGGGTTAGGCTGAGTGCACTGCCCAGAGGGTTGTGGTACTTCTTGGATAGGACCATAGGAGATGGCTGCGAGTACTTCCCAGAGGGCTTTCCTGCTTCATAGCTATTTGCTTCACTGCTGTTAATGGTTGTGGATTGATTACTGTTGTGTATAGTCCTGCTTTACTGCTTACTGTCTACTGCCTACTGCTTTGTTGTTTCTTTTTACTGCTTATTGAACTTTTACCTGCCATATACTCACTGATTGTTAGGAACAGATCTTCAGGTGGTTACCTACTGGGATTTTATCTCACACCCTGTTTGGGCCATGCTTTTGTGCCCAAGCAAACTATGTTGTTGCTGGTATAGACAAGGGAAAGCGCACTTCGACTTTTGGTACTTGATTGCTTGGAGCAGGAGAGCATGGGACCATGCTTTGGATTGTGATACTGAGGATCTATTTTACTTTATTTTGTAATTTTTTTTTTACCGTGGTGTTTTCAGCATTGTGACTTGTTTGGATGCTTTCCTAGAGTTGTATTTTTCATCATTCCATATATACATATGTGCTCCAGTTTGTTGATTTAGTCTTCTACTGTTTATTATTGTTGGTTATTTACTGCTTCCTCTATTGCATGTTTATTACTTCTGTTGTGTACTCTGCCAATGAGGGCATAGTTTCCCCACTATCACACCCAAGGCCCTCGCTGCTAGTCGGCAGCCTCTGGCGTTTGGGGAAATGCGCTTGGGGCCATGTGACCAACCAGGTACGGGGTGCCTTTAGGTTGCTTCCAGAACCGGGATGTTACAGATGGTTCTTAGGGGTTATAACAGATCTATAAAATGAAAGAATAGTTATTTTAGGTTCATCCATAGGTTCAGCTTCACTATGATTAGAGTCTAAAGATTTTCCAGAACTGGAGGATTTAACAGATTTCTTAATAGTAGGATCAAGATACTTGAAATTAATTATAAGGCCTCAGCCTTAAACTTTACATAATTATTAATTAAGTTCATAATTTACATTGAGGATCTTTTTAGGTTTAGAGATTTAGATAATTAGTCCATAACTATTACATTACATTTCAAAAATTACAAAGTAGACACTTCTACTCTACCCAAATTTTTTCACAATAATAAAACTCCTTAAATAAAATAAGATTTTTTTCTTGATATAAATATTCTTGAATTCTTCCTTTCTCTTGCCCTTCCTTATACCCTGTGAAAAAAAATTCAAAAACTTGGGATGAGCATAAAAATCTCAGTAAGGATTATAAAACAAGTAAATAAAACATTAGTCCATCAATACATACAATTCAATGAAATCATACTTTTAAATCTTTAACATAACACACAAAATCATAAGTTTTATGATTAACTCATGGAAATCATAAATCATAAAGGTAACTTCTGGAATCCATAACATACTTACATTTTATCTTTCATAGCTACATAGGGAGTTACATTTGGAATACCCATCGCGTTGTATTCCCTAAATCTCTTAGGAGAAACGTCAACATTTACATCAGTCACATTACACAATGCATTGGAGAGCTGTCTCGGGCTCACCTGCCCTAGGTTTATCACGAACCCACCTGTATACGTAAACAATGCCCAAGAATCATAACATGCTCATAAAAAATAAAACAATCACAATGGAAAGATAACATTTCCATAATGCAATCACAATATATCATTTCAATATATTGACATAATAAAATCTTTATCAAACTATTTTCAAAACCATTTAAAACATTTAATAAAGATATTCTTGAATCAAGGTGTCCCATACCACTTTGAAGATTTTAAAGTAATTAACATTCTCAAACATTAATGTCCATATAAATAAACCCTTAAAACCATTTTAAAAACATGTACATTAATGAGAAATATTTAGAAGAATAAATATTTTGAACATTTAAAACGATGTTTTAGTTAAAGGGTCTGTTACCACTTGAGGAAATACTTGAATAAGAATAATAAAATAATAACATCAAAAAAACTTATAATATCATGAGAATAATTAGTTTCATGATATAATATTTAAAATGGTAGTATATACACCATATAAAAGTTAATTGGTTCATAACAACAAATAATTCTTAATGGAATGTAAATTGAGATGAAATCCCTTACAATGATTGTACCATTTGTTTAAGGATAAATCAATAAAATAATTATGTGTGACAAATATAAATACACCAAATATAAGTTTATATGAAGTGTAAAATAATCATAGGTCATTCACACATATTCATAGCATGACATAATCAAGAAGTATAAGTTTAACCCAAAGAATGGAAATTGGGTTAAGAAGTTCCCTTACCTTGGGTCCGACTTGACTCATTCATTCTTTAATATCCTGAATAATAAACTAAGTTTAATTTATAATTGCTTCATAACCATTTTTAAGTATATTATTCTTTTTATATCACTTATTACCAAGTTATAAACATTACATAATCATTTGAGTTAATAACAGTTGTTTTGTTGATATTTGGTACTTGAGTCAAAAATGAACTTTTTATAATTTCAAGTTGTCCATGTGGTCAAAATTAAATTATCTCCAGAATGATATTAATGATTTAGATATCATATATATCACATATATCTATTATATATATATATATTTATAATAGTATATAACATTTGGAGATAAGAAATGAAATGAATCATTCATGGACACAGTAAGTCATACGTACGCATAAATGCAACTTTAATTTATATTTCATATTTAATGGAATGAAAACATAATGATGTATAGTTATATTATAATTCCAGTATAATATCACATATAATTTCATTAACTTCATCCTTTATGCGTTCCATGTATGTAATTAATGAGTCATATCACTTTGAGGGGGTGGTATTCCACACTTCCTCAAATGAAATTATTGTATTTACCCATTATTGAAACCATAAAGGTATGATATTAATGAAAAATACATAAGCATAGAGACAATATAAATATAATATCTATCATATATAAATATAGTGTCATCATAATGTCCACCATGAGATGCAGTAGGAGATAATTGAATAATCATCATTTCGTGAGGTAGTAGTTTTCCGTCCACAGAAACAGTATGTTCGTATCCATTAGATGGAGGTTTGTGGAAGTGAAGTTTGAATAATTATCATTAAAACATAATATTATATTGATTATACTAGTTTTTTTATAAAATAATGGAATAAATAGAGTTTAGGTGGTTGGAGAAGAAAAATAAAAGAAAAGAACTTGAGAGAAGACGTTACCTTTAAATCGGGAAACTCCATTTGGTTTGAACCAAAATACTTTCTTGAAGTGACTTGTGCCAAAGTTAAGGCTTATAGGTAGAAGATAGTGATGTTGGGAGATTATTTTGGAAGATTTTTATGATCCAATGGGGCTTGATATGTGTGAGTAATGGTTAGATTTGATGGATTTTTATAAGGGGGGAGGGGATCTTTAAGAAAGTTTAAAAATGTTATTTTATTACAAACTGAATTTCGATATCAAAAGTTCCCCAACTCATTTAATTAGAATATAAGGTGATTATTGTTCTAAATACACTCATCCAATGGGTTTTATACAGGTTTGGGAATAAAATTAACCTTATATTTTAGCTTTAACCCTTAGTTATCTAATTTAACTTTTAACATGTCCTCTTATATATTCATTCTATATGGTTAATATATTTACTATAAAATGACAAGAAACCCAAAATGGATCATTAATGAAATTTTTAACATCATATATATCTGTTTTTCAAATATTATATTTTTAGGATTGTTTTATCATTTAATAAAATATTAATTGTTTTAAAAACACATTTCTGTCAATTTATAAACTATTCATATCAACACTTATAAAAAAACTATAACAACTCTATTTTTTAGAAAAACCTTAATTAATTCAAATATAACAAGAAATTATTATCCCTAAAATTAGTTTACTTCATAAAAAGTTTTAAAATAAATTTTAATATTTATAATCTCATTTATTTAAAACATTTATTAAAAAGGAAATCACAACATGATCATTATGTCATAAATAAAGTTATTTATTTGATGTCTAAAAATTATAAATAAATTACCATGATTTAGGAAATATTTTCATATTTTCAATGACTATTTATAGTCTAATATATCTCTTATATAACCCCATATAAATTTTTTTTTACTAAAATCTATTTGTTTATGTTACATTTTCCTTAAGATTAAATTAATTTTTATAATGTGTCATTTTAACTTACAAGTGGCTCCATGGGGTCCCAAAATCGACCCAAGGATGGAAATGGTTGGAAATGTATCAGAACATAGGGCTAGGACACATGTTAGGGTAATTTAATATTATTATAATATAATTTTTTTACCCTTATCTACCAGATTTACCCTTTAACCGTGGTAAATAAAATATTTATTGAAGTTACTATTCATAATGACTAAAAATAAAAGTTACCTGTTTTCACAATTTGGACCTCCTAATTAAAAATATAGAATCAATTTTTCAAAATTAAAAACACAAAATTTGCAGAAATTAATTTAAAACTAATTCCCGTTCTCAAAACTAAAAAGCTTGTTTTTTATAAAATAAAAACTATCAAAAGATTGACATGTGTTTATGTCTAATTAAAATGTGAAATTAATTCCAATTACCAACATTGGATTAAATGATAAAAACATAATATATTTAAACTTTAGAACCAATTAAAAATATAATCTAACTGTATAAATAAATTATATTTAAAGGTATTTTTGAATTAAAATGCAGTATTTTTCACTATTCATCAAAAAATGAACTTTATCAAAAAAATACCAAAAGTTTAACCAAAGTAAATTTTGATGTCCTGCTTCTAAAAAAGAAGTTTATTTTGTAAAATTAAATATATAAAACTAACAAAAACTATATTTAAAATGGTTTCTCCATCAAAAGGCGGTAAATCGACCTTTTAAAGAATATTATAATATTGCGTGCTTAAAATCAGATCCATTCTTATTTCAATCATCTAAAATTTATAGGATAAATGTAAAAAAACATTTAACAAACGTGTGTAATGATAATGTAGTTAGTTTTGTTCATTCCCACCAATAAAATGGTTAGGCGATAACTAACATTTAAATAATATTATTATTATATTATTTTTTGGTATAACTCAAAGTTGTGGGCAACATAAGATTTCAAAAAAAACTCATTGTTGCATATTGAGTATGCTATTGGACATAGCATCCCCTTGAATGTAAAATTAATATTTAATTAAAAAATATTAATAAATATGAAAATATTAGATTCTTTATTTACCTGGGATGTTACATCCTTCCCCACCTTTTGGGAATTACATCCTCGTAATTTTAAAATTGGGCTCACAAACTTCATTAAAAGTCCCACATCAGAAAAAGAGTCAATAAAACTATCACTTTAAATGAAATAAAGAGAATTAAAAAGGTGTGTAGAAGTTTAGTTTGAATACTTATTATAAAAAAATCCTAGAATATTGACGATACTAGTGTTTTTATAAAATAATGGAATAAAAAGATTTTATGGGGTCGTAGAAGGCAAGTAAAAGAAAAGAACTTGAGAGAAGACGTTACCTTTAAATCAGGTAACTCCCTTTGGTTTGAACCAAAAGGATTTATTTATGTGAATTCTTACTAAGTTAAGGCTTATGGGAAGAAGAGAGAGATGTTGGGAAATTATTTGGGAAGATTTTTGATGAGCCAAGGGGACTTGAGAGGTGTGAGTAACGATTATAGGTAACGGATTTTTATAAGGGGGAGGAGGGGATCTTTAGGAAAGTTTGAAAATATTATTTCATTATAAACTGTATTTTGATTTCAAAAAGTCCAAAACTCATTAAATTAAAATATAAGGTGATTATTGTTCTAAATAATATCATAAAATGGGTTTTATACAAGTTTAGGTCATAAAATAACCTTAACATTTAGCTTTAACCCTTAGTTAAATAAATTAACTTTTACCGTGTCCTCTTCTATATTCATACTATATGGTTAATATATTTACAATAAAATTCCAAGAGACCCAAAATGGATAATTAATGAAATTTATAACATCATATATGTTATTTGAAGAAATATTATATTTTTATTATTATTTTATCATTTAATAAAATATTAATTGTTTTAAAAACTCATTTATGTCAATTTATAAAGAATTCATATCAAGACTTTTTAAAAAATATGCAACAACTCTGTTAATTATAAAAACCTTCATTAATTCAAATATAAAAAGCCATTAGTATCCCACAAATCTGTTTAAGGCATAAAAAGTTTCAAAATAAATTTATTTTAATATTGATAATCTCATTAATTTAAAACATTCCTTAAAAATGAAATAACTACATCATCATTGTGTCATAAATAAATTTATTTATTTGATGTCTAAAAATTATAAATAAATTACCATAATTTAGGAAATATATTCATCTTTCTAATGACTATTTATAGTCAAATAGTTCTCTTATATAACCCTATATAAAAAAACTTTAACTAAAATATATTTTTTTATGTTACATTTTCCTTAACATTAAATTAATTTTTATAAAGTGTCATTTCCACTTACAAGTGGATCCATTGTAACACCCGAGACTTTTATGTTATATAAATCATCAGAGGAATATTTTTCTACACAACACTTACTTGGCTTGCTTTACACGAAATCACGACCTTCCTCGATAGCTTGCGTCGTACGCAATACCCAGTTTCACTAAACAACGATATCCTATTAAAATATTATTAAAACTAGCCGTTATGAATAGTAATAACCACTTTTTGAAATTTTATAAATTTTATTTTTCAAAATGGACTTCATTTTTGGATTCGGAATATTGAAATTAGCCTAGGGTGAAATTTTGGTATTTTTCTGAAAACTTTCAATTTTTGATGAATAGTGAAACCACTAAGTGGTAGTTAAAAAACTGAATTTTTCATAAAACTTAATTTTACCGCTTCTGTGAATGGAATTTCAAAAATACTAGAGACAAGGTTGATGTCAGTAAGTAAAATGTGGTTCAATGAGATGAAAATAATATTTTGGTGAATAGTAACTTTTTACTTTTTTACCACGGTTAAAAATAAATAGGGTAATTAAGGGTAAAGGTGATATTATTATTACCCTAACACATGTCCTAATTATATTGGAAAAGTGTAATTCGACCAAAAACAAACTTAGGAATAAAATATGACCATTTAGGCCCACTTGGATTAGATTAGGACATTTATTATTAATTTATTTAAAGAAGGGTTAAAATAGTTAAAATCAAGGTTTAATAAGTAAATAATTTTTAATATAAGGTTATACATAATATAAATTCGACTATAAATATTCATTAGAAAGATAAAAAGATTTCCTACATAATGATGTTTTATTTGTAATTTTTAGACATTAAATAATTTAATTTATTTATGACACAATAGTGATGCAGTAATTATCTTATTAATGAAATATTGACATAATTGATGTTATAAACACCAAAATAAATGTAATTTGAGACTTTTTATGAATTAAACTAATTTTATAGGTTAATATGACATGTTAGTATTGATTTAATTAACTTTTTTCGAACTAATCATTCTGTTATGATTTTCACAAAAATCAATTACTAAATAGTGTCAAAATTGACATAAAATAGTTCTTAAAACAAATATTATATTAGTAATTGTTATTTTATTCCTAAAAATCTAAGGTTCGGCCAAATTACTTGTATAAGGTTATATATATTAATAATAAACAACTTGGGGTTCGTTTGGCGGCTTATAGTATGTTTATTAACCTTATATTATAAGAACACAAGAAGACACGGTAAAAGTAAACTTATTTAACTTAATGTTAAATCTAAATTATAAGGTTACAATAGGAACCTAAACTTGTCTAAATTCTATTTTATGAGAGTATTTCGACCCATACCCACCTTAGCTTTTAAATATATCAATTTGGGGCTATTTAAAACCGAACTTGACTTTATAATAAAATAATATTTTTAGTTTTCCAAAAGGTGCCCCTCTCCTCCCTTATAAAAGGGCACCTCCTCCCCCTCTTACTCACACCACTTTGAGCCTTCAAGCTCGGAAAACCCCTTCCAATTACTCATCTCCACTTCCCTAGAGACATCCTAGAGGTCCTGGTCTTCTTCAAAGACCAATTTTGGTGCCCTAAAAGAAGGTCTCAAATAAGCACTTCAAAGAAGAGGTAATGTCTGTTACCGATTCTTTCATCTTTATTTCTTCTTCCACTTATTCTTCTTTAGTTGTTTCATTATGAAGTAATAACATCAGTATCACTCATATAATTATATGTTATTATAAGTATGAAACAACCCTATTTCACCATCTATCCATCCTACGGAAAAATAAATCACCGCGCGTGCGTACATACGGAATACCGTCTCCACGCCGTGGTGTAATCTATTTTCCACCACCACCTTACTTGGATTGGTATAATGGTGTAAATAATGAATATATATGACTATTATAAAGTGATACTGATTCTGAAATAGTATACATACACTCCAATACAATTCCATGATCATAGGAACGATATCATCCCTCGTGCGTACGTACGGAATACCGTCTCCACGATGTGATGCGACTTGTTCTACATGATCTTCATTTCATAATGATTATATAAATGAATTGAATGATTGAATATGATATATATTACACTAATACCATTCTGTAAATGAGGTATCTATAACCTAAAGATAAGAATAATAATTTATTCGACAAGACACGCATAAGAACAAAAAGTTATAAACACCCGAATAACAAGTAGCAATGAAATATTACTACTAAGAAGCTAAGAATATGACCATATATGATATCATAAAAATAAGTATGATTATGGAATAATTCAATAACATTATTTAAATCATTATACAGGAGGTTCGGACACTTACGAAGCAAAACGGACCTAAGGTAAGGGAAATATCACAATCTCTTTTTTATCCGAGATTGCTTATACTTTGGTATTTACGGGGGTGTATTTTATCATCCAAATCCATGTTACATCAATATGTAATATTATTTCCATCCACCTACAATTGTTTAAAACCTATTTTACCCTTTTTTGAGTTTTTAGTAAAAGATATGAAAGGAATATTTTTTCGTTTTTCATACGAGGTACTTTTTTTGACTTTTCCGACAAAAGTACGAGAAGTATGTTTTTTTAACTTATACGGAATGAATGGATTTTTAAAACATTATTTCCAAGAAGCTTCCTTTACAAGTTTCCAAGTTTATTTTTAATCAACTTCTTTTAGTTTAAAATTTCATGACATGTTAAGAAAGGAAAAATGTTTTTGAAGTAGAAAGGATATTTTCCTCAAGAATGGAGTTCAACTGTTTTATCAAAATTATTTTCCATCTAAGGTATTATAGGGTTCTGTTTCTATCCCTATTATTACATTGATTTGATTATGTTGTGATGGAATTATTTTTATGAATTCCTTTATCTTATATGAATTGTTTTATGATGTCATGTTGTTTAAGAATCCCATTTTTATTACATGGGTTATGCAATGATGTATGATTTATGATTTTGTGGCACACATAAGAATGGTATCATTATGAGATGGGTGGGACCTATATCTCCCTCCAATGCATTGGGTAAAGATTTTATATCTCATGAGATAGACATGTCTGGAACGGTAGGTTATACCGGTTTAGTGAAACAGGACTGAAACGAGGGGAACTCAGTTCAGAAAGGGACTTTGTCCACTAAGATAGTCTTGGCAATGAGCCTTGACTACTAAGAAATGATTCTCTATGATTATGTGTGTATTACACAAAGTTTCATGTTTTAAGTTATGATTATTGTGATTACATTTCACTGCCATGATTTATCGCATGTTATGAAATTATGATCTCTTTTGCAGGTTAAGATTTCCAAAATTTAAGTTCTTATGTATATGATGTGATTGATATTTCTTTTGTTTACCCTTAATGATCATTTGAGCTCACCCTTTTATATGTTTTATTTCCCCAGGTCAGGAAGAAGGTTATTAAGTAAGATATGCCAAAAGGGACTATAGATATGATCAAATAAATGGGAGACAGTGTAGATGCTTTATGAACCAGTTGTTTTTGTTTCCCAGTTTCTAAAGACACTATACCTATACGGTCCTTTCGTGGTTTTTTTATATGTTGTAATAAGTATGCTTCAATTTTGAAGTATTAACAATGTATGTAAAGTACGGGTCGTTATAGTTGGTATCAGAGGAAAGGTATAGTCAACCTTTGGAAACTAGGATGCGAAAGCCTTAGTAAGAACCCTAAGGATAAGTCTAAGCATAGAACACAGTCTTAGTGTTTTAGAAATGGCCATGAATAACCTAGGATAAGACCTTAAGTGTGAAATTTTATTCTTGATTATGTGGTTTTCCTATTATAATTAGTGTGTCTCACACTATTCTTCTTGGTTTTAGTCAATGGCTGGAACCCGAAGGAACCGTGTTAATGCGGAATGCGACGGGCAATGCAATGATTGTCCCCCTGAGAAACCAAACATTATGGGAGCTGGAATGAAAAATCTTGTAGCCATGCTCACACAACTTTCTCAAGCTATGAATCATGCAGGACTTCCAAAGGAGAAAAGGAAGGAGCAACATTCTGTTGAATCCTTCATGAGGCAGCGTCCACCTTCTTTCAGCGGGTCTACTGATCCATTAGTTGTTGAACAATGGATTAGTACTACTGAAAAGATATTTTTAGTTCTTCAATGTTCTGAACATGATAAAGTCATCTTAGCAGTGTATCGTTTGGAAGGTGATGTTGATCAATGGTGGAATCTTATTAAGAATACGAGGCAAAGGGATGAAATTGAGTCCATGGAATGGGACGAGTTCAAGAACTTATATTTCAATAAGTACTTCCCTCGTATTATCCGAACAAAGATGGAGAAAGAGTTTCTTGAACTCAAGCAAAAGGATGATGAATCTGTTGGTACCTATGAAGCAAATTTTACAAGACTTGCAAGGTACGCTTATGGTATTATTATCCAACCTGAGAGTAAGATCGATCGATTCTTTAGTGGCTTAAAACCAAGTCTTCGAAGGGAGTTAGCCATAAGGGACTTCAATAGCTACGAGGAAATCATTCGATGTGCTCTCAAAGTCAAGATAGAGATTGGAGTAACCCATCAGTCATATGGGTTTGATAAGAAGAGGAAAATGGAATTCAAAGGAAAATCTAAAGAGCACACTGAAAAGAAGATGAGCTTTCCCTTATGCTCAAAGTGTGGAAAGAAACATGGAGGGAGTTGTCTTAAAGGGACAAGTAAATGTTTCAAATGTGGAAAGGAAGGTCATCGGGCATTTGAATGCCGCGATGATGGGAAGAAGATGTCTAATGATGCAAACAAAAGAAGGGATACACAGAATGAACCTACTACACTTCAATGTTTCAAGTGCAAGGAGATGGGATATTATGCCAATAAATGCCCTAATCCAAGGTTTGATGATGATGGTCGACGTCAACAGACTCTTAAGGCTAAAGATAAAGGAAAGTCACATGCAATTTCTATCAGCGATGTGGAGTACGATAACGATGTGGTGAAAGGTACACTTACCATCCACTCTAAAGTATCAAATGTTTTATTTGATTCTGGATCCACCCACTCCTTTATTTCTGAAGAATTTTCTAAGGGTATCACCATATTACCTCAACAATTAGATGTTGAGTTAGTTGTGACAACACCTAATGGCACAACAGTCGCATCAAAATTTATAATTCTTCTCCGATCGAAGTTTGTGGGAAAGTGCTTCCTGCAAATCTTGTGATCCTTCCTATAGTGGAATTTGATGTGATTCTTGGCATGGATTGGCTTTCTTTATATGGAGATCATATCAATTTCCAAAGAAGGTAAGTCACATTTCATATTCCAGATCAATCTATGATCGTCTATCGATGCAAGGATGAACATAACCTTCCAGTGGAAATTTCTTCCATTTTCTGGGTATTGATTCCACTAAATGAAGGTTATTTATCTCAAATGGTTGGTGAGAAACTCATGATTAAGAATATTCCCATTGTACGGGAGTTTGATGATGTCTTTTCGGAGGAATTACCGGGTCTTCCACCGAATCGTGAAGTTGAGTTTTCAATAGAACTCGTACTGGGTGCTTTGCCTATTTCAAAGACACCTTATAGAATAGCCCCAATTGAGTTGCAGGAATTGAAGAAGCAACTCCAAGAGAATCTTGATAAGGGATTAATACGCCCTAGTGAGTCACCTTGGGGAGCACCTGCTCTATTTGTTAAGAAGAAAGATGGATCAATGAGACTCTGCATTGATTATCGAGAACTTAACAAGATCACTATCAAGAACAAATATCCTCTCCCACGCATTGATGACCTATTTGACCAACTACGCGGAGCTCAATACTTTTCCAAGATTGATCTTCATTTAGGGTATCATCAATTAAGGGTCAAAATGGAGGATATACCAAAGACGGATTTCCGTACAAGTTATAGACACTATGAATTTATAGTGATGCCATTTGGTCTTACTAATGCCCCTGCTATCTTCATGGATCTGATGAATAGAGTCTCTAGAGACTATCTTGATCAATTTGTGGTAGTCTTAATAGATGATAATCTTGTCTATTCAAAGAGAAAGGAAGAACATGAAGATCACTTGAGAATTATATTGAAGACCCTGAGAAAGGAGAAGCTTTATGCCAAATTTACCAAGTGTGAATTTTGGCTTCAAAAAGTTGCATTTTTGGGTCACATAATCTCAAAAGAGGGGATATCTATGGATCCAGCAAAAACAGAGGTTATTGAAAGATGGTTGAGACCAACAACAGTAACTGAGATCCGAAGTTTTCTTGGTTTGGATGGATATTATCAATGTTTTTTGAAAGATTTTTCACGGTTATCTAATCCACTCACCAAGTTGACTCGGAAAGGAGTTAAGTTTGTCTGGACGGAAGAATGTGAAGAGAATTTCAAGGAGTTGAAAAGAAGGTTATCCAGTGAACCTGTGCTCACACTGCCTTGTAGTGGAGAAATGTTTGTGATCTATAGTGATGCATCCAAGAAGGGATTGGGGTGTGTTCTTATGCAAAATGATATGGTGATAGATTATGCCTCACGACAGTTGAAAATCCATGAGAAAAATTACCCAACACATGATTTGGAGTTAGCTGCGGTAATCTTTGCATTAATGATTTGGAGGCATTACCTTTATGGTGAAAGGTGTGATATTTATACTGATCATAAAAGTTTAAAGTATATTTTCACACAAAAGTATCTAAATATGCGCCAAAGAAGATGGTTGGAGCTGATTAAGGATTACGACTGCTCAATCCATTACCACCCTGGGAAAGCAAACAAGGTGGCATATGCATTAAGTCGACAAGACCATGCTAGTTTATCCATAATAAGGATCACAAAACATCCAATATTTATGGATTTACAAAGGATGGATCTTGGAATTATAATGGAAGGGGAAAAATCTTATCTTTCTCAAATGAATGTTCAACCATCTATACATATGAAGATTAAAGAGGCACAGAAAGAAGATGTCGAGTTACAAAAGAAGGTGAGAAATGTTCCTGAATTCAACCTTGATTGTGATGGGATAATAAAGTTCAGGAATCGGGTTTTTGTTCCTCACATCCCCGAATTAAAGAAGGAGATACTGGATTAGGCTCATAGTTCTTCATTATCTATTCATCCTGAAAGCACGAAGATGTATAGGGATCTGAAAGAGTACTTCTGGTGGGATGGCATGAAAAGAGATGTTGCTGAATATGTCTCTCAATGCTTGGTTTGTCAACAAGTTAAAGCTGAGAGACAGAAGTCTAAGGGGATGTTACAACCATTACCCATACCCGAATGGAAATGGGAAAACATCACTATGGACTTTGTCACAGGACTTCCTAAAACATCCAAAGGCAATAATGCTATCTGGGTCATAGTTGATCGTCTTACCAAGTCTGCACATTTCATTGCTATTAGAGAGGATTTCTCTCTGGATCAGCTTGCCAGGATATATGTAAAGTAAGTGGTAAGATTTCATGGAGTACCACTTTCTATTATATCTGATCGGGATCTGAGATTTACCTCGAAGTTCTGGCGAAGTCTTCAGCATACTCTGGATATAGAGTTGAGTTTCAGCACTGATTATCATCCTCAGACAGACGGTCAGTCTGAGAGAACAATTCAAACTCTAGAAGATATGTTGAGAGCTTTCTCTATGGATTTCAAAGGTGGTTGGGATTAACACCTACATTTGGGGGAATTTTCTTATAATAATATCTTTCACTACAGTATTCAGATGGCTCCTTATGAAGCTCTCTATGGAAAGAAATGTAGGACTCCAACTTGCTGGGATGAAGTTGGGGAAAGAAAGCTATTAGGACCTGATCTCGTTGATGAAATGGCAGAAAAGGTAAGATCTATTAAACAACACATAAGAGCAGCTCAGAGTCGACAGAAAAGTTATGCTGACAACCGAAGAAAAGACCTAGAGTTTGAAGTGGGTGATAAAGTGTTCTTACGAATATCTCCCTGGAAGAGGGTTATGAGATTTGGAAAGAAGGGGAAGTTGAGCCCTAGATATATCGGTCCTTTCGAAATACTGGATCGTGTTGGGAAGGTAGCTTACCGATTGGCGCTTCCACCGAATCTCTCTCAAGTTCACGATGTGTTCCATGTATCTCTCCTGAGAAAGTACATACCTGATCCTTCATATGTACTTAGCTCAGAAGTTGTACCGCGGGAGCAAGATCTTTCTTATGAAGAACAACCGATAGAGATTCTGGATCATAGCGAAAAAGTCCTATGAAACAAGACCACTCGTTTGGTGAAAGTTTTATGTAGGAACCACCAATTAGAAGAAGATACATGGGAGCTTGAGGATATTATGAGGGAGAGGTATCCTCATCTGTTTGTTACAAAGTGACGAATTTCGAGGGCGAAATTCATTTTAAGGGGGGTAGAATGTAACACCCGAGACTTTTATGTTATATAAATCATCAAAGGAATCTTTTTCTACACAACACCTGCTTGGCTTGCTTTACACGAAATCGCGACCTTCCTTGATAGCTTGCGTCGTACGCAATACCGAGTTTCACTAAACAACGATATGCTATTAAAATATTATTAAAACTAGCCGTTATGAATAGTAATAACCAATTTTTTAAATTTTATAAATTTTATTTTTCAAAATGGACTTCATTTTTGGATTCGGAATATCGAAATTATCCTAGGGTGAAATTTTGGTATTTTTCTGAAAACTTTCAAATTTTGATGAATAGTGAAACCACTAAGTGGTAGTTAAAAAACTGAATTTTTCAAAAAACTTAATTTTACCGCTTCTGTGAGTGGAATTTCAAAAATCCTAGAGACACGGTTGATGTCAGTAAGTAAAATTTGGTTCAATGAGATGAAAATAATATTTTGGTGAATAGTAACTTTTTACTTTTTTTACCACGGTTAAAAATAAATAGGGTAATTAAGGGTAAAGGTGATATTATTATTACCCTAACACATGTCCTAATTCTATTGGAAAAGTGTAATTCGACCAAAAACAAACTTAGGAATAAAATATGACCATTTAGGCCCACTTGGATTAGATTAGGACATTTATTATTAATTTATTTAAAGAAGGGTTAAAATAGTTAAAATCAAGGTTTAATAAGTAAATAATTTTTAATATAAGGTTATACATAAGATAAATTAGACTATAAATATTCATTATAAATATAAAAATATTTCCTACATAATGATATTTTATTTGTAATTTTTAGACATTAAATAATTTAATTTATTTATGACACAATGATGATGCAGTAATTATCTTATTAATGAAATAATGACATAATTGATGTTATAAAAACAAAAATAAATGTAATTTGAGACTTTTTATGAATTACACTAATTTTATAGGTTAATATGACATGTTAGTATTGATTTAATTAACTTTTTTAGAACTAATCATTCTGTTATGATTTTCACAAAAATCAATTACTAAATAGTGTCAAAATTGACATAAAATAGTTCTTAAAACAAATATTATATTATTAATTGTTATTTTATTCCTAAAAATCTAAGGTTCTATCAAATTACTTGGATAAGGTTATATATATTAATAATAAATAACTTGGGGCTCGTTTGGCTGCTTATAGTATGTTTATTAACCTTATAGTATAAGAACACAAGAAGACACGGTAAAAGTAAACTTATTTAACTTAATGTTAAATCTAAATGATAAGGTTACAATAGGAACCTAAACTTGTCTAAATTCTATTGGATGGGAGTATTTCAACCCATAACCACCTTATCTTCTAAATATATCAATTTGGAGCTATTTAAAACCGAACTTGACTTTATAATAAAATAATATTTTTAGTTTTCCCAAAGGTGCCCATCTCCTCCCTTATAAAAGGGCACCTCCTCCCCTCTTCCTCACACCACTTTGAGCCTTCAAGCTCGGCCAACCCCTGCCAATTCCTCATCTACACTTCCATAGAGACATCCTAGAGGTCCTGGTCATCTTCAAAGACCAATTTTAGTGCCCTAAAAGAAGGTCTCAAATAAGCACTTCAAAGAAGAGGTAATGTCCGTTACCGATTCTTTCATCTTTATTTCTTCTTCCACTTATTCTTCTTTAGTTGTTTCATTATGAAGTAATAACATCAGTATCACTCATATACGGATATGTTATTATAATTATGAAACAACCCTATTTCACCATATATCCATCCTACGGAAAAAGAAATCACCGCGCGTGCGTACGTACGGAATACCGTCTCCACGCCGTGGTGTAATCTATTTTACACCACCACATTACTTGGATGGGTATAATGGTGTAAATAATGACTATATATGACTATTATAAAGTGATACTGATTCTGAAATAGTATACATACACTCCAATACAATTCCACGATCATAGGAACGATATCATCACTCGTGCGTACGTACGGAATACCGTCTCCACGATGTGATGCGACTCGTTCTACATGATCTTCATTTCATAATGATTATATAAATGAATTGAATGAATGAATGTGATATATATTACACTAATACCATTCTGGAAATGAGGTATCTATAACCTAAAGATAATAATAAGAATTTATTCGACAAGACACGCATAAGAACAAAAAGTTATAAACACCCGAATAACAAGTAGCAATGAAATATTACTACTAAGAAGCTAAGAATATGACCATATATGATATCATAAAAATAAGTATGATTCTGGAATAATTAAATAACATTATTTAAATCATTATACAGGAGGTTCGGACACTTACGAAGCAAAACGGACCTAAGGTAATGGAAATATCACAATCTCTTTTTTATCCGAGATTGCTTATACTTTGGTATTTACTGGGGTGTATTTTATCATCCACATCCATGTTACATCAATATGTAATATTATTTCCATCCACCTACAATTTTTTAAAACCTATTTTACCTTTTTTGAGTTTTTAGTAAAATATATGAAAGGAATATTTTGTCATTTTTCGTACGAGGTACTTTTCTTGACTTTTCCGACAAAAGTACGAGAAGAATTTTTTTTTTAACTTATACAGAATGAATGGATTTTTAAAACATTATTTCCAAGAAGCTTCCTTTACAAGTTTCCAAGTTTATTTTTAATCAACTTATTTTAGCTTAAAATTTCATGACATGTTATGAAAGGAAAATTGTTTTTGAAGTAGAAAGGATATTTTCCTCAAGAATGGAGTTCAACTGTTTTATCCAAATTATTTTCCATCTAAGGTAATATAGGGTTATGTTTCTATCCCTATTATTACATTGATTTGATTATGTTGTGATGGAATTATTTTTATGAATTCCTTTATCTTATATGAATTGTTTTATGATGTCATGTTGTTTAAGAATCCCATTTTTATTACATGGGTTATGCAATGATGTATGATTTATGATTTTGTGGCACACATAAGAATGGTATCATTATCAGATGGGTGGGACCTATATCTCCCTCCAATGAATTGGGTAAAGATTTTATATCTCATGAGATAGACATGTCTGGAATGGTTGGTTATACCGGTTCAGTGAAACAGGACTGAAATGAGGGGAACTCGGTTCAGAAAGGGACTTTGTCCACTAAGATAGTCTTGGAAATGAGTCTTGACTAATAAGAAATGATTCTCTATGATTATGTCTGTATGCCACAAAGTTTCATGTTTTATGTTATGATTATTGTGATTACATTTCACTGCCATGATTTATCGCATGTTTTGAAATTATGATCTCTTTTTCAGGTTAAGATTTCCAAATGTTATCTGCTTATGTATATGATGTGATTGATATTTCTTTTGTTTACCCTTAATGTGCATTTGAGCTCACCCTTTTGTATGTTTTCTTTCCCTAGGTCAGGAAGAAGGTTATTAAGTAATATATGCCAAAAGGGATTATAGATATGATCAAATAAATAGGAGAAAGTGTAGACACTTTATGAACCAGCTGTTTTTGTTTCCCAGTTTCTAAAGACACTATACCTATACGGTCCTTTCGTGGTTTTGTTATATGTTGTAATAAGTATGCTTCAATTTTGAAGTATTAACAATGTATGTAAAGTATGGGTCGTTATATCCATGGCGTCCCAAAATTGAACCAATGATGACCATGTTCGGACATGTATCATCTAATAGGATTAGAACTTGTGCTGGTGTAATTTAATATTATTGTAATATTAATTTCTTACCCTTATTTACCAGATTTACCCTTTAACCATGGTAAATAAAATATTTACTAAAGTTACAATTCATAATGTCTAAAAATAAAAGTTACCTATTTAAACAATTTGGACCTTCTAATTACAAATATAGAATCTATTTTTCCAAATTAAAAACACATAAGTTTCATAAATTAATTTAAAATTAATTCTCGTTGTCAAAACCAAAAAGCGGGTTTTTAATAAATAATAGCTATCAAAAGATTGACATTTTTTTATGTCTAATTAAATAGTGAAATTACTTCCAATGACCAAAATTGGATTAAATTGTAAAAACATAATTTAATTGAACTTTAAAACTAATTAAAAAGATAAACTAACCCTATAAATATATTATATTAAAAGGTAGTTTTGAATTAAAATGCAGTATTTTTCACTATTCATCAAAAAATGTACTTTGTCAAAAAAATACCAAAATTTTACATAAAGTAAATTTTGATGTCCCAATTCTAAATACAAATTTTATTTGGTCAAATGGAATATATAAAAGTGACAAAAACTAGATTTAAAAAGTTTTTTCCATCAAAAGATGGAAAATCGTCCTTTTAATGAATATTACAGTATTTCATGCTTAAAATTGGATTCATTCTTATTTTAATCGTCTAAAATTTCTCAGATAAAAGTAAAAAAAATTAACAAATATGTGTAATCATATTGTATTTAGTTCTGTTCATTCCTGCTAATAAAATTTCTAGGCATTAACTACCATTTAAATAATAATATTATTATATTATTTTTTGATATAACTCAAAGTTGTGTGCAACGTAAGATTTCAAAGAAACTCATTGTTGCGTGTTGAGTATGCTATCCGACAGAGCATCCACTTTAAAGTAAAATTAATATTTAATTCACAAATATTAATAAATATGAAAATGTCATATTTTTTATTTTCCTAGGATTTTATATTAATGTACATATTGGATAAATCATCCTTAATATTTTCAAGAGGGATTTTAGTTTCATGTGGACCTGTTTCTTCAAATTTATCTTATACAGATTCTTCCACGCATTTTTTTCTTTTACTAAAAAAATCTATAGTCTTTACTAGAGTTTTAGGATCCTTGTAAAATTCCTTCATTACTTTTGGATGCAAATTTATCAAAATTGTCCTCAGTGTTAAGAATATAGACTTTGTAACTGAAGAATTTGAATTAGTTAACTTTGGGTTTCATATTGTTCCATAACTCATAGGGAGTTTTCTTAAAAATTGGTCTAATTAATACTCTATTAATTATGTGAAAAGTTGTACTTACAGATTCAGCCTAAAAATAAATAGGTAAGTCATACTCATTAAACATTAACTGGGATATTTCTTATAAGGTCCTATTCCTTCTTTCTACAACTCTATTCTGTTGGGGTGTCCTAGGAGTAGAGAAGTTGTGACTATAACCATTTCCTGAGCAAAAATATTCAAAATCTTGGTTCTCAAACCCACAACCATGTTCATTTCTTATGTACTTAATTATAATACCACATAGGTTTTTTACTTTTCTAGCATACCAAGTAATGTAAGAACAGGCTTCACTTTTTTGAGATAAGAAAAATGTCCAAGTATACCTAGAGAATTCATCTATAAGTACATAGATATAGTGATTCCCATTAAGACTCAAAACTCTAGATGGTCCCAACAAATCCATGTGAACCAACTTGGGTGGTTAAGATTTTGAAGATTCTCTCTTTGGTTTGAAAGATATTTTGTGTTGTTTTTACTTTTGACAAGAATTTCATAATTTATTGTTTGGAAATTATATTTTGAGCAGATCCTTGACTAAAAATTTCCTTATAATTTTTCTAATTGAGTGAGTGTTACAGTGGCCTAATATCATATTCCAAATCCATGACTCTTTAAGAAAAACACTTAAGCAATATACATTTTTAGAAACTAAAGAATCTAAGTTCCCAGAATAAACATTCTCATTTCTAAAAGTAGTAAATACTAACTCATTTTTATAATTAAAAACATTACATGCATCATTTTCAAATTAAACATTGAAACAATCATCACATAACTGAGAGATACTATGTATATTATAATTTAATCCATTAAAAAAGTACTTTAGAAACAAAAATTGAATTAGAGTTACCAATTTGACCAAGGCTGGTTATTTTTCATGTGGCATTGTCACCAAAAGTAACATACCCACCATCAATATTTATAAGATTCTTGAATCTTGAGTAGTCCCATGTCATGTGTCTTGAACATCCACTATCCAAGTACCATAATCTTTTATAAGAACTTTTTAAGCATGCTTTTTACAAATAAATTTCAAACAAGAAAAGATTTTGGTACCTAGAATTTATTGGGTGCATTAATATTAGTAATTAATGGTTTCATAACCCATACTTTATTTATGGGTTTCCTATAAACAGTTTATAGAGTATTCAAAAATTAAACTCTATTTGGTCTAGAAAAAGTACTAGTAAATGACTTTTCATTACTGAAACCTGCGGCAGACTATTCAAACCTAGGTAAAAAGGAAAAGTTTATAGATTTTGATATGAAATTATTTTTAAAAAAAAGTTTATTTCTCATAGTTTATAGCCAATACAGGTAACAGATTTTGGTGAACCCTATATACCAATCATTTGAGTAAGATTGTTATTTCCATTGGTAAAATTTTCTAAATCCTTTTTCAACTATTCATTTGATAATTTAAGGTCATTATTTTCTTTAATAAATTTATCATTCTCATATTTCTCTATAGTAAGATATGATTTAATAGTAGAGGTGAGAGCGTGTTATTTATTTAAAACTTTATATTTAACTTTTAATTCATTAAATGTTTCTTCAATTATTTTACAGTACTCAAACATTTACTCATTGGTCATGTTTTTAGAATCTTATTTATCTCCATAATAATAGGAATTTTGTATATCATATAAAAATGTTACCTCAGAAGTGTTTTTCATAAAGCACATGTTAGATTTGTCACCTTTCTCATCATGTGAAGACTCTGACTCACTTGATCTGTCCTTATAAGCACTCTAGGTGGCCTTCATTATCTTCTAAGACTTTTTATCCTTATCCTCATATTTATTATTATACTTAAACTTAGGACAGTCACCCTTTACATTTCCTCTTCTTTAACATTCATAACAAACTATCTCATTTGATTTATAACCTCTCTTACCGTCCTTTTTTTAGTTTCCTTTTAAGTCATACTTTCATTTCTAGCTATTCTTCCTAAAGAACTTATTCTTTTCTATAAATTTTTTTATAAACCTTTTAGATAATTGGTCTAATTTCTCATCACTTTCAGATAATGATTCTTCATTTCTTGAACTTTCAAAATGAGTTTGGGCCTTCTCCTTTTCTTTGTGTTTATAAGAAGTGGTCTTGAAAGCCACTGACTTTCTCTTTGGTTCATCATCTTCTTATTTTTTGACCTTCAATTCTTCCTTATTCGTCATCACCTTACCTATCATCTCCTTAACTGGAAACTTATTGATATCATAGGATTCTTTAATTGTTATTGAGGTTCTCGTCCATCTATCTGGTTGACATCTAATAATTCACATGATTTTTTCCTAGGTAATAACATCCTTTCCTAGAGAGATCATAGTGTTAAAAATATCATTAGAACAGAGATACATATCAGATATAGGTTCACCAGGATTTATCTTAAAGTTATCATATTTAATAGTATATGTATTAAGTCTTATTTACTTAACATTAGTGGTTCCTTCAAGTGAAATGGGTAGAGTATCCCAAATTTCATGGGTTGTTTTACATGAAAAAATCCTATTGAATTCATCACATCCTAAATAAAAATATAGGGAATTCATATATTTTCAGTTATTATTATAAGAAGTCTTATTTGGTTCCTCCCAAGTATTTTAGGAAGTGTCAGGTATCTTATGTTCATCTATAATTGAATATGAAATTTTAAAACCCATAATTTCTAAATGCATTTTCACCTTAATTTCCCTCTGATCATAATTTATTCCATTAAAAAATGGAGTTATATTGGTATTATCACCTTCTAATATATTATCCATAATAAAGAAAAAAGATTAGGTTTTTAAAGACCTAAAAATATTAAACTAATAGAAATTTAAATATATTTAAAACTTAACTAAAATCATAGTTGAAAAGATTTGAAAATGATTTTAAAATAGAATATTGAAAACAATACTTTGATAACAAATGTTGGTCAGAGTAGGAAACTAAAGAGGTGTTGAGTTGTGTTCCTATCAAAATTTTAGTTAAAAACCTTATTTAAAAAAAATTCCCCAATTTAAAGTATAAATAGCCGAGTTAGCTAAAGTAGAATATTTATAAGAGTTTTCAATGTTCAGTTAATTCCTCAAAAGATTGATTAATTCTTAGTTACACCAATATGAAAGATTGATATAAAATTTAAAAGTGATTTACTAAATCATAAACAATTATAAACACTATTTAATATTAATTATCAAAGTAAAATTCAGTTTTCTAAAATATGTGTGAAAATATAGAAAACAAAACTTGTAAGACATAGCAGATAAAACAAGTGGTTTAGTCTCAAGAAGATACTTAATAATATCCACTTGGTGATCACCTTCCACCAAGAAATTTATATTAATAAACTTTATCCACACCCTTTATTAGGATTCACAACAGCATACAAAGTAGTTCAGGTAAACATGACCTCTACCACAGTTATTAATGGGAAAGAAAATACAATCAGGTCACACAGGGACATATTCCATAGTTATATGTGGTAGAAAATTGATGTAGAAAGATTAGTAAGTGAGGATATATTGTATCCTCCATATTAGAATGGGAGATATTCTGTGATTATACAATAGACACACACACTGCTCGAAAAGTAGTAAAAAATATACAGAATAGAGTAGAAATAATGATAGAGGGTTTAGAATGCTCGATGTGATGTTCTTGATGCTTCTGGATTTCTTAGATATAGCATATGTGAAGCTCGAGCCCACTTTTAGAAATAGACACCAAAATAGAGTGTTGTGGAATCTCTGTGTTCTTGTTTCCAGGAAGAGATGAGTTCCTTTTTGAAGATTCTTTTCACTAGGGTTTGTTGCTATAAGAACGTAGAGCCTTTGGTTATCAGAAAATCCTTCTTATTCACAGTTATCAAGAATAATTTTTCTTTTTGTTTTCTTATTGCTTTCAATTCACAGGTTCACTTGATATATTGAACCATCTTTTTTCTCAATTGATTTTTTTATATTCTTTCATAAGTTGACAATAGAAACAGTCCTTAACATAAGGGATTCCTCATACCTCGTACTATTCTCTGAAAAACACTGAAAATGATAGACAAAGTCATTAATATAATAAGTAGTAATGAGTTTTATAAATATTAACATTTGGTTTAATTTTGAATTTTTTATTAAATAAAATTTTCTCTGTATTTAACGGTAGGTTATTCTGTCCATGACTCCAATTGGTGACACCTTCTATCGATCACTCCTTCTATTGGGGACTCCTTCTATCTGTAACTCCTTCTGTCGGTGACTGCTTGTATTAGTGAATAAATTAATTGGTACATTAATTCATCGGTGTCCCATAATATCAGTGACTTGTTCTATCAGTGACTCAGACTATCGATGACTCAATATTGTATCTTTTCATGAGTCGTTCGTTCTGTCGGTAAGTCATTTTTTCTATTAGTGAGTCGTTATGTTTGTGAGTCATTTGTTTTTTCAGTGATTCATTCTATTAGTGAGTCATTTGTTTTGTTGATTTGATAAGACATTTATTATGTTAGTGACTCATCTGTGTTGTCAATGACTCATATGTTCTGTTGGTGACTCAGTCTTATATCTATCGGCGATTCATTTTGTGACTTAACTTTTGGTGACTCATACTTATCCATTTTATATGTTTACCTGAATTATAGTATAAACCTCAAAAGAATATGTTAAACTTATAAATGAATATAGATATATATAATTAAACATTTTTTAACTAAACTAACCATGATTTAACACACATGAAAGTGATTTTACATGATTTGTGATTATTAAAACTTGAGAGAGATAACAATAATTTAATTTCATAATAACATGTATTGATATAATTTTTTTTCTTCTATAAAATATAGATCTAATGATATGTGGCAGGGTCTTATATGCATGCGTGTGTTGTGGAACCTCCACACATAGTTGATGGTCTACTACAACTAAGATAACAAAATGATTGAAAAATAGGGTAGCAATGTTGGATTTTTTTGGAGATTCTTCCCAAATACTCCAACATCATTCTCATCATCTCGTTATCATATAGATAATTGAAAAAAGAAGTCAAGTATAATTCTTGGGAATAGATATGGGTAAAAATATATTGGATTTAATGTAATATTAATATTTTATTAATATAAATCATTATTTTGGTGTCATGTGTGTTTTAATTTTTATGATGGTGAGGGTGTGCAGTTAACATGTCTAAAGAGGGAAGTGTGGCTAACAAATTAACACTATAGAAGATTATAATTTTTTATTTGTTTATTTCAAATTTTTATATCTATTTTTTAATTCAATAATATATTTATATTTGTAACAGGCAGATTTGGAGCCCTTAATGGCCAAGAACCTGACAATTTTGGGCCAAATGATCACTTATATCATGTTTTGAGAGATGAACACCATAACAGAGTATGCTGCCAACCTGAGAAAGGTATATTTTAGATGAGGTATTGGACCACTTAAGGTACTAGTTTTAGTACCACTAAGTTCGAAAAGTTTATATCATGGGCAGAAAATTCCAAAAAAAAGGTCACACGGGTGGAATAATGGGTTGAAAGGTAAAATGATAAATTTATAAAAATGATGAAATTTTTATGTTCATCACTTCCACCAGAGACCAGTGAAGCTTTTGATGCATATATTTCACTGATTTGTTCATTATATTAGTACACCAAGAGGTATTCCTAGTGGCCTTCAAGATGATGTCATTCCGAGATATGGGGATGGAGATGGAGAGGATGATGGCGAGGAAGAGGTCGAGGACGAGGATGATGTCAAGACTGAGGCTTAGGCTGAAGAAGAGGCCAATGTCGAGGTGGAGGATGAGGGAGAGGATGAGGTTGAGGATGAGGACAGGGATCAGGATAGAGATGAATATGAGGATAAGGATGAGGACGATGATGAGGCTGATGATGACGGTGATGATAGTGATGGAGATGAGGGATGGATTGATCTATTACATCTTTAACTAATATGTATAACATCTTATGTTGGATGATTTATTATCACTAAATATATGTCTGTTATTTTTTTTAATGGTTAAATGCGTCAATTTATTTTTCCTGTTATCATTATTTATGCATTGGTTTTTTGGTATTTGAGGATGCTCTATAGTTTTATTGCAAGTTTTGTTTGTTGAGGATGTTTTGTTGGTTTTATTGCGATTTGAGGATGTTCTGTTGGTGTTTCTATTAAAGTGGAAAGTTAGTTTCATTATTTTTTTCTATTATAATTTCTTATAGTTCTAATTTTAGGGAAAATATGTTTTTTTTGTTTTGATTCCAGTTGTATTGCATTGTAGGTAGTTTTGTTTTGCAATTAGGGAATTATGTTCTGCTTGTAGGGAGTTTTGAGGAGCATTGCAGGTGCTAGGGGTATTGATTTGTGTTCATTGATGTGGTTATTCTGAAATTTAAAGGTAATGACAAAATAAAAGTAGAAATTAAACCATTATAAAGAATATTGTTTGATGTTTCATGTGGCTATTGGTTTAATGATATTTATGGTGTAGTTCGAACCAAAATTTGGTAAACTAAGATATTTGTGTATATCTAGTAATGAATAATGTGATGTGGATAAATACACACATGAGAAGGTTTTATGTTTATTCATAATCTTTCTCTACATGGATTTTGGGTCAAGACACTACACATATTGTAGTGCTTCTACCATTACTTTAAAAAATATATATATTTCTAAAAAATAAAACCATTATCATCATCTACTGAGTATGAAAATAAATAAACTGTATATTTCCATGTGAGGTGAGTGGTTGGGCCCTCTCAAAGATATCAAGACCCTTTATAATTTGGTGATAAGTTTTCCTCCCTTGATTTTTCCTTTCTTGTTGAGTATAATTACCATAAAATGATGAAAAAAAGCTCCAATATGTTATTGGGAGGTCACTAATAAATGTATAACAAGATAAAAACATCCAAATGATTTAAGATACATCGAATCTCCCCTATATGGATCTATAAAGTCATAATTTTACGGTGGATAATGAACTTTGATTGATCCATAATAGATAATTATTTGATTTAGTTGGACCATCAATGGATAATGGGTCTATAGTGATCAAATTTCATTTATAAAAAGGTGAGTCTTTAGGGGGATCAATACCAGTCATACCATGACTAAGATATTAAAAAACACTTTAGTATAAATTATAGAAATCATGGAAAATTAATCTTGGATTACTCTTTGTGGATGACCTTCTAAGCGGCATCTGGCCATTTTCTGATGGATTTTTAGAAAAGTGAAGAAATATAGTGAAATATTCCATTATGTCACCTCTCTAATGGAAATGAAATTATATATATATATATACATATATATTTCTATTATCTTCTAACATAGATTCTAATAAACCTAGTGTATAAAAGATTTTGGGATCCAAGATATTATACACTCCATTTTATTAGATTATAAGATATTTGGATCATACTATATTAATAATTTCTTTATAATATATAATTGATGAATGTATATAGGCACAATTTCCTCTAAATAAAATGAGTACTCTAATATGGTATGATTTGGTAATATGTTTAGTGTAAGGGTTATTTTGGTGGCTTGAGTTTGTGATTGGGTAACTAAAGGTTGGTTGTTGTAAAGAGTTTTTTTATTGGGAGGATTATTTTGTTATCATTTTTATATATAGGTATAAATTCTATGATTTTGGGTACCCCTTAAAAATATTAATGGATAAATATAGTATTAGGAAGGATGGTTAGGTGTTTATGGTGAGTTAAATAAGAATGGTTATATAAAAAAAGTATTGAGGTGTCGATTTACGGAATTTAAACTATCTAGGTTATGAGTATGGCTTTGGGAAGGTTTAGTGGAAAGTAATTGATAGGAAAAGGGTTGGGTATAGGTTAGATTTTGTGGTTTTGTGCAAGGGAGATGAAATTTTTGGGAGAGAATTTGGGGAAAATAACATGGTATTTTTTATTGCTTATATTTTTATTTCTAGATTAGAAAAAGCATAATATGAATGGGAAAATCACACCATTGTTTGGTTTGGTCTATATTTAGAGAGTTGAATTAAATTTAACCCTAAAATTAAAAAATTAGATAGTTGAAGTTGTGAAAATAGTTAGTCTTTGTGTTTTTTTAATTTTACAGAAGCACCATATCATTGTTTTATAAACATGTTATTCATTTTCTGATGGTTTCAGTAAAATGAGAAGAGGGGTTTACCATAACATATTAGTCTCCATGCTTGTGTTATTAGTTTTTCAAAATAAAAAATGGAAATAGTATGGGTTATAATGGGCATGGTTAGTGCCATAGTTTTAAGAAGATATTGGAACTCAAGTTTTATTAAACAAAATTATTTGAAGATTTAAAGGTAATATAAAGAGTTTCAATATAGAGGGAGTGGTTAAGTGACCTACCTAGTGTTTCCCCCATTCCTTTTATTTCTCATGTTCTATAATGCTATATTCCCATGCCTTTCTTTGTCATGTATTTACCTTTCCATGCTACTCACATTCACTTCGATGCCTTGACACACCCACACTCTTCTTCACTTGAGATCCTATACCCACACCATCCACACCCTAATTCTCATGCCCACACCACCCTTGATCCCATATTAAGACACCCTTGACTCACACACCCACACACCGTACCTGGTAACCCTAGGTGGCTATGAGAGAACCTGGGCACCCATACCTATTTTATCCTGTAAAGGAACCCTATCATCCTCATTTGAACAAAGGATGACACCAAGCTCCATTTATATTCATAGAGTTATAACAGGAACTACTAAAGAACAAATTTATATGCTCAAAATTTTAAAACAACCCAAAGGTGGTTTTTTAAATAAAAACCTTGTAAAAGTAATTAAAACTAGTGATATTTGGGTTATCCAAAGGTTTTGACACCCAAACTCCTATAAAAAGACCATTTCACCTAAGACTCCACCAAGGAAAGGGTGAAGGAAACCTCTTAATAACGTCTCCCAAGAAATAAGTTTGAATCCATGCGGTGCTGAAGAATATTTTAGTATATTCATACCTAGTTTCATTCAATTTAAAAATTATATCTAATTGAACTTTAACAAAATGTATATATGTTCCTACAAGAATTGAATACTCATTGTAAAATTTTCTAGTGGTGTTTTCTCATAATTATAGCATGAATAATAAGATTTGAATTACCTATGAACATGTACATTATTTACTATATTGTCCGCATTATCAGATTTTCTATTTTTATTTCTATAAGTGTTGTATGCGGGTCCAATATGCAAAGGAAGGGAGGCTGAAGTCTGCTATTCGGAATTCTAGAAAAACCATATACCAATAGTTGAAAACCATTTGTATAGTGTTGAAAAAGCATATCTATACCAACAGTTTATTAAAACCATTGGAATAACTCTATACCTATGGTTCTTTAACCGCTGGTAATGTTTGTACTAATGATATATAACAATAGTTAAAAAACTATTGGTATATATATATATATATATTAATGGTTGTAAACAAAACATTAGTATACTGCAATGTCCAGTGTCCTATACCAACCATAGATAGATAACTGTTGGTATAGGCCTATCCCCACACCATACTAGCCAACAGTTTGGAAAACCATTGTTATATAGTATATTAATAGTTTTCTTGTCTATACCAATGGTTTGAAACTGTTGGTATAGCTTGAATTTCCAGTGGTGTTTTCTTTACATAAATTATTATATGGGTCACTTTCATGAGCATGTGTCCCAATAACTGATAACAATCGAACCCAAGGGGTTATATGTTTGAAATATGGGTAGAAAATTGATTTTGGACAAGTTTCTAGGTCATTTTTACCTTAATATTAATGTTTAACCACTATTTAAATTAATTTTACCTTAATCGTGGTAATTAATTCTAATTACTTTTACTAATATTTTTTGTCAAAAAATAAGTTGATCTCATTAGAAAATAAATATTATAATTATTACAACCATGTATATCATTTCTTCCAAATTCAATTCATATAAGTGGAAATGCTCAATTTATAGCTAATCCTACGGACATAGTAAGAAATTGGGTTTTTAATATGAAAATGTTCAAAATTTCATTAAGTTTTTAAATATAAATAAAATATAAAAAAGATTCCAATGACCAAAATTGGATTAATATACATATAATTGATCTATTTTGACCTTAAAACCAATTCAAAATATAATTTAAAATTAATAATTATTTAAATGAAAAGGTAGTTTTCAACTGAAATGTCGCATTTTTCATTATTCATTAGAAAATAAAACTTCTCAAAAAAATACCTTAAATTCACCCTGATATAATTTTAACTTTAAAAATTCAAAAATTAAGTTTGTTTTCAAAAATATAAATTATAACATTTTCAAAATTTAGTCCTAAATTATTTGTGCCATTAAAAGGATGTAAAACTCGGTCTGGAATGTAATGCAAGCAAACTCTGTGTTGTGGGTAGCATAATCTTAACATGGTGTTATATAAAATGAAATATAGAAACTAAATTAAATTTATTATAAAATGAAAATAATTTAAATTCTAGGGTTTTTACATTATCCCCACCTAATTAAATTGTGTCCTCGTAATTTAATCTTGATCTCTGTAATCAAGGGTTTTGAAATTTGAAAATTCTATTGTTGAAACCCCCACATCATAAATAGGGTTAATAACACATCTTCTTAATAAGTGAAAAATGAAATGTGAATGTCACATAACTAATATCCCAAATAGGATAACATAGTTGGGAAATGAAAACATGGATATGTAAGAGAATCCTAAATTACAAAAGTCATTGATCCCAAGAAAGTGATCAATGGAAAGTTAAGAGCATAAAAACTGTAAATTTGTGAAAAACTAAAGGACCATTTGATTCATCTATTATGAATGAAATAGTATAAAATGTAATGTATTAGATTTTCTCTAGTTTTATTTTTATAAATTAATTGGGAAAATTCCAAGGCTATGTACAGAGACGGTGTGAGATTTCAAGACCTATTGTGCCAAGAATTATTCGGTCAAAAATGTAAAGTTTTTAATAAATCGAACCAGAAATGTCTTCTTTAAATGGGAATAAATTCAAAATAGACACCCATATCAAAAATCTGAGGGCACCATTATGTCCAAATCATCAAGTTTACCTTAGGCGGGGCCTAACATCGATCAGCATGGACCGACGGTGAAAGTTAGATTTTAGACATAAAAGTCATTAAAATATTTTAAAATATATATTTTGTTTGATGCAGTATAAATTCTCTTTTAACAAGCTTTTTTAGAAATCTAGGGTTATCTTCATAACCTTGGAGCTTCCCTGAGGTAGATAGAAGAAGGTTATCCCAGCAATTTGGTGAATCAATATCAAAAATCTGATCGGAGCACGGTAGATCAATGAACGTCTACAGATCAAGGATTGAAGATGACACAAACTTCCATTCTTCATCAATGATTGATCTAACCTCAAGGTATGGTATTGATTTCTTTTTGACTTCTTTTCCCCTTCTTAGATTCAAATGACAAATGCGGACTGACCCACGAATAGGTTGATCTATAATTCGATCGTTCTTGCGGGATGGATTTTTTTTTTTGTAGGGATTAAAGGGATGTTAGATATTTGTGAATATCATTTTATTATTCTTCATTAAAAACATTCTAATATGAATAGACTAAGGCCAACACAAACATGACCAAGGTCTATCAATTTGGGTGTTCATGTGTTTTGTCTCTTTCCCCCAAAGTTTCTCGTTCCTCGCGGTTTATGATTAGAGGATTGTTTCACCTTCGATCTATGGAGCAATGATTAGGGATAGGGATCCAAAACCATGGTGGTTTAAGGTGAAGGCAGCAAAAGGTAGTGGTTAGAGGAAGTGACTCTGAATGTTTCAGGTGGAGCATGGAGGGGTGAGGCTACCAGCGGGGAGGTCGATGGCAGAGGCCGCACCGTACCAGCAAGGGAGGTCGGGCCAAGTGGAGCACGGAATAATGGTAGCCAGCAGGGTGGCCAGCGGCGGTAGCTAGATGTGGTCTCGGAGGGAATGCATCAGAGGAGGGACCGTGGTGGGGGAGGCCATAGGTAGAGACCAGAGGTCGCGGCAGCTGTGGCGAGACACGTCTTAGAGACTCTCCGGTAGAATACTGCAGTGGTGATGAGGTCGCGAGACTAGGTACAGAACGCGAGACGGCCTCGTGAAATGTAGTCTGACACAGCGTTGACTCAGGGAGCTAGCTAGACATTCAGTTGGGAGACCACGTGGCCTGGGTAGGCTACGTCCGGTAGAGCAGAGCCGGCCCGCACAACGTGGTCTAATCTAGAGAACTAGTTCGTGGTCCAACGGCCCAACAAGTCAGGCTCATCGTGTCGAGCTAGTTCGGATTGGTCCAGACCCACCAGGTCATATCTAGTCGGACAAACCGGGTTAGTTCAAGTTGGTCTGACAGGGTCGAATCGGACCCAGACCAGACCCATTTTTCTAAATTGGACATATCTTTCAAACAGGAGGTCTTTTTGACGAGACATTTGTGGCGTTATGACCCTTGTAATGATACAATCATTTTTAGATGATCTAGGTGACTTTTTGTGGAATTTTTCATACAAATTAATGTCTTCAGCAATAGGTTCTCCTAGAAAAAACACACTATTAGTGGAATCATGTGGCTGACTACGAGACTATATGATTATGTGACTATGTGACATAGTGACTATGTGACTTGGGGGTTGTATCACCCATTGACACCCCATGAGAAATTGACACTTTGTACACCATCGACATTGTTTGCGCCATTGATGATTCGTGTTCCATTGATGCTCTGTGCGCCATCGATGCTCCATGCACCATCAACCCTTCATGACCCATCGAGGCTTTATGCGCCACTGATGCTCCATGCACCATCAACACTCTATGTTCCATTGATGCTCTATGCACCATCGATGCCCCAGGAACCATCGACGCCCTTGGATTTATCGATGCTCTGGGATTCATCGACACTTTGTGTGTCCTCGAACCTTCATGCGCTATTGACGCTCTGTACACCATTGACACTATGTGAACCACTGACACCTCTAGTGTCAAAGATACTGATAGATCTGGGTACTATAACTAGAAATCATTCTCTTAATTCTTTAAACTTATACCTATGTGAGTTGGTCATATTGACTATACTTTATGTGTTTCCTTTGTGTAGTACTTATTGTGTTTCTTTTGTGGTATACTTCATGTGTTTCTTAGTGGTAATTTACTTTGTTGTTTAGGGGTCCCTACTGGGTATTATTTTACTCACCCTTGCACAAAAATTTCCCGCACGTATCATGTATTGTGTAGACGATCAATGCTTTGACATATTCCTTGGTAGACCAGGGCTAGGTGGTTCTTAGAGAGAGGCCCGATAGATGACGTGTGCTTTAGCGACTTCAGATAGTTATTTTTGTACCTACCCTTTAGGTAGGGTTTTCTATGGATGAATTTTAGGAACTTGTACTCTTTATTTTGGTTGGGATTGTATTTTGGACCTTTTTACCTTCTAGTTTTGTACTGTTATTCTTTTTTGGTATCTTAGTGGTATGCATGCATGTTTACTTAATGTTTTTACTTTATAACTTTTGTTTGTAGACGTGTGTGTATGCACAGGTACTTAGGAAAATGCCTCCCATTTGTGAGATATGTCTACTCAGTGCTAGTTGTCATCCCCTGACCTATTGAAGGTGGGCTTGGGGTAGTCACTGCATGGGCCCCAGGGGATGATTTGTGATATAGTTGTGTCATAAGAGGTTGGTTTTATATAAAGAACCAAGAGTTTGGGAGTTGGCTTGGGACAATAGTGTTAATTGTTTCTAGTTCGGCTTTCAGTCTAGGGAATCCAGTGTTGGTGTGGTGTTTGAAATATACATACACCAGGTCTCTGAATTCTTATTTCTGACTCAGTACATGAAAACACTAGTTTTAAGGAAAATAAATGGTACATGCATCATATAGTATTCATTGTTTTATCATGTCCTTCTTGAGTCAGTGTCAGGTTACTAGGTATACTCTACTGATTATGGTACATCTTGATCTATTTTAAGATGCCTTTATACAGACAGCCATCCAGGATTCTGATGCATTATCGCAAGGATGATCATCTTAGTTTTGAGGCATTGGTACAGGGACCAGTACCCTAGATAGAACCCCCAGGTGGTGTACTAGTGATACCGCTACCCAGAGAGTAGCAGTTACTACCATCGTTACCGGTAGAGGATGCACGCAGGATGTGTGTGTTTCATGAGTTCCAGAGGTAGAAAACTCTCATGTTCAAGGGTGAGCCAGGCCCCCAGGTAGTTGAGGATTGGTTATAGGTGGTTACACATGTCTTCCGCCTAGTGAGGATGCCTCTTGAACAGATGGAAGTCCTAGCCACGATTCTTCTACAGGGCTCAGAGGGGATATGGTGGAGCTTAGTGATCTAAATGCATGAGGAGATGACCCTCACTTAGATAGAATTTGAGTGTCTCTTTAGGGACGATTTCTTTTCAGCGACGTTACGCTTCATGTGTATAAAAGAGATATTACATCTATAGTAGGGTACCCAGACAGTAGTGGAGTACTCATTGATATTTATGTATATATATTGCTACTCCATGAATATGGTGAGGGACCCATTATTATGGGCCTAGACCTTCGACCAGGGACTATACTGGGAGATCAGGTCATCCAAGATATCCCTTAACATTTCGACACATGTTGGGGTACTCGAGCGAGCTCTGCAAGTAGACAGCTTTCTGGCAGAGCAGACACCAGTAGTGGGATCTACCATCGGGTTTCAAGTAGCTGAATATTTTGTAGTGGGTAGACAATAGCTTACACAGGGATCCAAGAAGATCATACAGTTCAAGGTATGACCTCCGGACACGGGTTTAGTAGTGCAAGGATCCTAGGGAAGCACCATTCAGCTAAAGTACATGTTGTGTTACTCATGTAGTGGTTGGGGAATCTGTCAAGAGATTGTCTGAACCATCGTATGATCGATCAAGATATGGTTGAGGGACCACTGAGGCAAAGGTGAAGGTAGGAACAGGGTGTTCTACCATGTGGCAGATGTGGCAGAGGAGTTGGATGGGTAGAAGTATGTGGGAAGAGGTTCGAGGTACTACCAAAACCACCCACAAGTCATCCACCATAGACTCATGGAGCTAGTGGAAAGTGACAAGGATAGGTTCAGGTGATGAAGGCTTATGACCTTGAGGCTCTAGGGATGATTATAGGTATAATATATTTCTTTTACAACCTAGATATAGTTTTTATGGACACGGGTGATTGTCACTCTTTTCTCCCCATAACCCTTGTTCGAGGCACAAATATTCAAGTGGAATCGTTGACTCGATCCCTACACTTAGAGACTCATATGGTAGGAGATTTAATAATCACACACTGGTGGTGATAGTGTTACCTTTCTATTGGAGGGTGATAGTTTTGGTTAAGATCTCTTGGTGGTAGTATTGAGGCCTTACGACATTATCCTTGGTATGGATTGGTTTTCCACAGTTCATTCCCAGATTGATTGTTTTAGGTGCACAGTGCGGTGTATCCGCAGAGATGGGACCACATTTTCCTTTTTCGGTGAAAAGTAAACCTAAGAAGTGCATGATAGATTCACATGTATTATTTTTCATCCAATAACACACCAGTTGGATAGCATAACCCTCAATGCAATGGATGATACAAGTCATTAGTTTCCTATAGTGATGGATGAGTATAAGGACGTCTTTCCTGAGGATGTCCCTGGATTAACTTCCTATAAGGAATTAGAATTATTTATTTATCTATACCCTGAATCGACATCAATATCTACACCTACATATCAGAAGGATCCCATGGAGCTTCATGATTTGACGGTACAGCTAGAGGACTTTTAGAGTAAGGGATTCATGAGACCCAGTGTTTCACCTTGGGTGGCCCTAGTTTTATTTTCCAAGAATGTATAAGGTAGCTTGTGGTTATGTGTGGACTTCCAGTTCATGAATTAGGTGAATTTGAATAATAAGTATCCACTAACGAGGATTGAGGGCCTCTTCGATTAGCAGAAGGGTGTGAGATGGTTCTTGAAGATTGACCTTAGGTCTAGATATCACTAACATCATGTACGTGATGGGGATGTAACAAAGACAGGATTTAGATATTGTTGCATCCACTACTACTACATGGTGATGTAATTATTCATGATGAATATTTTAACAGTGTTAATGGGACTCATGAACAGATTATTCTAGGCATACTTAGACTAGTCTGTCATGCTCTTTATTGATGACATCTTGGTGTATTCAACATCTAAGGAGGATCATGTGAAACACTTTAGGATGTTCCTAGACACACTTTGAGAGCATCATCATTATGGGAATATCTATAAGTGTTGGTTCTAGATTTGAGAGGTCCACTTTCTAGGACATTTAATTTTATAGGATGGAGTTTTAGTGGATCCAGCAAAGATTGAAGTGGTGCTTGCTTGGGAGCCACCCGGAAGTGTTACCAAGGTGCAGAGTTTCCGGGGTTTGTCTTGGTATTATTGAAGATTTTTACCCAACTTTTCCAGAGTAGCATCATCCTTAACATCCCTAACACAAAATTCAGAGCCTTTCATGTGGACAGAGAAGTTCCAGGTGAGTTTTTAGTATATGAGGTAGAGATTTATGAGCACTCCCATTCTAATATTGCCAATGGAAAGTGTCAAGTAAATTTTGTTATGAGATGAATTAGAAACTAGGATTGGTTGTGTACTAATGAAAGGGAAAGTAGTAATTGCCTATGGTTCATGGCAGTTGATACCACATGAGTAGAACTACACGACCCATGATCTAGAGTTGCGGTGGTAGTATTCTCATTTAAAATGTGGCAACACTACCTTATGGGATATTGGTTTGTCATATACTCATACCATAAAAGTATCAAGTATATATTCTATCATAAGGATTTTAACGTGAGACATAGGTATTGGATAGATTTCCTCCAGGACTATAACTTCTAGATAGTCTATACTCCTATGAAGGGGAACGTGGTGGTAGATGTTCATATCTGGAGATTGAGTTTATAGTTATTGAATTAAGCATCAGAGCAGTTAGCCTCATTACATATATCCATTTTGGTTGGAGATGGATTATATTATCTCCAATCAATGTAAGTTTCCCCTATACTCTTATAGTGATTTAGGGAGGCATAGCTCGGATATACTAACTGCAAGACTACACATGCTCATATGTCCATAGGGTATTCCCCTTATGGATATTCAAAATATGGGGAGAATTTTATTCATTTTAGAGGATGCATAGTTGTATCGGTGTCATTACAGAAGGAGGTGTTGAGGGAGTTCCATATATTCCCTATGGTGATACATATAGAGGTAGAAAAGATGTACTAGGACCTATGACACTAGTTTTAGTGGCCAGGGATGAAGAAGGTGCTGGCAGAGTTGGTTCCTCGGTGCCTTGCTTGTCAGTAAGTGAAGGAATTACACCAGGTTCCAGTGGGCTTAACCCAACCACTTGAGGTGCTAGTGTGGAAGTGGGATGGCATATCGATGTACTTTTTGACCAGTTTACCATGCACATCCAGGGGGAATGATACCATCTAGGTGATCATTGACCGACTCACCAAGTCAGCCCAATTTTTACTGATCCATGAACAGAGCTTGGGACACCTCTATATGTAGGAGATAGTTCATCTTCACGGGGTTCCGTCAATGATCATCTCAGATCAAGATGCTCATTTCACATCCTAGTTGTAAAAGGGATTACAGGATGTTTTTTGGAATCAGTTTCACTTGAGCACAGTGTTTCATCCCTAGACGGATTGCCAAATGGAGAGGACCATCCAAGTTCTAGACTACCTACTGTGTGCTTTCATCCTAGAATTTGGATGCAGTTGGGAGGACCACCTACCTCTGGTGTAGTTTGCATATAACAATAGATACCACTCTGCTATTGGTATTGCACTGTTTGAGGCCTTTTATGGGAGACCATGTAGGTCACCACATTATTGTATTGACCTAGAAGAGTCAGTACTCATGGGTCCAGAGTTGGTGCAGGCTACCACTTAGAAGGTGCAGATCATCCAACAACAGATGAGGACTGTATAGAGCCAGAAAAAGTTGTATGATGGTAGGAGACATAGGCCTCTGGAGTTCGAGTAGGGAGACCATGTGTTCTTTTAGGTCTCACCTCAAAGGGGATTGTGGAGATTTTTCAAGAGAGGCAAGTTATCTCTGAGATACATCAGACCTTTTCAGATTCTGAGTAGAGTTGTAAAGGTGGTGTACCGCCTAGCTATACCCCCCCCCCCCCCCCACAGTTTCACTGAGTGCATGATGTCTTCCATGTGTCGCATATGAGGAGTTATGTGCATGATCCATCGCATTTCATTGACTGGGGCAAGCAGGACTTTGATGATGGGGTGACTTTTCAAGAGTACCCAGTAGAGATCGAGAATCGATAGGAGTGGATCCTTTATGGGTTTTCGATTCATTTGGTGCACATTCGGTGGCATAATGAGAATCTTAAGGATAGAACTTAAGAGTGGCAGGGTAAGATTCGTGCTCAGTATCCTCATTTTTTGTTGAGTAGACCTTGTTTTGGATTTTAGGGATGTAAAGCCCTAAGGTGGGGAGAATGTAATGACTCATATTTTCTATGGTTTTATTTTTATAAATTAATTGAGAAAATTACAAGGCTAGATGATGATATGGGGTGATATTTTGAGGCTTGATGTTCCTGGAATGATTCAATGAAAATGTTATGTTTTTAAAAAATTGTGTTGGTGGTTTCTTGTTTAAACAAAAAAAAATTAAATGGGCACCCAGATAAGAAATATGATGGCACTATTGTGTCTAGTGCAGTGAATTTACCTTAGGTGGGGCCTAACATCGACTGGCATGGGTCGATAGTGAAAGTTAGATTTCTGATGTAAATGTCATTAAAATATTTTAAAAATATATATTTTGTTTGACGCAGTAGATATTCTATTTAAAAAAGAGTTTTTCAGAAATTCATGGATATCGCCACAAACCTGGAGTTTCCCAAAGGAAAATAAAAAAAAGGCTCTCCCAGTGATTTGGAAAATCTAGATCAAAAATATGATTGAAGCACTATGGATCAACGAACATCAATGGATCCAGGATCGAAGATGACACGGACTTCCGTTCTTCATCAATGAATAATCCAAAATCAAGGTAGGGTTTTGATATCTTTGTGATTTATTTTACCCTTCTTAGATTCAAAGGACAAACGTAGACCAACAAATGAATAGGTTGATCTATGGTTCCATCATTCTTGCAGGATGGATTTTTTCGTTGGGATTAAAGGGATGTTAGATCTTTACGAATATTAGTTTATTATTCTTCGTGAAACACCATATAACATGAATCGATCAAGGTAAACATGAATAAGGCTAAGATCTATCCATTTAGGCCTTCATGGGCTTTGTCACTTTCCCCCAATGTTCGTCGTTCCTTGTGATTTATGATCATAGGATCATTGCACCTTCAATACATATCACAATGATCCGGGATGGGGATCCGAACCCACGACATCATAAGGTGCTGGTCAGAGATGATGACTCAAGCCATTTAAGGTTGAACATGGAAGGGAGAGGCCACCGGTGGGGCATCCAGAGGTGAAGTCATCACTATCCCAACAAGGTAGGTTGGTCCAAGTGGAGTGTGGAAGGATGGCCACCAGTAGGGCGGCTGGTTGTAGCAGTTGGACGTGATCTGAGCAGGACTGTGTTAGAGGAGTGCATGTAGTAAAGGAGGCTGCATGTAGCAACTAGAGTCTGTGGTAGCAACGGTGGGATGCAACTTGGAGATGCATTGAAGGAATCTTGCATCAGCGGAATATCATGGAGACGGTGAGGTTGCGGGAGCAGGAGAAGAATGCAGGACGGTAACTTGAAACATAGTCTGGCACCTTTTTAACTATGGGATCTAGCTAGCCATGTGGTCGGGCAACCGTGAGGACCAAAGGGACGCATCCAGGGCGGGCTGCATCCGCCAAAGCAGAGCCAGACTGTGTAATGCGGATCGAGCTGAAGAACTAGGTCATGGTATAGTGGCCCAACGGGCCAGCCTAGGCCCATCAGGCCAGTCTAGTTTGGGAAATCCCAAAACAACCACGTCAGTTTGGTTCAGCCAAACCGGTTCGGTCAGGCTGGGTCGGACTGGACCTAGACCGAAACATACTCTTTTTACTACATTTTCTATATCTTTCAAATTGGAGGTCCATTTGATGAGCCACCTACGGTGTTAGTACCCTTACAATGATATGGTCCTTTTTAGATGCACTAAGTAATTTTTTGTGGAAGTTGGCATATGACCTAATGGCTTGAGGAGTAGGCTCTCCCAGAATAAGATCACTATTAGTGGAATTATAAGGATAAATATGTGACTATGTAACTTAGTGACTAAGTGACTTGGGGGATGCATGACCCATTGGCACTCCATGCGCCATTTATGATCCATTCAACATTGACACTTCATGTCCCTTTGACGCTCTAGGCGCCATCAATTATTTGTGCACCATTGACGCTCTATGCGCCATCGATACTCCATGTTCCATCAACTCCTTGGATGCCATTATCACTCCAGACACCATTGATGCTTTGTGCACCATTTACACTTTGTGCGCCATCGTATATCTATGTGCCATCGATGCTTCATGCACCATTTATGCTATATGTTTTCCAAACACTTATAGTTTCATAGAGACTAAGAGATCTATGGACTATAACTGGAAATCATTCTATTCATGCTTTAGACTTATACTTTTTTGATCTAACCATATTGACTATACTTCTTGTGTTTAATTTGTGGTGTACTTTATGTGTTTCATTTGTGCTATACTTCATGTATTTCTTAGTGGCATTTTACTTTATGGTTTCAGGGTCTCTACTAATTATTTGTTTACTCACCCCTCTTTGGAATTTCCCCACACATGTAGTGTCTTAAGCAGATGATCGATGCTTTGATAGAGTCCTTGGTGGACTAGGGATAGGTGGCACTTAGAGAGAGGACTTCCAGTCAAGGTGTGCTTTAGTGACTTTAAACATCTCTTTCTATACCTACCCTTCAGGTAGGGTTTTCTATGGATGAAATTCAGGATCTTGAACTTTTCCTTTTGGTTGGGCTTGTATTCTGGCCCCGTTTACTTCCTAGTTTTTTACTATTAATCTATGTGGGTATCTTTGTGGTATGAATGTATGTTTACTTAGTGTTTTTAGTTAATCACTTTTTCTTGGAGACGTGTCTGTGTACAAGTACTTAGGAAAATGCCTTCCATTTTTGGGATATTCCTACCCAGTGCTAGTCACCATCCCCTTTCCTATTAGAGGTAAGATTAGGGTAGTCACGGCACAGGCCCTAAGGGATAGTTCGTAACTGAAATTTTTTATCTTGAGATCCTTTTCCAAGAGTTGAATAATTCTTTCACCCTTTATAAAATATAATTAAATATAAATTTCTATTTCATAAACATAATCTTATCCTTTATTATGACTTGAAAATTTTCTACTTAATTTTTTAGCATAGGTTGCATCATTTGGTGAGGTAATATATTAACATACCAAACCTCACCCAAAGATCAACTTAAACCATTTCCTAAATAGTTAAATTTTCCAAAATATTATGATACAACACTTTAGAAATAAGTTCAATGAATTTCCAAAATAAACTTATCAAACAGCATGAATTGGATCTTAATCATCACATACCAAATATTTGAATACCATTATCATGTGTTCTCTTGAAATTTTTTAATAACATGAATTACCATAAAACTTATTGAAAAAATTCATGATTCTTTATTACTTAAGTAAAACATAGATTATTTGATATATTCCTTAAATAAAAAAGTATTGTAAACTCCATAAATGGTGGAATAAACCACTTTTTCAACAAACTATTAATTAGTTCCAAGGTAGTCGATAATATCCAATTTAATTTATCCAAATAAATCATCTCTTTATTTATATATCCCGATCTCAGTATCAAGAACATGTTAAGGGTTATTTTTCCTTCAACCATGTGTTTTCCAAATAGCTCAACTTTCCACTAAATCTCTTTTCTTGGTACCATTAAATATATTTCCTATAATCCTTAATGAATTAGTACTATATTAAAATCCTTATATATTTATAATTCTCATGACTAGTACCTTACCTATAATTCTTGAATCTAAACGCAGGCATATTAATCATTTCTATTTGTCTGTGGTAGTAGAAAAAACTTGGCCTTGATCCGTTAACCTATTTTGGGGTATATTCCATTTACACTTGAGACATTGACTTTCATAGTGTCACATCTCCTTACAGATTAAGAATTGTACATTAGAGACCTTTTTCTTATCATTTCAATCACAATCATGGTGTCATTTTTCTCTATACTTGTAGAAAACTCCCATTCATTTTAAGAAATTGCCAGGGTCCTTATTTCCACAATTATGACATGTGAGAAAATACTTCTCTCCCTTATTCCCTTTATCCATATTTTTTCTAGTTCTCATCTTGCTCTCATGCATCCCTTCAAGACCATAATACATATATAATTAATTCTCTATCTCATTAACACAGGATACTATATCCCCATATCATGAGAATTCTTAAGAAACTAATTCCCTTCAAAATATTATATTAAGGCCACAGATGAAATTATCATTCTTATTATTTGGATCATCTATATTAGTGAGGTTCACATTCCATCTTTTAGGCACCATTTATAAATAAAGACATTGATTAGATTAGGTCTTGACATTTATAATCTTAAAACTAGTGAAATACATAACATAAATTGAAAATTTTATGCATATATAATATTATAATCATAAACATGGTTTCTTGAGGATGTTCTTATACACTTATCCTCAATGTCCATATTAGTGTTATATTCTCTAATCTATATTTTTTAAAATATAGTTTCCAAGGTTTCTACTAAACTATATTTAAAACCAACTATAACGCCCTAACCCTAGATGCCCAGAACTGGTGCCTTAATTTGTTACATTTTCATGATTACAAGGAATCAAATCCCAAAGAACTGATCAGTTTAGGAGTTTTAGAAAACTATATTACATACATAGAACCCATTTTAAATTTGGAAAAAAACATAATACAAACCAAAATAAAATTCTCATCATCCTTGAAACTCATTCCAATAATTCATCTTCATAACCTGGGGTAAGGAAACATAATGAAGGTGATCTCAAATGCTCAATAAGGTTAAATTATAGTGCCAGTTATCATATATTAATAATTAATAATCAATATGGAAATAACAAAATATGTTCAAATAGTTCCATATAAATAATCACATGAGCTTATAAATTGACCATGGATATTCTAATTAATCAAATAATCACATGGAATAATAATAATGATGAAATAAATAATGTTGTATATATTCACTATAAAGATCTATCCTCAATATAGTTACTATAAAGATCTATCCTCAAGATATTTTAAGTATGCGGGTAGAAAATTGAATGATTTTTGTCATGATGTATCCTCCATAAAATTTAAAACTACATAGAAACAAATACGAAGGGTTTATCACCAAATGATTTCATCCCATGAGACTACTGATGCATCGAGTTACATGCTTTAACTAGTCCCCAAACTATTTAATTTATTTCCAAATCATTCCTCATATATTGAAAATTCAATTTAAATCATAACAGTGTGCCTTATCAAATATCTATATTAAATAAAAATATGGATTTATCAATAATTCCTCAGTTAATAAAATAACTACCAAAGTGAACACTGTGTATAGAAATGGTATATGGTTTAGGAAATAATAATATCCATTATATCAGAATATATATATTTTGGATAAATTTAATTTATAAAAAAATTATCATAAGGAAGTGGTTGTATCAAGATAAAGTTAATAATCACAAAATAAATTTATATTGTAAAGATAACTTTTACCACTTGGTAATTTTCAAGTCAAAACACCTTAGATGAGATAGTTCAATGTGGAACTTAAAAAATGAATTATGAGTTAATAATTATATTAAATAAAAGGGGGTGGTATATACACCACATTAAAGTGAATTGGTGTATAGTAACAAATAATCAATGGGGTGTAAATTGAGATGAAATACCTTACCTTCAGTCTGACTTATCATCGGTGTATCTATCTTCCTGAATAATAAACTTATGTTAATTATTTACTTTCTTGAGAAAAATTATCATTTATTTATTTATTTTACTTCACTTATTATAATGTTTTATACAACTACTTAAACAATTAAGTTTACATCAGATGTTTTGAACAAATTTGGTTCATGTGTTAAAAAAGGCTTTAGTAGGTCGACTATGGTCAAAAGGGGTCATTATTAAAACATATCCAAAATAATAATAATGAAATAATTATCATATTTATAAATAAATTATATTTTAAAAATCAATCAATAATTATGGTTATCAAAAATAAACCACTATTACAATCATGGAGATGGTAGGTCGTACATACGCATGAGTAACGTTCCCATTTTTCAATGATTGTTATAGAAAGAAAAAAAGTAACATTTATATTTATAAAATGATAATTATATAATAAATACCATATTATTATTCATATATACTTATATATATATAATTCTTTTAATGTAGAATGAATCACATCGTGTTGTGGACGTGGTAGTCCACACATCCACGAATGACGTTATCACTTTTTCAGTGTGTGAAAGCATAATAAAAAAAATGATATATTATATTTCCATAAAGTTAATTATGTCATGAATATCATATATATATATATTATTTATGACACATATTTTTTATCAAACTCATCCTTAATAAATTCCACAAAATGTGTGAACGTATCACATCACTTTGAGGAGGTGGTAGCCCACATGTGCACAAATGATGTAATCGTATTTCCCTAAAATGGAAAGCATAAAGGTATGTGTTATATAAAAAATATATAAGTATTAAGACAAAATAAATATCATATAAATAATATAAAAAAAAAATTTCCATCATAATTCCCATCCATTAGAGGTGGTAAATGAAAAAAACAAATGACCTCGTTTTGCTAGACGGTAGTCCATCATACACACGAACGGTAAATTGGTTACCCATTTTATGAAAGTGTGTGTAGATGTAATTTGAGTCCTTAAAAACAAAATATATGTATATTTAATATATTTATTTTATTACATAAGCATGTAATAATAATAATTTAATTTTTTGATAAAGAAATAAAACAAAAGTGATTATTGAAGAATGTTTCTCATTTTCGGGTAACTCCTTTTGGTTTTCATCAAATAACTTTCTTGTATTGATTTATTCCAAAATTTTGGCTTATATTTTTAGGGGAGGTATGTTGGGATATTATTTGGTCAGATATTAGATGAGAAAAAGTTTCTTGTGAGGTGTGATTAAGTGGGGGTGTGAATTTCGTTTTATAGTGGAGGGGATTGACATTCTTGTAAATATAAAAATATAAACTCTATTGGGAGGTTTTCCTTACCTCATGTGACATAAGGTTAAAAAATAATGGATTAAAGTGAATTTTTTTATCAAAACCTCCACCACACAAAAATAAGTACATTTTTATAATTTTGTTCCTTAGCTTCTAATTTTCCCCACATTTACCAATTTGGTTTTTATTAAGTTAACTAGTTTTCTAACCTAAGTAATTTAACCATTAAGAATAAATTGAAGTGAGATTTATAATAAAATATAGAAAAACTGAATTATAAATATTATATCTAATTAAATATATAAAAATCTCATGAATGTTGGAAATTAATTTTAACATAAGCGCATGTAACGTGCAAAAAACTGTTTTAACCCAAACCATGCTAATAATGTTTTCACTATTTATGGTTCAATATGTTCATTATAAAAAATAAATTGGTACATAAATAGAACATATTTTATATTTATTAACATTTAAAAATCAATTGGAATAATGTATTTTTTTTAGTAAATTTTAAATCTTTAAATAAAATATCATTTATTATATAATGACATTATTTTCAATTTTTAAATTATTTACTTAATTTAAAATTAACAAATACCAATACAATGATGGAATTAAAATATATTAAGTTCACATATATGTAAAATAACATATTCATATTCAAAAATAACGGAACACAATAACTAATTTTATTTTATTCACTTTTAATATTTTTAGTATCATTTATTTTATTATATTATTAATTAAATAATCACTACATTGGTATTTCTTAAGAGTTTAATGTAATTATATCAAATATAAAAATTCAAATTAAATTATCATGATAAAAACAACTCATTTAACTTTAAAAATAATTTTTATAACTGAAACTATATAGATTCTTCCATACTCCAAATACTTATAAGAATTAAATGCAAGGTACATTTTTGTATTTTTCTTTACTTAACTTAATATATGTGTCACTTTCAAGAACATGTGTCCCAATAACTCATAAAATTTGAACCAGATGAGTTATATGGTCTAAATATGGGTAAAATGGATTTTTTACTAGTTTCAAGATCATTTCCCCATTTTGATTAAAGTTTAACCACTAAGTAAACTAATTTTTACCTTAATTGCTGTAATTAATTTTAATTAATTTCACTAATATTTTTTGACAAAATTTAAGTTTATATCATTAGAATATAAATATTATACTTATTAAAACCATTTATATTTATTGTTTCAAATTAAATTCACATAAGTGTCAAAATTAAATTTAAATCTAATCTCATAAATGTGGCGAGAAAGAGGGTTTTTAATATGAAAATATTTAAAATTTCATTAAGTTTGTATATATAAATTAAATATAAAAATGATTCCAATGAAATAAATTGGATTAAAATATTTATAATTGTTCTATTTTGACTTTAAAACTAATTATAAATATAATTTAACATTAATAATTATTAAAACTAAAAGTTAGTTTTGAACTAAAATGTAGTATTTTTCACTGTTAATCAGAAAATGAAACTTATCAAAAAATACCACAAAATAACCCTAAGCTAATTTTAAAATTTATAATTCCAACATAAATTTTTTTTGAAAAATAAATTCTAAAAAGCTTCAAAATTTATTTTTAAAATATGTGCACCATTAAAAGGTGGTAAAACTTGGCCTTGCGTGTAACTTAATATAAATCAATGTTGTGTGTAGTGTAATCTTAACCTGATGTTTTGTATAAAAAAATCTAGAAAAAAATTAATTTATTATAAAATGAAAATATTGTAAAGTCTCAGGTTGTTATAGTTTCATTACCATAGTTAATTCTAGTTTTAAATAATTAATCAATTGAACATATAATGACAGGGCACACCAACACAATCCTAATTACCAGCCAAAAATCCATCCTCAGGAAGACACTAAAACTTGAAAATAACCAATTATGTTTTACGAAATGAAGTTTCCAATTTTAAATTTATATAGTCAACATGTACACCAACTACCTATATTAGATTTCATAAATGAAAACTAACACATGACATCCTAGTTCAAAAGTAGAAATTTAAAAATAGTACAAAGAAATCTAAGAAAACCATAAGACTCTAAAATTCAATTTTCAAGTAACAACTAACACACACCAAACAAATAACATTTATAACATTCAGTAAGGCACCAATGTGAAATGAAACTAAACTTTAATCCATAAGAAATCCAATGTCTGGTGCATACATGAGAATAAAAAAGGTTATATAGATTTTATAAGAAATAAACATTAGTAATTAAAAAATAATCATCAATCAAGATAAATCTCCAATAGAAGTTCACTCTTCAATTGAAAAATATTTACATCAAATACAAATGAAACTATATCGTACATCATCCTAATGAAGATACAAAAATATACCCTAATTTTCACACCATTTTTCCCATCAACCTGTGACTAAAAATCATCATACTTACAAACCAACTAGTATAACCTATTTCAAATAAAAACACTTCAAGTTACATTTATTGAAGAAAATTATTCAACCAACTCATCATAATTAAAACTATCTAAATAGACATTTTAAATTTAAATCATAGCCAGTTCTCATAATATCTCTTATGACAAGGTAGTCTAAAGATAAGTTTTGATCAAATTCAACTTAAAAAATATTCTCTACGCTAATGAAACTATAGTAGGAATAGTAAAAAAATAGATATTTAACCCATGTCATTTAATACTCCCCATATTTCCATGAAAAATTAATCAAATCAAGGATATCAATCAATTTTATTAATTGATTTAAAAATATCATCTTTAAACAATTACTCTCTAGAAATAACTCACCTTCACAAATATAAACATGTTCAATGTGTCTTAAAAGACATGAAAATTTAATTCAATTAGCCTTAAATTATACTTTTCATATATTTCTAAAATATTCCTTCAATATAAAACCAAATATTGCTTCAAATTTCTCAAATTTATTAAAAACATTCTCTCAATGATATAAGAAATAAATCTATAAATTATAGAAAATAATTTGTTCTAAATTTTTATTCTATAGATAAATATATAATAATATCATTTTTCACATCCTAATCAAATTTTATATTCCTAAAAAAAGTCTTTTTTTCTAAAATAATGGATTAATACCAAATTTATATGTAATTTCTATAACTTAATTTATTAAATATTGAAACCCCTCCACTTGAATCCCTTTAAAGAAAAAAACTCTCTTATTTGTGTAATTTTGTCTATAATTTCCTTCTATTAACTATTAATAATTTTAGTAACATGGTTTAATTTATCTTATATTGTGTACAAAATTCAAAAACTAATAAATAATTAAAAAATCTCTAAAGCATTGCAAAATAATCCTTTAGTATCCAGAACCACAACATCATCATGTTTAGATAGATTTAAAATCTATATAATAACCAAGGTATTGATACAATAATTTTATAATAATTATAAAATTTTTTTATATTCATGTAATAGATTTTATAAGAATAATATTAGTATAAATCTAATTTTATACTTAAAAAATATATTTTTCAAAAAAAACAGTTTTACCGCCTTTTGAAGGTGCGCTTGTGTTAAATCTAGTTTATGAAATAGTTACAAATTATATTTGAAAAAATAAAGTTATTATATGAAATAATAATATCAAAATATAATTTGATTTAATTTTTGATATTTTTCTGATAAGTTTCATGTTTTAATAAATAGTGGAAAAATATTATTTTTTAATTGAAAACCATTTTTTCATCAACCTTTATTTATAGTTATAAAGAATATATTTGAATAGTTTTAAATTAGAATTAAATCAATTTTTTATTATTTAATCTAATTTAGTTCGTTGTAATAAATTTCAAAATGAAATTGGATATCAAAACTTTGTGAACTTTTGAATTTTTTTACTTTAAAAACTCATTTTTTTAATCCGTCAATAAGATAAATTTTAAATTAATTTTATCCAATTTTTTGTTTCTAATTTTGAAAAATGGATTCCATATTTGTAATCAAAAGTTCCAAATTTAGTAAATATTTCCCTTTAATTTTTTTAAAATATGAATACTAGCTTTTGTGATTAATTTTATTACCACTGCTAAGGGTAAATCGAGTAATTAAGGGTTAAAATAATATTATAAAAAATTAGAACATTACCCTAAAACTTGTACAAATTTCATTTTATGAGTTTTTTTTACCAAAATCATTCTTGGCTCTATTTTTTGAGCTCTCTGAGCTACTTGGATGACTTTAAGACATTTATATTATTTTATTTTATGAAAAGTCAATTTTGTAATACTTTTTTTTAACAAGTGAAACAAATTTATATGATTTTATATTGAAGATAAAAAAGACTATAAATATTTATTTGAAATAAAAAATATTTATATTCATTGTGATATATTTATTTTTAATTTTTAGGGAATAAATAATTAAATTAAAGACTTTCATAATGATGATGTAGTAATTGTTTAATTAAAGGAAATATCAAATAAATTATATTAAAAATATTAAATTAAATAAAATTTTATATAATTGACATCATTAAATAATTTTATGGATTTATTTTACATGGTAATTATTTTTTTAAATAGTTTATTTTAATATATAATGTTGTTGTGATATTTCTTAAATGGTCAAGAAATTAACAGTGTCAAAATTGACACTTAAGGTGATTTAAAAAAAATATTTTATTAAATGATATAAAATTTCAAAAAATATAAAATTCATCAATATAATTGGAATAAATCCTAAAATTTTATAAATAACTCAATTATTAGTAATTTGGCATGTTATAGTAATTATATTATCCCTCACAATGTAAATTACATAATAACACGGTATGAGTTAAAAGGGTAAAATAAGGGTTAAAACAAAAAGATAAGGATTAAAAAAATAATAAAAACCTATATAATTATCATTGGATGAATTAATTTCTAACCATAATCATATTATATTCTAAATAAATCAATTTGGGTCCATTTTTAAAGGTATATTAATTTAATACTTTGAATAATTCCTAGACTGCCCTTCCCCTCTCTTATAAAAGGGAACAACTTCTTATCATTTATTCACAATTAAAAACCAATTTATTTTATACAATATCTACCTAAATCCCTTCCTATAATCCCTCCCCACATTCTATAATCCTTATTTTAGTCATAACATCTTCCTTGGAGGTGTTAAGGGGATAATCAAAAGAAATATTCTGAAAAAGAGGTATCATTTTTAATTAAGTGTTTCAATTTTATTTATTATTTCACTTCCTTAAAATCTTCTTAAACCATGATGAAATAATAAATCCCATATCCTAGATATAATTAGATGTTATTATTTTAATATCATCACCTAAATCCATCTTCAATTCCATAAAATAGGAAAAGAATTAATTGTTTATGCATATGGGTGAACTATCATCTCCAAGAATCGATATAATTTTTTTCCATTACCATCCCTCAATAATGGTTATAATGATGGAATTAATGTTTATATATTATATTTATGACATATTTATCATTATAAGGTAATAATATACTAATTACTATCTTACCTTCTATGTACATAAAAATGATAATGTCGTTCATGTGTACGTGTGAACTATCACCTCCACGAAACAATGTGATTCATTTCTAATCACCACATCACCTGAATAATATATATAAGTATATTTAAATCATTAATATGAAATTAATTATATTATTATCATTATTTAAAGATATAATAATACATACCTTCTTTCCATAATGATCATTGAAAAATTGAAATGTTACTCATGCGTATGTATGATTTACCATCTCGATGATAGTAACGTATTTCATTTTTCATATCCACATGTAATGGACAGATTTAAAAGTGTAATTAATTTAAAAAAATAATTATTATTTTATGAATATTATTTTGGAAATTATGGAATAACAAACAAGTTTGACTATAGATATCTTACTAAAGTCGTTTTGGACTCATGTACTGAATATCATCAAAACATCTGTCAGGAACTTAAATAATTAAGTAATTGTTATAATATGGTAATAAGTGATTTAAAATGAATAATAAAATAGAAAAAGATTATAAATAAATTAAATAATTAACCTTTATTTATTATTTAGGAAGATAAATAACATACGTGATGAATCAGACTCAAGGTAAGGGACTTCATCTCAATCACCTTTCATTGAGACATATATTAGTGTTATACATCCACCTTCTTTTATGAGGTGTATAAAAATCCCATTGAAATTTAATTCCTTTAAAAGGTTTTTTAAAATTAATATTTTAATTATTTCTATATGGATCATTTGACTTTATTTACAAATGAAAAAATAAATGTTTTTTTAATATATATATCGATAACAAAATCTATGCCAACGTGACCGTTATTTGATATTTAGATTCCTATACAAGCCTTAATGTTTTTAAAAGAAAAATAAATTACTTATTACCTTCTATAGGTATTTTGGTATTGAAAATGGTTTCAAAAATTAATTTATTATTTCAATACCTTTAAATTATTTCTTGTGATTTCAAATGAAATTTTATGAGTGTAATAATGAAAATTGCAATCTTTTATGTGTTATGATTATATAATGGTACTTAAAATTTTGATGGGTGGTTATGTGATTAACCAAGGATAGTTGGTTCCATGATAAACCAATGATGGGTCGTTATGTTATAACCACCAATACATTGGGTATCAAAGTAAACTGTATGGTTATTCCATTTTGTAAGAGTCACATGTATGGAAGTCGACCGCATGTTTATTCTATTTAACAATAATTATATCCCAAGTTACTTTTATGTGATATCTATGATTTCTATGGGTTTTAGGTTAATATTTTTACTAAAAAGTTTAATAATTGATATTAATTTTAAATTAAAGTTTTTACTACTTCTTAAGGGTTAAAGTATTACTTTATGAAAAATTATTATGGGTTTTCATGTTTTTACAAGACTAACAGTTTTCTTTTTTTGTGTATCCCTTACTAAGATTTTTATTCTCATCCTAATTTTTAAATTTTTTTTCACAGGATTTATGGGATAATATAGATAAGCATGGGATCAGGGGAAAAAATTATCAATATTAAACATTAAAAGAAACCAATTTTCATTTCAAATGTTTTTATTTTGTGAGAAAAATAGATATTTAGTATAAGTGTCTAAATTGTAATATTTGAGTTGTTATGTATGAATTATGGTCTAATTATCTAAAATTATAAACCTAGAATGATCCTCAATGTGAAATAAATTAAAATTCTTGACATAACTCAAGATTATGAATTTTTGTATGGTTGGGGCCCTATATTTGGTATCAAATGTCATTTTAGATAACTTTAGAGGTTAGGATAATATTAATAACTTACCATTGAAATATTTTACTTTATGGTAAAGTTAAAATGTTATATAATTTGAATATTACCATGTTGCTTTATCTAAAATATGTTTATTCATAATGGTTTTCCATAGAGGAAACAAGGAAGCAATAGTGGAAAATAACCGAGAGGAAACCATCTTTCTAAATCAACATCCCAAGATGGTCAGAATTGGAAATGAGTATTTTTTTACAATTATGTATAATTTTACTCAAGAACTAAATGGTGGTGGTTTCCATGTAATAGATCAGCCTGATCTACCATAGAAGAACATGATTATAGAGGAGAAATTTATGAGACATCACCCCCTATCATTTAAATGATCATATGTCCCCGTTCTGGCTGAAGGACGGATTAAATCCTTAGAAAATATATTTAATGTCATGGGTTTTTTGATGTACTAAAAGTGTACTCTTTCAATTTATCATTTTATAGTTGAATTTTATTAGTGGTGTTAAATGTTTAAAAATATCATAGGAAGTGAAGAAATTTATGACAAGGAATTAGATGAATTTAAGAATGTCTTCCTTGAGAAATATTTTCCTAACACTATTTGACTTACGATAAAAAATAAATTCTTATAATTGAGATAAAATGAGGAAGATTATGTGGATACATAAGAATAAAGGTTCACCCACTTGTAAAGTTATTCCCTAAATTTTATCTGGGATCTTAATACTAAGATAAATTAATTTTACTTAGGAATATAGCAAAAATATAGAAGGGAATTGGATTCTCATGAGTTAAAAATATATGAGAAACTTGTTAAATATTCTTAAAAGGTATAAATGGAGTTTTTTTATGATCTTTTTTCCCATGCGAACAAAAAAATAAAGAGTTCTAGTTGGAATTCAATGGTAAATCATTCATCAAAGAAGTTTGGAGGCAAGAAAACTAAATTTCCATCTTATAAGAAGTGTGGTAAAAAGAATCCTGGATAATTTATTTCAAAATATATGAAGTTATTACAATTTGGTAATATTGATAATATTTATCATGGTTTAAAGGGAGATAATTGGGAAAGAAATGAAAAGATAGTTGTAAAATATTTTAGTTTCCATGGGTTAGGAAATTATGAAAATGTGGGTCCAAAGTTGATTACCCAGGGTGGAAACTAACAATATTGAAAGAAAATAGGTATGGAAAATTATTTTGATACTACTATGGTTGATGTTGTTCCATCAAATGATATAGTGACCAGTATGTTATAGGTTTTTTTGAATTATTCCAATACTCTATTTGACTCTAGATCTTTATATTCTTTTATTTTTTAGAGCTTTGCGAGTAAATTGGAAATATTATCTCACGAATGTGATATAGAACTTTTGGTAAAAAAATTGAGTGGAAGTATTAAAACAACCAATATTTATAGAAATTTTCCTATTTTTATTGGTGGGATGGTCTTTACTGCAAATTATGTTGAACTTCTCATGGAAGAGTTTGATATCATTATGGGTGTGGATTGGATTTTAGTTTAAGATGGTAAAATAGATTTCAAATCAAAGAAAGTTTTATTTAATGATTTAATACCTTTGATAACATACTAATAATGAATGAATTTACAGATGTTTTTTCAAATGAATTTCTTAGTGTTATTCCTGACCAGGAATTTTAATTTACTATTAATTTAGTTACTGGTGATAACCCTATTTCTAAAAACCATTATTGAGTGTCTCATGTAAATCTTGTGAAATTGAAAAATCAGTTTCAATAATTTCTTGATAAAGGATATGTTCGACCAAGCACTTCACCATGGGGTGATCCTATTTTATTTGGGAAAAAAGGTTGGTTCTATTATACTTTGTATTGATTATAGATAATTTTAAAACATAAAAATTAAGAACAAGTATCATTTTTCTCATATTAATGATTTGTTTGATCTGTTTTAGGGAGCTCAATATTGTTTGAATATTGATTTGAGGTTCGGGTAGAATCAGCTAATGGTGAAGGAGGATGACATTCCAAAGATAGTATTTCGAATGAGATATGGGAATTATGAGTTTGTAGTTATGACATTTGGGTTATCTAATGCACCATCTATGTTTATTAATCACATGAATAGAGTCTTTCATCAGTTTTGGAATTAATTTTTGTCTCTGATTATAGATGATATTTTGGTATATTCTAAAAGGAAGGAGGAACATTAAAAGAACTTAAGGATTATTTTGAAAACCTTAAAATTAAATAAACTATATGGAAAGTTTAGAAAGAGTGGATTTTTGTTACAAAAAAAATTCATTCTTTGTATATATTTTTTATATATATGGCATAATTATTGACCCTTATAAAACAATGGTTTTTAAAGAGTGGCCAACACCTACCAATGTCACAGAGATTTATAGTTTTATTGGATTATAGGGTTTTTACTAATGGTTTTTTGACAACTTTGCTCGATCATCTAACCCACTAAATAAGTTAACATGTAAGGTAGTTAAGTTCATCTGGGTAAAATAATGTTATTATTGTTTTTAGGAACTGAAAATAAGATTAGTAAATGATCTAGTTTTGGAACTGCTTTCTATAAATAATGAAGTTTTTATCTATATTGATACTTCATTGAAAGTAATGGGTTGTGTCCTAATGAATAATGTTCAGGTAACTGATTATGCTTCATGTCAGTTGTACCCCCATGAGTTAAAATACCCAATACAATATTTGAATTAGATTCTATTGTTTTTTCATTAAAAATATAAATTCATCATTTGTATGGTGTAATGTGTGAAATATATACTAATCACAAAATTTTGAAGGATATATTTAATAAAAAATAATTGAACATGAGATAGAGGAGATGGATGAAACTAATCTAGGATTATGATGGCATGATTCATTACTATAATGTAAAAGAAAATAAAGTGGTTGATGATTTGAGTCAAAAATGTAATGCTATATTAACCATGTTATGTTTAGAATGTGACCCTTTGGTTGATTATTTGATGAATTTCGTCTTGGAAGTTATTGGTATAGAAAATTCCACTATTTTTTCAGGTTTTAGTGAAATCTTATCTATAATACATAATTAAGCAAGCACATAATGAATATTGTGATTTTCAAAAAATAAAATAATTAGTTAAAAAGGGTAAGGTTATTGAATTTAACATTGATAAAGATTGTGTTTTGAGGTTTTTAAAGAGATTATGTGTACCTTTTGATTCACAAATGAACAAATATTTGTTAAGTGAAGCTCATAGTTATCCATTTTCAGTTCATATGGGAAGTACTTTGATGTACAAAGACCTTCGGGGGTATTATTGGTGGGATGGAATGAAAATATATATTTTTGACTTTACCTTGAAGTGCTTGACTTCTCAGCATTTTAAAGGATAATGATAGTTTCTGAATGTGATGATTAATAATTTTCAAATACCAGAGTGGAAATGGGAAAATATATACATGGATTTAGTAGTGGGATTACCAAATACTTCACGAGGTAACAATGTGATCTGGGTTATTATTGATCGACTGACTAAGTATTCTCATTTTCTTCCTATTAGAGGCACACTGTATCTAGATCAACTTTCTCAGTTGTTTCTTAAATAGATATTTAGGTTACATGGAGATGCTTTCTCTATTATATTTGATTGTGATCCCAGGTTTACTTATTAATTTTGTAAATCTATTCAGAAGTCATTGGGTACTGAATTAAATTTCAGTACATCTTTTTATTCTCAATCTGATGGGAAATGAAAATATAAAATTCGGACCATAGAGGATATGTTATCATCTTGTTCAATAAAGTTCTAGGGAATTTGGGATTATCATCTTTCATTGTTTTAGTTTTCTTATAATAACAGTTTTCATTCTAGTATACAGATGGCACTATTTGAGGCATTAAATGGAAAGTGGTGTGAGACACCATCTTTTTGGGATGATGTTTGGGAAAGGAAGTTGATGGGACCAGAGTTAGTAGAGGAGACAAAAGAGAAATTTTAGTTGATTTAGAAACACATGAGGATAACCTAGAGCAGGAATAAAAGCTATGCATATGGACAAAGGAAGGATCTTTCTTTTGAGGTAGGTGGTTATATCTTTCTTAAAGTTTCTCCATGGAAAAGTGTGATACATTTTGGTACGAAGGGGAAGATGTCTCAATGGTTCATTAGACCTAATGAAATTCTAGATAATGTTGGATCAGTTGAATACCAAGTGGATTTACCTCTGAGTTTATCCCAAGTACATAGTGGTTTTCATGTTTCAATATTAAGGAAATATGTGCAAGATTCATCTCATGTTTTAAGCCTTAAAGTAGATCAATTGGAAAAGAATATTTCTTATGAGGAACTGTAAGTTCATGTTACTGACTATATAGATAATGTGTTGTGGAATAAGGTGATTCATCAAGTTAAGGTTTTATGGAAAAATCATATGGTTGAAGAGGCAACATGGGGATCTGAAAATGCTATCAAAGAAAGGTATCCCGACTTATTTAATAAGTGAATAAAATTGAAAGGATACAATTTCAAAAAGGTGGAAGAATTAATGAAACAACCAAGGTAATGATAGAATAATTTTATACTCATTATAAATTTTTTTTAAAATTCATCTAATAAATATTATAAGCATAACATATGTATAAATCTATTTTTACGCTTAAATAATATTTTTTTCAAAAAAGACAGTTTTATCGTCTTATGATGGCCTACTTGTTTTAAATATAATTTTTTACACTATTACAAATTTTATTTGAAAAAAAACTTATTATTTGAAATAATCATATCAAAATATAATTTGATTGAATTTTTGATATTTTTCTGATAAGTTTTATGTTTTGATGAATAGTGAAAAAATAATGTTTTTCAATTGAAAACTATAATTCATCAAATTTTTTTATATTGTTAAATTATATATCTGAATGGTTTTAAAGTATAATTAAATCAATTTTTTATCATTTAATCCAATTTGGGTCATTTTAATCAATTTAACATTTAAATTGGATATAAAACTTTTTGAACTTTTGAACATTTTTACATTAAAAACTCATTTTTTCAATTTGTCAATGGGATTAATTTTAAATTAATTTTACCCACTTTTGTATTTCTAATTTGGAAAAATGGCTTCTATATTTGGAATCATAAGTTAAAAATTTAGTAAATAGGTCCATTTCCATTTTGGAAAATATAAATAGTAACTTATGTAATTATTTTTATTACCACGATTAAGGGTAAATCAGGTAATTATGGGTAAAAATAATATTAGAAAATATTAGAAAATTACATTAAAAATTGTCTAAATTTTAATTTATGAGTTATTTTCAACCAAAATAATCCTTGAGATGATATTTTGAGCTCTCAGAGCCACTTGGATGACTTTAAGACAATTAGAGTATTTTATTCAAAGAAAATTCAATTTTTTCATACTTTTGTTTTTAACAAGTGAAATATTTTTAATATGAGGTTTTACATAAGAAAAATTTAACAATAAATATTAATTTTAAAAATTAAGGATTTATATTCATTATTATTTTTTTTTTTAAAGGAAAATATTAAATTAAAGCCTTGCACAATGATGATGCATTAATTGTTTAACTAAATGAAATATCAAATAAATGATATTAAAAATATTAAAATAAAAAAAAATTATATAATTAATGTCATACATAAATTTTTTGGATTAATTTGACATGTTTTTTATGTTTTTAAAGAGTTTTTTAAATATATCATATTATGATATTTTTTTAAAAGTCAAGAAATAAATAGTTCCAAAATTGACATGTTTTTTTATGTTTTTATGTATTAATTTGACATGTTTTTTTATGTTTTATGTTTTTAAAATATAAATATTTTATTAAGTGATATAAAATTTCTAAAAAATATAATATTTAGACAAATAATTGGTATAAGTCCTAAAATTTCATAAATTAATCATTTATTTATCATTTGTAATGTTATGGTAATTACATTTACCCACAAAATGTAAATTGCATGATAACACGATAAGAGTTAAAATGGTAAAATGAGGGTCAAAGCAAAATGATAAGGATTATAGAAATAATAAAAAGCTATATAATTTTTATTGGATGAATATATTTTTACCCATACTCATCCTATCTTATACATAACTCAATTTGGATCTATTTTTAATAGAAATTTAATTTATCTTAATTTAATACTTTGAATAATTCCAAGAGTTCCTCTGCCCTCTCTTATAAAAGGGCACTATTATTATCATTTCTTCACACTTCAAACCCAATTTTGTGTGGCTAATATCTACATAAATACCTTCCTATAATCTCTTACCACATTCTAGTGGCCTTATTTTATGTAAAACATCCTCCTTAGAGGTGTTAAGATGGTAATTAAAGGAAAACACTCAAAGAAAAGGTATCGTTTTTAATTAAGAGTTTCTATTTTATTTTTTATTCCACTTACTTAAAATATTATTAAACCACGATTAAATAATAAATCCATTATCCTCAATATAATTTTATCTTTTGATAATGTTAATATAATCACGTAAATCTATCTTCACTTCTATCAGATGGAAAAATAATTAATCGTTTTGTGCATACGTGTGAATTTTCACCTCCACAAACCGATATAATTCATTTTCCATTACCATCTCTCAAGACTGGTAATAATTATGGAATTAATGTTTATATATTATATTCATGAAATATTTATCATTATATTATAATAATATATCAATTATGTTCTTACCTTCCATGCATATAAAAATGATAGTGTCGTTCGTGTGTATGTATGAACATCACCTACACAAAATGATGTTATTAATTTTTAATAACCACATCACTTGAATAACATATATAAGTATATTTAAATGATTAATATTATATTAATGATATTATTATAATTATTTAAGGATAAAATAATACATATCAGCTTTCCATAATGATCATTGAAAAATGGAAACATTACTCGTACGTACGTACATCTTACCATCTCTATGATTCTAACATAGTTCATTTTTCATATATATATGTAATTGATGGATTTAAAATTATAATTAATATATAAATGTTATTATTATTTCTTGAATATTATTTTGGATACGATGGACTACTCACCAACTTTGACTATAGACATCATACAAAAGTTATTTTGGACATCTGTATCGAAAATCTTCAAAATGTCCATCATGAACTAAAACATTTAAGTAATTGTTATAACATGGTAATAAGTGATATAAAAGGAATAATTAAATTGAAAAATTTTCTAAATAAATTAAATAATTAAACTATGTTTATTATTCAGGAAGGTGAATACATGATGAATCAGACTCGTGGTAAAGGACTTCGTCTCAATCCCCTTTCATTGAGACATATTTTAGTGTTATACACCCACCTTATTTTATGAGGTGTATAAAAAACCATTTGAATTTTAATTACATTAAAAAATTTTCAAAAAGTAATATTTTTATGCTTTTTATATAGAGTATTTGCCTTTATTTATAAACAAAAAAATCATTTTTTTTAACGTATATGGTGAAAATGAATTTTTTGTCGCCTTAATAGTTATTTTATATTTGTCTTCCTATACAAGCCTTAATGTTTTTTAGAAAAAATAAATACCTTTGTCCCTTTTTTGGGTATTTTGGTGTTTAATATAGTTTATAAAATGTATTGATTATTCCAATACCTTGAAATTATTTGTTGGGATTGAAATTATATTTTATGAGTAAAATGTTAAAAACTGAAATATTTTAGGTGTCATGATTATATAAAGGTAATTGAACATTTAACGGGTGGTTATGTGATAAACCAAGGAATTTTGGATATGTTATAAACCAAGGATGGTCGATTTTGTAATAACCTCCAATGCCTTGGGTATGGAAGTCGACCGTATGTTTATTCCATTTTGTAAGAGTCACATGTACGGAAGTCGACTAAATGGTTATTCCATTTAAGTATAATTATGTACCAAGTTTATTTTAGGTTATATCTATTATTTTTATGGGTTTTAGGGTAATATTTTAATTAAAAAATGATAATAAGTTATCTTACTTTCAAATTAGAGTATTTACTACTTCTTAAGGTTGAAAGTATTACTTCATCAGAAAGTATTAATGGGTTTTCTTGTTTTCACAAGACTAATAGTTTTCTTTATTTTTGTATCCCTTAATAATATTTTTTTCTCATCCTAGGTTTAAAAGTTTTTCATATGATTTAAGGGATAATAGATACAGGTCTGGTATCAAGGGAAGAATTATGATAATTGAACATGAAAGGAAACCATGTTTCATTTTAAAATCTTTTATTTTTTAAGAAGAATGGATATTGAATATAAGTGTATACATTGTAGTATTTGAGTTTTTAAGTATGAATTATGGCTTAATTACCTAAAAATATAAAACTAAAAAGATCATCAATGATAAATAAAATAAAATTCTTAACATAACTCAAGATTATTTATTATTTTAAGGATAGGGTCACATAATTTCAACCAATTAATTTCTTAAATCTTGTTCTTAACTTCTTATAACACTAATACTTTAAATGTGACTTTACCAGTGTGTTACTAATATTGTTTTTGGTGTTAAAACATTCAAATGTGTCCTTAGAAGATCTCACCAATATGGTGAGTAAAAAAAATGAATAAATATTTTAAATATATGGGAAAATTTTCTTTCTTTTATAATATACTTTTTCCATGTCGCATATAGAATGATTTAATCTATGACATCCCCAGGGGGTATAAAATGATATAATATTTAGATTAAGTCATCTTTTTCAGTCACTATTATATTTACCTTTCTTGTAAGATTCATTATCAAAAGTGTTCCCTCTTATGTCATCAATGTTAAATTTAAGATCAATTAAACCATCTTCAAATGACTTGAAAGTCCCAAAACCTAATGTTTCATCAACATTTATGAAGAAACAAAATTCTCACACTATGAATTTAATTTTATCATCCAAATTTACACATAATATAATAAATCACATATATTCCTTTTGTATTCGATCCAAATTATAATAAAAGATGATCATATAATATTTTTCTATCATGATCTTCATCAAGATTTTTTCTTTAATTAATTTCCCCAATAGGATTATCAATTCATTATAAATTTTATAGTTAATATAAATCTTTTGAATTTTTTTATTAGACCTATAGTGAATATGATCTTTCATAACATTATCAAATTTTGAAACAAATTCAATATGTTTACAAAAAACTCTATTATACTTCTCATAAATATTCTCATTTTTCACCAAAAGTTAGTTTATTTTGTGAAAATACCATTAAAACTCCAATGATTCGAGTAAGAACCATCTTACAAAAAATTATTTCTTTATCAATTATATATTCCATGCCTTTGTCAATTGTTGTAATTTATTCAATCCCATTTTATAGGTCAACCCATCTAAAAATATTATCAATGTGTTTGAAATTTATTTCATGGTCTCTAAGATTTATTAGAGGTTTATGCCATTCATTAATTTCTCCTATATTCAAAGCACTTTCCATTGGTTTAGAATTAAATATTTTAAATCCAAGAATATATATAATTTATAACTCGTTATAATAGACAATTCACATTGATTCAAGATTCACACCATTTGGAAGTTGACAAAAATAATGATAAGAATTAACTTTTTCCCCCAATTAACTTCCTCTGGAAATTAATCATTTTATCTTAATATATTAATCATACCATGTATAACCAATAAAATCCTATTAGAAACATTTCTAATTCCCCAAAATAATGTATAATAATTAACATCTACATATTTTTCAAAATCAATCATAGATTAATATCCATGATCATGAATTATAGGATTATTTCCATTTTCATCATTTTCATTTTCATTTTTTACATCATTTTCATGTTCTTACACTAATTCCACATTTACAAGATCAAAATTTTTAGTTATTAGTTCTATTATATATATTTTATTACCTCAAGAAACATTTTCATCCATATATGGATCATAAAATTTTCTCACTAAACCACCTTTTTCACTTTCTTCTACAATATAAATTGAACCATCCATTGATTTTTCTATTTCATTATTTCATTGGTTGATTTTTCTATTTCAAGATCTGGAACTTAGAACTCTAAAAATTGTATTATCTAAAAATTTACAAAGTATAACTCAAATAATTATAATTCATTCATAATTATAGAATATTTATTTTAGGTATCCATTTTTTGAAAATAAAAAAAATACGTATTATAACTAGTTTTTTATTCTATTTAATATTAAATTTTTATAGTGAAAATATCATAAAAATTTATAGAAGAGGTATAATTCATCCAAAAAATTTATCACCTAAAATTATAAAAATAAAAACTTTAATTTTATCTAATAAATTTTAATTTTTGATGTAGTTATTTAAATGTATAATAGTTAACATTAAAAAATTAAATTATCGTGTAAAATAAAATAAAAAATTATTATACATAGATTTTATTAATCAAATAATTAATATGATCTATAAATAAGTTAAATAAAAAATTAAATAAAATAAAAATAAGTGAATAATTGCCTATGCTCAAATCATAAATTTGAGGGATGGAGTACCCACAAATCCACAATTTAGAATATTTCTGAAAGATTACACAAAAATTAATATGTTCATAATTATTTCATATTTAATTTAAGTAATTATATTTTAAAAAATTATATTTGAAAAAAAAAATCTTTATAGTTATAATTTCACTAGATAAAATAAATAAATAATTATAAATCCAAAAAAAAATAATGCATAAAATTAAAAAAATGTAAACCTAAATTTTTATCAACTAAATTAAAAAAAGTACATTCAATTATATAAAAGCTCATAAATTTACTATAAAACATTAAATTGTTAGGTAAATTAAAATTAAAATTTATTATATAAAAATTTAATTATTAAAATAATCAATATGATCTGTAAATGAGTTAATTACAAAAATAAATGAAATAAAAATATGTGGTTAACCACATATAAGTAAATTAAAAATTAAAAAAAATAAAGTACCCAAGAGTCCATGATTCATATTATTTTTCAAATAGTAAAAAAATATGAAAAATAATAATAAATAAAACTATTTATAGAAAAATAACAAAAAAAATAAACCTCACCGGGGGAGGGCAGCAACAGAAGGGGGAAAAGCAAGTCAAGCCATCCAGCTAAGCTAACATGAGGTATGAATGGGATAAAGAGTGGAATCAGTACCAATGTGTATATATACTTTATATATGGTGAGAAAGTAACATGAAGTATTGGTAGAGGGAGGGAATAAGGTTGTGGGTGTCAGGGGAATTGATTTATGGTGACTGAAAAATGTGGTGATTAGATCATCTGACACTATTAAAAAGGAGGGAGGGGAGAGGAAGATTCACAATGATCTTATTCTATAGTGAGTATGTAGATAAATCTCAAATATTTTTTCACATAAGAGTAGGTAGGGAGATAAAATGGAATTAGGGGAGGGGCTGGCGAATATTTCCCTCATTGGTTTTGTTTCTCAAGCCTAATGGATTATTAGCATTTCCCTTAGATCGTTCCTAATTAAAAATTTCTCTATTAAATCACCACTTAAATAGGAGATGTATTTTAACTCTACATGAGGATATAGTTTCAGTTCCAAGTGATGTGTGACATGGTTGGACTTTCCTTAAGTGTTGTGGTTCAACTTTTCTATGTTATTTACCTAAGTAATGTGATGAATCTTCATCCTTAAGCAGATGTGGTTTCCATTTCCACAGACCAGTACCCTAATAAGGTTAAAAATTTCTTAATATTTGGTTTTGTTTCCTTAAATGTGAATCATTTTTTCATCCCTCACTATAACTTATTTACTATAATTCAAAAAAATAACTTTATTTGTGGTCCAATGCAAGGGGAGGTGTTGTGGGAAGGGATGATGGGATAGGGGTTTAGGGGTGGGATAAATAATGGATAGGTTTTGACAACCTAGGTAATGTTAATAATAAATAAACTTCATGTATTAGTAATATTTATGTTAAAATTTTATGTATTCATATTCACTATACTAATTTTAATCAATTTTTCAGTGAAGAACTAAATAGCATTTTAATTAATTTTTTTCTTGAATTATATGGTTTTATTTAAAAGTAAAATTTCTAAATTTTAGGAATTTAATTTTATAAAATGGAATTAATTTTTTACCTTATCATATAAAATTTATTCTAGGGTTATTTTTTGTTATTTTTCTAAAAATATTAATTTTTTAGTGAATAGTGAAAATGTGGATTTTTAAAAAAAATGCAATTTTTTATTCAAATAAAGTAATTTTAAAGTTTTAAATTTGTTTTTAATGTGTTCTAAAAGTAACATAAGTTCTGTTTTATTTAAAATAATCTAATTAGTTATACATGAATCAACATTATATTTTATTTTCATATAAGTTCATTTTTAGCCTTTAAAACGGATTTTTCAAAAATATAGTTTTTCATTGTCTTTCTTATATTAAAATTAATTTATTGATATTCTATAAATTTAATATTGAAAATTTTATTTCATATATTTAATCATTAGGATCAAATTTTTAGTGATTTTAATTTTTTTTTTCTTCTTTATGAATAGTAACCTTGGTAAAAAATCACCATAGTAAAAAGTGTAAAAGAGGATAATTAAGGTTAAAAATAACGGATAACAACACAAAATATTATTTTAATTTTTATTAAATGATATTATTTCAATCCTTTTCATATTATCTTTGAATTTTAATTTTTAAATTACCACTTTCCAATGAATAAGACTTCATATTACTCTAAACTTTGAATAAATACAAGAGTCCAACCCCCAAACTTATAAAAGGACACCCCCTATACTATCTTCTTCACACAACTTAAGCCTTTTATCTCAACTAATACCTGACCAAATACATTCCCAAAATCCCTCCTCATTCCCTAGAGTTATTTTTATTCCCAAAATACCAACCCTAAGGGGATTGTGGTGTAAGAAAAATTGATATTCAAAAGGATGAGGTGTAAGTCCTAACCAAACTATTGCAAGTTTATTTCTTATTCTACCTCATTTAAATATGTTATAACCACTATAACATAATGAAACCAGTATATTATTTATAATTAAATGTTATTATATGGATTTAATTACACTTTTTTATATATTTTTGTTCTATGGGAACTGAAAACATCGTATGTGCATAAGTGTGGACTACCACCCTTCATAAGTGATATATTTCACTTTCCATTGCCACATCACACAGATTGTTATAAATATATAATTAATGAATATATAATTTTTTTATGAAATTATTATCATCCTTTAAACATATGATATCACTTACCTTCTTACCCTTTCTCTCCATTGAAAATCGATAATGTTTCTCGCATGTATGTGTGGAATATGACCTCTATGAAGTGATGTGATCTATTTTTAATTACCGCATCACATGGTTGGTCATAAGGTCAAAAAAATGAATAAATATAAAAATTTAAAACTTAATTATTATTCTATAAAATTAAAATATTTAAAATCCTATATGTTTTTTATTCAGGATATAGTTCTTTTATATTATATAGGAATGATGGGAGAGCTCAATATAGCTCTGATGATCGGTGTGCCTCATATATCACTCTATTGAATTTGGTAAAGTGATGAAGTTTACCGATGATTGGTTACACCTAAGAGATGTAAGAATTATATAGTTAGATGATTCCATTATAAGAGCTAATGTAAATATGAATGTATGGATAATTTCCCAAGGTAACTACAAGATATTCATGGAATGGTTTTTAAAATAAATCTTTTGATTTCAAAAAGTAATAAAATGAGATTATATTTTTAAGGAAATTTTGTGAATTTTTTTTAAAAAGGTTAAATGATTGTTTTTTAAGGAAAGTTATTCATGAGTATTCTTGTTTTCCAATAAAATATTATTTTCATAATTTTACCTTTATGATTTCTTATGAAATATTCAATGAAATATCTTGAGAAATTAAGTTCTTTTCAGGGAAATTTAAATAGATATATATTCTAAAATGTTTATTATTGTAAAATAAATCTTTCTTCTGGATTTTTAAGGTTTAAAAATGGAATAACTGGTTTATTTTATTTTATTTCCCATAAAAATATTTTTTTATCATCCCATATTTTCAAATGTTTTCCCTAGGGATTATTGATGATTAGAAATGTTAACAAAGTAATAGTTCTAGTTATGGTAGTTACCTTGATTGAAGCATATGTGACTTTATAAAGAACATTGTTTTGGAAAAAATGGACACTTTATAGAAATTTTCACTTTTTTATTTAATTTTTTACAAATTCATCTAAAACTCTAAACTAAGAAATATAGTAAATTTAAAAAAAATGACAACCATGTTACAAATCATTTATTATGGTTTGATTAAGGTATTGATCATTATAATTGGTATTAGAGGAAATTTTTTGATAACATTAGAGGTTAGGGTGATGTTAAAATACACTTTAAATATATTCTAATATGTGGTTATTTTTTCATGATATATATTTTTAATATTTACATGTTTCTTTATCTAATACTTTTATATTTAGAATGGTTTTCTTGTAAGGAAACATGGAATATGAGGTAGAAAGCATCAAGAGGATAATATCCTTCCAAACTAGAATTGTGGAATGGTTAGAATTGGAATAGATCAGTTCATATCTCTGTTAACTCAATTGATATAGGCTATCAATGGAGGTACCAATGCAAGAGAGTTACCAGATTATCTATAGAAGAATATGTCGACATTAATTCATTTAATAAAATAGAAACCTTTGGCTTTTAGTGGACCCTCATACCAGTGAAAGATGAAGGATGTACAAATGATTTTGAAAATATATTTCAAGTTATGGGATGTTTAGAATATAAGAAGTAAACCCTTTCTATTTATCTTTTTGAAGGTAAAACTGAAAATACAGGACATTTATTAAGAAAAATAAGGAAAATGGAGAAATTTATATCATGTAATAGACTAAATTTAAATATATATTCCTTGAAAAGTATTTTCCTAAATTTATTAAACATAAAATGGAGAGGAAATTCATAGAGGAGAATAAAAAGTAGGAGGAATCTGTTTCCACTTATGAACATAATTATACAACATTGGCTAGGTATGAACAAAATTTCACTCTAGATCATGATAGAAAAAATTTATTAATTTTACTCAAGATTTATTCCATGTTTATGAAGAGAATTGTTTACTCGTGAGTTCATAAATTTTGAGTAAATTGTTTTGTGTGGAGAGAAATTAAGGATAGAGTTTGAATAATTTTACAAAAAATAAGAATAAGAAGTGGTATGGGTTGGAAAAAATGTGGAATCATTCATAAAATAAACCTGAAGGTAAGAAAATTAAATAGCCATATTTTGATAAGTGTAGAAAGAACAATTCTATAGAATGTTTTATGAGATATGGAAAGTTTTATTGAAGAGTAAATCCTAGACACATAGATCATGACTACAAATAAAATATAAATGGTAATGATAAGACTAGTAATGAAAAAAAGGAAGTGAAATGTTTTAATTACAATGAGTTGGGACATTTTGTTAATGTATGTTTGAAGTTATTTATTCAATGTGGGAATCCTTGAGACTGAAAATAAAATGGTGAAACAGTGTATTTTTATACTACTATGGAAAATGTGGGAACCTAAAATGAAGTGGTTATTGGTACATTACTTATTTGTTCATATTTTTCCAATGTTTTATTTGATTCAGGATCCACAGATCCTTTTCTATATGATAAATTTTCAAGTAAAATTGAAATAACATTTTATGAAATAAATTCATAAGTATTAGTAAAAACTCCTAGGGGTTGTATAAATAAAACATGAATTTATAAAAATCTTCCTGTTATCATCTGCGGAATTATTTTTCGTAAAAATATTTTTGTATTTTCAATTAAATAGTTTGATGATATTATGGTTATGAATTGGATTTAAATTTATCATGATAAGATAAACTATAGATATTAAGAAATTATTTTTTATAATGGGTTTCAATTTATACATAAGAATGAATTTATACCATTGATAATATATCAATAAGCTAAGGAAACTGATAAAATATGAAAGAGGAAGTTATCTTGCATATATTTTTTGAGAAAAAATGAGCTATTCAAATTATTGATGTATCAATAGTAAATGAATATATAGATGTATTTCCTAATGATTTTCCTATTATTATTTATGATTTAGAGATTGAGTTTATTTTTTACTTAATTCCTGATGTTAAACTAATTTTAAAGCCTCCATATTTAATACTTTACTTGATTGTTAAATTTAAAAAATATGTTATTGGAATTGATTGATAGGGGTTTTATTTTTCTTAGAACTTCACCTTGGGGTGATTCTATTCTATTTTTTAAAAAGAAGGATGGTTCAATGAGGCTTTTCAATAACTATAGTGAAATCAATAACATCATTGTTAATAACAAGTATCCTTTTTCTAATATTGATAAATTGTTTGATCAACTCTTGGAAAAAAATTATTTTTCAAATATTGATCTTAGGTATGGGTACCATCAGCTAGAAGTTAAAAAAGAGAAAATTAAATATATGAAATTTTGAACTAATTATGGACATTATGAGTTTTTTTATACCTTTCATAAGGATTTTTCTGTATAATTTAAAATAAAAAAAAGATGTTTTTATAATTTATTAAATGTGAATTATAGTTATAGTAAATTTTATTCCTTGTTCATATTTTTTTTAAATATGGAATAAACATTTATCCTGCTAAAACTAAAGTGGTGGAAGAGTGGAAATGGCCTATAAATTTCATTGAGGTTCATATTTTTCTTAGATTAGTGGGTTACTACCAATGTTTTATGAAAACTTTCATTGGTTATCTATCTTGTTAACTAAGTTAAATTGAAAAGTTATAAAATTTATCTAGAAAAAGTAATGTGATGAGTATTTCTAAGAATTAAAAAAAATTGGTTAATGCTCCATTGTTATCCTTTCAATATTGAAAAGGGGAGTTTATTATTTATGGTGATGCTTCTTTGAAGGGATTTTGTTGTGTCTTTATATAGAATAAATGACTTATTGTGTATTTATCTCTTCAATTAAAACCTTATATGAAGAATTATCCTACACATGACCTTGAGATGTCTATAGTATTTTATCTTTAAAAATCTAGTGGAATCATCTATATGGGGAGAAATGTAAAATATATATTGATCATAAAATTTTAAAGTATATATTCCCTCAAAAAGAGTTGAACATATGGAATGGAATATGGATATAATTAATTGAGGACAATTATTGCATGATTCACTATCATTAAGGTAATGTAAACATGGTAGATGATAGATTGAGTTGAACAGATAATGCATCATTAACTATGTTATACTTAGAACATGATACTTTAGCTAATGATTTAATAAATTTTGGCCACAAAATTTTGTATAATTAAACTCCTTCCTTTTGCATCAGGTGTCAATGTAGTCATCATTTTAGGATAGAATTAAGAACACTCAAAAGAAATATCACAATTAATGAGAAATAGTTGTTTTATTCAAAAGGGAAATTTTTCTATTTTTAATATTAATAAAGAAGCTGATATTAGATTTGGAAAGAGGTTATGTGTTTTCAGTGATTACAGGTTGAATAAGGAATTTTTATGTAAAGATCACATCTCTCCATTTTATGTTTATCCAATAATCACTAAGATATATAGATGCCTTTAGTAATATTTTTAGTGGGTTGGTATGAAAAAAGGATATATCTGATTTTATCATAAAATTTTTGACCTATTAATAGGTTAAAGTTGAAAACAAACTATAGAAGGGTGTGATTCAATATTTTTAAATTATATAATGGAAGTGGGATAATATATCCATGGATTTCATGGTAGTATTTCCAAAAAAAATATAATAAGGTAATTATATAATTTGGGTTATTATTGATTGTTTGACTAAATCTATTCATTTTCTACATATTCAAGATAATATATCTTCGTATCAACATTCAAGAATTTGTCTTAATGAGATATTAAGGTTACATGGATTTCCCTTCTCCATTATATCTGGTCATGATATCAAGTTTACATATAATTTTTCTAAAGTACTTCATAAGTTGAAGGGTACAAAATTAAATTTTAGTATAACATTTCATCATCAATATTATATAAAATTAGATCATATAATATATAATTTATAAGATATTAATCATACTTTATTATTATATTATCTAGTATTTTAGGATTAAAATTTTCCTTTAGTTTAATTTTCTTACAATAATAGTTTTTATTCATTTATACAGATGGTACCTTTTGAAAAATTATATGGAAAATGGTGTCAGACACTAACTTGTTTTGATGAAGTCTGTAAAAGGAAATTGTTGGGACCAGGATTATTAGAAGATATGGTTGATAAATTAAATATTATTCAACAGTACATAAAGTAATTATAGAGCGGGTAAAAGGGTTATATAAAAAAATAAATGAAAGAACTTTTATATGAGTTAGGTGGCCATATATTTCTTAAAATATATCCTTGTAAAGGTGTGATGTGTTTTAGTAAAAAGGGAGAGTTGATATTTTGATTCATTGGACCCTATTAAATTCTAGAGGAAATAAGATCAATTGCTTATCGGGTATCTTTACCTCCAAGATTATCTTAAGTACAAGATGTGTTTCTGTTTCATTAATAAGGAAGCATGTACCTAATGTATCTCATGTTTTGATCCTTGAGATGGTAAAGTTGGAAGAGAATGTTTATTATGAGGAAAATCTCATGTGGATTATATATCATAGAGATATGGTGTTATAGATTACGATAATATGCATGGTAAAGGTTTTATGTAAAACCCGTATAAAGGAAGAAGCAATATGGGAATCAAAAAAAACTATGAGGGAAAATACCCTCACTTGTTTAGGTAATAAAATTTTGAGGATGCAATTTATTAAAGGGAGGAAGAATTTAACAAACCATGTAATGTTAATCACAAATAAAATTCATGAATTATTAATATTAATAATTATATTTTTTGGAATCATATTTTATATACTGATTTTAATACATTTTTATGTCAAAAAGGAAAAGGTTTTTTAACCAAATTATTTTTCATATATTATATGGTTTTATTTAAAAGTTAAATTTATAAATTTTTCGACTTGAATTTTATAAAATGGAATAAATTTTTTAAATTAGGATTTTAAATTAAACTTAGGTTTATTTTTTTGAATTTTTCTTAAAATATTAATTTTTGAGTGAATAGTGAAAAAAGTTGATTTTTGAAAAACTATCATTTCTTCATTAAAAAAAGTAATTTAAAAGTACCATTCTGTTTTGGATTTTGTTTTAAAGTAATATAATATCCATTTAATTTAACAAAATCTAATTAATTCCATATTAGTCAATATTATATTTTATTTTGGTATAAGTTCATTTTTAGGCTTAAAAATGCATTTTTTGAAAACAAGTAGTTTTTTTTGTGTTTTGTGTTCTTATAATAAAATTAATTTCTTCCAATTATAAAAAAATTTCTCAAAAATTATATTTAATATTTTTAATTAGGAGGTTCAAATTTATTAATGAGATCAATTTCATGTTTGGTGTTAATGAATAGTAACCTGGGAAAAAATGTTGTCACCACGATAAAATTGGTAAAACATGTTAATTAAGGTCAAAACAACATGATAGGTCACAAAATTATATATTAATAATTATTTTATGAGAGTATTATGACCTTTATAACCTTATATTTTAATTTTAACTATTTATGTGGCACATTCTAATGAATAATCTTTATATTATTTGAAAACTATAAATAATTATAAGAGTGTCACTCTCCTAGATTATAAAATGGAACCCTCTATCCTTTATTCATAATAAAACTATATCCTTTTGTATCAAAAAATACCTAATGAAAAAATTCTGATATACCTCCCCATATCCTATAGGTATTGATCTATATGAAAGATAAATCCTATAATTCTTAAGGTGTTAGACAAAGATCTAAGGAGGAGGTATAAGTCATAAGAGACCTATTTTAAGTTTATTTTTTCCTATACCTATTTCAAATATATTATAACCATTATGAAATAATTAATTCAGTATATTATTTATATTGTAATGTTATTGTGTTTATGGAACAACTCTTTTTAATCTATTTTCCATCCTATGGGAAATGAAAACATTTCCCATGCGTATGTGTGGACTACCACCTTTACCAAGTGATGTGTTTAGTTTTCCATCACCACCTCACATGGATAGTTATAATGATGTAATTAATGAATATATAAATTTTTTATGAATTAATTTTTTTATAAAGATAATATACTAATTACCTTCTTACTTACATATTTTGGAAATTGATAATTTCGTTCATGGGTATATGTGGAATGCCACCTCCACGAAGCGATGCGGTTCATTTTTAATTACTATTTCACATGGTTGGTCATAAGGATAAAACTAATTAATTAATATTATATTTATAAAATAATTATAATTATGTAAAATTAAAATTTTATATAACTTATTTATTTACCATTCAGTGGAAAACAGAAACATCGCTTGTTTGTAAGTGTGAAATATCACCTCCATGATACGATGATTTTCATTTTCACAAATCCCCTTCATGATTAGATATAAAAATGTTTTTAATTTATAAAAATAATAATTTTTTCATGATTGGTATTTTGGATATTTTGAAACCATGATCCCTTAAACTTTATTCAACCAAACGATGTTGTTTTGAACTTATAAATAAAATGTCCTCAAAACATCCAACGTGAACTAAACCATTTTTTAAACTAAATAAAACATGGTAAAAAATTAAATAAAGGTTATAATGATAATGTAATTAACATTAAATGTTTCCTTAATAAATTATAAAAGTAATATAATTTTATTACACAATAGTGTTTACATACAAATGATACGATTTAGGACTCAAGGTAATGGATATTCTTTTAAAATAATTGTTTTAATGTTTTCCTTCAAACTCATTTTATCATATATAGAGATTATTTTAAATTTTTAAAGAATGTTCATAATTATTCTTAAAAGTTTTAAAAATTTAATTTTAAATTATTTTTTACTTTCTTTTCTAAATTTTTAAAATGGAATATTTTATCATTTTTCATATGGGTTATTTTTTACTTTCTACAAAAGTACAAAAATAATGTTTTTTAATTTATATGGATTGACCTCCATTTTCCATTGTTATATCCATTAATAATTTTCAAGATTAATTTAAAAATTTCCAGGGTTATTTTTCAATAAAATATTTCTCTCAATATTATGTGAATTTTTAGTTTAAGAAAGTTTTTACAAGGAAAAGAAAAAAAATTCTCATCATTATGAGATAACTGAAAGTGTTATTGCTTATATGATTGAATCCAATTAAAATGGATTTTATGAAGAAATTAAAATCCATATTTTTTTTGTTCTTGATATAGTCAATATAAATTTTATATAAATTTTAGGTGAGCGTGATATAGCTCTAATAATAAGTGATCCTGATATAGATTTCCAACGCATCTGGTAAAGTGACAGAGATTACATATGATAGTTTACTCCTAATAGATATGATAATTATCTGGTTTAGTGATTCAATTGTATGGGTTATTGTAAGGGTGAATATAAGTATAATTTCCCAATTTACCTAAATGATTTTAGAGGAAATTTTTTTATTTTAAAAGGTTAGAAAATGTGATTATATTTTAAAGGTGTGTTTATGATTATTAAAAAAGGTGAAAGGATTTTTTTTTCAAGGATAGGTATTTAGGAGTATCATGTTTACCAATAAAACCTTATTTTTATGATTTTTCCTTTATTATTTCATATGAAAATTTCTATGAAGGATATTGAGAAACTAAGTTGTTTTCATAGAAAAGTTAATAAATATCTGAGTTCAAATGTTTATTATAGAAAAGGAAAACTTTCTTATAGATTTTTTAGGTTTAAAAATAGACTAAAAGGTTTATTTTATTTTATACCAATTAATGATATTTTTTCTCATACTATAACACCCCGAACCCAGTTACCCAAAGTCGGTGCATTATTACATAACATTTTCATGATCACAAAAGATCAAGTCTCGAAAGACCGATTAGTTTAGTAGCCTTAGAAACACTAGATACATTCATAAGTCTTACATTACATCATAAAGTGAAAAACTACAACAACATAGTCTCCATAGTCCACACCCATATCCCCTCACACTATCCCTATAGGTCAGTTATAAAATACCTCTTCACGTCCTGGGAAAAATAAAAAATAGAAAGGGGTAAGCTCAGATGCTCAGTAAGGATAACAATATAGCAGAAACATTCATAAATAAGCATAAACATTTAAGGCAATGTATAACTAAAACAAAAGCCTTTTAAACTTGAACTTCAGCATAATATGGAAAAAATAAAATGAAATAATTCCATTTACTTATTCACATGGATATTCTACTAGTCGAATAAACACATCAATATAAATAACCACTTTCATAATGATGGAATACATAATGTCAGACTATCATAAACACATAGTCAAGGTCTTGTTCCAAAACTACAAATAGGATTTTGTCAAGGCATTGTTCCAAGACACTAGTTTGTCTCATGAAACCTACCAATGCATTGAGGAGCTATATAGGGATCCACCCATCACTTACTATGTCCAATGCATTCCTCATATGAATAGGTATAAACATAACATAAACATTCGTATTAAAACTAGCATAAGAAATGTCTATACTTTCTCTATAAACCATGAATGGTATAAAAATAACACATCCACAGTCAAAAATATCACAAAATATTCAATACAATATGGAATTTATGTATCATAATAAATTAACTTCAAATAATCTTAAAATCTATGAAAGGATGCTGACATAGATGAAATCAAAACTATTTAAGAGAAATATATCTTTTTTGAAATCATTTAAAAGTAAAATAATTTTAAAATAAAACATTTAATTTTAAAATATTCTTATAATCTTGTAAGGGAAGCTTAGATGATTTTATAACGGCGTAAAATAGCTGCACCCTCCGTATAAGTTAAAAAAAGACATTCTTACCTTAATTTTGTCGAAATAGTTAAAAAGCACCTTGTTTGGAAAACAACAGAAATATTCCATTCAAATCATTTTATAAAAATTCAAACAAGGGTATAAATTACTTTAACCCATACTCTAGTAAATAGTAAAAAAATTTGGAATACATTTTTAAGAAACATGGATGTGGATGATAAAGAGGTCCCAGAAGATACTTATGTAAAAACAACCTTGGATAATAAAGATATTGTGAAATTAACCCTTACCTTGTACTTTTCCTTGTTCGAGGTAGGTTAAACTCCTATATAATGATTAAATAATTGGTATTAAACTATAAAATAATCATATACATTAATATGATATCATATATTATCTTCTAATATTGCCTTTTAGTATTATCATCGTTTCAGTGTTAACTGATTCGTTCTCCTTTATATGCTTGGTTATGTAAGCCATGTTTGTTATGAATAGGGTATATTTTATTTATATACAGAATTATATTATTTAATTAAACATTATTTTTAACCATTAAATTAAAATTAGTCTTTAATGGATATGATGGAGAATGAATCTCATCGCGTTCATGGAGACGGTAATCCGTACGTACGCACGAAAGCTACTTCCATTTCATTTTTCATTTTAAAAGGAATCAAAACCAAATGATACATAGGTATATTTTTATTCCACTATAATATAATATCTTATATATTTTAATTTATTTCTTTAACACTATCCTTTATACGTTCCATGTATGGTATGAACGAGTCATATCACTTTGAGGGGGCGGTAGTCCGCACTTCCTCAAATGAAATTATTGTATATATATACAACATGAAATGAATAATGGTATTCTATAAAATGTAATTACAAAAGCTTATATATAAAATAAATATCATGAATATCATATTTAATTATAGTGTCATAATAATGGCCCACATGAGAGGTGGTAGGAGATAATTGAGCAATCATCGTTTCGTGAGACATTTGGTTTCCATCCATAAAAACATTATGTTCTTCACCCATTATATGGAGGTGTGTGTAAGTGTAGTTCTAATACTTCTCATAAAAACATCCTAGTATATTGAGGATACTGTTTTTGTTACAAAAGAAAAGAATAAAAAGAGTTTATGGGTTGGAGAATTAAAATAAAAGAAAAGAAGTTAAGAGAAATTGTTACCTTTAATTTGGGTAACTCCCTTTGGTTTGAATCAAAAGGACTCTTAAAGTGCTTTCTTCCTAATGTAAGGCTTCTAGGAGGAGGATTTGGATGTAGGGAGATAAATTGGGCAGATTTTGGACAATCCAAAAGGCTTGAGAGGTGTGAGTAATTGGTTAGAAGTGGTGTCCTTTTATAAGGGGGAGGAGGGGCTCTTTAGAAAAAACTTAAAGTATTATTTTATACTAAGTTCATATCTGGTTTATAATGGCTCCACATTAATTTATTTCGAGGATAAGGTAGGGATGGGTCTAAATACTTTCAAACAATAGGTTTTAGACAGGTTTGGGTTACTATATTAACTTTATCTTTTAGATTTAACTCTTAGTTAAATAGTTTGACATTTACCATGTCCCTTTGTATTTTTATATTATATGGTTAATAAACTTACTATATACTTCTAAGATAACCCCAAGTGGTTCATTAATGATACACCTATCATTATAAAAGTCCTTTGGCCGAACCTTAGATTTTTAGGAATAGAATATAAATTAATAATATAATATTTGTTTTAAAAACTCTTTTATGTCAATTTTGACACTATTTGGTATTTTGTTTTTTCTAAACCCAGAACAGCATTATTACTTCTAAAACAATTCATCTAACCAACCCTAACATGTCATATTAACCAAAAAAATTAGTTTAATTCATAAAAATTCTCAAATGACGTTTATTTGGATATTTATAATATCAATTATTTTAATATTTCATTAATTAGGTAATTACTGCATCACCATTGTGTCATAAATAAATTAAATTATTTAATGTCTAAAAATTATAAATAAAATACCATTATGTAGGAAATATTTTTATCTTTCTAATTAATATTTATAATAGAATATATCTTATGTATAACCCTATATTAAAAAAAATTGTTATTAAACTTTGATTTTAACTCTTTTAACTCTTCTTTGAATTAAAATAATAATAAATGTCCTAATCTAATCCAAGTGGACCAAAGAGGTTCATATTTTATTCCTAAGGTTTTTTTTGGTCTAATAATACATATAAAATATAATTAGGACATGTTTTAGGGTAATAATAATATCATTTTTACCCTTAATTACCCTATTTATTTTTAACCATGGTAAATAAAAGTAAAAAGTTAATATTCATCAAAAATTATTTTTATCTTATTGAACCAAATTTTACTCCTTGATATTAACCGTGTGTCTCAGATTTTTTAAATTCCACTCACATAAGCTGTAAAATTATGTTTTATGTGAATTTGCAAATTCTCCTAGAAGATGGGTAAAAGACGGTGAAAAGTTCAATATAATTTTTATATATCTAAAATTATTATAAATTGACTCCAATGAATTATATTGAAATTATATAGGTATTATGTATCTATTTTGACCTAAAATAAATTTAAATTAAAAAATCAGTTTTAAACTATAACTCAGTGTTTTTCACTATTCATCAAAAATTGAAAGTTTTCAGAAAAATACCAAAAATTCACCCTAAGCTAATTTCGATATTCCAAATCCAAAAATGAAGTCCATTTTGAAAGATAAAATTTATAAAATTACAAAAATTGGGTATTACTATTCATAACGGCTAGTTTGATTGGTTGTGGTGTGTTAGAACTCGAAGTTGCGTACAACACACACTATTGTATTATTCAAAGAGAACAGTACCAGGGATTATTGGTATGTTACACATAAAATGTTTTCAAATGTTTTTCATAGGTCATAAGGATGATTATAAATGTTAATAAAGTCTGTGTACTAGTTATAAGAGTTACTTTGAATGAAGTAAGTGTGTCTTTATAAATAACTTGTTTTTTGGGGAAAATTTACTCTATATGGAATGGCCCACATTCTTAGGTAATGTTATATCTAATTATCCAAAACTATAAATTGAAAAGATCTTAGAAATGTATTAATTGTTACCATTCTTGTAAATAATTTAATTTTGGGTTGATTCAAGTAAGGGTTGTTATATAGGTCATTGGGATCTATAAAAAAATATATTTCATGGGTCTATGTTCTGGTTAGTGAATATAAAATCTTTCTTCTATATACATAAGTTTATTTTAAAAAATATTTTTAAGCCCATTTTAAAAATAGAAAAAAAAATAGCCCCACCCATCCCATATATGTGAGCTTCCCATGGGTTAATGCCTATTTTAGCATTCTTTACTTTATAAATATTATTACAAATATTGAAAGGGGTTTATTAAAAAAATGGGTCACTAGAACCTCAACACCTTCAAATCCTTTCAACATGAAATTCACAACTCACATAAAGAGATAGGGGTATATAGATTGTATTTGATTCTAACTTTACTGCTAGCTCTTATAAGTACTCCAAAAATTTTAATTGATATAAAGTAAAGGAATAACTTGGATGAAAAGGATATTCTCCTACTGATATTAGATTTCCATTGTGTACTCTATAAAGGTAGTGTCATCCTTGATATCTTGATCACTCTAGTTGATAATTTGAAACATATCATTCACATACCAGTTGTGAAATATATAAAATTTTGTGAACTTTTTCTATCTATGATGGTTAGTCTAGGAGATAAGTATCCTCACCTACCCTAAAAAAATATGGAATCATCGAATGAACCTTGGGGATAATTGCTACATAAAACAAACCTCTTAAAACCATTTTGAAGAGATACCTTTTGGAAAACCTGGTATCACTCCTCAATTCCTAAGAAATTTTTTATTCCATATATATATGACTTATAATGTCTTTGGTCCATCCAAATATACTCATGGATCACCTAAACCTTCTCTATCATTAGTCTCACTAGCTCAGTCCCAATAGAAGATTATTTTCCAATATATATTCAATAAAACATTGACCTATAGTGTCTCATATATAGGGGCCTTAAATTGTGTCATGTTAATAATATAGTGGTATCTATTATTATATTAAAACTCTACTAATGGTAGGTGGTCATCCCAATTCCTTCTAAAATCAAGGAAACAAGCTCTCATCATATCCTAGAGAACCTAAATTGTTCTTTCAATTTGAATAACTATCTAGTGGTGAAATGTCACACTTAGTATCAAATAGATCCAAAAATCCTCTTGAAATATCCCCCATAACCATGATTTGAATCATGTTTCATGATTATAAACAATAAACAAGGGTACCCTGTGGAAATGAATGATCTTTTTTATGTATATATGTCTCAAAAATTCAAATTCTATACTCTTAAATAAGAAGAAAGTAATCCAACATGGTCAATCGTCCAATGATCACCCAGATAGTATTATGAACCTTTATTGATCATGGAAGACCAATAACTAAATCCATCACATTACTATCCCACTTACATTATAGAAATATTGTATAAATTAGTGAAAAAACAAAAATATGAAATGAAATTAGAACACAACAATTTCTGTAGTTCGGGAAGAAAACATGACTTCTACTAAGGGGAGTAATAATTTCATTATTCTAGGGGATGTATACAGATATTGTTTGGTAAAATAGATACACACACCCAATTTTATTATATAATTAAATTTTAATAATGGAAAAATAGTGTGTAATAAATTTCTAAGATGAAATTTTCTTCTGAGTGAGATAAATTTTCAACTCCTCCCCCTATGCATCAATGAACATATTCTTATCTGTGTGTCAAGGTGCATCCCACATAAAACATTGATTTATATGACCCCACATAAACCTATTTAAAACATTAAATTCTACCTCTATGTTCTAGGATAACCCTATGTGAAACTAGAATTTATTAATTTTCATTCCTCATCAACACCACATGAAAATTATAATAGCAACATTGTTTGTACGTCATGTTATTTCACAAAAAACAAATCAAAGGATGGAGGCCCCTAAAACATTGGTCTTCCTGGATGGGGAGTTTTAACCATTATAACTACCAATGATCTCATCGTTGAGGTTGAATTATAGATTTATGGATCAATGTATAGTCTATAATTCTCCATATTTGGATCCATATATCTCAACATGCACCTCAAAGGGTTGGATCAAACCTACGGGGACCTGGTGATTAGCCTTCACTTGCTGATAGGTAAGGCCCCATTAATTAAATTCAATAACACTATAATTCAAGCCCTGTCTATAAAAATAGATATAATAGATTCTGATATGTCTTCATCACACCAGGATATACCAAAAGTGGGGAGTCTTGAAACTCCCTCAACACCTCCTCACACACTGACATAGGAACCATTGTCTACACCAAAAGAGGTTGGTGTACACTGCACTTTTATTGAATCCATCTAGTGTATCTCTAATGAAAATATGATCTCATAGTATATCATAATAAAAATATCTAAGCTAGGATTCCTTCACCTATTGAAGAAGTTTTGGGCTAACACCATTGAATGGAGGTAATAAATGAATCCTTCCTAAACATAAACTAATTAAAATGTGGTTAACTACTCAATCACCTCCTCTATTGGCTGATCATGGAATTTCCTATTAAGAGAATCTAGCACTAAATTTCTCTTTCATAGGGTATAAATTATCTCAAATTCATAGTCCCACAAGAACTTCATCCTTCACCACTACCTTAAATTGAGTTCCCTTAGTGAGAAAATATACTTTTGGATCCTGTGAACTGTGAGGACTATAAAACACTCACCGATAAGATAGTTTCTTTATACCTTCAAGGAAATCACAATCACCAAAATATCTAAAACATGGTTCATATAATTTTTCTTATTTGGTATCATCTTCCTAGACCCATAAGAACTCATGAAATGTATAAAAATACAAACCCTATCAAACCCATACCAAGAGGCATTGTAATACACCACATAATCAACTTTGTCCTCAAGTGACCACAAAATAGGGGCACTGGTCAACCTATTCTTCATCTCTTTAAAATATTTCTAGTAATACTCTGAGTAGAATAAAAGTTACCTATTTCATATAAGAATGGTTATAGGGGATGAAATTTATAAAAATCCATCTATGAATATCCAATAATATCCCACCAACCTAAGGAAACTATGCACCTCAAACACTATCATGGGCAGACCCCATGCAAGCATAGCCTCTACCTTTATGGGATAGGAAATAACTCAAACCACTAAAATGGCATTCCCTACAAAATAAACTTCCTAAATCTAGAACATACATGATGATAGATTCGTATATAGATTATTCTCAAAGTAAGTATAGGATAATTCTCAAATGCTCGGTGTGATTCTCATATGACTGAGAATAAATGAGGATATCATCAATGTAAACCACCATGAACTATTCCATGTAAGTCCAAAATATCTTGTTTTTTAATCCCATGAACATTGTAGGGGAATCCATCTTGTTTAACAATATTATTAAGAACTCATAGTGACAATAGTGTTACCTAAACATTGTATTCAGGATATCCTCCTCACAAACCTAAATCTAATTGATAATAATACATCTTATCCATTATTTAAAACCACCTCTCTTCTTTCATCTTGTCAAATATATCATTAATTATTTCCAAATGTTTATTGTTCCTGAATATCTCCTAATTCAATTGGTGATAGTGAATACAGAGCCTTAAACTCTCATATTCATTCTTGGTGAGCAAAAAAGGGCTAACCAGGGGGACACACTAGGTTAGATAAGTATTTTTAATAAATGAAACAATATATAAACTTTTATCTTACTAAGATTATCTAGTGCCATATGATAAGTTTCTAAAGATATTAGTTCATTTTAGGGGTGCAATCTGAAACCAAAATCAAACTCTTGGTGAGAGGTAACCCTTATAAATTACTTGTAACGCCCTGACCCTAGTTACCCAGAGTCGGTGCATTATTACATAACATTGGCATGATCACAAGAAAGATCAAATCTCGAAAGACCGATTGGTTTAGTAGCCTTGGAAACACTAGATATATTCATAAGTCTTACATTACATCATAAAATGAAAAACTACTACAACAACATTTTGTCTCCATAATCCACACTCATATCCCCACATAATATCCCTACAGGTCATTCATAATTTACTTCTTCACTTCCTGGGAAAAATAAAACATAGAAAAGGGGTGAGCTCAAATGCCCAGTAAGGATAACAATATAGCGGAAACTTTCATAAATAAGAATAAACATTTAAGGAAATGTATAACTAAAACAAAAGCCTTTCAAACTTGAACTTTAAACATTGTATGGCATAAATAAAATGAAATAATTCCATTTACTCATTCACATGGATATTCTACTAATCGAATAATCACATGCAAAATCACTAACCACTTTCATAATGTTGGAATGCATAATGTCAGACTATCATAACCACATATCCAAGGCCTCGTGCCAAGACTACAAATAAGATTTTGCCAAGGCCTTGTGCCAAGACACTAGTTTGTCTCATGAGACCTACCGATGCATCGAGGAGCTATAACGGGCTCCACCCGTCACATATTAAGTCCAATGCATTCCCATATGAAAAGGTTTAAACATAACATAAACATTCGTATTAAAAATAGCATACGAAATGTCAATAATTTCACCATAAACTATGAATGGTATAAAAATAGCACATCCATAGTCAAACATATCTCAAAACCTTCAATACAATATAGAAGTTTTGTATCATAATAAATCAACTTCAAATAAGCGTAAAATCCATCAAAGGATGTTGACATAGATGAAATCAAAACACTTTTTGGAGAAATATCTCTTTCTATTTTTGAAATCATTTAAGATCCATATAAAATAAAACATTTTCTTGAAAATATTCTTATAATCTTGTAAGGAAAGCTTTGAAGATTTTATAACGGCAGAAAATAACCGCACTCGCCGTATAAGTTAAAAAAAACATTCTTACCTTAATTCTGTCGAAAAGGTTAAAAAGGACCTTGTTTTGAAAACGATGGAAAGATTCCTCTTATAAAAAGTCAAACAAGGGTATAAATGACTTTAACCCATATTCTTGTAAATAATAAAAATGTTTTGAAAAACATTTTGAAGAAACATGGATGTGGATGATAAAGAGATCCCAGTAGATTATTACGTATAAACAACCTCGAATAATGAAGAGATTGTGAAATAACCCTTACCAATTTGGTAACTTATGAAACATACAACCCATGAAAGAGGTATCATACAATGAATATGTAAGTACACATAAATTAGAGTGTATTACACAAAGAATATAATTATGGGCAGTACATACACCACACAAAAGGTAATGGTGGCAATATGGCATGAATCTCACGGGAATAAGGAGTGAGATGAAAACCCCTTACCTTGTACTTTTCCTTGGTTGGGGTAGGTTAACCTCCTGTATAATGGTGAAATAATTGTTATTAAATTATACAATAATCATATACATTAATATGATATCATATATGATCTTTTAATATTGATTTGATAATAATATCTTAGTATTATCGTTGTTTTGGGTGTTAACTTACTTGTTTTATTTTATATGTTTTGTTACGTAAGACATGTTTGTAAAGGATATGTTTTATATTATTCATATCTAGAATGATATCAAGTCCTTAAACATCATTTTTTAAATCATCAAATGATAATTATACTTGAATGGATACGATGGAGAATGAATCTCATCGCGTTCGTGGAGACGGTAGTCCGTACGTACGCACGAGCGACAATATCATTCTTTTGATATTAAAATAATATATAAATGGATGGTATATCATATATACAGAATCATTAACATGTTATATTTATTATTTACATGAGTTACACATCATTATTATACCCATCCAAATAATATTATATTGAATAACAATTACACCACGACGTGGAGACGGTAAGCCGTACGTACGCACGTATGGTGACATGTTATTCAAAGGGTGGATAGAATACTGAATATGGTTGTAACATATTTATAATAACATCACAGTATATATATGATACTGGATTTATTATTTTAGAATGGTAACAACAAAGGAAGAAGAAGTGGAAGAAGAAATGAACTTGGAAAAGGGTGGTGAAATCATTACCTCTTCTTCGGGTTCTTCCTTTTGATTTGATCAAAAGGGATCCTTAGGTTGGCTTTATGATAAAACTAAGTCCCCTAGGTTGTAGTGAGGGAAGTTGGTAGAGTATTTTGGCAGAGTTTGGCCGAACCAAATGGCTTTGAAGGTGTGAAGAAATGAGAAGGAGGAGTGCCCTTTTATAAGAGGGGTGAGGGGCACCTTTGGAAATGCTAGAGATATTAGTTTATAATAAATTCATATTCAGTTTCCAGTGGCTCAAAAGTTGACTATTCAAAGGTTAAGGTGGGTATAGGTAGAAAACCACTCAACCAATAGAATTTAGACAGGTTTGGGTACTTATATTAACCTTATCTTTAAGTATTAACTCTAAGTTAATTAGTTTCACTTTTACAATGTCTCTTTGTATTTTTATATAATATGGTTAATAAACTTACTACATACATCCAAGAGACCCCCAAGTGGTCCATTAATGATGAACCTATCAGGATATAAGTCTCTTGTCCAAACCTTAGATTTTTTGGAATTTAATATCAATTAATAATATAATATTTGTTTTAAGAACTCTTTTATGTCAATTTTGACACTATTCAATAGTTGATTTTTGTGAAACTAATAACAGATTGATTTCTTCGAAAAAAGTCAATTAAATCAATCCTAATATATCATATTATCCTAGAAAATTATTTTAATTCATTAAAAGTTTCATATTATATTTATTTGGGTATTTATAATATCAATTATTTTAATTTTTCACTATTATAGTAATTACTGCATCATCATTGTGTCATAAATAAAATAAATTATTTAATGTCTAAAAATTATAAATAAAATATAATTATGTAGGAAATCGTTTTATCTTTCTAATGAATATTTATAATCTAAAATCCAACATATATAACCCTATGTAACAATTGTTTTTCTAAAAGATATATGCTTGTGTCATTTTTGTATTCATTTTAACTTAATTAAAATAAAGTGTCATTATCACTTACAAGTGGATCCATGGGGTCCCAAAATCGACCCAAAGATGACCATGGTCGACCATGTATCAACCAATAGGGTTAAGACACGTTTTAGGGTAATTTAGTATTATTATAATATTATTTTTTAACCCTTATTTACAGGATTTACCCTTAACCAAGGTAAATAAAATATTTACCGCAGTAATTATTCAAAATGTCTAAAAATAAAAGTTACCTATTTACACAATTTGTACATCCTGATTCCAAATATGGAATCCATTTTTCTAAATTCAAAACACAGAAGTGGCAGAAATTAATTTAAAATTAATTCCCGCTGTCAAAACAAAAAGCGTGTTTTTAAGAGATAATAACTATCAAAAGATTGACACTTGTTTATGTTCGGTTTAATTGTAAAATTATGTCCAATGACCAACATTATATTAAATGGTAAAAATATATTCTAAATATACTTTAAAACTACTAAAATTTATAATTTATCACTATTAAATATTTTGATTAAAAAAGTTGTTTTTAATTAAAATTTAGTAATTTTCACTATTCATCAAAATATAAAAGTTATCCGAAAAGTACCAAAATTTCACCTTAGGCTAAATTAGATATTCCAAATCCAAAAATGAAGTCCATTTTGAAATATAAAATATATATAATTTTAAAAAGTAGGTATTACTATTCATAACGGCTAGTTTGATTGGTTGTTAGAACTCGGTGTTGTGTACAACACACGCTATCGCATTATTCAAAGAGAAGCGTACCGTAGAAGATTGGGGTGTTACATTCTCCCCTCCTTAAAATAATTTCATCCTCGAAATTTCTATAATACTACCGCATGAAAAGACTCGGGTGGTTCTTCATCATAAGTTCCTCGGGTTCCCATGTTTCCTCTTCCATCTTATGGTTTCTCCACAAAACTTTTACCAGACGTGTCGTCCGGTTTCTCAGTACTTGTTCTCTCGTATCAAGAATCCTGACGGGCTCTTCACAATAAGAAATATCGGGTTCAAGTTCTAATTCCTCATAGGTGAGTACATGCGTTGGATCAGGCATGTATTTCCTCAACAGAGATACGTGGAACACATCGTGAACTTTGGAGAGACTTGGCGGCATTACCAATCGGTAAGCTACAACCCCAATTCGTTCTAGAATTTCGAAAGGTCTGATGTACCTGGGACTCAATTTACCTTTCTTACCAAAACGTATGACTCCCTTCCACGGAGATACCTTCAGAAAACATGACCACCGACTTGAAATTCCAAATCCTTCCTTCGATTATCGGCATAGCTCTTCTGCCTACTTTGAGCTGCTTTGATGTGATTTTGGATTACTTTCACCTTTTCCACCGTTTCCTCCACCAGTTCTGGGCCTACAAGTTTTCTTTCACCAACGTCATCCCAACAGGTTGGTGTACGACATCTCTTTCCGTATAACGCTTCATATGGTGCCATCTGAATACTCGAATGGAAGCTAATGTTATAGGAAAATTCTACCAGTGGTAAATATTAATCCCACATACCCTGAAAGTCAAGTGAGCAAGATCTCAACATGTCTTCTAGGGTTTGAATAGTCCGTTCTGATTGTCCATCTGTCTGAGGGTGGTAAGCAGTGCTCAAATGAAGTTCAGTATCCAGGGATTTCTGAAGACTTTTCCAAAATCTTGAAGTAAAACGGGGATCACGATCAGAAACAATTGATAGGGGTACTCCATGAAGTCTCACAACTTCATTAATATATAGTCTTGCTAGACGTTCTAGGGGTAGATCTTCTCTTATAGCAAGAAAATGTGCTGACTTGGTAAGACGATCAACAATAACCCATATTGCATCATTCCTTCTAGGAGTCTTTGGTATCCCCATGACAAAGTCCATCGTAATATTGTCCCATTTCCACTCCGGTATGGGAAGAGGTTGCATGACTCCTCCAGGCTGTTGCCTTCCAGCTTTCACTTGTTGACAAACCATACATCTTGACACAAAATCAGAAATCTCCCTCTTCATGTTGTCCCACCAAAAATGTTCCTTCAAATCTCTATACATTTTGGTGCTCCCAGGGTGTATAGAGAAATTGGAACTATGAGCATCATCCAGCAATTCCCTTTTTAGATCAGGTAAATCGGGAACACAAAGTCTCTTCCCGAATTTCAAAATTCCATCTTCATACACAAAGTCTCTCAATCTCCCATCATTCACAGCTTTAATCTTCTTTTGGAATTCTTCATCATCGGTCTGAGAACTCTTAATCCTTTCTAGTAAAGATGGTTTGGAAACCATTTGAAAAAGCATTGATGTTTCACCTTCCCTGGTTATTCTCATGTCCATCTTCACTAGATCCATGAAAATTGGATCTCTTTCAATTCTCATATTGTTCAAAACTCCATGGTCTTTTCTACTCAAAGCATATGCCACCTTGTTTGCCTTCCCCGGGTGGTAGTGTATCGTACAATCATAATCCTTGAGTAATTCAAGCCATCTCCTTTGCCTCATGTTGAGTTCTTTTTGTGAGAAAATATACTTCAAACTCTTGTGATCAGTATAAATCTCACATTTTTCACCATAGAGGTAGTGCCTCCATATCTTCAAAGCAAAGATCACAGCTGCTAACTCGAGATCATGAGTAGGATAGTTTTGTTCATGAATTTTCAACTGTCATGATGCATAGGCAATAACTCTATCATTCTGCATAAGGACATAACCAAGTCCTTTCTTCTATGCATCACTATAAATAACAAACCCATCATTCCCCGATGGTAGAGTCAATATAGGAGCATTGACTAATCTTTTCTTCAGTTCTTCAAAACATTATTCACACTCTTTTGTCCAAATGAATTTAACCCCTTTACGTGTGAGCTTCGTTAATGGGTTAGCCAATCGGGAAAAATTCTGGACGAAACGTCGATAATAACCTGCCAAACCAATAAAACTACGTACCTCAGTTATACTCGTAGGTGCTGGCCATTCTTGGATTGCCTTGGTCTTAGAAGGATCAACATAGATTCCATCTTTAGAGACAATATGGCCAAGAAAAGAAATCTCCTGAAGCCAGAATTCACACTTGCTAAACTTCCCATATAATTCATGCCTCCTCAGAGTCTTCAAGATAATACGCAAGTGATTTTCATGATCTTCATAGTTTTTGGAGTATACCAAGATATCATCAATAAATACCACCACAAATTCATCTAGATACTCCTTGAAAACTCTATTCATCAGATCCATGAATACAGTGGGTGCATTAGTTAATCCAAAAGGCATTACAGTAAACTCGTAATGCCCGTACCTAGTTCGAAATGCTATCTTCGGAATGTCTTCCTTCTTCACACACAACTGATGGTATCCAGATCGAAGGTCAATCTTTGAAAAGTATTGAGCTCCATGTAGTTGGTCAAATAAATCATCAATATGAGGTATGGGATACTTGTTCTTTATCGTTATAGCATTGATCTCCCTGTAGTCGATACATAACCTCATAGATCCATCTTTCTTTTTAACAAAAAGAACAGGGGCTCCCCATGGAGAAACACTAGGGCGAATAAATCCTTTATTAATCAATTCCTCAAGTTGTTTCTTTAGTTCGACTAACTCTACAGTAGCCATTCTGTAAGGGGTCTTCGATGTAGGCCATGATCCAGGAATTAAATCAATGGAAAACTCAACTTCTCGTTCTGGAGGATGTCCAGGTAAATCTTTCAGAAATACATCTACAAATTCTTTCACAACAGGTACATCCTCTATTTGAACATTCCTTTCCTCACCCACAGTTATTTCATTCTCTTCCTCCCCAATAATTGAATTTAGTTGAGCTATTGAGGGTGGATCTAAATAAGAATTAGGTGGTGACGATTCTGCTCTAAAGATAAGGTGTTCCTTATCATTATCATCAAGAATCGTAACCTCTTTCTTCTTACAATAAATCTTCGCATCATAGTCCGAAAGCCAGTCCATACCGAGGATTATGTCAAACTCAATCATAGGTATGACGATGAGATCAGCAGATAACGAACATTTATGTGCTCTAATGGGGACTGATTCACAAAACTTTGTTGCAATGATACTTCCCTTAGGAGTTTTAACTGACAACTCCCTTGTTAAATCAAATTGGAAATATCTAATTTTCTTAGCAAACTGGGAAGATATGAAACAATGTGACGATCCAGAGTCAAATAATGCATTTGCTAAACTTGAGGAAACCATTAAATTACCTGCCACCACGTCTTTCGGAGCTTCTACCTCAGCAGTAGTGATAGCATAATCCTGGCCTTGATCCCTTGGCCTTTTCTGAGGTAAGTTCTCCTGACGCTTAGGACATGAATTTGCATAATGCCCCATCTCCCTGCAATTGTAGCACTGAACGTTGGTAGCTTCCTTCTTCCCCTTGCAATCACGAGCTTGGTGGCCTTTTTCACCACATTTGTAACAGACTCTCATTCCCTTCAAGCAAGTACCAGGGTGTTTCTTCCCGCATTTACCACAGGATGGATATTCAACCTTTCCCTTCTTCCCCTTATTTCCATTCCCAGATTGATCAGCAGGTCTCTTCTTCTCTTTCTTTGCTTTAAAGTCATAAGACTTATAGAATTCCTTTTCGGTCTTGATAGCACATGAGACAATGTCTTCGTACGACGAAAAGGATTGTGAGACTAATGCTCGACGGAGAAATGGTTTTAACCCATCAAAGAAATGATCAATATTACTTATTGGGTTGGGAATATAATCTCCAGCAAACCTCGCTAACCTTGTAAAGTTAGCCTCATACTTTGTGACATTCTCATCCTCCTTTTGTCTCAGACTCAGAAATTGCCTTTCCATATCTGCTCGATGGTCGCGAGGAAAGTATTTTTCTAAAAACAGATCTTTGAACTCCCTCCATTCCATATTTGATACTTCATCATCTTCCTTCATGTTTTGAATTAATGACCACCATTGATCAGCATCTCCAGTGAGGCGGTAAACTGCCATGATAACTTTTTCCCTTTCATTACTCCCCAAAGCCTGAAATATTTTCTCTAGGGAAAATATCCATTGCTCAGCTGCTAAGGGATTTGTACTCCCATTGAAAGTTGGTGGTTTTTGCCTCATGAATCGATCTAACATTGATCCTCCACGCTGCGGATCAGGGTGCTCCATACGGGTAAGTTTATTATTCATAACCTGAGTAAGTTGTCCCAGTATGGTGATTAGCTGATCGGCACCAGTTGCATCACCAGCCCCACTATAATTATCTTGAGCAGGAGGGAAATCCCTACATGGAGTGCGTGCATTGATATGGTTTCCATTTCTTCCACTAGGCGCCATTTCTAAACAATGGCATAAACTAGATCAGTTTATGAATCAAAATACATAATCCCATACTTATAAAACACTTAACATAAATTGAACTATTTATGGATATAATCCATAATCATAAAAAAAATTTCTTTGAGGAAGTATATACTCATAAACCCTTCATAATGATTTGTAAAGAAAATGAGAGTTATCCTAAGCATATCCCCCGGGAGTGTCGTAACCAAGAGTGCAGCAAGGCCCGTTGTCGTGCACCAGTTCCCGTTCGAGTCTAGCTCAAAGCGGCGTTTTCGGGTTTTACCCCTAGGTACATCTGTGCCAGAGCCGCCTCTACCTGCTCGTATCCAGACAGGGATGTATTGCTCGGAAAACTCACAAAATCTCTACAATACCAAAATTCTAGGAAGTTCTTCTATACTAATCCTCAAAGTTCATCTTAGGTCTACGTGCTCTAATCAGAGTTTATCTAAATCTAGCTTCCAAGGTTTGTACTAAACTTCCTCTGATACCAACTGTAACGCCCCGACCCTAGTTACCCAGAGTCGGTGCATTATTACATAACATTGGCATGATCACAAGAAAGATCAAATCTCGAAAGACCGATTGGTTTAGTAGCCTTGGAAACACTAGATATATTCATAAGTCTTACATTACATCATAAAATGAAAAACTACTACAACAACATATTGTCTCCATAATCCACACTCATATCCCCACATAATATCCCTGCAGGTCATTCATAATTTACTTCTTCACTTCCTGGGAAAAATAAAACATAGAAAAGGGGTGAGCTCAAATGCCCAGTAAGGATAACAATATAGCGGAAACTTTCATAAATAAGAATAAACATTTAAGGAAATGTATAACTAAAACAATAGCCTTTCAAACTTGAACTTTCAACATTGTATGGCATAAATAAAATGAAATAATTCCATTTACTCATTCACATGGATATTCTACTAATCGAATAATCACATGCAAAATCACTAACCACTTTCATAATGTTGGAATGCATAATGTCAGACTATCATAACCACATAGCCAAGGCCTTGTGCCAAGACTACAAATAAGATTTTTCCAAGGCCTTGTTCCAAGACACTAGTTTGTCTCATGAGACCTACAGATGCATCGAGGAGCTATAGCGGGCTCCACCCGTCACATATTAAGTCCAATGCATTCCCATATGAAAAGGTTTAAACATAACATAAACATTCGTATTAAAAATAGCATACGAAATGTCAATAATTTCACCATAAACTATGAATGGTATAAAAATTGCACATCCATAGTCAAACATATCTCAAAACCTTCAATACAATATAGAAGTTTTGTATCATAATAAATCAACTTCAAATAAGCGTAAAATCCATCAAAGGATGTTGACATAGATGAAATCAAAACACTTTTTGGAGAAATATCTCTTTTTATTTTTGAAATCATTTAAGAGCCATATAAAATATGACATTTTCTTGAAAATATTCTTATAAGCTTGTAAGTAAAGCTTTGAAGATTTTATAACGGCAGAAAATAACCGCACTCGCTGTATAAGTTAAAAAAACATTCTTACCTTAATTCTGTCGAAAAGGTTAAAAAGGACCTTGTTTTGAAAACGACGGAAAGATTCCTCTTATAAAAAGTCAAACAAGGGTATAAATGACTTTAACCCATATTCTTGTAAATAATAAAAATGTTTTGAAAAACATTTTGAAGAAACATGGATGTGGATGATAAAGAGATCCCAGTAAATTATTACGTATAAACAACCTCGGATAATGAAGAGATTGTGAAATAACCCTTACCAATTTGGTAACTTATGAAACATACAACCCATGAAAGAGGTATCATACAATGAATATGTAAGTACACATAAATTAGAGTGTATTACACAAAGAATATAATTATGGGCAGTACATACACCACACAAAAGGTAATGGCGGCAATATGGCATGAATCTCACGGGAATAAGGAGTGAGATGAAAACCCCTTACCTTGTACTTTTCCTTGGTTGGGGTAGGTTAACCTCCTGTATAATGGTGAAATAATTGTTATTAAATTATACAATAATCATATACATTAATATGATATCATATATGATCTTTTAATATTGATTTGATAATAATATCTTAGTATTATCGTTGTTTCGGGTGTTAACTTACTTGTTTGCTTTTATATGTTTTGTTACGTAAGACATGTTTGTAAAGGATAGGTTTTATATTATTCATATCCAGAATGATATAAAGTCCTTAAACATTATTTTTTAAATCATCAAATGATAATTATACTTGAATGGATACGATGGAGAATGAATCTCATCGCGTTCGTGGAGACGGTAGTCCGTACGTACGCACGAGCAACAATATCATTCTTTTGATATTAAAATAATATATAAATGGATGGTATATCATATATAAAGAATCATTAACATGCTATATTTATTATTTACATGATTTACACATCATTATTATACCCATCCAAATAATATTATATTGAATAACAATTACACCACGACGTGGAGACGGTAAGCCGTACGTACGCACGTATGGTGACATGTTATTCAAAGGGTGGATAGAATACTGAATATGGTTGTACCATATTTATAATAACATCACAGTATATATATGATACTGGATTTATTATTTTATAATGGTAACAACAAATGAAGAAGAAGTGGAAGAAGAAATGAACTTGGAAAAGGGTGGTGAAATCATTACCTCTTCTTCGGGTTCTTCCTTTTGATTTGATCAAAAGGGCTCCTTAGGTTGGCTTTATGATCAAACTAAGGCCCCTAGGTTGTATTGAGGGAAGTTGGGAGAGTATTTGGGCAGAGTTTGGCCGAACCAAAAGGCTTTGAAGGTGTGAATAAATGAGAAGGAGGAGTGCCCTTTTATAAGAGGGGTGAGGGGAACCTTTGGAAAAGCTAGAGATATTAGTTTATAATAAATTCATATTCGGTTTCCAGTGGCTCCAAAGTTGACTATTAAAAGGTTAAGGTGGGGATGGGTCGAAAACCACTCAACCAATAGAATTTATACAGGTTTGGGCACTTATATTAACCTTATCTTTAAGTATTAACTCTAAGTTAATTAGTTTCACTTTTACAATGTCTCTTTGTATTTTTATATAATATGGTTAATAAACTTACTACATACATCCAAGCGACCCCCAAGTGATCCATTAATGATGAACCTATCAGGATATAAGTCTCTTGGCCGAACCTTAGATTTTTTGGAATTTAATATCAATTAATAATATAATATTTGTTTTAAGAACTCTTTTATGTCAATTTTGACACTATTCAATAGTTGATTTTTGTGAAACTAATAACAGGTTGATTTCTTCTAAAAAAGTCCATTAAATCAATCCTAATATATCATATTATCCTAGAAAATTAGTTTAATTCATTAAAAGTTTCATATTATATTTATTTGGGTATTTATAATATCAATTATTTTAATTTTTCACTATTATAGTAATTACTGCATCATCATTGTGTCATAAATAAAATAAATTATTTAATGTCTAAAAATTATAAATAAACTATCATTATGTAGGAAATCTTTTTATCTTTATAATTAATATTTATAATCTAAAATCCAACATATATAACCCTATGTAACAATTGTTTTTCTAAAAGATATATGCTTGTGTCATTTTTGTATTCATTTTAACTTAATTAAAATAAAGTGTCATTATCACTTACAAGTGGATCCATGGGGTCCCAAAATCGACCCAAAGATGTCCATGGTCGACCATGTATCAACCAATAGGGTTAAGACACGTTTTAGGGTAATTTAGTATTATTATAATATTATTTTTTAACCCTTATTTACCAGATTTACCCTTAACCATGGTAAATAAAATATTTACCGCAGTAATTATTCAAAATGTCTAAAAATAAAAGTTACCTATTTACACAATTTGGACATCCTGATTCCAAATATGGAATCCATTTTTCTAAATTCAAAACACATAAGTGGCAGAAATTAATTTAAAATTAATTCCCGCTGTCAAAACAAAAAGCGTGTTTTTAAGAGATAATAACTATCAAAAGATTGACACCTGTTTATGTTCGGTTTAATTGTAAAATTATGTCCAATGACCAACATTATATTAAATGGTAAAAATATATTCTAAATTTACTTTAAAACTACTAAAATTCATAATTTATCACTATTAATTATTTTGATTAAAAAAGTTGTTTTTAATTAAAATTTAGTAATTTTCACTATTCATCAAAATATGAAAGTTATCCGAAAAGTACCAAAATTTCACCTTAGGCTAAATTAGATATTCTGAATCCAAAAATGAAGTCCATTTTGAAATATAAAATATATATAATTTTAAAAAGTAGGTATTACTATTCATAACGGCTAGTTTGATTGGTTGTTAGAACTCGGTGTTGCGTATAACACACGCTATCGCATTATTCAAAGAGAAGCGTACCATAGAAGCTTGGGGTGTTACATTACTTTAGGAAAATTTCCATAAAATTTTCTATAAATACTGTTATATTCCCCTCCAAGGTATGGGATTATCACAAATCCAGTCTCACTAACTAGTTGTTAATAAAATATAGTATTTTAAGGGTCATTTTTACTCATCCCATTTGAGGATCCCATTCACCAGTGAAGGAGATGATGGTTTCATACATAGTGGAAGTTCCTAATTGGGTTGTTTCAAACTTGTATTTTATCATATACAATGAGTAATACAAATTTTATATGATAAAAATGGCGTGAACTGTGAATTACATCAATGAAACATTGAAAATAAACACCTAAACCAATAGAGAGGGTCTTTTTTCTTGTTAAATTTAAAATTAATTTAATGAATAATTACTTTGGTCCTAAGATTATTTCTTCAAATATTTTATTGATCTCTAAAACCTCCATTTTTTATGCTTTAATTGCATCGAAGGGATCCATGGTAGAATTCCTATAATGGTGATCTATACATTCTCATGTGATATCAAATCGTTACCAATGGTACTTCAGGTGCAAGCATAAGGGTACTAATCATCTTGTGTTTATCCCTTTGATCACCACAAAATACTTTGAGGTTTAAGGATTAATTATTATTCTCTCATTATTTAGAGGATGAGGAAGATGGAATCTCTTGGTTCTTCCGAGAGTTATAGAGTATTTTCACTCAAGAGTTTAGAGAATATATAGAGAAGATAAGTTGTGTGCAACAATGTCAAACCCTAGTAAATGATATAACCCAGTATTTATATAGCTAGGTTAGAGAATAGATAATTGCACATAGTCCCTTCATTTCACTCCTAATCACTAAAGAAACGATTTCTAAATAAAAATATTATTATTATTATTATTATTATTTACTTGACATGCGCTAAACTCATGGATAAAATAAATATCATTTTTTTAAATAGATAAATTATTATTTATTTAATTGATATTTAATATACCATTCCCACCAGACCTAACAACTCATTCACGCTTACTCATTCAAATTTACCAAACTTTGAATAATAAATGTTATTCATTCAATAAATAAATAAATATTTATAACAATATTAGTTTTGAAAATAATTATTTATTTTTATTATTCAACTCACAGAAAAATATACTGACTAGATATATTTTATCCATAAATCCAAAGTTAATATTATTCCATGGACTATAGAATAATATTTACTTCAATAATTAAATTTAGATAGAATATAGTTGAAATTAATAGAAACACTATGTGTGTGACCCTCTAGGCTTCCTCCTTACTATAATTAGGCAGTTTTTCCTGTAGTATAATATCATCATCTAAAAACATGTAAAGACACCCAAGAAGAAGAATTTAATGTAGCAAAATTTAAAAACAAATATGAACACACACTATATAATATAATTTCTTTGTCTCAAAATATTCTCAAGTAGATTTCATACTCGTTTCATCCATTTATATGCTTGATAAATCATTCTTTGAATTCATGAAATGATACTATCCAGACACAATGGCCATGGAATTTAGTTTTATAGTTTCATTTCAATCAAAGGGAGTATATATCAACTTCCATAAAAATATAATGGAAAATAATTTGTCAAATTATTCATTATTAACCTAACACTCATGACATACCCAACCTATCCTACTTTACTAAAAAAATATTAGGTCATGGTTTTCATAAATAAATCAATGTACATGGATCCTAATATGTATTAATAATAATAATAAAGTCTAAGGATTAGTACCCATGTTTGCAGATATGAATATTAAATGAAATGTAAACATGTGAAATTCCTGCTTACGGGTATGTCCTCATAATATCCCCTCTTAGAGATTACCAAATAAAATAATTATGAGATAAAGCCCCGTCTATTTATGTTTACTAACACTTGATAGTATGTATAATTTGTGTCCCATAATATGATTTGATATTTCTATCGGACTAAGTTTAAGAATATCAAAATAGAATTTCATAGTTCTCATCATTGTTGGAAACTACTTATAACCTTTTCAATGTGAAGGATACTCTAGAAAATTATCATATTAAATTTAAATAGAATAAAATTGAACATATGATGATGAATTTTATTAATATTAAAATCCATGAATATTTAGATAATATAAAATATAAAGTAGTTGGTTCTAGTACAAAAACTCCAATAGAATCCAGCTTATACTATATCCAACTGTTGAAGACTTTTAGTCTACTATTTATCACATGATGTTCATTATTTTTTGAGATAGGTATTTAGTCAATGGTTCAACCACATTGTCTTTTGTGGAAACTCTACTTACTATGAGGTCACCTCTCAATTAAAAAACTCTCAAGATATGTTATTTCTAGAGTATGTTCTTTATTCGCTTATGCGACCTTGGATCCTTTAGAAGATCCACCACTAAAGTGTTATCAAAATAGAGTGTGATAGGTTCATTATTACAAGGTACCACTTCAATATATTGGATAAAGATTCATATCTAAATCACTTCTTCAGAAGCATCATAATATACGATATACTCAAACTCCACAGTAGATTTGGTGACCATAGATTACTTTGAGCTCTACCAACTCACAACACCTCCATTGAGAGTAAACATGTTTCCTATTTTAAATTTTGGATCATCTTAATGTATTTACAAAATATAATATGTTTATCCCTATATGACTTTTTTCTTATCACCTCCATAAACCGGGAACATATACTTAGCGTGCCTTAAATACATAAAGATATTATTTACTTCCATCCAATTATGGTCACCTGGGTCAGCTTAATATCCACCTACCCATGCTTAAATAATAGGTTAAATTTATCCTATTACATATCATGGAATACATGACTAACCCAATCAATGATGGGAATGTAATTCTTTCCATCAACTATCTCTCATCATGTCTCTATGGAAAAAAATTCCTTAGAAGGATGAATTCCATTTGACATGGGAAACAATCCCCTCTTGGATTGTACCATACTGAATCTCTTCAGTAACTTATCAATGTATTCACCTAAACTTAGTCTAATAAGTGTCTTGGATCTATAATTATGGATCTTGATCCCAAGAATGTATGCTACTTCACCTATTTCTTTCATATAGAAGGATGAGTTTAATCAAGTCTTAATGGTCTGTAAGACTGGTATCTCTTTTCTGATCATCAATATATCATTAATATATATTATCAATAAAATGACTACATACCTACTAAATTGATTATAGGTATAAGTTTCACATTTATTATTTATGGAACCAAATTCAATTATGGATTCATAAAAGAAAATTTTATATCACCTAGATCCTTGCTCCAATCCATAAATGGATCTCTAAAACTTTCATAACTTGTTGGAATTGTTTAGTGTCAAAAAATCTTCTATTTGGGTCATATAGACATCTTCCTAAATGTTTAAGTTTTGGAATGTTGTTTTTACATCCATATTCCAAATCTCATAGTCATGGAAAGTTGTTGTAATGACCCACTCAATCTCATTGTCTTGAGATCACAACGGGTCATTACTTAGCCTTAAGAGACATCCCCAAGGCGCCAAAGGCTGGAAATAAATGCTGAAGGGTTTAAAATACAATTGGGGTAAGATTTACCCTTTTTAAATAAACTAACAAACCATAACCAAACCATTTACTAAACGATGCATGAACAAAAGAAAGACCACTAAGAAAAATCATGTATCTTTAAACCATATCAAAGTGTACCACAGCAGAAGACCAAACCAGTATCAAAGTAAAAAGAGAAAAAAAAACAAAAGAATCTCAAAAGACCACAAGAATCCATTCTCCGCAAGCTCCAAGTTCCACAATCACCGAACATACCAAGTATCACGTGGTAGTGCTAAAAACGTGTGAAACGTTACCTTTTCTCCTGTCCTGAAAGATTGCATCAGCAAAAGTACCAAAGTGCCAAAGTAGGGGTGAGTATAAAACTTAATAGGTTTTTCCTAATGACTTCCCTACTCACTCCACTAGGACAAAAAAGTTATCCACGTTGTATAGAACAGTTTACATAAGTCAATTTACCAAAACAGTTTATAACCAAATATAAACAAGTTTTAAAATCATTTGCAACCAACTTAAAAAAAAACAAAAGAAACCAATTTCCAAAAAGTTGTTTTTCCATAAAAATGTCTAATTCAAAGCTTTAAAACCAATTCCTCTTATCATTTGGCATAGCCATTCTATAGTTCACAACACACCCACACATGCATGCTATGTTTGGCAGTTCCATACTCATGGGCAGTCTCTCATACAATTACCTTGTGACCTAATGAAACATGCCCCCAATCTAGGGTCGCATCCCTTGTATCCCAATGGTAATTTTTCCTTATTAAGGGGATGTTAAGAAATAACTCACACCAACACCATTTATGCCAAATATTTCCATTACCAAAATAACCCACTTCAATAAAATTGAACTTTTATTGAAAACCAAAGCACAACCAATTTCAAGAAACATTTAATTTCAATAAAACCTTTCATTTTATTGAAAACATAAAATCCCATTTATGTTCCAATAATCAAGAAAAATACCTTATTTTAAAATCCATATTTTACAAACAATAACCAAAGCACTCATTCAACATCCCCAATTTTACAGATTCCACAACCATCGCTCAATAAGGTTTCCAACAAGTGTTCAATAACCAAATATCAATCAATTCAACACAACACATTCAATTTTAAATCATTAAAATCATTTAGTGGAGTTGAGAAAGAATCCTCCTACCTTGAAGGTTTTGATGAGAAGCCCAATGAACGAAAAATGCAAGACACAACTGGGTCTATTCTCCAAGAACCCACCTTAGATCTCTTCTCCTTACAAGATCAAGACCAAATATCATCATATTTGGAATCCACACACCTATTTCTACCCATAATGGTCGTAGATCTAAAAACCAAGAGAATATGAGAAGTATATCTAAGTAGATCTAAGAAACTGATCAAGAACTATGAAGAACAATCACATACCACAAGAATTCTGCTTCGATTCACCAAGGAAAGCCTTTGGATCGCCTCAGAATCAATGGGAGAACCTTATTTGGAGTTAGGAGAAGAAAAATCCAGATTTTTGGATGCTTAGGAGGAAAAACAAGCCACTTAGAGGCAAAAACGGGTGAGATACACTTTTTTAGGATCACACTCAAATCATGCACACAGTTAGTTCACATGGTTAGACAAACTGTGCGCTAACCATGCGTTAGTTACTACCTAGGAAGACCCTCGCACAACTTCCCCACATGTTCTTCCTAACTATGTTCCAACCGTGTCAGAGACATTTCCTCAATAGGAACAATTACACATGGTTTGGTTGCACGGTTAGACAAACCGTGTGCCACCCATGTGACTTACATTTCACCTCAAAACTACTTCCAAAGCTCTCCCAACTCTCCCATTCATCACCCTTAAACTTTATAACTATGAAAATAATCAAGTAAGGGTTACATACCAAAAATTGAAGGTACTAAAGTTGTTATGGAAAGTATAATTCTACTGTATTTCAGTATAGAAAATGGTGAAAAGGTTTCATATTAGTCTATAGATTGACATTTTTTAAAACCTTCTATAATCAGTCATGACTTATAGGTACTAAATTGTACATCCATGTCTGGTTTATTCTTTAATTACCATTTCAAACCAATAGAATTTATATCTACTAGAGGATCTACTAAAATCAATACATAGTTTTGGTATATGGAATATATCTTAGAATTCATGGCTTCTTACCACTAGAAACTTATGTAAAACTCACTACCAATTTGAAGGTTATAGATTCATTATTATAAATTAGTAATGACTCACTATCCTAGATTACTAGAAAATCATATGTTTTAGGTTCTATAACCTATCTTATACTCTTATATATTACTTTTACCTCTAGAAAATTCTTTTCTAGTGGTCTTTATGAAATATCTTAATGTTCCAACTCATGTGTATCTTGATCAATGACTTCATCAAGTTCTGTCTGACTCCTGTAATGAGTTAAACTTTTATCAAAAGAATTTAACTTCTTATAATTATATTTTATAGTATAAAATTAATACATATCATATATATCCCAATAAAAACGTTATTCTCATAAATTAAGAATCAAATAAGTGATATTTAAATAAATTAAGGAACCAATACTGATGGAATAGTAACTTGACCCTTAGAATAGTAACTTGACGATTAAGGATAGTAATTATTCAAATATAATAGTACCCTTGCCTATGAAAGTATAAATAAAATTTACACATCTTGTAAATGAAAATATGATATAATTATATCATAGTATAAGTAAATAAAAGTTTTAAAAATGATTAATTAATTATTAGTATTTTGGTAAAATGTAAATGTTTATTTACAATTTTATAATTAATACAATGATTTAAAAGAAAATTTATTTTCATAATATAGATTTACAAATTAATATTTTTTTTCCTTATGATTATAATATAATTTTATGAGACCTTAATTAATTTTTCAAAGTGTCGTAAAATCAATTAGAATTTTAAAACCGATATTTTTAAAATAAATGATGATTTTAATTAAAAAATAAATTTCTCATGTTCATAAAATTATTTTCATAAAATTGAGTTCATTTTTGAATTCTAACATTGAAAAATTTTTAGGGTTAATTTTTGTAATTTTTCTAAACAAGTTGAATTTTTTGGTGAATAGTGAAATACGATAATTTACAATATTATCCAAATACATGAGTTTTTTATTCATTTTTGATGTATAGATGATGTATGAAACATAATATAAAACTCTCAATTATTTAATATATTTAGTTATAATGTTTAAAAAATTGATATTCTTGAGACAAAATAATAAAATAATGAATATAATATTAAAAAATAGCCCCCTCTTCCCCCTATAAATACCACCCCTCGCCACCTCTTCTCATCACACCTTATAAGCCATGAATATTGTCCAAATTCTTCCAAATACCCTCCCCCATTTTTTAGATCATTTTTTCTCAATAAAATACCCAACCCAATTTCCCTCAGGAGATTCTCAAGGAGAATAATTCAAGAGGTAAAATCCTCTTTCATTTTATTTTTAATTTCTTTTAATTTTTTTTTCTTATTCTTTACTCACCTCTCATTATCCAGGTGGAATGATAACTCTATTACATTATAAATACTATAATTATATTATATTAATGGAATAATCTATCTTCAAACAACTTCTCCTCTACCTATTATACTAGAAATGAAAACATCGACTGTGAGGTTTTGATTTATCACCTTCGAGGACGAAAAGTTTTCATTTTCCTTTACCACAATAAATAATTATCATAAAAACATTATAATGGTTGGAAAATATTTTAAAATTTATGTTATAACCTTTTTTATATTCTGAAACTAACATATATACATAAAATTAAATAATAAAGAAAAACTTGTTTGTGATGATCGAAAACTATAAATTTAATCTAAATGATTATCATTAACATTTTATATAATGAATCAACCTCATATATGGAACAAAAATAATATATAAGACCATATAAAATTATTTAAGTTCACTAATAACATATAATTTCAATTCTGGATAATTATTCTCATCTTACATTAACTTCTATGCTTGTATAAATGCAAACTGATCATAAAAACCAAGAAAACAAACACTCCCAAATGATGAAATTGAACTCTAAACTCATCAAAATGGAAAAAAACAAAATTAATAAAATTATAATTAATAAAATACATGTATTATATTTTCTTAATTTATTAATTAATTAATCTAATTTTATTATGCAGGATATTAATGTGAAGAAGGCATTCAGACATAAGGTAAGGGGATTCTTGAACCCAGTTTCCTTTATTTGAGTTATTCCTATTTCTTGCCAAATTTTAGTGTGGATATTATTTTAATATACCTAAAATATAATTTTATATTTTTACCTTTTCTTTTCTGGGATATACATTTTTTCAACTTGATTTTATGAAAACCACAAATATTTTCCAAAAGAACACTTCTTTCTAAAAATTTACCTTTTACTTCTCTTGAGATTGTTTCTTCTTTACTCAAGATTCATGATTATTATATAACGTATATTATTCATTTTTCTTTTGGGAACTCCAAATTTTATTCATGAATTTATGCTTTATTAAATTCTCTTGAAACCCATTTTCTTTTCCATGGGTAATTTTATGACTAATATTATTATATTTTCTATGTGGAAGGTGTTATGTCGGAATATAAAAATATACACAAGAGGGGGGGAATTGTGTCTTTTCAAAATATTTCACAATTATACATTTTGATGTCAACTATATATTATGCAGATAATAAGTGTTTATCTTCTATATGAGATTATGAGCAGTGTATAAAATAGAAATACAGAACACAACTATTTATAGTGGTAAAGGTCATAAATATACCCTAGTCCACTCCACCATTTACCCTCTATGTGAATTTGGTGAATTTCACTAGTAAGGTCCTCATATCATAAGACTTATCCACAACTGAGTGCTGTCAGTTTACACCTTTACAAATAAGAATTAAATACAAGTCCTTCTGGTTCTTTAATAAAAAACTGAATAACCACATCTTAGATAGAGAAGCTAATACTCCACTATAACTGAGTACGAGTAGATAAAACTCTAAATAAAAAAGATATTTATTAAGAAGGTTTTGATTGAATTTCATAGTTGTAATAGAAACTAATAGTTGATGGATCTTCTTCTTTAGAAAATATTTTCTACAAGAAAGAGTAGTTCTGAAGTGATTTGGTTGCAGTAGATCTTTGAAATAAAAACCTAAATGATTAGTAGTAATTGACTTATAGAAAATACGAGATTAAAAACATGTATATCTTCAAAGTGTATCCTTTTCTGTAGAAAAGAGAGTCTGATCAATTGTTGCAGTCAATCTGTAAGATATCTTCATGATAATGCAGTTTCAATCACAAATATGTGTCACAATGTGTGGATCAATATATCATAGATTCTTTAAATCATACACACATTGATATTCTAACAAATACATCGATAGAATAAATAGAGCAGAGAACCTTCTTTGCAATTCCATATATAAGAAAATTTCCTGATAAATCATAAAAATTCAAATTCATAATATATCTTAGAGTATTCATAACTTTCTTTAATAATAGGAGATAATTTATCCACTTAATACGATTATTTAAATAAATCATAACGAGCATTGAATCATTCAAAAACAAGCTTTAAATCAGCCTGATATTCCACAAATATTGTTGCAGGAAACTCTAATAAAATCGTAAATTCAAATCTTTGATACTAAAAAGTCAAACATAAGGTTCCTTCACATAATGACAAAATACCAAACATAGGGTTCAACTACATAGCATTCAATCTTTGAACATATGGTTGACAACGTAAGGTTAATCACAAAAGTAAGGCTGATGATCCATACGTTTGCTTCTCAAACGTAGAGTTCCTTACTTACATAGGTTTCTTTATCCATATGTTTATGTCAATGTAAGGTTGATTAACCATACGCACTGGTCTTTCAACATAAGGTTTAATACAAATGTAGGTTTTGTTCCTTACATTATGTTCTTTAACGTACAGTATGAACAGTGTTTCCATAACACTCTAAAGAGTGTTTCAAACACTTTGAAAAATATTCCACATGAATAATAAGCTTGAATATAATTCCAAAATAAGGATTATAAAAAATATTAATTTATTAAAATACAGTAAAAGTAATATCATTATTAAAACAAACAAGGGTATTTGTGAGCATAAAATCAATAAGGTTTATAGAGTATTGTTGATAGAATACATGTCTAACAATCTCCCCCTTTTTAATGATCACAAAACCCCTAAAATTAATAACAGAATTTATAATTTTACAAACAATTAAAAGAAAAAAATTTGAAATTTAATTTGATATAATTATTTTGATAAAAATAAATGTTGTATTTATCCAAATTTCTCCCCCTTTTATGAGATTAAAAATAATATATAGAAAAAGAATAAAACATGTTTAATTTTTCACAGATTAGTAAGTGAATGTTATAATAACCGGTTTAAATAAATAAATCTCGATCTTTTTCTGGAGACATAAATATAAAAGAATATGAAATAAAGCACTAAAAATAATAATAAATAAATTTTATTGATAAAAAATTGTAAATGTACAATAGTCAGGGTGACTGGGAAATAAGTTTCGCCAGCTGAAATGGTTATGGTACAAAATTTTAGATAGGATTTGGCTTGGTTATGGTTCTATAGAATTCTAAGAAGCTTCAAACATTTCTTCCATCTCTTTCGTCTGTAACTATAACTTTCTCATAAGACTGTCACCCAACTGCATGATCAAAACTCAAGAATCTTGACTTATGTGCAAATTTTCAATAATATTGACATTCAAAAAGTCATGATAACTCTCATATTCCTGCATAAATTGGTCTAATTTTTCAATGAATTTTTTTTGCATAAATCTGATACCTGGTTCATTATTAGTTAGTTAGTCAAAAATAAATTTATGATTGTCCAATAGAACTGACAGAGTAGAACTATAACACTAGAAATTTTGAAGATGATCATTCATCCCATCCATGACAGAGGTGATTTCCAAAAATATTTGAATCAAATCTTGATTGGTAGTAGGAGTAGAGGTAGATTTACTGTTCTGATCAAAACTACTCTTAATTGATTCAAATTGACTCCCCAAATACCACTTTAGATCTACAAACTCTGACTTAGAAACAACTTCAGACTTAATATTTCCAACTTAATTCAATATATCTCTCTTGAAAGCATAAAATTCCTTCTAGAAAATAGAATTTTATTTAAGATATTATAAATTTTTCAATTTATACATTCGAGCTCTTATCAAATATTGAAATTTTCTTCATGAGACTTATTGAACTTAATCACAAGATCTTTGTAAGAACCCGGTTATTCTTTTTGAGGTACGGTTTCTTCTATTCATTTTCTTTTGATTGAATTTTAGAAAACAAGGGGGGAAACTAGACAATTACTAGAATTATATTGGAACACGGGCTGATTCAGGGTTACACACCATGTAATTCTAAGCATACATTGTGTAGTTTGGCCATGTATGAAAGGAATACATGGCATGTGGTAATATCGATGAGGAAAGGAGGAAAAACCAACTAAACGCCATGTACTTCTTGGTACACGCTGTGTAGTAATGTCAATAGGCCCTGTAAAGTATGTCTGTGGATGTTAGCTTCCAAATAAACAACAAAATAATATACATGCCAAGTAATTTTTTCTTCGCTTAAAACGGGAAGTAGCCTCTCCATTCTGCAAATTGGAAAGTGGGATTTCCATGGGAACTCAAGAGGAGCACCGAAACTTCAACCCCTTTCTGGTTGATCATTCAAACTCTAAATCAATCACTATCAGTCTTATTTTAACCCAATCGGTGAGTGATCGATTACTCTTCATCCATTTTTGGTGATTTTAGTTCTTGACTAAGTTATTTAAGGTTGAGTAAATGTCCTTGTTTCATAGATCTCTATCATTATATCTTGAATTTTAAGTCAAGACTGGATGAGGAGAGTCGTACTACGATGAGGTAGTTGGTCTCATGCTAATTGTTCAATGTTAAGGTGTTTATATGATCTGTAGTGTCGCATAACCATGTTTATGGTGTCGCTTGATTGAGAATTTGAATTGTATCAATTCCTAATGACATTAGGTGATTTGATAAATTAATTGAGTCACATGTCAACTTGTTTAGTTTGATTAAGGACCACCCCTTGGGTGCGTTTTCCCTCGGATGACCATTGTTCAACCGTTTGGCCTAGGATGCCAATGGGCATGCCTTGTTTTCCTTTGAAGGGTTATTTAAAATTAAATAGTTTGATTAAATGTTTTCCGTTTGAATATGTTTGTGAAATCTTTGTGACAGTTTAATTCAAATGTTAGTCTTGCTATATAAATTTTCCCATGTGAGTTGTTAAATGTTAAATCCATGCCATAGATTAATTAGCATGTTTTTTTTGATAAATGAAATGTTACCATGTGAGTTGATTATTGGAAACCATGTAATAGTACAATTTACATGTGTTGTTTACTATTCTGAAATGCTGATACACCAGGCATGGCCCTGATACATGATGAAATGTTGATACATTGGGCTTGGCCCTAATAAATGCTAAAATTCTGATACACCGGGCTTGTCCCTAATACATGTTGAAATGCTGATACATCAGAATTTTCCCTAACTTTAATATGCAGAAATTTTGATACACCGGGCTTGTCCTAATTTTGAATATGTTAAAATTCTTATACATCAGGCTTGTACCTTATACATATTGAAATGGAAAGAATTATGATGAATCTATCAAGCCAAAGTAGAAGCTTGGATTCGGTCTTAACTTCTTGTGTTTAGATAGCCTATTGAGGTATCTATTGTTTTAACTCTATATATATTATTTACGGGATTAGGTTGGACCCCAAGACATATATAATTCAATTTATTTTAATTTATTAAAGAATAAGAAATAAATGTAAATTAATTCTAGTACTTTTAGGATTGGTTACTTTTGAGTACCTTCTAGTTTACTGCATTTCACTATTGTAAACTACCGTTTTATATACTCACTGACAGATTGGCACTGAACTTAGGTGGTTTCCTATTGGGATTTATTTATCACACCCTATTTGGGTCATGTTTTTGTGCCCAAGAAGACTATATTTCTATAGTTGTTGATAGGGGAAAGGCTCCTTATATAGGTACTGGATTTTTTCTTAGGAGAAGGAGAGTATGGAACCAAGCCAAGGCTTTTAATGCTGCTGAGTTTCATTTTTTTTACCGTAATTTGGTATAGTATTGTACTTCATTGCATTGTAACCTGTTTTTTCTATTTTCCTAGAACATGTAACATTCTACATCATTCTGATATTTTATTCCTATTGGTTATCATTAACTTGGTTCCTGATGTGTATGGTCCCTCTTGGACTAGAATTTGGTGGATCATGATTCAGCCTTTTTATAAAATTATACTAATTTATGTTATGTATGGGTGCTAAAATTTTATTCGTAGGAGTATGGGCCCTCATGGATTAGAATTTGGCATCCCACTAGTTAGTTTTTCTGAGGAACAGGGGTTTCCTTAGAAATTTGGAGATTCTGTCTTGAAAAACCTAGTATACATGGCATGTAGTTTATCCTAACACGTTGTGTGTTCTTCCAATTTGAGGAAGAGGGTGTTCCAATTTTTAAGATGTGCACGTCGGGTATTATATGTAAAATCCGTGTAGTATCTGGCCATGTAAAAGGTCGTGGGAAAGAAAACACGAGCCAAGGAGTTCAGATTAGAACACATTGTGTGCTTCCTGGTACACGCCGTGTATCCTACCCAGGCAGAACCCATGTGGACCTGGCCGTGTAGAAGTATAGGTCCGAGAGGGAAGACCTGAGTGTATTTTGTGTGTAATTATGACACGCCGTGTACTTAGGACCCTTACACTACCAAAAGGTATAGTTACACCAATGAGAAATTTTAAAGGAACACACTACGTGTCATAATGACACGTCGTGTATCTAAGGTTGATAAACACCCAGGATGGTGGTAGAACATGGACATGTGAGAAATTAAAGGTACGCGTCGTGTATCTAAGGTTGATAAATTCTTAGGATAGTGGTATAACATGGACATGTGAGAAATTAAAGGTACATGTTGTGTATCATGAATACACACCGAGTAGTTACTTTTTGAGAAACTTTTGAGTATCTTTTCCTATTTCATTTTTGGAACTTTTGAATGGAAAACCTTGATAATGAGCTCTAACTAAGGCATGTTATTGACCTTTTAGTGTCATGTCATTGCGACGACCATAAGTTGTATGCCAAGAGATCAGCGATGATCATACTCCATAAATGGTAGGTCATGGGCTACCAATGGATCCTCCAGTTGTGCCATCTACGGAACTAGCTATTATACTAGACGCAAGTGAAGATGAAAGATTCCATGAAGGCTTTGTGAGGTTTATTCAGACCTTTTAGGGAGCACCACAGACTAAAACATCTATGGTAGAGCTGACACATATCTTCCAGTAGTAGTATCCGCCTACTCTTTCAAGGGATGAAGGACCACAAGCTACAGAGTCATAGCTAGAATCAGTTTTGACTATCTTAGAGCATCTGGATACACCTATCGAGTGGAGGGTCAATATCATGATGTATATATTGTGTGATTATACCATGAAATAGTGGGATGTTATCACTCAGGCAGGGAATCATCAAGATATGACATGGGAAGAATATCATGCGGCCTTCTATGATTATTATTTTCCTGAGATGCTGAGGGACAATCGAGTCTGGGAGTTCATAAACCTGGAGCAGGACACACTATCAGTTATGGAATATTATGCATGGTTCATTGAGAATCAGCGATTCTCACCTATTATTATGGGTGATGATGTATTGAAAGCTAGATGATTTGAGGATGGTCTCAAGTTTGATATCTGATCATAGGTGAATGTCATTAGGTTGCCTTATGTATCTGTTATTTTGAATCATGCGCTGATTACCGAGCACAACCTATGGAAGTATGGGGGTGTGATCCAGGGAAATTCGGCACTGAGATCTAGTACTATCTCGACCGAAAGAAAGAAGCATCATATGGAGCTTCCTCGCAGGGAAAAAAGCAGTCAGAACCTTTCTTCTAGTAGCCAGGAGAGGTGCTACCAGTGCAAAAGGATTGGGTATTTTGAACCTTAGTGCCCGAAGGACCTAATCGAGTGCCAAGATTACGGCAAGATGGGACATTTACAATGTTTATGTAGGATATTTCAACTATAATTTAGTGATAGAGGGTCTTCAGCAACTCCACTTTCATGAGTCGGGCCAGTAGCTTCTCCCCAGTCAGGGAACTAGAATACATCATTATGTTCAGTCAAGGGGGTGTCCATTGTCATAGTAGCTAGGCCCCAGGATCTCAGTGACAGAAGGGCGGGTTAGCTCAGGGTAGCCAAGCACTGTCTCCAGGCCATGGTACATGACAGAATTATACAGTGCAACAAACCCAGCAGGAGTAGGATCCTAGACCTTCTAATGTCAAAGGTATTATTCTAGTCACCTCTGTTTTATCTTCTGTAATTTTTTATACTTGTGATACTCATAGTTTTATATATTTGGACATTATGTAAATCCTTGGGCTCTATGTTTATATTTATTCTGATTTTAAGACTCTAGACACTCTATTAAGGATTATAATGGCAGGTGTACATTAGTGCAAGGAGTTCCCCCTTCAGATAGTGGGTGTCACTTTCTATGGAACCTCTATGTCTTAGTGATTACGAGCTTTGATGTCATTCTCGGAATGGAATAGTTGGTTCCTTTTCAATAATTTTTTTATTTATATCTCCTCAGGGTGAGTTTCATGTCACCAAAGGGTGGAGAGATTCTATAAAAAGGAGAATGGGATAACCAGGAAAGCAGAGACGGACCTGAGCATCGTGGGTTTGGCGAGATGAGAGCCCAGATTTCGAGTTTAGATCTGGATGACCAGGGAACATGTCATGTGGATTTCCTTCTAGTGGTTGATCATTTCATGGATGTTTTTCCAAATTACTTTTCAGGATTACCTCTAGTCATAGAGGTGGAGTTCACTATTGAGCTAGTGCCAGGAGTTGCACCGGTATCCATTCCTTCTTATAGGATGGATATGATGGGGTTTCAAGAGATCAAGAGGTGTTTAGAAGATCTAGAAGCTAAGGGTTTTATCTGACCTAGTACTTATCCTTGGGGTTCACAAGTCCTTTTCACGAAAAAGGTGGAAATTGACCTTAGGCTATGAATGGACTATTGGAAACTGAACAAGTTGATGGTTAAAAACTGATATCCCTTACCACGGATAGATGACATATTTGATTAGATTCGAGGATCTTGAGTGTTCTTAAAGATTTACTTGAGGTCAGGATATCACCAGGTATGTGTTCTAACTGTAGGTGTACCTCGTACTGCATTTCATAGTTGGTATGGTCTATATGAGTACTTGGTTATTCTATTTGGTCTCACGAACATACCAGTATTTTTCATGGAACTCATGAACCGAGTGTTCCATCCTTACCTAGATTATTTTGTGGTGGTTTTAATGGACAATATCTTGGTGTATTCTCACAATCGACACAACCATGCCAAACATCTTGAGATCATTTTGAATACAATAATAGATATAATCAGTTATATGCTAAGCGTACAAAATTCCACTTCTAAATGGATCAGATTCACTTCCTGGGTCACGCCATCTTAAAGAGTGTAGTATCAGTGGACCTAGAGAAGTTAAGAGCAGTAGTTACCTGGGAGCATCCCAAATATGTTTTTGAGGTGCAGAGTTTCTTGGAGAAAGTTGGTTACTACAAGAATTTTATATAGGAATTCTCACACTTACCAGTGTTGATGACATGCTTGACTAAGAAAGGTGTGAAGTTCAAGTGGTCAAATTCTGGTAACTAATCCTTTCAGGAATTGAAGGGATGTTTGACTTTAGCATCGATACTGATATTTATAGAGCTAGGAAAGAGTTACATTGTGTAATGTGATGGATCAAGTATTGGGCTGGGAGCAGTGCTTATGTAGGGGGGTTGAGTTGTTCTGTATGGGTCTCGGTAAGTGAGTCCACATGAGAGGAATCACCAACACATAATCTGAGTTGGCTACAATTGTTCATGATTTGCGATGTTGGAGACATTATTTATTAGGAGATAATTTTATGGTGCATCCAGACTATAAAAGTCTCAAATACATCTTTACTTAGAATGATTTGAATTTGAGTTAGAAAAGGTGGGTGGAATACTTTCAGTCGTTTGATTTTGAGCTAGCATATACGCTTGGAAAAGGCAATGCAATGGCTGACACATTGAGCAGAAGGACTTAGAAACAGGCAGTGCAGGAGGCCAGTGGTGAGTGTAAGTTAATGGATTTGTTCTCTGAGATACATTTAGAGGTACACAACATTCAGAGGAAGACTTATCTTTCATATTTGGCTATTACATCTACTCTACTAGACATAGTGAGGATGAGAGAGTTATCATATTCTGAAGGCCTAGTTCTACGACAGAGTGTGGTAGGTGAGGACCCTTCTCCTAAATGGATGATAGGCTGTGATGAAGTTATGTGTATCCATGGATGTGTGTAGGTTCTAGGGGATATACATGAGGAGCTGATGCGGGAGTTTCATGATTCATCTTGGGAAGTGCATCCCAGAGTCACCACGATGTACCGTGACATGCATCATTAGTATTGGTTATTGGGTATGAAGTGAGAAGTAGTTGGTTTTGTTACGAGGTGTTTCACTTGCCAGTAGGTGAAGGCGTAGCATCAGCGGCCGGTTGGGATTTTGCAGCAGTTACCTATTCCAGAGTAGAAATGGGATAATGTCATGATGGATTTCGTGACGGGGCTACTGAGGTGGGCTAGGGGAAATAATGTTGTGTGGGTTATAGTTCATAGGCTTACGAAGGTCACTCACTTCCTTCCAATCAAGGAGACCTTTGATGTTGATGAGCTCGGAAATCTGTATATCCGAGAGGTGGTACAAATTCTTGGGGTTCCTTATTCTATCATTTCAGATAGGGATTTCCACTTTACATCTCATTTCTGAAAGAGTTTTTAGAGGTCGTTGGGTACACATGTGCTTCTGAGAACAGGATACCACCCTCATACTAATTTCCAGTCAGAGCTTATGATATAGGTGCTAGAGGACATGTTGCGTGCATGTGTCCAAGACTTTGGGGATCTTGGTAGATGCATATACCCTTGATTGAGTTTGCCTATAATAATATCTTCCAGAATACTATTCATATGGCGCTATATGAGGCTTTGTAAGTAATTCCATGTCGATCACCTCTGTGTTGGATAGAGGTAGGTGAGGTAGCTATGTTGGTACCACTTCTAGTGTAGGATACTACTTAGCAGGTTTAGTTGATTTTTAAGTGGATGTCTACTATGTAGTCTCATCATATTTCATACACAGATCATCGTAGATGATCTCTGGAGTTTGAGGTTGGGTATCGAGTTTTCATATGTGTTGCACTGAGATTTGAACACAAGAGAATCATGAGATAGGATAAGATTTCATCAAGATATGTTGGACTGTTTGAGATACTATAGTGGGTCGGGTCGGTTGCCTATCGGTTACAATTAACTCAGAGTTATTGTTCCATTTATGATGTATTCCATGTATCTCAGCTACACCACTATCACTCAGACACATCTCATGTTTTTCAGACTGAGGAGGTTGATCTTTAGGGTGATGCATCCTTTGAGGAGAATCTGATTCGTATAGTTTATAGGAGCAATATGGTTATTCAAGGATGGTCAGTTCCTCTCATACAGGTGCAATGGAAGCATGGCCGAGTATAGGACAAGAATTGGGAGAGGGAGGATAGCGTATGTGATCAGTGGCCCGAGTTATTCTCCTAAATTTCTTCACTACCATTGGAAGGGAAATTCAGGGATAAATTTCTTTAAGGGGGAAGTTTGTAAGAACATGGTTTTTCTTTTTGAAGTACGATTTCTTTTTTTTCCTTTGAGTGACTTTAAAAAATAAGGGGAAAACTAGACAAGTACTAGAAATATACTGGCACACTGGCTGATTCAAGGTTACATTCCCTGTAATTCTAAGTACACACCATGTAGTTTGTCCATGTATGAAGATAATAAATCGAGTGTGGGCATGTTGGCGAGGAAAAGAGGAAAATCCAACTACACGCGGTGTACTTCTTGGTACACACCGTATAGTCATATCGACAGGCCCTGGAAAGTAAGTCAGTGGAATTCATCCACCAAATGAACATTAAAATGATATACATGTCATGTATATGTACTTAAACACCGTGAAAATTTGGTTTTTCAATAAAAAAGGGCAGTAGCATATCCATTCTGTAGATTGAATGGTGGGATCTTTGGGGGAACTCAAGAGGAGCACCATAACTTCAACCCCTTCCTGGATGATCATCTGAACTCCGAATCAATCATTGTCGGTCATGATTGAACACAATCAGTGAGTGCTCGATTACTCTTGATCCATTATTGGTGATTTTAGTTCTTGACTAAGTTATTTAAGGTTGAGTATATATCCTTATTTCATATATCTCTTCCATTATAGATTGAATTTGAACTCAAATCTAGATGAGGAGAGTCGTACTATAATGAGGTAGGTGGAATCATGATAATTGTTCAATGTCAAGTTGTTTATATGATCCATAGTTTCATGTTCCCATTTTTAGGGTGTCTCTTGGTTGAGAATTTGAACTGTATCATTACCTAATGACATTAGGTGATCAGATAAAATAATTAAAGAATGTGTGAACTTGTTTGGTTTTATTAAGGGTCACCCCTTGGGTGTGTTTTCCCACTGATGACCATTGTTGAGCCATTTGTCCTAGGATGTCGATGGTAATTCCTTGTTTTTATTTTAAGGTTTATTTAAAATGAAATTGGTTAATTAAATGTTTTCCATGTGAATATTTTTTTGAAAGCTTTGTGATAGTTTAATTCACATGTTAGTATTATTTTATAAATTTTCCCATATGAGTTATTAAATGATAAATCAATTACATAGTTTAATTAGAATGTGTTGCTTGATAAATGAAATGTTACCATGTGAGTTGATTATTGAAAACCACATAATAGTGTAATTTACATGTGTTGCTTACTATGATGAAATGATGATACACCGTGCTTGGCCCTAATACATGCTAAAATGTTGATACATCGGGCTTGGCCCTGATACATGCTGAAATGATGATCCACCAGGATTGTCCCTAGTACATGCTGAAATCCTGATACACTGGGATTTTCCCTGACTTTAATATGATGAAATATTGATACACCAGGCTTTTCCCTGATTTGAATATACTGAAATGCTTATACATCAGGATTGGCCTTGAGACATATTGAAATGGAATGACTTATGACCCGTTTGTCAAGCCAAAGCACAAGATTTTATTCGGTATTCACTTCTTGTGTTTAGATAGCCTATTGAGGTATTTATTATGTTTACATTATATAGGGGATTGAAGGGCTTAGGGCGGACCCTGAGACTTATATAATTCAATTAATTTTAATTGATTAAAGAACAGGAAATAAATTTAAATGAATGTGAGTACTTTTATAATTGGTTACTTTTGAGTACCTGCTAGTTTACTGCATTTCATTATTGTACACTATTATTTCATATACTCACTGACAGATTAGCACTGACCTTAGGTGGTTGCATACTGGGATTTATTTCTCACACCCTATTTGGGTCATTTTTTTAGGCCCAAGATGACCAAATTGTTGTAAGTGTCGATAGGGTAAAGGCTCCTTATACAAGTACTTGGTTTTTTCTTAGGAGCAGTAAAGCATGGGACCAATCCAAGGCTTGTGATGCTGATGAGTTTCATTTTTTTTACCGTACTTTGGTATTGTATTGTACTTTATTGTAGTGTAACTTTTTTCACTATTTTCTTAGAACATGTAACATGCTATATCATTCTAATGTGTTATGACTTCTGATTATCTTTACCTTGCATTCTTCTATTTTTTACTTCAGTTTCATGTTGTTTACTAATTCCACTATTATTATTATTGATTCTGTTGTGATACACTCGTCCAATAAGGAAATAGTTTCCCCATTATCACAACCTATGACCTCACTTAGAATCGAAAACCTATAAAATTTGGGGAAATGTTCTTGATTTAATGTGGACAATAGGGTATGGGGCACCATTTTAGTGGCTTCTGGACCCAGGGAGTTACACTCTTTAACCTAATTAGTCAGGCAATCAAATTTCCCTTCATCTGGAGGTTGTGATTAGAAAACTACCACAATTGATAAATATCTCGAAGGATACTTTTCCAATGATTTCTCCACTGGTTTTTTAATTGAATTTTCACTAAAACAAGAGATAATCCCAAGAACTTATGTTTTTTATTCAGTTTCATATTGATGTATTTCATCAACATGATAAAAAATAGAGAAAACTAGATTCTCAACAATTTCAACAGTTGCATTACCTGATCTGAGCATCTTTTTATCTTCCTGAATAGCTGGATCTTCCTCTTAGACAACTAGTAAATCAACATTCTACCAATATCAAATCTGTATTTCAACCTGTTGATCTTTCTCAAGAAAATTTTCTTCTAAATGGACTGACCTAGTAGCCTCACCTGAACCCAATACTGGTTCTTTAACTGGTGGATCTACTCTTTCCTTTGGTTTCACAACCAAATCTTCTAGCATAAATTCTTCTTCCTCTTCTTATTCAATAAATCACAATCTTCTTTGGGTTGGTTTGGAAATTCCTTCACATTGGGTTTCACCAATTCCTTCATTTCCAACTATACTTTTCTCCCCCTAAGAAAATGATCCTGATCTTCGTTGGTCATCTCCACCAACTAACATGATTTTTCTTTTACTGTACTCTCGTAAAAATCTATCTTCCTCAAAGTTATTGTATTTATTACATTGTTGTGATGAAATTTTATTCTAGAATATATTAAACAAATCATACCATTCTTAAATAGAATTTGAGAAATTATCATTCCATAAGGATAAAAATTCATCCTTGCATATGGTTGACAGAAGTAGTGAAGATATTTGAAGATATACCTTAGAAAATTCATCTTTATTTTACACAAAAAAAAAACAAGATATACATGTTTGGATATATAATATTTCCCATTTCATTCATTCTTGGAGAAATTCTTATTTGAATAAACTTAATAAAAAAATTTCTAATCTACCTCAAGATCTTTGAAAAACATCTTCCTAATGTTTTTTGAACCAAAAAGAAAAGACATAATGTCTTCAGACTAATGATATTTATCTCTTATATACCGTATATTGAAATTAAAGACCCAATCATAATGATAGTTCAAAATTTGGGAAATTTCCGTAAAAGAAATGGAAAATTCTTTATCTTCTATTCTTATGAAAACTTTATCTTCATGATCACAAAAACTAAACTAAACACTGTTATAGAAAAATTTTAGTTTCACCTTATAAAGAAACTCTAAGTTCACTTCATTGAACAAAAATTCAATACCTTGATAATATAACGCTTGTTTCAGGAGTAGATTTCTCATGTCATTACATAAGATAATTATTAAAAATTTTGGAAACATGCGGTGAGAATAAATTAAATATGAAATAAATTAACTACAATATATAGCAGAAAAAAATATTAAAACATACCAGATATAAAGTAATCAGTAAATAATTTTAATATAAATAAATTGTAAAATAGAATAAAATATAATATAATATAATATAATATTAAAAAATTAACATTTATTTAAAAATTAAATAAACCTAACTCCCCCTTAAAAAATCAAAACTTATAGTTGGAAGTGGTTTAGTGAAAATTTCAGTTAGTTGATATTCAGTATTGAAATTTTCTAAACATATATAATTTCTAAGAACATGATCTCTTAGAAAATGATGCACAATATCAATTTGATTAGTTCTTTAATTACTTATAGGATTTTTGAAGTATTTATATCACTTTTATTATCACATAAAATAGTCGAACTACTAAAATTTAATCCAAATTCCATTAGTTTGTTTTTCATCCACAATACTTTTGCATAGCAACTTCCTGCATATACATATTTTTCCTCGGTTGTTAATAGGGTAACTAAGTGTTATTTCTCACTTGACCATGATACTAAATATTTCCCTAAAAAGTAATAGGTTTCTGAGTTACTTTTTCTATCTAATCTAGAACCTCCAAAATCAGCATCTGAATATGATATTAAATTAAAATCATAAGTTTTTTGATAAGGAAGATATTAAAAAATAGTTCCTTTTAAGTATCTAAAAATTCTTTTGAGGGAAATAATATTGTATTCTTTAGTATTTTTTTGAAATCTAGCACATAAACATACATAAAACATAATATCTAGTATACTAATAGTAAGATAAAATAAAATACTAATAATACCTCTATATAACTTTTTTTCCACTAGTTTTACAGCTTCATCCAAATCAAGTTTTATATTAGTAGACATGGGAGTTGAATATGTCTTGTTTTTCTCAATATTGAAATTTTTTAGTAAATTGATAATATATTTACTTTGGTATAAAAAATTTCTATAATATTTATGATAAAATTTAAGTCTAAAAAATAAATTTCATTATCCAATCATACTCATTTCAAATTATTTTTGCATAAGTTTTGAAAAACCATTACAAAGTTTTTTATTATAAGAACCAAAAATAACATAATAAACATAGATTTTAACTAATAATTTATTAGAACAAATAGATTTATCAAAAATATTTGGATCTTCTAATCCAAAAATAAATCCATTTTTCAAAAGAAAAGAACTTAATCATTCATACCGAGCTCTAGGTGCTTGTTTAATCCCATAAATAGATTTAGTAAGTTTAAAAATAGACTCCGGTTTTTGAGAATTTTCAAAAACCAGGAGGCTCTTCAACATAAACTTCCTCCATTAAATATCCATTTAAAAAATAGATTTCACATCCATCTAATATAATTTAAAGTTTGTATGATATGAATATGTTAAAAGCATTTTAATTTCTTATAATCTAGATACAGGGGAAAAGGTTTCATCATAATCTATACCTTATTCCTAATTATATCCTTTATCAACTTATCTAGCTTTGTTTCTAGTTACAATATCATGATCATATTATTTATTTCTAAAGACCTATTTAGTTCTTATAACAATAGAATTTGATGGTCTTTCAACTAATTACCAAACTTTATTCATTTTGAAATGGTTTAGCTCATCTTGCATTGCTAACATCAAACTCTCATCTTCTAAGGATTCTTCAAAATTTAGGTTCTAGTTGAGATAGAAAGGTAGAGAATTCAACTTGGTTTCATGTATTTCTTCTAGTTTTTTTTTTATGTCTATGTCTCCTATAACAGTTTCTAAGGGATGATTCTTTAGGGTTCTAAAATATCTAGGTAAAACTTTTTTATTATCATCAGTATCATGTTCTTCTGAACTAGACTAAATTTTATTTATATTATTTTCAAAATCATTTTTCCGGTTTTCAAGTCTCATGTTGTCAAAAGAGCCAGTAATTTCATCAGTTTCATCTTTCTCTTTAATAAGAGGGTCAGTTTCATCAAACATCTCATAAACAGATTCTTTAACAATCCTTGAATTTTTATTAAACACTCTATAGGATTTAGAGGTAGCAGAATATCTTGAAAATATTCCTTCATTATCTTTTAGATCAAACATACCAAGATTATCCTTGGTTTTCAAGATAGACATCTTGCATCCAAAAACTTTAAAGTACTTTACTTTAGGCATTCTATTATTCCAAAGATCATAAAGTGTCTTTTTGAGAATACGCCAAATTAAAACTCTATTCATGATATAGCAGGTTTTGCTTACAACTTCTATCCATAAGTAGGTAGAAAGACTGTATTCATTCAGTATAGTCTTAGTCATTTCTTTAATAGTTCTATTTCTTCTCTCAACAATTACATTTTATTGAGGTATTCCTGGTGCAGAAAAGGTGTGTTTAATACCCAGATTTGAATAGAAGGAATTGAATTCCTAATTCTCAAATTCTCCTTCATTATCACTTCTTAATAAAATTGTCTTAAAACCTTTTTCATTTTAAAAAAATTTATTGAAATTTCCAAAAATAGTAAAATATTTACTTTTATGTTTTAGAATATATACCCATTTAAATCTAGAATAATCATAAACTGAAACATATAGATATAATTTTCCATCCAAAATTTCTACTCTTGAGGGTCCAAATAGATCCATATGGATAATTTCTAGAGGTTTTGATGTAGAAATTTTGTTAATAGATTTGAAGGAAGATTTTTGTTGCTTTCTAATTTGGAATGCATTACAAAATATGTCACTATAAAATTGAATAATTAGTAAACTAGAAACTAATTATTTCTTAGATAATTTATTTAATGCATAAATATTAAAATGACCAAGTCTCCTATTCCAGATCCATGACCCATTTATCTGAGGAGTTAAACAATTCACTTTCTATTTACACAAGGAATTTAAATCCAAATTATAAACATTATAGATTCTAGGTGCTCTAAACTTAAGCAGTTTATCTTTAAATATGGAACATGAATGTCAAAAAAAATAAACATAATATCCATCATCACAGAGTTGAGAGATACTTATCAGGTTGTGCTTCGTTCTCTATAAATATAGTACTTTGTTGATTGAGATAGTTTTTGGATCTCCAACACTTCCAAGTACAATTACCTTTCCTTGGGAATTATCACCAAAAGTGACTATTCCTCCATTTATTTGAGTCAGTGTGTTGAAGTTTGATGAGTTTTCACTCATATTTTTAGAGAAGCAACTATCCATATACCATATAACATTTTTTTTCTATGACCTGTTTCCTACAAAGGGAATTTAGACAAAAAAATTGGTGCCCATATCCTCTTGGGTCTAGAAGTGTTAGCTAGAAGATATTTGGGAATCCAAATCTAATTTATTTTTCTATAACTTATATCATTTGTTTTAGATAAACTTTTTAAAATAAAATTTCTTTTAATTCCACTTATTTGAGGATTTCTCAAATATCAGTGTTTTTATATGACCATCTTTTCCACAAAAAAGACAAATAACAGTTTTTAAGTTAGGAAAAAAATAATTCTTATATTGTTTAGATTTTTCACCCTTAATTATTATACCAAGTAATTCCTTTTTAATAACATTTTTACCTAGAATTTCATTCAAAATATTTTTTCCTTTTCAAAAGAAGATATCATCACTTTTATAGGTTTCTACTTCATCTTGTAATGATTTAATCTTATTTTTAGGATCAGTATAGTTTGTGGTAGATGAGTTGAATTTTTCAATTAACTCCTAATGTTGTTTAATTAAGGTATATCTTTCTCATAAAATAGAATTTATAATATTCTTTAAATATTTTTCTTCTTTAATAAAGAGTCATATTTTTCTACTAGCATTGTGTTGTAAGAAGTCAATTTATTATTTGAATAATTTGAATTTGAATCAAAATTATAATTAGAAGAAAAATAATTTTGTACTTTATCTTCTTCTTCTATAAAGCACATATTTGATTTCAAATTTGATTATTCATTTTTAGAATTAGATTTTGATGAGATATTAGAATCTTCAAAAATACTCCAAGTAGCCATCATTTCTTTTTTTCATTTTTGTTCATAATCAGAATTTTTCTGATATGTCTTTTCTATCTTTCTCTTTTCACCTTTTAACTGAGGAAAATTAGGTCTTATATGACCTAATTTATTTCATTCATAGCATATGACTTCCCTTGAGTATATCACATCCATTTTAAAGGGATTTCTGAATCCTATCTTTCCCATCCCTTTTAAAGGGTTTTTTGAATCATATTTTCTTCTTATAAAACTTGCTAAATTTTTTTGTCTAATTAAGCCAGTTCTATTTCAGAATTATATGTATCTGATTTTTTTTCTTCTCTGAATTCTTTCTTTATTATTTTTATTTTATTCTGATATGTTACCTATATATTATTATTTTCTTTTTTCACTAATACTTTATGATCATTAACTTCATCTTTCATTTCAACATTATATATCATCAGTTCCCCAATTAATTCTCGCATTGTCAGATTTTTGACATGTGATTATTATCAAATTGCGGCTAATATACCATTCCATTTAGTAAGTAGTACTCTCAAAACTTTCAAAGATTTATCTTCTTGTTTGATAGGATCACCTAAGGCTGTAATATTATTGATAATCTCTATAATCCTTCCATTCATCTGAGTGATACTCTCTCCATAAAACATTCTAAAAGTATCAAATTTCACCTTTGCTGTTTAATACCTCATTTGTCTTATATTATCTATTCTTTCATAGGCAACTTTAATGGTTTTCCATATTTCATAAGCATTATTACATTGTGATACATAGTTTAATTCATCTGGTCCAAGACCACAGATAATAGAATTAATTTCTTTATAATTCATGTCATACTCAACCTCTATAACAGAAATCCAAGTAGTAGGATTTTCAGAAATTATATAAGGATTAATGATCATTGAGTAGACTTTAAATCCCAAATTCTTTAAATAGATAATCATATGTGATTTCCAACATCCATAATTTTCACCATTGAAATAAAGAGCATGAACCATTGACATTTCTTCTATTTTATCACTCATCTCCATCTTTGTATGGACCTTATACATTTAGCTTGTTATAACTTTTTCCAAAAGCTCTCCTCTGATACCAATTGTTAGGTCAGAATATAAAAATATACAAAAGAGAGGGTGAAATGTGTATTTTTAAAACCTTTCATAATTCTTCCTTTTGATGTCAAATATAGATTATGAGAATAAGTAGTGTTTATCTTCTATATGAAAGTATGAGAAGTAGATAAAACAGAAATACAGAACATGGCTTTTATAGTCATTTAGGGAGTAAATATCCCTTAGTCCACTCCACCATTTACTCTCTTTGACTGTTTGGTAAATTTCACTAGTCAGGTCCTCATATCATAAGACCAATCCACAACTGAGTTCAGTCAGTTAACACCTTTACAAATAAGACTTAAAAACATAGCCTTTTGGTTCTTTAACAGAGAACTAAATAACCACATCTTAGATCAAGAAGCTGATACTCCACCACAACTGAGTATGAGTAGTGGAAACTCTCCATAAAAATATATTTATTAATAATGGTTTGATTGAATTTTATAGTTGTAACAATAACTGATAGTATATGGATCTTCTTCTTTAGAAAATAGTTTCTTCAAGAAATATAAGTTTTGAAGAAATCAGGTTGAAGAAGATCTTTGAAATAAAAAACAACAATGATTAATAGCAACATAATTACATCAAATATGAGATTCAAAACATGTATATCTCCAAAGTGTATCCTTTTCTATAAAAAATAGAGTTTGATCGATTGTTGCAGTAGATTTGCAAAATATCTTCACAAGAATGCAGTTTTAATCATGAATATGTGTCTCAATATATTGCAGCTTCTTTGAATCATACATTCATCGATATTCTAACAAATATAGTGATAGGATAAATAAAGAATAGATCCTACTTTTTAATTCTACATCCAAGAAAATTGACTAAAAAATCATGACAATTCAAATTCATAATACATCTCAGAGTAGTCATAACTTCCCTTTAGAATAGGAGATAATTTATCCACTTAATATGATTCTTTGAATCAATCCTAATGAGTTTTGAATCGTTCGAAAATGATTTTTAAATTGGCCTGATATTCTGCAAAGACCATTCCATAAAACTCTGATAAAATCATAAATTCAAATCTCCGATATTAAAAGTAAAACATAAGGTTCCTTCACAAAATGACAAAAATCCCAAATGTAGGGTTCAACTATGTAGCATTCATCCTCCGAACATAAGGTTGACAAAGTAAGGTTGATGATCCATACATTTGCTTCACAAACGTAGAGTTCCTTACTTACGTAGGGTTTTTTATCCATATGTCTCTGTCAATGTAGGGTTGATTAATCATACGTGCTCATCTTTCAATATAAGTTTTAATAAAAATGTCGGTTTTGTTCCCTACATTATTTTTTTAACATACTGTATGAACAATGTTTCCAGAACACACTTAAGATCATTTCAAACACTTTGAAAAATATTCCACATGAATAATAATCTTTAATATAATTCCAAAAAAAGGATTATAAAGAATATTAATTTTTTGAAATACACTTAAAGTAATATCATTAGTAAAAAAATAAGAGTATTTATGAGCATCAAAATCAATAATATTTATAGTGTATTATTGAGACAATACATGAAAAATAGCAAGCATGGTTATTTAAATGTTATTATGTGACAAGTGTACCCAAAATCATATAGCACTCCAATGCATTGGCTAGTGTAATTTATTTCATGAGATAATGTGAAATATCCATGAACATTATGCTATATTTTTTCTCAATGATGATGTTATGATCAGGCACAAATGTTATTCAAGAACATGATGCTAGATTTGTTAAAAACTATGTGTGGTATTTGACCACTAAGACAAGATGTTTCATTCTTATTCATTACCACATTTCGGTTATTTATCAAATTATTTCTTTCATGATTATGGTGATGATCCTATTCTTATATTATGATGATGATAATTATGTTCACACATGTTATATTGATTAATGTATTTATCTATCCTCTTACTGGGCTTTTAGCACACCCCTTTCTTTGATGTATATCCTCAGGTTACTACATATACTAAGGATATCATTATCTTTAAAAGTATAAAGAAGAATATTATAAATAAATGATTATGTTTTATTATTCATAAGTAATGTATAATCCCAATTTTCCCAAGATTTTAAACCCTTGGATCCTTTTTTTGTAACAATTCTATGTTTTTTATCTTTAAAATGATGTAATAATCATGTAAGAAAAAGCAGGGTCACTATAGTTGGTATCAGAGCATGGTTTAGTTAATTTGTGAATTAGTATTATATAACATTATTTAAAACCCTTAGTATGATACTAAGTATATGTAATAACCCAAGAAGATTTTTTTTAGAAAAATATTAAACATATGGATACCACAATATATGCTTTTAGAGTTAATTGAACAATGGAATAAACCATTTATTAATGAGTTATTAACTTATGTTTTGTTCAAACAATTTATATTTTATAAAATGGTGGGAACCATGAGAAATCAGACCAACAAATCATGGGAGTGAAAATGTAGCGAATGCCCGAATGACATCCCCAATTCCTTGGGAGGTGGAGTTCTAAATTTCATGGTGATGCTTACCAAGTTGTCTAGAGCTATGTACAATATCATGAATAATGTGGAACGTACACCTTCATGGTGATGCTTACTCTAATTTTCTATCATTTATATGGAGAGGCTGATAAATGGTGGGATTGGATTAAGAACACCAATACAAAATATTAAATTTAGGAGATGGAGTGTTAAGACTTTAAGATGATATTTCTTAACATATATTTCTCTCAAACTCTTTGTACAAATATAGAGAGAGAATTCATAGATCTAAAGAAAAAGAAGGTGAATCTATCACAGCTTTCTAAAGATGTAGTTTCAATATGAAGGATATAATGACAAAAGTATAAATAAATATCAACCATTGACATGTCAAAAATGTGGGAATATGCATCATAGGAACTACCAAAAAGGGACCGGGAAAAGCTATAAGTGTGGTAGAGAAGGCCACGAAGCCCATAAATTTTGAAGAGGCATGAAGAAGCTAGATAATGTGGTGTAATAAAGTAGAGCACCACCCATGGTTAAATTCTTTAATTGTATAGTGCAAGGTAACTATGAAATCCAATGCACTAAACCTCAAGTCCTTGAGGGCAGTCAACGTCAGCAGCCACCAAATCCAAAGAATCAAGGGAAAGATTATTCCATCACTACTATTTAAGTAGATCAAGAAAATGAATTCATATAATTTACACTTCATATTCACTCAATAATGGAAAAAATAATATTTTATTCTGGTTCTTCACATTCCATTATATCCTAAAAGTTTTCTAGAACTATTCAATCAAATCCCTAAAACCTTGAAGTATAGATATCTATAAAAACACATAGTGGTGAAATCATTTCAACCCAAGTGTTGGACTCTTCTACTGTTGGCGAATGTGTGAATTATCATGATACTTACCCTGGATTAATTCAATGCTATGCTAGGGATGGATTGGATCTCATTATAGAGAGCACACATCAACTATTAGGAAAAGGAAATATCTTCTCAAATTCAGATCCATCCCATGATCCTCTAAAAATTCAAGGAAGATCATGAATCTCCTTCAATTGTGACGGTGTTGATACCCTACAAAGAAGTATAACTTTACCAAATTGTTGATTCAAAGGAAGTTATCAACCTCGAAGAAGTTATCATTGTAAGGGAATACAGTGATGTATTTCCTGAAGAGTTACCCGAAATTCCCTCAGATTGGGAGGTAGAGTTTTCGATAGAGCTCATACCCAGAGCCACTCCTATCTCAAAATTCCCCAATTGGATACCCCTAATCAAACTAGAAGAGTTAAAAAAGAAGTTACAGGATCATTTAGACAAAGGTTTCATACACCCTTATGCATCACCTTGGGGATCACTAGTGGTCATTATCAATAAGAAGGATGGATCAATGCGGTTTTGTATCGATTATCAGAATCTCAACAAGATCACCATAAAGGACAAGTATCCTATTACAAGGATTGATGACTTATTCAATCAAATATGAGGATCTTAGTGCATCTCAAAGGTGGATGTTCATCAAAAGAATGTGGATAAGAAAGACATTCTGAAGACTTCTTTCTGCACAAGTTATAGACACTATGAGTTTCCAGTGATTTCTATATAACTTACTATTTCCCATTCCATATTCATGGATTTGATAAATATAGTATTTAGACACTACCTTGAGAAATTTTTGGTAGTTTTTATCAATGATATTCTGATCTACTCCAAGAGAAAGGAGGAATATGAAGAACATTTAAGAACTGTGATAGTGACATTAATGAAGGATAAATTATACACCAAGTTAAGAAAATGTGACTTTTGGGTGCATCAAGTCACATTCTTGGGACACATGATCACAAGTGATGGAGTTTATGTGGATCCTTCAAAAAGAAAGGCAATTAATGAATGGCCAAAACCCACTAGTTTCATGGAAATCCATAGTTTTCTTGGTTTAGTAGGGTGCTACTAACATTTTTTGATAAATTTCGAATGATTGTATAGCACTATAACTAAGTTAAAAAGGAAAGGGGTAAATTATGTCTGGATAGAATAATGTGAGGAAAGACTCAAGAAGCTAAAGAATAGATTGATCACTACGCCTATAATCACATTTCCAACAAGTGGATAAATTTTTATGATATATAGTGCTGCTACAAAGAAAGTATTAGGTTTTTTAATCATGAATAATGATAAAGTGATATCCTACACCGCACGACAGTTGAAGATCTATGAGAATAACTACCTGATGCACGATATGGAGCTAGTTGCTGTGATTGTTTCTTTGAAAATATGGAGGCACTACCTCAATGTTCATAAGTGTTACATATATACTAATCACAAGATTCTAAAGTATATATTCACATAGAAGGAACTCAACATGTTTCAAAGGAGATGGTTAGATCTATTCAAGGATAGTGATTGTTCTATTCACCATTATCCTGGGAAGAAAATAAAGGTAACTGATGTTGTTAGAAAAAAAAGAACCTACCACACTATACATGATGCGGATTAAGAAAGACCTTATCTTCATGGATATGCAAAAGATGGATTTGTAAATCATAAAGGTAGGGAATACATCCTAACTTTTCCAAATGATTTCTGAACCATCTATCCAAGATAAGAATAAGGAGGCATAAAGGGATGATCTAGAGTTACAAAAAAAAGGTGAATGTAGTAAAGGAAAGCTACATGATTTTTATATTGATAATGATGGTGTGATTTGATTTAGAACAAGGCTATGTGTACCTTCATCACCTGAGATAAATAATGAACTATTGGATAATGCACATAGCTTAACTTTATTCATCCATCCTAGGAGTACCAAGATGTGTCATAATCATTGAGAACACTTCTAGTGGGGCATCATGAAGGAGATTGTAGAGTATATCTCAAGGTGTTTGATATGTCATCAAGGTAAATTAGAGTGATATAAGTCCAATGGGATGATTCAACCATTTTCTATACCCATGTGGAAATGGGATAATGTCACCATGGACTTCATCACTAGTCTCCAGAAGAAATCTAAAGGAAACAATATGATATGGGTTGAGGTGGACCGAATCACTAAGAAAGACCACTTTACATCTATTTAGAAAGATCTCTCACTTGAACAACTTTCCACGATATATGTGAAGTAAGTGGTAAGGCTTCATGGGATTCCACTCTTGATCATCTCTATCTATGATCCAAAGTTCACATTTAAATTCTGGAAAAGCCTTCAATATACTTTGAGTACTAAATTGAATTTCATCATGGCCTATCACCCCCAAAATGATTTCCAATCTAAAATCACTATTCAGATGCTTGAGGACATGCTAAGAGACTACTAAATAGAATTAAAAGGTGGATGATATTAGTATCTCCCATTGGTTGAGTTCTCATACAACAACATCTTCCACTCGAGTATTCAAATGGATCTATATGAAGCTCTATATGGGAAGCCATGTCGAATTCCAACCAATTTAGAAGAGGTTGGTGAATGAAAGATACTTGGACCTCATCTTGTAAAAGAGATGATAGAGAAGTTTCAATCCATCTAGAAACATATCAAATCTTCTTAGATTCATAAAAAGAGCTATGTTGACAATTGTCAAAGGGACTTGGAGTTTGGCAGTGGAGATAAAGTCTTCCTTTGAATATCACCATAGAAGAGAGTCATGCAGTTTGGAAATAAAGGGAAGCCTAGTCCAAGGTACATTTTCCCCTTTGATATCCTTGATCATATAGTAGTAGTGTCCTATATTCTTACACTTCCACTAAATATTGATCGAGTTCATGAATTGTTCTATGTATCTCTCCAAAGGAAGTACATAATAAATCCCTCACATTTACTGAACTTAGAGGTGGTACAGCTGGAAGATGATCTCTATTATGAGGAGTAGCTCATAAAGATATTGGATAGAAGAGAAAAATTCCTATGAAACGAGACAACTCACCTATTCGATGTGTTATGTAGGAACCATAAGTATGAATAAGTAACTTGGGAACTAGATGAAGTAGTGAAGAAGAAATACCCACACCTATTCATGTAAAACTAAATTCAAGGGGGAAATTTCAAAAGGAGGGAATAATGTAATGACCCAAACTTTTATCAATATATTTACCATATTTTAATTATGTTATATGATATAAAACACATACATATCATAGTGTTCCCAATAAAAACATTATTCTCAGAAATTAATAATGAAATAAGTTGTGTTTATATAAATTAAGGAACATGTACGATCGAATGGTGACATGGACCTTGGAAAGGTAACTGGACCATTAGGAATAGTAATCCAAACAATAGAATAGAAACCTCACCTATGAAATTATAAATAAAATTTATGAACCTTATAAATTAAAATATGATTTAATTATATCATAGTATAAGTAAATAAATGTTTTCAAAATGATAAATTTAGTGTTGGTATTTTTGTAAAACATAAATGTTAATTTAAAATTTTATAATTAATATAATGATTTTAAAAAAAATATTTTCATAAAATATATTCATAAATTAATATTTTATTTTCTTAATATTATAAGATAATTTTATGAGACCTTAATTAATTTTTCAAAGTGTCATAAAATCAGTAAAAATTTTAAAATCGGTATTTTTTTAATAAGTGATGATTTTAATTAAAAATTAAATTTATCATATTTAGAAAATTATTTTCATAAAATGGAGTTTATTTTTGAATTCTACATGTTGAAAAATAGTTAGGGATGATTTTTTGTATTTTTCTAAAATAGTTTAATTTTTTGGGAACTGTGAAATACGATAATTTACGATATAAGATAAATACATAAATTTTTTATCATTATTGATATATATGATGTAAGAACCATAATATAGAAATAACCTTTATTATTTAATATATTTATTGATAAGGTTTAAAATATTGATAGTTCTGAGAAAAATAATATTAAATATAATATTCAAATATACCCCTCCCCATTATAAATATCATCTCTCACCGCCTCTTCTCCTCACACTTTAAAAGCATTGAAGGTTGTAAAAGTTATTCCCAATAATCTTACCTATACCCTACCCAAATTCTATGAGCCTTTGGGCTTATCAAAATATCACACCCAATTTTCCTAAGGAGATTCTCAAGGAGATAAATTCAAGAGGTAATCGCCTCTTTCGTTTTCTTTTAATTTCTTTTCATTTTCTTTTCTTTTATTATTCTCTCCACACCTTCCCTTATCCAAGTGGAATTATAACTATATTATATTACATATACTATAATTTTATTATGTTAATGGAATAATCCAACATCAAACCTCTTCTCCTCTACCTTTTATTCTAGAAATGAAAACATCATATATGAGGTGTTGATTTATCACCTTCAAGGATAACAAGTTTTCATTTTTTTTAACACCTTAAAGTATGGTCCTAAAACCATTATAATATTTTAAAAATATTTTAAAATTTATGTTACAACCTTTTTATGTTCTAGAACTAACATATATACATAATATTAAATAATAAAACAAAACTAGTTTTCAATCTTTGAAAAAACCATCAATTTAATATAAATGGTTATCATTAATGTTTTATATAATGAATCATCCTAATATCTATAAATATATATATATATATATGACCATTTAAACTTATTTAATTTCACTAATAATTTATAATTTTAGTTTTGGATAATTATTCTCATCTTAAATGAACTTCCATGTTTATATACAAGTGAATTGTTCATGAAAACCAAGAAAACGAACACTCTTGAATGATGAACTTGAATTCTATAACTCACCAAAATGGTGATAAATTAACTTAATAAAATTATTATGAATCAAATACATGTATATTAGGTTATTTATTTATTAATTAATGAAACTAATTTTATTATTTAGGATATTAAGGTGAAGAAATCATTCAGATATGAGGTAAGGGGATTCTCGAACCCAATTTCATTTCTTTGAGGTATTTATCTTTCATTACAAATTTCAGTTTGAAGGTTATTTTAATATTCCTAAAATATAATTTTATTGTTCTTACCTTTTATTTTCTGGGATACACATGTTTTTTACTTGATTTTATGATAAAGAAAAACATTTTCCAAAAGAAATATTATTTTTAAAAACTCTCCTTTTACTTCTCATGAGATTGTTTCTTTTTCAATAAATATTGATGATAATTATATCAAGTATGTTATTCCTTTTTTCTTTTTGGAAATCCAAACATTATTCATGAATATATTCTTTATGAAACCCAATTACTTTACATGGGTTATTTTATAGCTAAGATTTTTATACATTCTATGTTTCAAGCATGATTATGAAAATTCTATGATGTGATGGGTGCACCTAGAATTATATATCACTCCAATTCATTGGGTAATGTGATGTATCTAATGATATAATGTGAAATATGTGTGAAGATTATGATAGATTTTTTTCACAATGATTATGTTATTATTATGAATATGTTATCTGTGAACATGATATCAGCTTTCTTCACAACTATGTGTGGTATTTGACCACTAAGGCTTGATGTTTCATTCTTATGCATTGACACATTTCAAGTATTTATCTAATGCTTCCTCTAATTGTTATTATGATAATACTATGATTATATTATGAAGATGATGATTATTCTCACCCATGTTATATTGATTCATGTCTTTATCTGTCCTCTTACTGGGATTTTAGCTCACTACTTTATTTAATGTATATCCCAAAGTGGAAACATGTACTAAGGTGATAATGGGCTTTAAAAGGATAAAGAAGAATTTTTTAGATAAATGTTTATGTTTTATTATACATGAGTGATGTATGATCCTAATTTTCCCAAGATACTAATCCCTTGGATCCTAATTTTGTAACACTTTTATGTTGTTTATCTTTAAAATGATTTAATAATCATGTAAGAAAAATCAGGGTTTCTATACTCCCACTATCAATTTTAGAGATATGATCCTTCTAAAGAAAAATGAATTTTCATATGACAGTAACCTTTTTTCTAAGGTTAATATAGGTAGTATCCTTTATTTTCCTGTAGATATCCTATAAAGATACACTTAGTGCCTTGGGTTCTATTTTTTTACCTGAATAGGCCTTAAAAAATGTTACACAAACCCAGGCACTTAAATAAGAAAAATCAGGGTTTTTCCACTACATAGAATTTACGGTACAATGTATTTCACTTTAGTTGGAAGTTAGTTTAGAGTTTGTATTACTTTTTATGATGTGTACCCCTAAAATGATAATGAAATTAATTTATGAATTATCATTTATATCACCATATCTAACAAGGTAAACTTTCTACCTTCACTTAAAAAATTATATTATGGTGTATATATAGGACTGAGTTGGGATAATATCCCAAACTTCTATAAATAATCAATAAATTCTTAGTTAAGATATTTTCCACCATGTTATCTGTGGTCTCTCTTTATTTAATTACCAAGTTGATTATCAAATTCATTATCATATTCCTTGAAATTATAAAATGAATCTAAATTATACCTGATTAACTAGACATATACATATCTATTAAATTCATCATTAAAAGTTATTAAGTATGAGTATCCACCCTTTTCTTCAACTATAAATGGTCCACACACAATAGTAATAACCAACTCAATAATTTTTGTGGCTCTTTCACCAATTTCCCTAAATGGTTTCATCTTACATTGTAAAATAGCATGAAATGTTTTAAGTATTTTTATTTCAAAAGAATCTAAATATTTATCCTAGTATAATTTAGTGAAGAAATTTTGTTTATATGACCTAATAATTAATTCCAACTTGGGTTTGATATGATCCATAAAAACTATATTTGTTATTGATTTCCATTACTTGGTTTGTGTAATAAAAAACTTGAAGACCATTATTATGTTATGCCTTACCATACCATATGATATATTTTTAAAAGAAGAAAAATTGATTCTAAAGTTTAAAAATAAATTCATCTAAATCAATACTTAACCAAGAAATAATGTTTTTGGTAACTAGAAACATATTGTAACAATTATTTAAAACCAATATCATTTGAGTCAGAAATGTGAGGTGGTAGTCTCCAACTGAAATTGTAGTACTCTTGGATCTGTTAGTGTCTTGTAGATCCACCTTTCATCTTTCAACTCTTTTGAATCTACTTAGTTTTAGTAATTGGATATAAATTTGAGCACCACATGTATTATATAATTTCCAATTCGTATAAATAGATAGATATCACTCAATAATGAACTCACCTAAAGCTTCCCCTTGCTTCCTTTCCATGTTTCAATTCTTTTTCCAATAGATCTTCATCCTATATGTGAAATAGGAAACATCTTGTTACCTTTCATCACTATTGATCTTCCTTCTCTTAGAAGAGAATTGTGGTGGAGACTTAGACTTGGTGTTAGTCTTGGGGCCTTTCACCGTGTCCTTACACATATTCACCATAAACATTTATGTATTTTCACACTTAATATCTTTATGAACCAAGAGAATAATAGCGAGGAGATCTAGGAGATACTTATCATTGTTGTTCATGATCAAATTCACAAAAAAGATGGAGAATCTCCAAGAGAGTGAGAAAAGAATGATATTAGTGAAAAATTCATCTGGTATCTTCAACCAAATAATCTATAGACATTAAATGTAGACAATAATCTTGACTATGTGAGGCCTAGTTGGTGAATCTTCTCTAAGTTTTCTCATAAAGATTACCTTGGATATCTCAAACTATTCCTATCTAGCACCCTCTTGATAAAGATCGAAGAGGTTCTTGAGAATTATATAGAATTCAATGTCCTCATGAGGCTTCATGAGTTATCTATAAATTAATGATATAATCAAACTATATGGACATCTAGTGCATTATCCATGTGTTACTCATAGATAAAGAACTCCTCATCACTCACCTTCTTAGTAGGAAGATCAAGTATTGGGCCACTAGTAGGTAAAGCTTCCATTCATGGTGTAATACAATGTGCAAGAACCTTTACCATTCCTTGAAGTTTCTACCATAGAGAAGATTTTATTTCTCTAGAATTGATCACAAGAATAACCTGGTTGATGAAATTTTCATTTTAATATAATAATATAAAATAATATTATTATTAATTTATTTTATTACCAAAACATGTGAGAAAAAATAAGTTTAATTAGTCCCCATTATTCTATCACGTCTCGATGTCCATTTCTATTAGACTTGGAATGTATTATCACATAGAAATTCTAGTTTCAAGTATTTATATTTCTAATCTCATAACTGAGACTTTTTTTAGAAAAGTTATTTGAAAGTAATTTGGTATGTGGTCTTCCCAACTTTAGGCTTGTAGATCCATGATCAATTGAGTGGGTTCCCCAACTTTGAATTCCATTTTTTTATTTACTAAATTATTTCCTCAAATTTATACCAAGTCTTAATTTGTTTGTGAACTCTAGATAATAACTCAATTAATTTAACCCAAAAAATTAGTTATAATGCCCAAGTAATTGAAAAGAACCCTAACTTTGGTCATACAAGTACATTTAACTATGGTTTCATTTATAACATAAGTAATGAATGGATTTTATGACTTAATGTTTATTTGATAGAATTTTTTTTATTATGCATAAATTTCCATATTTTATCCTTTTTGTGCCTTATTAATATTAAGTGTATTTTACTTAAGTGATTCACCATTTTTAAATAAAATATTTACACACAATAATTTTATTTTATTCCAATAAAGAATGCATGTTATTTGATTCATTTATTTTTGTGATCATGGTATAGAATCCATAAAATAAAATGAATAAACAAAAAAATATAGAATACAATATTTGTCATGATCGTGAGATTTATATATTGGTTTGTTTATTGAGTGGACAATAAGAACCATTAATACTATGGGAAAAACTATATGATTCTGTATTGTCTTAGGTTATAGTATTCCACCTTTTTCCTATGAATCACCTAGGTTTATTTTACCTCAGATACATCTTTAACTTCCTCCAATCACCTAGGATCTCTTTCTTTACATATTCTTTACTCACATGAAAGTGGGGGGAACCAATGGAATGGTTATCGAGTTTATAAAAAAGAAACCATAGATATGAAGGTATTTACATTATAAGAGGAGGGTATGGCTCGTAGGACATCATTTTTTATTTAATAATTATAATTACAAATACACCAATGAAATAATTGAATTAAAATAAATCAATATCATACATAGGTTAGTCAAGGTCATGATCAACCATGCATGCAATGAATACACATTTAATAAACTAGCATTCATTCCCATCATTCTTAATTAAGATAAAAGGAACAAAAATTAATTCATTCATTAATTTATCTTAATATCCATCCAAAACATCATTGATATTTTTATTTATTGTAATTATAAAAAAAATTATTTTATTTTATTTTATTTAAAAAAATTTAAGTAAATACAATTTACTTGGAGGCAACATGGCTTGTACTTATTTGAACTACCTGACATATTCCATATCATGAACTATATATTCATACATCATGTAGTATACATAATATATCACATAATTACATAGAATTTATAATTAATAAATAAAATACTAAAACATGTAAATTGCATGACATTAATCACTTTTAATTCACGTTGAGTGAACATTGTGTAAAAACCATACACAATATGTAGATCATAATTTTACATGGAAATTTATCAAGTATTTAATATGATATAAAGCCTATATCACAATGTATACTATCATTTAATGACACATAGACACATATTTATGAGGTTTAATGGAGTAACTAATTAATTTTTGTTTTCCATGTAAACAAGTAAGATATGCTGTGTTTACAAACCAGACACACACCATATATATGCATCGCAATTTGTCTTAAATACATGTCTCAGGATTTAGTGTGTATTTTTTCACAAACATTTATGATTTATACGACCTATAAAATCCAACTACAAATCACGTATCTTCTGTGTTTCATGTTTTCCATTATTATTTGTTGTGTAACAAATACATGACACATCTTGGACTACTCTCTTTCCACCATGAAAATGTATATACTATAAGGTGTGTAGGATTTCTACATAGAATTTAATATAAGGACCCAGCCTTAAAACATTACATAATATTGAATTAAATGAATAATTTACATTGAGGATCTTTTCAGGTTTAGAGTTTTAGAGAATTAGGACATAACTGATACATCTCAAAAGATTACAAAGTAGACACTTCTACTCAGTTTCCATTTTTCTTCATAAAACAAGAACTCTTGAAAAAAGAGTCATTTATAGGTCCATGTTTAAGACATCATGACTTTTCTTTGATTCTATCCATGACCCTATTCCACATTATGTCCTGTGAAAAAATTTCAAAAACTTGGGATGAGCATAAAAAGCTCAGTAAGGGTTATAAAACAAAGAAAGAAAACATTTGTTCATAAATACATGCAAAACATAAACTCTTTTTCATACCTAATGAAATCATAAGATTTATGAATAACACATAGAAATCATAAATCATAAAGGTAACTTGTGGCATTCATATCATACTTACATTGTAGTTATCACAGCTACGTAGGGAGTTACATTTGGAATACCCATCACAGTATATTCCCTAAATCTATTAGGAGAAACATTCACGTTTACCTCTTTTATATTACCCAATGCATTAGAGATTTATCTTGGGATCACCCACCCTAGGTTTATCATGGAACCACCCACATACGTAAATAATTCCTAAGAACCATAACATGATCATAACACATAACATAAGCATAAAAGAAAGATAAAATTCACAAATTGCAATAACAATATATAATTTAAATATATTGACATAACAAATCCATTATCAAAACAATTTTCAATAACAAAATACATAAAAAGAGTATATGGTATTTATTTTCCTTTTTAAAACAATTACGGCTTGTTAAGGAATCCAAAAGATCAAATAATACTCACGGTGGCGGAAAGTTCGTTGTCACCGCTTACATTAAAAAGAAACATTCTTTTTTATCATTTAGTAAAACACTTCGTAGAAAAATATTACCTTTGAATGAATGAAAATTCAAAGGTGTTTATACATTATACAAAAGAAATTCGTTTATTAAAATAAAATATGCGTCAATGAAAGGAGATTAAGACGAAGTCCCTTACCTCATGTCTGACTTGATTGATCTCTCTTTAATCTCCTGAATGATAAACTAAAGTTAATTTCTACTTTCTTAACAAAATTTTCCAATTTTATTATTCCTTTTATATCACTTATTACCATGTTATAAACATTATGTAATCATTTAAGTTAATAACGTCCATTTTATCGATATTTGGTACTTGAGTCAAAAATGAACACCTTATATTTACAAGTTGTCCATGTGGTCAAAAGTTCATTATATCTAGAATTATATTCATGATTTATATATCATATATATCATATATTTCCAGTATATATATGTATTTATAACAGAACATAACATTTTGGGGATAAGAAATGAAATGCACCGTTCATGGAGATGGTAAGCCGTACGTACGCATGAACACAACTTTCATTTCTGTTTCGTACTTTAATGGAATTAAAACATAATGATACATAGTTATATTATAATTAAATTATAACATCATACATAATATCATTAACTCTATCCATTATACATCCCACATATGGCATTAACGAGTCATATCACTTTGAGGGGGCGGTAGTCCGCACTTCCTCAAATGAAATTATCGCGTTTACCCATAATGGAAACCATAAAGGTATGTTATAAAAGGAAAATAAAGAAGCATAAAAAAACATAAGAATAAAATATATCATATATAAATAAATTTCCATCATAATGGCCACCATGATAGGTGGTAGGAGATAATTGAACAATCATCATTTCGTGAGGTCTTAGTTTTCCATCCACAGAAACAATATGTTCTCCACCCATTAGATGGAGGTGTGTGTAAGAGTAGTTCGAATCCTTCTCATAAAAACATCCTAGTATATTTAGGATACTTTTTTGTTATAAATTAAAGGAATAAAAATAGTTTAGGAGTTGGATAAGTAAAATAATACAAAATAAAACGAAAGAATTTAAGAGAAACGGTTACCTTTAATTTGGGTAACTCACTTTGGTTTGAACAAAAATGGTTTGTTGAAGTGCCTTATGCCTAATTTAAGGCTTCTAGGTGGAGGATAGGGATGTAGGGAGATTAATTGGGTAGAGTTTGGATGAGCCAAAAGGCTTGAGAGGTGTGAGGAATTGGATAGAAATGGTCTTCTATTATAGGGGAGGGGAGGGGCTCTTTAGGAAAGTGTAAAAATATTATTTTATTATATAATGATATTTGGTTTATAAAGGTCCAAAAATAATTAGAGTCGATGATAAGATGACTCATGGTTGAAATAAAATCATCCAATAAGAATTGGACAGGTTTTGGATGTTATTTTATTATTTATAATCTTATTTATTTAAATGATTTATTAATGAGGTAAACACTGCATCATTATTGTGTCATAAATAATTTAATGTATTTAATGTTTCAAAATTATAAAAAAATACCATGTTGTAGAAAATATTTTTATCTTTCTAGTGAATATTTATAGTTGAAAAAATAAATTATATAACACCATGTAAAAATTAATTTACAAAGAGATATTTGTTTATGTCATTTACGTATTAACTTTAAATTAATTAATCTAAAGTGTAATTATCATTCATAAGTGGCTCCATGGGGTCCCAAAATCCACCCAAGGATTCCCATGGTCATCCATTACTCATACAATAAGTTTAGAACAAGTGTTAAGGTAATTTTGAATTATTATGATATTCTTTTTACCTTGAATTTCCCTATTTACCTTTAACCGCCGTAAATAAAAGTCAAATGTTACTATTCACCAAAAATTATTTTCATCTTATTAAACCAATTTTTTCTTAATAATAACAACCATGTTTTTTGGATTTTAGAAATTCAATTCAGAGAAGCGGTAAAATTTTATTTAAATGAAAAAGTCAGTTTTTTTAACTACTACTAAGTGGTTTCACTATTCATCAAAAATTGAAGTTTTTCAGAAAAATACCAAAAATTAAGCCTAAGCTATATTTGATATTATGAATTAAAAAATGATGTCTATTTTACGAAATTATAAACATAGAAGTTTCATTAATTAATTTAAAATTAATTCCCATTGTTAAAATAAATTGCATGTTTTAAAGAAACAATAACTATCAAAAGATTGACATTTGTTTATGTCCAAATTCAAAGTGAAATTAATTAAAATGACCAACATTGGATTAAATGGTAAAAATATATTCTAATTACACTTTAAAACCAATTAAAAAGATAATCTAACAATACAAATAAATTATATTAAAAGGCACTTTTGAATTAAAATACAGTATTTTTCACTATTCATTAAAAAATGAACTTTATCAGAAAAATACCAAAAAATTACCCAAAGTAAATTTTGGTGTCCCAATTATAAAGAAGAATTTTATTTTGTCAAATATAACATATAAAAATGACAAAAACTATATTTATAGATGGTTTTCCATCAAAAGGTGGTAAATCAACCATTTAATGTAAATTATGCTTAAAATTATATTCATTCACATATTAAGCCTCTAGCTCTTAATGGATAAAAGTAAATACATTTAAAAAACATGTATAATCATATTTTAGTTAGTTTTATTCATTCCCTCCAATACAATGTCTAGGAGTTAACTACCATTTAAAATAATAATATTATATTATTAGTATGCAGTGTAAGATTTCAAAGAAACTCGTTGTTGTGTATCGGGTATGCTATCGAACATAGCAACCCCTTTAGAGTAAAATTTATATTTAATTCACAAATATTAATAAATACAAAAATCTCTTATTCTTCATTTACCTGGGACGTTACATCCTTCCCCCCTTTTGGAAATTGCATCCTTGCAATTTTTATTCACGTATCAAAATAAGTGGGGGTATTTATCCCTAATAGAATTTTCAAATTCCCACATTGCCTCTTCAATCATATGGTTTTTCCAAAAAACATTTACATGGTGAATTACCTTATTCCACAAAACTTTCTCTCTACGGTCAAGAATCTGGACTGGTTGTTCTTCATTAAGAGAGATTCTCTTCCAACTGAACTACATCTGGACTCAAAACATGAGATAGATCTGGCATATACTTTCTCAACATTGAAACACAAAAAAAATTGTGTACATGGGATAAAGTTGGAGGTAAATCAACTTTGTATGCAACTGACCCAACTTTCTCCAGGATTTCATAAGGTCCAATGAACCTCAGACTCAACTTTCCTTTCTTACCAAAACACATCACACTTTTCCATGGAGAAACTTTGAGAAATACATGATCACCTGCCTCAAAAGAAATATCCTTCCTCCAGTTATCCGCATAACTTTTTTTCTGCTCTAAGTTGTTCTCATGTGCTTCTAAATCAACTGAACTTTCTCTGCCATCTCTTCTACCAATTCTGGTCCCATCAGCTTCCTTTCACCTACTTCATCCCAAAAAGCTGGAGTTCTACAATGATTTCCATATAATGTCTCAAATGGAGCCATCTGTATACTGGAATGAAAATAGTTATTATAAGAAAATTCAACCGAAGAAAGATGTTGGTCCCAACTTCCCTGGTAATCCAGTGAACAAGCACGTAGCATATCCTCTAAGGTCTGAATTGTTCGTTCTGGATGCCCATCTGATTGAGGATGAAAATCTGTACTAAAATTTAATTCAGTACCCAACGACTTCTGAAGGACTTTACAAAAGTTAGAAGTAAACCTCGGATCATGGTCAGATACAATGGAGAGGGTAACTCCATGAAACCGGACTATTTCTTTAACATACAACTGGGAAATTTGATCTAGAGACAAAGTATCTCAAATAGGAAGGAAATGAGAAGATTTAGTCAATCGATCAACTATAACCCAGATTGCATTATTACCTCGAGATGTCTTCGGTAATCCCACAACAAAGTCCATGGATATATTTTCCCATTTCCACTCTGGCACTGGTAACGGCTAAAGCATCCCTTTCGGTAACTGTCACTCTGCTTTAACCTGTTGACAAGTCAAACATTTCATAGTAAAATAAGCAATATCTATTTTCATTCCATCCCACCAGTAATACTCTCGAAGATCTCTGTAAATCTTAGTACTACTAGGATGAACTGAACACGGAGAACTATGAGCATCACATAACAACTCATTATTCAACTGTGAATCACAAGGCACACATAATCTCTTCCTAAAACTCAAAACACAATAATTATCAATGTTAAAATCAGGCAACTTACCCTTCTGAACCAACTGTACCTTTTTCCGTAACTCACTGTCTTCTTTCTGCGCTTGCTTTATTCTGTCTGATAGAGATGATTTCACTGACACCTGAAACAAAACAGAATAATTTCCTAAACCAACAACATCTATTCCAAAGTTCATAAAATCAAAAACCAAAGGATCTGATTCCAAACGTAGCATGGTTAATGAGACATTACTTTTTCGACTCAAAGCATCAGCCACTTTATTTTCTTTTCCTGGATGGTAATGGATCGTGAAATCATAATCCTTGATTAATTACATCAATCTCCTCTATCTCATGTTCAATTATTTCTGAGTGAATATATACTTTAAACTTTTGTGGTCTGTATATATTTCACATTTTACTCCATACAAATGATGCCTCCAAATTTTTAAAGAAAAAACAACAACAGCTAATTCTAAATCATGTGTAGGGTAATTTAACTCATGAGGTTTCAACTGAAGTAAAGCATAACCAATTACCTGATCATTTTTCATAAGTACACATCCATGTCCTTTCAACGAAGCATCACTGTAGATAAAAAAATCACCATTTCTGGAAGGCAGTTCCAAAACTAGAGCATTCACCAATCTTCTTTTCAATTTCTGAAAACAATTATCACATTATTTTTTCCAAATGAACTTAACACCATTTCAATTTAACTTAGTCATTGGACTAGATAACCGTGCAAAATTTTCAACAATCCTCCGGTAATAACCTTCCAAACCAAGAAAAATACATATCTCAGTTATATTTGTGGGTCTTGGCCATTCTTTAACAACTTTTGTTTTAGCAGGATCAACAGTTATTCCATTTTTTGAATCAATGTGACCAAGGAAAGAATTTTTTTGTAACCAAAACTCACACTTTCTGAATTTCCCATAAATTTTATTTTCTTTTAAGGTTTTCAAGACAACACTTAAATGACTTTCATGTTCCTCTTTACTTTTGGAATAAACCAATATATCATCAATGAACACAACTGTAAACTTATCCAAGAACTCACGGAATATTCTATTCATAAGATCCATGAATACAGCAGGTGCATTGATTAACAAAAAAGGCATAACTACATATTCATAATGGCCATATCTAGTACAAAAATCAGTCTTCAGAATGTCTGCTTCCTTTACTTTCAACTAATGGTACCTTGATCTCAAGTCAATCTATGAAAAATATTGAGCTCCCTGGAGCTGATAAAACAAATCATCGATATGAGGAAAAGGATACTTGTTATTAACAGTGATGTTATTCAATGCTCTATAATCAATGAAAAGTCTCATTGAACCGTATTTCTTTTTAAAAAAATAAGACAGTAGCACCCCATGGTGATGTGCTAGGTTGAATGAAACCTTTATCTAATAACTCCTGAAACTGCTTCTTTAACTCTAAAATTTCAATTTGATCCATTCGATAAGGGGGTTTTCAAATTGCCTTAGCATCAGGAACTAAGTCAACAGTAAATTCATCTTCCCGATCAGGTATAATACCAGGCAAATCATCAGGAAAAACATCAAGATACTCATTTACCACTGGCACATCATTAATCTGAATGGTTCCTTTATTTTCAACAATATGTTCAATGTAACATTCATTTATGTCTTTTACTAGTTTCTCAGCTTCCTGATATGTTATCAAAATCAAGGGTTCATTCTTGTACAAAAAATATAAATATTTCTGAAATGAAACCTCTTTAACACTACAGTCAATCTTAGCATGATACACAGATAGCCAATCTATGCCAAAAATAACATCAAACTCTACTAGAGGCAAAACAATAAGGTTTGCAGGTAGATTCTTTCTGCGCACAAGGATATGAAGGTTCTTATAATTTCTTTTTGTCTCAACATTTCCTCTAGGTGTTTTTACCATAAGTTCTGTGTTCATATCTTGAGATGGAATTACCAATTAATTAGAAAATTTCTCAGAAATGAAAGAGGGTGTAGACCCTAAATCAAACAACAAATTGGAAAAATCTAAAGAAACAAACAGTGTACCTGATACTACTTCGTTTGATGGCACAACATTTGCTGAAGTAGTTGCAAAGGATTTCACCACCCCTTTCTTCTTGTATTTTGGATGCTTTCCCTCATTTGAGTTCTTCTCTAGACACTCATTTGCATAATAACCCATTTCATTACACTTAAAAAAATTTACCGATGGCTTTTCATTTCCTGCATGATCATCTTCCTTATAGTTACGAGCAATATGACCAGACTTACTACACCAGAAGCACTTTCCAGACTTTGATAAACATTCTCCAAGATGCTTTTTACCACACTTATCACAAGTTGGAAATTTAATTTTCTTACCTCCAGGCTTCTTTGATGAATTCTTTCCCTTTTCTTGCCAACTGGACCTATTATTAAGTTGTTTGTCAAATAACATTTGATCATCAGGAAACTCCATTTCCACCTTCTCCGCACATCGAACAAGTTTTTCATAACTTTTGAACTCATGAGAGGCTAATTCTATTCGATATCATGGATTCAATCCTGAGTAAAATCGATTTATCTTACTATCAAGATCTTGGATGAAATTTGGTGCATACCTTGCCAGTCGAGTGAACTTTTCTTCATAAGCAGCCACTGAGTCATCCTCCGGCCTTAATTCTAGGAATTGTTTTTCCATCCTAAGACGAACCACCTTAGGAAAATATTTCTCAAGAAACATGCCTTTGAATTAATCCCAATTGAGAGCATCAATCTCCTCACTATCCCTGATATTTTTCACCATCGACCACCACTGATCAGCTACACCTTCAAAACGGTAAAAAGCAAGACTAACCTTTTGATGTTCTGAACACCCCATGTCATCAAAAAATTTCTCCAGTGCTTTAATCCACCCTTCTGCTAGCACCAGGTCAGATGATCCTCTGAATGATGGGGGATGTTGCCTCATTAAATGCTCCACTACTGACATGTTCCTCTACGGTTGATTTGGCTGATCTCATGCATGGATACCACCACCATTTATATCTTGAGTAAATTGTACCATCACTGCAACAAACTATTCACTTCCAATTCAGACCATCTCTGGTTGCTGATTTGGAAGGTTGTCTTCCTCTTGATGTTGTCCCAACATAGCTGCCCTATTTCCTCTGCGGAAAACCATTCTAAACCCAAAAATATCTTAGGCGAAGCAACATGCACTAGTAGAAAAAAGGTCTTTAACGTCGGTTTTTTTTTATTTTTTACGTCGGTTTTTAACCGATGTTGAAGTCGCCGGTGTAAAAAATATAACTTTTTTCGTCAGTTTTTGTAAACCGACTCCAAAAACAAATTTCAATTTCTTTTTGCGTCGATTTTGTAAAAAACCGGTGGCAAAAAAACTCGTCCGCGTCATTTTTGGTGTCGGTTTCCTTAAAAACCGACACCAAAAAGTTTAAAAAATAGTTTCGGCGTCGGTTCTTGAAAAAAACCGACGCCGTAAATGGAAAAAACTTATTTTTGGCGTCGGTTTTTACAAAAACCGATTCCAAAAAACAATTTTTATTATTTGATGTTTTATAGAATTTCCTAATCTTCGATTTGACTGGTCGTGGAGCTAAAACGGAGTTACAGATCAAAAGTTATGGCCGTCAGAAGTTGAACATGTCAAAGTATCGATTGATACAATATGTTTTAAAGAAAACAAGATAAAAACAAGTTAAAATCACATACACCAAATGATATAAAATATACATAATATTTCAAACACATTTCGATTATTTTTCAATCTTCCATTGAAATGATATGTTGTTTATCATCATATCTCTTATATTTAGCGTAGATCTCATATGATAATAAAAACGATGATCGATAATTAAACTTACACCAAGATTGGTAAATGTCATCGGAATGTTTTATATTTTTAACACGATAATAAAAGTAAATCATCATTATATGAAATCTAATCGAGTTTCTTATAAATGAAGGACATTAATAATAAAGAAAATGAATGAATAGAATACGTACCGTATTCAAATTAACGATTGATGCCGCATTGAAAACTTGATTGAATCGAAAAGGATGAAAATGATGAATGAAAGAGAAATAGATTTATATATAGTAAATGAAAATATTTTCAATTGATTTGTATGAAAATATAGGCGGGATTTTAAAAAGTTAAATGCGCGTTGTGAAAAAAATTGAAATTTTGATCCCGCGTATTAGTGAATACTATTTGGCATCGGTTTTGTTTGAAACCGATGCAAAAGAGGATATATGTTGGTCTTCTGGCATCAGTTTTTTAAGAAAACTGATGCCAAAAAGTGCAATCGATATCATTTTTGGCGTCGGTTTTTAAATAAACCGATGCTAAAAAGATAAAAAAAATACGTTTTACGTCGGGTTTTTTTAAAAACCGACGTGAAAAGAAAAAATAAATTGTTTTTCGCGTCGGTTTTTAGAAAAAACGACGCGAAAAACAAAAAATAGTTTTGGCGTCGGTTTGAATGAAAACCGACGCGAAAAGTAAAAAAAATTATTTTTGGCGTCGGTTTTTTTAAAAACCGACGCGAAAAACAAAAAAAAATTCATGGCGTCGGTTTTTATGAAAACCGGCCCTAAAACATTAAAAAAAATTATCATGTTCTAGAAAATTTCTTAAGCTTCGATTTGACTGGTCGTGGAACTAAAACGGAGTTACGGATTAAAAGTTATGGCCTTTGAAAGTTGGACTTAATTAAGACTTCTTTTAGAGAAGATCAACTTCCAACAACCATAACTTTTAATCCGTAACTCCGTTTTTGCTCCATGACCAGTCAAATAAAAGATTAGGAAATTATCTATAGGAATGTAAAAAAAATTTACATTTTTGGCGTCGGTTTTCATAAAAACTGACGTCATAACTTTTTTTTTATTTTTTCGTGTCGGTTTTTAAAAAAACCGACGCTAAAACATTTTTTTCATTATTTTTTCACGTCGGTTTTTTAAAAAACCGACGCCAAAACTAATATTTTTTTAGTTTTTGGCATCGTTTTTTAAAAAATCGATGCCAAAATATATCCACAAAAATATTTTACATCGGTTTTTAAATAAACCGATGCTAAAAAGATAAAAAAAAATACGTTTCATGTCGATTTTTTTTAAAAACCGACGCGAAAAAGTAAAAATAAATTGTTTTTCACGTCGGTTTTTTAAAAAACCGACGAGAAAAACAAAAAAACTGTTTTGGCGTTGGTTTTTATGAAAACTGACTTGAAAAGTAAAAAAATTATTTTTGGCGTCGGTTTTTTTAAAAACCGACGTGAAAAACAAAAAAAATTATTGGCATCGGTTTTTATAAAAACGGATTCCAAAACATAAAAAACAAATTACCATGTTCTAGAAAATTTCTTAAGCTTCTATTTGACTGGTCGTGGAGCTAAAACGGAGTTACAGATTAAAAGTTATGGCCTTTGAAAGTTGGACTTAATTAACACTTCTTTTAGAGAAGATCAACTTCCAACATCCATAACTTTTAATCCGTAACTCTGTTTTTGCCCCATGACTAGTCAAATCAAAGATTAGGAAATTATCTATAGGAATGTAAAAAAAATTACATTTTTGGTGTCAGTTTTCATAAAAACCGACGTCATAACTTTTTTTTTATTTTTTCGCATGGGTTTTTAAAAAAACCGACACCAAATCATTTTTTCATTACTTTTTCGCGTCGGTTTTTTAAAAACCGATGCCAAAACTAATTTTTTTTTTGGTTTATGGCATCGGTTTTTAAAAAACCGACACCAAAACATATCCGCAAAAATATTTTACGTCGGTTGATAAGAAACCGATGTCAAATTGATGACATTAAAAATGATTTTTCTACTAGTGATGGTAACCTGTAAATGCTATATCATTTAAATATTACCATAAATTAATTTATGGACATTTATTTAATAATACTCTAACTCCTAAAGTTGTCTAAACTGACCTTTGATACCAACTATAAGGACCCGGCCTTAAAACATTACATAATGTTGAATTAAATGAATAATTCACATTGAGGATCTTTTTAGGTTTAGAGTTTTTGATAATTAGGACATAACTATTACATCTCAAGAGATTACAAAGTAGACACTTCTACTCAGTTTCCATTTTTATTCATAAAACAAAACTCTTGAAAAAAAGAGTCATGTCTAGTTCCATGTTTAAGACAGTTTGACTTTTCCTTGATCTCATCCTTGACCTTATTCCACATTATGTTCTGTGAAAAATATTTCAAAAACTTGGGATGAGCATAAAAAGCTCAGTAGGGGTTATAAAACAAAGAAAGAAAACATCTGTTCATAAATACATACAAAACATGAACTCTTTTACGTACCTCATGAAATCATAAGATTTATAAATAACACATAGAAATCATAAATCATAAAGGTAACTTGTGGCATTCATATCATACTTACATTGTAGCTATCACAGCTACGTAGGGAGTTACATTTGGAATACCCATAATAGTATATTCCCTAAGTCACTTAGGACAAACATTTACATTTACCCCTGTCACGTTACTCAATGCATTGGAGAGCTATCTCGGGCTCGCCCACCCTAGTTTTATCACGGAATCACCCGTATACGTAAATAATGCCCAAGAACCATAACATGATCATAACACATAATATAAGCATAAAGGAAAGATAAAATTCCCAAATTGCAATAACAATATGTCATTTAAATATATTGACATAACAAATCCATTATCAAAACCATTTTTAATACCAAAATACGTAAAAATAGTATATGGTATTTATTTTTCTTTTTAAAACCATTACGGCTTGTTAAGGAATCCAAAAGATCAAATAATACTCACGGCAACATAAAGGTCGTTGTCACTGCTTAAATTAAAAAGAAACATTCTTTTTTGTCATTTAGTAAAATTCTTCATAGAAAAAGATCCACTTTGAATGAATGAAAAGTCAAAGGTGTTTATATATCGTATAAAAGAAAGTCGTTTATTAAAATAAAATATACCTCAATGAAAGGAGATTGAGACGAAGTCCCTTACCTCGTGTCCGACTTGACTCGATCACTCTTTAATCTCCTAAATAATAAACTAATTTAATTTCTACTTTCTTAACAACATTTTTAAAGTTTATTATTCCTTTTATATCACTTATTACCATCTTATAAACATTATGTAATCATTTAAGTTAATAACGTTCATTTTGTCGATATCTGGTACTTGAGTCAAAAATGAACACCTTATATTTACAAGTTGTCCATGTGGTCAAAATTTCATTATATACATAATGATATTAATGATTTGGATATCATATATATCATATATATCCAGTATAAATATGTATTTATAATAGTACGTAACATTTTGGGGATAAGAAATGAAAAGCACTGTTCATGGAGATGGTAAGTCGTACGTACGCATGAACGTAACTTTCATTTATATTTTGTACTTTAATGGAATTAAAAAATAATGATACATAGTTATATTATAATTCTATTACAATATCATACATAATATTATTAACTCTATCCTTTATACGTCCCACATATAGCATTAACGAGTCATATCACTTTGAGGGGGTGGTAGTCTGCACTTCCTCACATGAAATTATCACGTTTACCCATAATGGAAACCATAAAGGTATGATGTAAAAGGAAAATAAAAAATCATAAAGAAAACATAAGCATAAAATATATCATATATAAATACAGTGCCATCATAATGGCCACCATGAGAGGCGGTAGGAGATAATCGAACAATCATCATTTCGTGAGGTGTTAGTTTGTCATCCACAGAAACAGTATATTCTTCACCCATTAGATGGAGGTGTGTGTAAGTGTAGTTGGAATATTTCTCATAAAAACATCCTAGTATATTGAGGATATTGGTGTTGTTATAAAATAAATGAATAAAAATATTTTAGGATTTGGAGAAGAAAAATAAAACAAAATAATTTAAGAGAAACTGTTACCTTTAATTTGGGTAACTCACTTTGGTTTGAACCAAAATGGTTTGTTAAAGTGCATTCTGCCTAAGTTAATGATTCTAGGTGGAGTATAGGGATTTAGGGAGATTAATTAGGTAGAGTTTGGACGAGCCAAAAGGCTTTAGAGGTGTGAGGAATTGGATATAAATGGACTCTTTTTATAAGGGGGAGGAGGGACTCTTTAGAAAAGTGTGAAAATATTATTTTATTATATAATGATATTCGGTTTCTAAAGGTACAAAAATAATTTGAGTAGAAGATAAGATGACTCATGGTTGAAATAAAATCATCCAATAAGAATTGGATAGGTTTTGGATGTTATTTTATTATTTATAATCTTATTTATTTAAATGATTTAGTAATGAGGTAAACACTGCATCATTATTGTGTCATAAATAATTTAATTTATTCGATGTTTAAAAATTATAAAAAAAAATATAATGATGTAGGAGATATTTTTATCTTTCCAATGAATATTTATAGTTGAAAAGATAAATTATATAACACCATGTAAAAATTAACTTACAAAGAGATATTTGTTTATGTCGTTTTTGTCTTTACTTTAAATTAATTAATCTAAAGTGTCATTATCCTTCATAAGTGGCCCCATGGAGTCCCAAAATCCACCCAAGGATTCCCATGGTCGTAAATTACTCATCCAATAAGGTTAGGACAAGTGTTAAGGTAATTTTGAATTATTATAATATTCTTTTTACCTTAATTCTCTTATTTACCTTTAACCGCGGTAAATAAAAGTCAAAAGTTACTATTCACCAAAAATTATTTTCATCTTATTGAACCATATTTTTATTACTAAAAACAACCATGTATGTCTGATTTTCAAAATTCAATTTACAGAAGCGGTAAAATTTCATTTAAATGAAAATGTCAGTTTTTTTAACTACTACTAAGTGGTTTCACTATTCATCAAAAATTGATGTTTTTTAGAAAAATACAAAAATTCAGCCTAAGCTATATTTGATATTACGAATTCAAAAATGATGTCTATTTTACCAAATTATAAACATAGAAGTTTCATTAATTAATTTAAAATTAATTCCTGTTGTTAAAACAAATTGCGTGTTTTTAAGAAACAATAACTATCAAAAGATTGACACTTGTTTATATCCAAATTTAAAGTGAAATTAATTCCAATGACCAACATTAGATTAAATGGTAAAAATATATTCTAATTACACTTTAAAAAAATAAAAAGATAATCTAACCGTATAAATAAATTATATTAAAAGTCACTTTTGAATTAAAATACAGTATTTTTCACTATTCATTAAAAAATGAACTTTATCAGAAAAAAAGAACTAATGCTAAATGTATATAATGATAAAAGATTTAATAAATAATTATAAATTTAAATTTGCTTGTTGTAATACCACTGGATGGTTTTGGGCATAGTGGAAGCACCAATTTGGCTCATGCTAAACTTGTATTTTGTATAATTCAAAAAATAATTCACATTTAACATGATAATAAACATCCTGAATAATAAATTCATTAAATGAAATATTTATAATAAACATTGTAACCAAGAGAAATGATCTCTTTCACATTAAATTTATAATAAATTTAATTAACAATTATCTCATTTATGATATTCTTTCATTGACGAATATGTTGAGGACTTAAACCTCTATTTTTTCACCATCATTGTATCGAGAGGATCCATAATAGAATTATTCTAGTGGAGATCCAAAAGTAATCCTATAATATCAAAGCATTTTAGATGTTATCCCAAGTTCTAAAAGGGTGGTACTGATTTATTTTCATCACTACCTTTGATTGAAACACAATCCTTTAAGGTTAAAGGTTTGATTCTTGTTCACTTATTCTTGAGAGAAGAAGGAAGATAAAAGCTCTCAGTTCTTGATAAAGTTTAGAAGTATTTTCTCTCAAGTGTTGAGACGATCTCTATAGAATATATGTTGTGTGAAACAATGTATAACCCTAGTAAGTGATATAACTGAGTATTTAGAGAGCTAGGTTAGAGAATAAATAATTACACATAGCCCATTTATCTCCTCCTCTAATTGCCTGAAGGCCTTCATTTTTTATTGATTTTGATAATCCACCTTTCAAGGGGTGAGGTGGAACCCTTACAAGGCCCATAGTCATAAGTATTACATGGACCGTAGGCCTTAGAGGAATTCATTGCCCATAGGCTTCAAAAATTACATACAATCCAGACTAACTACTTGGAACTTCTCTTCCCCAGCATCTTCAACATAGCCCATTTATTGTTATTTTAATATCAATATAACCTCATGTATAAATAATATTATTATTATTATTATTTACATGGAAATTTCTAAAATCATGGATAAAATAAATTTCATTTCTATAAATAAATAAATTAATATTTATTTAAATTATATTTAATATATCATTCCCACTAAACCCAATAACATGGGCCAAACTTCATCCTTATTGTATATCGAACCATAAATAATAAATATTATTCATTCGATACGCAAATAAATATTTATAATATTCATGGTCTTGTAAATAAATGTTAATTTTTAATATTCAACACACACATAAATATGCTAATTGAATATTTTTTATCAGTAAAATTTGAGTAAATATTACTCCATGAACTGTAGAATTATATTTACTCTAATAATTAAATTCATATAGAATTTAATTAAGTTCAACAGAAACATTCAGTATGTGAACCTCAAGGTTTCTTACTTATTATAATTTGGCATGTTCATCAAAATTCTAATATCAGTATCTAGAAAAACATAAAGGCACCTAAGGGGAATAATTTAATTCCTCAATGTTAATAACCACATATGAACACTTACCATTAAATGTAATATTTTTATCTTGGTATCTCATCAAGAAGGTTCCATACTCATTTTATCAACATATATGCTTAATATTTCTTTATTTGACTTCCTGAAATAAACCTGTATATACACCATTACCATGGAATTTAGTTTGATAGTTTTTTCTAATAAAAGGGTTAAGATTTCAACTTCCATAAAGATGGAGGTAAAAAAAATATCATATTATTTTTTAATGACATATCACTCTTGACATACCCAACATATCCTAATTCACTTCAAAAATATAGCATCATAGTTTTTATAAATACATTAAATTATGTGACATGTGATATGTATTAATAATAATATTAAAGTCTAAGGATCTTTACACATGTTTATAGAAAGGAATATCCAATAACATGTAAACATGTGAAATTTATACTTGTAGTTTTATCCTCATTATCTCCTAACATGTAGATTATTAATTGTTAACTTCATGAGATAAAGTCTCATCCACTTACGAGTACTCGCACCAGAATGTATGAATCATTTGTGTCCCATTAGATGATGTCATACAACCATATGACTAAGTTTAAGAATATCTACATAGCTTTTCAATGTTCTCATCATCGTGGGGAACTACTTATGACCTTTTCAATGAGATATATAATGAAGTACATTATCATATTAAAGTTACATAGAAGAATAAACAATATATGATTAGTTGTTTTATTGATATTTAAATCCTTGAATATATAGGTAATATAAAGGATAAAGTGGTTAATTCTAGGACACCTACTCCAATAGTTGAATCTTGAACCATTTGATCAATGACATATAATCCTATAAAGATAGTAATATACCCAATCCTATACCATTGATGACCAGTTCATACTGAGAATAATATCAAAAGGACTTATCACAACCATGATGAGTTCCCAAGAAATCATATCTCTCTCAAGAGTGATCTCACACAGATTAAAAATAATAGTGAGGGGATGATCACCTCTGATAGGAGTCTCTAGTCATAGAGATTGGTCTTATGGATATACTTTAATCTCTATCTTGAGAATAATGGATGAAACAAGTAACAAATGAAACACACTCATATTGATAGTATGAGTTCTAAATAAGAGAAGACACAATTCATACCTCAAACCATGTCGCATTCCACCTACTTGAATCCATCCATTACCTATATCTAACATCTTACCTGACCTCCTATAACTTGTTCTTATAATTTTACACCTAAATGTGGTGGTGGTAGTGGATCAAATAACCTTTCACCCTTACTGATCATGTGCCAGCAACTCCACTATCATGGTTTTCTTTTGGAAGGCTCGTGGTCTCTATGATGACTTTTTCAGGGTGTTACTGTCACAATGTCACCCAAGATATCCTATTATTTCCACATGATAGGGAAATCATAAGCTAGGTGTGCCCTGGTTCTATAAGAAAAAACATTCTTGATCTCCCATATGGGTAAAACTAATTTGATACCCCTTAGTGGACTACCTCTGATATCAAATCCAAAAAAAACATATACCTATTATAATGTAATCATTTATGTTATCACTGAATAGTTATTGTTGATCAATCCAATTCCAAAAATCTTAACCCAATTCTATTACCATGCTATTACTCCCCAAGAAAACTTATGATCACCAAAACATGCTCCAAAACTATAACATAAATGGGACTACATAAGGGTATGGTTCAATCTCAAATATCCTATAAAATGTAATGCTCAAAATTTTGAGCTTGAAGATAACCATCATGGATCATATACTTAGATTACCTCATGAGTTCTATGAATGACACAACATACTAATAAACTATCTTTCTACCCTACTAGATGTCTAATATCTCCTAGACTCACACTATACCCAATTTTTCAATATATTACTCCTCTATAAAAAAAATTTCATACTCCAACAAGGGTAGAGTAGCCTCATCATGATTCTGTGTGATCAATGAACACCAGTAACTAGTTTCACCATAAATAAGGCTTATAGAAAGGACAACCATGTGGTCTACAGATGTTCACACCAGAAATAAAACATGGGAATTTGATTCCATCAAATCATATCCTACCTGATGATCTGGATTTCCTCAAAACCTAGGAGGCATCTCTATTTGAAACTCATGAAGCATACATAACCCGAAATTAGTCTCATCTTGGTCTTTGGGGACTACTATTTGTGTTGTGATTAGGTCATATCTCTAATCAATAGGTGGTGGATCAACCCTCTGCTCCACCAATAAGGAAAATACTTCCCTATGAGGTCCCTAAACTAAAGCCTCATTAATCAACTAGTTAGTGATTGGAGGATTAATTACTAGCATAGTTTCAAAATGAACTAATCATTGAAGCTAATCTAGCTTTCTATAGGGTGGAATCCATCATTTGATAAGATGAACCCATGATTATTCATGTATATCTAGAAGATTTAGATAAAGAATAACATGAATGGAAACAAAACTAATACACTACATATTACATGTATCATTTTGTTTAAACCCTATAACTGATGTCTTAGAATTTTGAGTCTACTAATACAATATTAGAGTCCTAGTGAAAGTATTTTCTATTCATACACACAAATCACTAGGTTCATTTTTTTAAACTAAATTTAAGACCCCTTAACATGGTTAACCTAAGTATATCAAACCCAGTCTCATAAGACTACTAAATTTGAACTCTATCCATAGGACTCGAATAATTATGATACCAATTTGACATTAAATACCCAGCAGGACCCCACCTAAGTTGTTATTAAGTTGATTCTGATATTCAAGTTTTCCTTCAATAGTCCTAGGGTTGGAGACAAACACCAAGAAGAAATATCACATGTTTCGGAGCCTTATCTTATAAACCTCTATAAAACTACAAATTTATAGTATAATTAATATAACAATAGGAACTGATTCATATATACTAAAACACGCATTCTCCATCATAAATATCATAATAATGAAACATAAACTAAATATAGTAAATAAATAGAAAATATAAGGCTTGTCAACTCATTGTAAAGTCCAACCAGAACAACTAAGATATATTAACTCCACATCTTGTCAATACTAACATGATATACACCAGAAATTATTTCCAGCAAACTCCTATAAAAACTAACACCACATTCACTTAAATCTCCCCCAAATATTGAATCATTTTCTCAGACACAATATGTGTGAGGAAAAAACCCATGCAGGGTTGATTATAAATATACCCAGTATGACACCCTAAGAACACCAGAGAAAATAATACATCAAGTTAGTTTTATGGGATAAACCAATATATGTTTTAAGGAAATAGGTAACCAATTTCAGGTAGATCATCAATCTCCACAACTCAACCCAAAAGAAAACATATTCTAAAAAGGAACCTGAATTAATTAGAATATAAAAAAATGCAATGCACCTGAACTACCTCACTTTAACAACTTCCACATCATCTCCAAATAGTAATAAGAGATCATAATTCATGGAAGAGAAAATTTATTCAATGGGTTATCAACCCCTATGAAGGGAATGTGCCCCATCTTATGTAATGGGGATTAGTTGAGGGAGGTACCTACTCCATAAGTGAAGAAACCATGCCCTATCGCTGAGGGGGTTATCTGCCCCTCTAATTTTATAGAGGACCCATAACCAGGAATCAGTATACCACCAATGGGTTATAGACCTTGTGTCTACTCTAAATATATTGGTCACTCTCCATAATAACCTCTATAAAGATATATAAACTCAATTACTTTAAAATATTTATTAGGATTAGTGAAAACACCCAAGAGGTGGTGAATCAAGTGTTACGTAATTTTTACCAATTACCAAATCTTCTTCGAATATTTAAACCCCTTTGGTTATAAACCTCTATTATTGGTGAATAAAATTGGATATATTTTAAGCTTATGCAAGAAATTATACCACATTCATTACAATTAAAGAAAATAAATAGAGCATGCTAGGGTTTTACAAGGTTCAACTCAAATTCATACTCCTTACCTTGATTAGTTATTCACCACAATAAATGATTATTCATTATAATAAATAACTACCTATAATGGTTGGTTCTTACCCCACCTATACAAATTCTCACCATGCATACAATTTCCTAATTCTCATAGGAATTCCACAAACAGCTTCTCACTGTGATCATAGAGTTTCACTATGATCTCCCCATAAACCTAGAGTCCCATTAGTTTTATGGATTTCCATCATGTATATGAAATTGTTCCTTTAAACTCATTTATTTTAGTAGATAAAAAAATCTACTTAGTATTATTTTTCATCATCAAATAAGACCTCCTTACACTCAGTACAAAGTCTTTGACTATAGCTAGTTCTTTAATTATTATTTCTTATATCTCGGTTCTTGTTTTATCTCAGCTTCAAATATATTCAAAATGATATTCTTACATTTGTTTCACACCTCACTAATATCAAGTGATCTTAAAAAATCCAGTAGTTCCATATCATTTATCTTTATAAAATCATCTTGGATCACATGGTTTTGTGATATTTAAAACTCTAAATTTTAGTGCATGTGAGGCACCCCAAACCTGCACTCTCAGGTATAGTGCTAAAAAACATACTTTATATATAGGATTTGATACCAAGTGATATGAACCAACCTAAACAAATATTTATTTTACATAATTTCCATAATTCACATATTACATCTCATAATAATCACAAAATCCCAAGAATTAATGGTTTAGTGTCTTTGAGGGTCAGTTACATACACTACTTATACTATGATACTTGTGAATATTTCTACATAATAAAACACCAATAGACTTATTTATAGACTCCTCATAATTTACACTCATATTAATAACATTTTTGAATTAAAATATAAGAAATTGGTTATTTTAGATGCACAGTAAGTGTAAATATAAGAGATAATAATTGATGATCATAAGTGAGCATAAGATAAGCATGTGGGTATAAAAACATAATCAAAGTCCAAGAACATAACTTTAGTAGATCATAAGAAAATAAAAATTGATCATAAGACATCAATCAATTATATGATCACAAAATAATACATAATCTAACATAACATGAGTATGATTAAAAACAAATGAATGTGGCACAAATATAGGCAAAGAAATTATAAAATAGTGGATCATTAATCACTACATGTTTCCCATAACATGGTGGAGAAAAAATCACTACCTAATTATCATAACATAGAGGATCATGCATCACAACTTGATTACCATAAAATAGTAGAGAAATAATCACTACATTATTCCCATAACATAGTGGTGAATTCATCACTTCTTGATTCCTATAGTGGAGTGAGCATCAATACTCAGATCCCATAATTATCTAATGATATATAAAACATTACCAAATTCATTATAGAGATATATATAACCCCAAACATCACAATAATAATCATCCAAATTTATGTGTTCCATTAGAACATTAAAAAATTCATACATCAAACAACACTTAATTAACATGAGGAAAACAGACAGGTTTCATGGAGACTTTCAGGGAATATTTTTTAAGCCATCTAGAGAAAGAAGGGTGGTGGAATCACAAGATCATATCCCATGTGTAAAAAAATTAATGTCAAAGGATGTTGACATATATGTAAAAAACCATTTTAAAATTATTGTATAAATCACTTTGAAAAAAAAATAAGATGCAATATTCATTTTTGAAATTCCTAAAAACTCCTTTATTTTTTTATTTAATGAAAAATAATTTGATGTTAATAAAAAATTTAAAAAGTATGATTTAAAAACAAAAAAAAAGTTTTCAAAAAATAAATTTTAAAAAATAAATATTTTTTCAAATACTTTCTTTGAGAAGATATAAAAACACAAAATACTTCTTTAAAAATATAAGCCTTTAAAATCCATTTTGAAATCACGAATTTATTCTTAAAATAAAAATTTTACTTTTTAAAAATATAACAATATTTCCTTTTCTATTAATAATAATTAATAATTAAAATCATTTGTAAAATAATTTTCAAAATTTTAATGGATGATTTCTGAAGAAGAATTCTCATAACATTGAAAGAATCTATAACCATTTTTTAAATGCTTTTACTATAGTCATAAAAGACAAGTTACAGGTCGCATTCAAAATCCATTTTCAAAATGGTGAAGTGAAAAATTTGGAAAAAAATACTTTTAAAAATAATATACAACAATTGAGCCTTATAAATACATAAAGGTTTTCAAGAGAAAATGTGGAGTGGAAGATAAAACATAAAATCATGAAAGGAAAACATTTTTAATATTTTAAAATATCATTTTTGAAAACACACATGTTAAAAAGGTTTAACAAAACTTACTTTTAAAAATATGAAAAATAAATATAAATTTCACATGAGATAATTCATAATTAGGTTTCTAAATATGAAGGATATCATTTACAGGAAGATAAAATATGGACATGAAATATAAGCCATCATTAAAGTGGATGAGAATTATTCTTAAAAATATATACTTCTTGAGAAAGAAATTGATTGAGGTAAAAGTTTTTAATTAAAAATATCACTTTCCCTAGATAGATAAGGAATTATAGTATCATCATATAATAAAATAAAATCATCATGTAGAATCATGGTCATATAGGAATAATTATGACTCAAGAAAATAATTTGAGCCAAGAAAACCCCTTATAAACATCAAAATTCATGAAGTAAGAAACATTTAAAAGGGGTTTGTATGATAGAAATTTAAATCACTAGAGAAAATAGTAAATAATTTATATCAAAATCATAGATCATTATGTGCACAACATATAAAAATTAAGTTAAATAATAAGCATTATAACTCAATGAAAGGATATTGAGTTAAGAAACATCCTTACAACTTCAATACCTTTCAAATCAAAAACCCGTGAAAGGTAGAGCAAAATAGGTATTTTTAAATACCTTTAATTTCATGATATTTATATTAAAAATACAAACATGGGAAGTATATACACCAAATAATATAAAATAAGTGGTCAATATGGAAATTCTCTCAAAGAAAGTGAGATGAAAAACACTTATGGATAATATAACTTTTGATTAAAAACATATTTGAATTAAAAAACTTGAAAATAAAATTTAAATACATTGAATAATTATTTAATAATTATATAGTACCTCAAAGGTTTATTTTATACACCATACAACCAAAAATAGGTGTGTAATACAAAACATGACTCAAAGAAGAAAATTTAAGACGAAACCCCGACCTTTACTCTTTTCTTTAATGAATGTTATTTAATATACTTTATTATAAACATAACCATATTAATCACTTATTTTAGAAAAATATTCAAATATATTAACATTTTTAATCTTTAATTATAGTAATTATTTATACATTCATTCGTCATTTTAAGTTTATCTTCACTATTAGATGTTAGCGATTTTTTGGTTGTTTCATGAATGCCTTAAAATGTCAATTATGATCCATGTTCTTTGATACAAATTTAATTATTACTATATTATGGTAATTGAATATATTTTTTATACTTACTTGTGAATTTTTAATTTTATTCTAGCATATTTTTTATTACAGTTCTTGGAGATGAAATCAGTGGCGTGCTTGTTTCTGTAATTTTTAACAAACAAGGGGTGGTATATTAATAATAGGTTAAATATTAATATAATATTTATATAACATTAAACCAAATATTATTTTATCATTTATTTATAAAAATAACAATATCTAAACTTAAATATTCATCCATTGTATAAATTTATATCATTGTCCACATAAGTGGCTAAACCAACCCAAACAAGAAAAATTTATAATCGATGGGTGAGTATGGTTAAGAAATTTATTTTTTTTGAATAATATCATTATTAATGAAGTATAATTATATTATTTATATTTTTTTAAGTTGTTGAATATTATTTTGAGTGGTTTTTATAGATAACAAAATTCTATATGATAAACGAAATGTGTTCCTTCATGGAGGTGGTATTCTGCACGTACACAGGGAAGACATTCTCATTTTCCATAGAATGGAAAGAAGTTAGGAATTGGTTTATATTTTTAAAATAATAATAATGTTTTAAATATAATATTTATTAATTAAATATTACCATTATAACCATCCATGTAATGTTTTTATAAAAAAAATATGGCATTGCTCATAGAGGTAGTAGTTTTTACTTACATAAGAATGATATTTTCATTTTTCTAAGGGGAAAGGGGAAAGGAAGAAAATGGTTAACCCATGAACATAATAAAATTTAAGTATAATTATAATAATTATGTAATTATTTCAACATAGTTATATTATAATCATAGTAGGTATAATAATAAAGGAGGGAAAATAAATAAAAATTTAGTAATTAGAAATTTTACCTTACTCAAATTGGATAAGTGCTTTGAAATGTTGTATTTTGAGAATAAAAAAACATATAGGACATATATCAGAGTGTTGGGGAGTTTTTTGAGAACATTTTAGATGAATATATGTGTCTTGGGGTGTGAGGGGAAGTGGGTGGTGATGGATCCTTTTATAAGGGAGATGAGTGGTATTTTTATAAAATTTAAAGGGTAAAGTCATTATTAAAAGGTTAAATTGATCTAATAATGAAAAATAATAGATATAGGGAAGTATTAAGTTTAGTAAATAATAAACCATACAGCTTAATGCATGTTTTTAAGTTTTCTACTCTTATATTTTTCAATTTTACCAATATTGGTTTTATCATGGTAACTAATTTTTACCTAAGTAATTAACTTTTAATGCATAAAGAACCGGTCGAATTAAATAATTTAGACCTAATGATTCCAAATTTTAAATCCATTTGGTAAAATAAAATTTCTAAGTTTTATAAAAATTAATTTTAATATTAGCACACATTACACATAAAAATCATTTTTAAAAGAAGTGTATTTTTATTCATAAACATTATGATTAAGATAATGTTACCCTATGAAAGTAATTTCTGCTCTTGGGGGAATTTCCACCTCCCATGCTCCACTCAGATTCTTAGGTCACCTAGTGTATCACTGGGTGGGTAGAAGGGCGCAGACCACCTAGCTAAAGTATTTTTTTGTCAAACCATCACTGATTGGATTGTTACCTCATGGGACGATCTGTTATCTCGGCTAACAATGTCTTCTTCTCAGGTAGGGCTTCTCCGAATGACCTCTTCATGGGGAGGGAGTTTCTAGGTGTGGAGGGTTCAAAAAGTCCACTCCTAGAGATTACATTCCTAAAAGAGATTATGATTAAGATAAATTTATCAATATAGCTGATTTATATTACATTAATTATACTATTATTAACCAAATATGATTTATGTGGATTTTAATGTAATAAAAATTAAAATTAAACTTTTTGGATAATTAATTAAAAAAAATTGACCATAATTTTTCTTATTAAAATAAATATTAGTTAAGTTTTAAAATTTTAAACATGAGTTTTCTAAAATAAACATAGTATTTTTAAATGAACAAAATTACTTATAAAACAAATTATTTTTCAATAAAAATATTTTATAATTTTTAAATTCATTCTTAGTTTATAATATTTTCATAAAATCTACGTTATAGGTATAAACTATAATTTTCTCTATTAACTAAAAAACTATTTCATAAAAATCCCAAAAAATCATCCTAAGATAATATTTTTATTATAAATAAAAAATAATAATTTGGTAAAATTAAAATTCAAAAAATTTAGAATTTAATTTTTAAATAAAAACATAAAAATTTAATGAAAACTTTTTTCATAGGAAAGTAATTTTTTAAAATATTAACTATTATTATTCTTATTTCCTATCAATTACTAATTAAAATTATTTAGAATCAATTTTTCTTCTTTTACAAATATATCATATGGTATGGTAAGGTATAACATAATAATGGTCTTCATGTTTTGTATTACACAAACCAAGTAATGGAAATCAATAACAAATATAGTTTTTATAGATCATATCAAACCCAAGTTGGAATTATTGATTAGGTCATATAAACAAAGTTCTTCACTAAATTATACTAGGATAAATATTTAGATTCTTTTAAACTAAAAATACTTAACACATTTCATGCTATTTTACAATGTAAGATGAACAAAGACCCATTTAGTGAAATTGGTTAAAGGGCCACAAACATTATTGAGTTGGTTATTACTATTGTGTGTGGACCATTTCTAGTTGAAGAAAAGGGTGTATACTCATACTTAATGACTTTTAATGATGAATTTAATAGATATGTATCTGTCTAGTTAATGAGGTGTAATTTAGATTCATTTTATAATTTCAAGGAATACGATAATGAATTTGATAATCAACTTGGTAATTAAATAAAGAGAGTCCATAGAGAACATGGTGGAGAATATCTTAAATAAGAATTTATTGATTATTTATAGGATTTTGGGATATTATCCCAACTCACTCTTATATATACACCATAATATAATTTTTTTAAGTAAAGGTAAGAAGTTCACCGTGTTAGATATGGTGAGATAAATGATAAGTCATAAATGAATTTCATTATCCTTTTAGGGGTACACATTATACAAAGAAATATAAACTCTAAACTACTTCCAAATAAAGTGAAATACATTATACCATACAATCTATATAGTGGAAAAACCCTGATTTGTCTCATTTAAGTGATTGGGGTTATGTAGCATTTTTTAAGGCCTCTTCTGGTAAAAAAATAGAACCCCAAGGCACTAAGTGTATCTTTATAGGATATCTAAAGGAAAATAAAGGATACAACCTATATTAACCATAGAAAAAAATGTTATAGTCATACAAAAATTCATTTTTCTATAGAATGATCATATATCTAAAATTGATAGCGGGACTATAGCAACCCTGATTTTTCTTACATGATTATTAAATCATTTTAAACATAAACAACATAAAAGTGTTAAAAAATTTGGATCCAATGGATTAGTATCTTGGGAAAATTAGGATCATAAATCACTCATGTATAATAAAACATAAACATTTATTTAAAAAATTATTCTTTAACCTTCTAAATCCCATTATCACCTTAGTACATGTTGCCACTTGGGGATATAAATTAAATAAAGTAGTGAGCTAAAATCCCAGTAAGAGGATAGATAAAGACATGAATCAATATAATAGGGGTGAGAATAATCATAATATTCATAATATAATCATAGTATTATCATAATAATAATTATAGGAATCATTAGATAAATACTTGAAATGTATCAATGAAAAAGAATGAAACATCATGCCTTAGTGGTCAAATACCACACATAGTTGTGAAGAAATCCGATATCATGTTCACAGATAACATATGAATAATAATAACATAGTCATTGTGAAAAAAAAATATAGCATAATGTTCACACATATTTCACATTATCTCATGAGATAAATCACATTACCAAATGAATTGGAGTGATATATAATTCTAGGCGCACCCATCACATCATAACATTTTCATAGTCAGACTTGAAACATAGAATGTATAACAATCTTAGCCATAAAATAACCTATGTAAAGTAAATGGGTTTCCTAAAGAATACATTCATGAATAATTTTTGGAGTTCCCAAAAGAAAAAATGAATAAAATACTTGATATAATTATCATTAATATTTATTGAAAAAGAAACAATCTCATGAGAAGTAAAAGGAGAGTTTTTAAAAATAAGAGTTCTTTTCGAAAATGTTTTTCTTTGTCATAAAATCAAGTAAAAAACACGTATATACCAAAAAATAAAAGGTAAGAACAATGAAATTATATTTTAGGGATATTAAAATAACCTTCAAACTGAAATTTGGAATGAAAGATAAATACCTCAAAGAAAGGAAATTAGGTTCGGCAATCCCCTTACCTCATATCTGAATTATTTCTTCACTTTAATATCTTGGATAATAAAATTTGTTTCATTAATAAATAAATAAATAACCTAATATATACGTATTTGATTCAATATAATTTTATTAAGTTAATTTATCACCATTTTTATGAGTTATATAATTCAAGTTCATCATTCAAGAGTGTTTATTTTCTTGGTTTTCATGAACAATTCACTTATATATAAACATGGAAGTTCATTTAAGATGAGAATAATTATCCAAAACTAAAATTATAAATTATTAGTGAAATTAAATAATTTTGAATGGTCTTATATATATATATATAGATAGATATTAGGATGAGTCATTATATAAAACGTTAATGATAACTATTTATATTAAATTGATGGTTTTTTTGAAGATTGAAAACTAGTTTTGTTTTATTATTTAATATTATGTATATATGTTAGTTCTAGAACATAAAAAGGTTATAACATAAATTTCAAATATTTTTCAATAATTATAATGGTTTTATGACCATAGTTGAAGGTGGTAATGGAAAATGAAAACTTGTTATCCTTGAAGGTGATAAATCAACACCTCAAAGATGATGTTTTCATTTCTAGAATAAAAGGTAGAGGAGAAGAGGTTTGATGTTGGATTATTCCATTAACATAACAAAATTATTGTATATGTGATATAATAGAGTTATAATTCAACTTGGATAAGGGAAGGTGATGAGAGAATAATAAAAGAAATTAAAAGAAAACGAAAGAGGAGTTTACCTCTTGAATTTCTCTCCTTGAGAATCTCCTTAGGGAATTTGGGTGTGATATTTTTCTGAGACTAAAGGCTCATGGAATGTGGGTAGGGGATAGGGAAGATTACTGGGAAGAACTTGGAAAACCTTCAAGGCTTGTAAGGTGTGAGGAGAAGAGGTGGTGAGAGATGATATTTATAGTGGGGAGGGGTATATTTGAATATTATATTTATTCATTTTTTTCTTAGGACTATCAATATTTTAAACCTTATCAATAAATATATTAAATAATGAAGTTTATTTCAATTTTATGGTTCTTACACCATATATATATCAATAATGACTCAAATATTTATGTATTTATCTTATATCGTAAATTATCGTATTTCACTGTTCACAAAAAATTAAACTATTTTAGAAAAATAAAAAAAATACTCCCTAACTATTTTTCAACATGTAGAATTAAAAAATAAACTCCATTTTATGAAAATATTTTTCTAAATATGATAAATTTAATTTTTAATTAAAATCATCATTTATTCAAAAAATACTGATTTATAAATTATTATTGATTTTATGACACTTTGAAAAATTAATTAAGGTCTCATAAAATTATCATATAATATTAAGAAAATAATATATTAATTTATGAATATATTTTATGAAAATATTTTTTTTTAATCATTATATTAAGAAATTTTAAATTAACATTTATGTTTTACAAAAATACCAACACTGAATTTATCATTTTGAAAACCTTTATTTACTTATACTATGATATAATTACATCATATTTTAATTTATATGGTGCCTAAATTTTATTTATACTTTTATAGGCAAGGTTACTATTCTATTGGTCGGATTACTATTCCTAATGGTCTAGTTACCTTTCCAATGGTCATGTTACCATTCAATTGTACATGTTCCTTAATTTATATAAACACCACTTATTTCATTATTAATTTATGAGAATAATTTTTTTATTGGGAACACTATGATATGTATGTGTTTTATATCATATAACATAATTAAAATATCATAAATCTATTGATAAAAGTTTGGGACATTACATTATTCCCTCCTTTTGAAATTCCCCCCTTGAAATTTAGTTTTACATAAATAGGTGTGGGTATTTATTCATCACTACTTCATCTAGTTCCCAAGTCACTTATTCATAATTATGGTTCCTCCACAACACATTGAATAGATGAGTTGTCTCGTTTCATAGGAATTTTTCTCTTCTGTCCAATATCTTTACCAGCTACTCCTCATAAGAGAGATCATCTTCCAGCTGTACCACCTCTAAGTTTAGTACATGTGAGGGATATGTTATGTACTTACTTAGGAGAGTTACATAGAACAATTCATGAACTCGATCAATATTTAGTGGAAGTGTAAGAATATAGGCCAATAATCCTATATGATCAAGGATATCAAAGGGGAAAATGTAACTTGGACTAGGATTCCCTTTATTTCAAAATTGTATAACTCTCTTTTATGGTGATATTCAAAGGAAGACTTTCTCTACACTACCAAACTCCATGTCCCTTTTACAATTGTCAACATAGCTCTTTTTCTGAATCTAAGAAGATTTGATAAGTTTCTAGATGGATTGAAACTTCTCTGTCATCTATTTCACAAGATGAGGTCCAAGTATCTTTCATTCACCAACTTCTTCTAAATTGGTTGGAGTTCTACATCGCTTCCCATATAGAGGTTCATATGGAGCCATTTGAATACTTGAGTGTAATATGTTATTGTATGAGAACTCAACCAATGGGAGATACTGATATCATCAACCTTTTAATTCTATCGAGTAGTCTCTTAGCATGTTCTCAAGCATCTGAATAGTGATTTTAGATTGGAAATCATTTTGGGGGTGATAGGCCATGATGAAATTGAATTTAGTACTCAAAGTATATTGAAGGCTTCTCTAAAATTTAAATGTGAACTTTGGATCATGGATAGAGATGATCAAGAGTGTAATCCCATGCATCCTCACCACTTCCTTTACATATATCGTGGCAAGTTGTTCAAGTGAGAGATCTTTTTGAATAGATGTAAGGTGGTCTATCTTGGTGATTCGGTCCACCTAAACCCATATCATATTGTTTCCTTTAGATTTCTTCTTGAGACTAGTGATGAAGTCCATGGTGACATTATCCCATTTCCACATGGGTATAGAAAATGGTTGCATCATCCCATTGGAATTATATCACTCTAATTTACCTTGATGACATATCAAACACCTTAAGATATACTCTACAATCTCCTTCATGATGTCCCACTAGAAGTGTTCTTGATGATTATGACACATCTTAGTACTCCTATGATGGATGAAGAAAGTTAAGCTATGTGCATTATCCAATAGTTCATTATTTATCTCAGGTGATGAAGGTACACATAGCCTTGTTCTTAATCAAATCACACCATTATTTTCAATATGAAAATCATGTAGCTTTCCTTTACTACATTCACCTTTTTTGTAACTCTAGATCATCCCTGTATGCCTCCTTATTATTTTCTAGGATAGATGGTTCAGAAATAATTTGGGAAAGGTAGGATGTATTCCCTACCTTTATGATTTCCAAAATACATCTTTTGCATATCCAAGAAGATAGGGTCTTTCTTAATCTGCATCACGGATAGAGTGGTAGGTTCTTTTTTTGATAACAGCATCAGTTACCTTTATTTTCTTCCCAGGATAATGGTGAATAGAACAATCACTATCCTTGAATAGATCTAACCATCTCCTTTAACACATGTTGAGTTCCTTCTATGTGAATATATACTTTAGAATCTTGTGATTAGTATATATGTAACACTTATGAACATAGAGGTAGTGCCTCCATATTTCCAAGGAAAAAATCAAAGCAACTAGCTCCATATCGTGCATCAGGTAGTTATTCTCATAGATCTTAAACTATCGTGCAGTGTAGGATATCACTTTATCATTATTCATGATTAAAAAACCTAATACTTTCTTTGTAGCAGCACTATATATCATAAAAATTTCTCCACTTGTTGGAAATTTGATTATAGGCCAAGTGATCAATCTATTCTTTAGCTTCTTGAATCTTTCCTCACATTCTTCTATCCAGAAATAATTTACCCCTTTCCTTTTTAACTTAGTTATAGTGCTATAAAATCATGAGAAATTTATCAAAAAATGTTAGTAGCACCCTACTAAACAAAGAAAACTATGGATTTCCATGAAACTAGTGGGTTTTGGTCATTCATCAATTGCCTTTCTTTTTGAAGGATCCACATAAATTCCATCAATTGTGATCATGTGTCCCAAGAATGTGACTTGATGCACCCAAAAGTCACATTTTCTTTATTGGGTGTATAATTTATCCTTCATTAATGTCACTATCACAATCCTTAAATGTTCTTCATATTCCTCCTTTCTCTTGGAGTAGATCAGAATATCATTGATAAACACTACCAAAACATTTCTCAAGGTAGTGTCTAAAGACTATATTTATCAAATCCATGAATATAGAATGGTAAATAGTAAGTTAGATAGGAATCACTAGAAACTCATGGTGTCGTTAACTTGTGCAGAAAGAAGTCTTCTGAATGTCTTCCTTATCCACATTCTGTTAATGAACATCCACCTTTGAGATGCACTGAGATCCTCATAGTTGATTGAATAAGTCCTCAATCCTTATAATAGGATACATGTCCTTTATGGTGATCTTGTTGAGATTCTGATAATCGATACAAAACTGCATTGATCCATCCTTATTATTGATAATGAGCACTAGTGAACCACAAGGTGACACATAATGGTGTATGAAACCTTTGTCTAAATGCTCCTGTAGCCGCTTTTTTAACTCTTCTAGTTTGATTAGGGGTATCCAATTGGGGAATTTTGAGATAGGAGTGGCTCTGGGTATGAGCTCTATCAAAAACCCTACCTCCCAATCTGGGGGAATTTTGAGTAACACTTCAGGAAATACATCACTGTATTCCCTTACAATGATAACTTCTTACAGGTTGATACTTTCCTTTGACTCAACCATTTGGTAAAGTTATACTTATTTGTAGGGTATCAACACCATCACAATTGAAGGATACTCATGATCTTCCTTAGTGTCATCCTTGTTTTGGTAATTTTTAACGAAAAATGGGTGGTATATTAAAAATTATTTAATTATAAATATAACCATTATATAAACATAAAAAATATTATTTTCACAATTATTTCTAATAATACCGTTATTTAATTTTCCATATTCTTCTAGGATATAAATTTATATCATTGTTTACATAAGTGGTTAAACTGACCCAAACAAGAACATATTATAATTAATGGGTGAGTATAGATGTGAAAGTTATTCCTTTGTAATAATATCATTAATATAGAATTATAATTATTTTATTTAGATTTTATTAAGTTTTTGAATCGTATTTTATGATATTTTTATTAATAATAAAATTATAGATGAAAAACAAAATGGGTTTCTTCGCGGAGACAGTAGTCTGCACAAAAACACAGAAGATGTTCTCATTTCACATAAAACAGAAAGAGAGTATAAATGGATTTATATTTTAGGAATATTAATAATGTTTTAAATATAATATTTATTCACTAAATACCCCCCTTTTAACCATACATTTAAGGAAATTATTAAAAATGGATCGCATCTCTCATGGAGGTGGTAGTCTGTATGTATATGCGAGACGTTTTCATTTTTCTAGTGTAAATGGGAAAATTTAGAAAATTAATATCCCATAAACATAATAAAATTTCATTATACTTATAATAATTTTTTAATTATTTCAAAAAAATTATATTAGATTCATAGGATATAGAATAAGTAAGGAAGGAAAATAAATGAAAATTGAGTTATTTAGAGTTTTAAATTACTCCTTGGTAGATATCCTTTGTAAATTGGATTAAGTCTTTGAGAAGTGTTATTTTGAGAAGATATGAATATCTAGGAAATTTATAGGAGTTTTGGGTAGTTATTTGGAAATGGTTTTGCCTAATATAAAATGCATGAGGTCTGAGGAGAAGTGGGAGGTAATTTCTCCTTTCATAAATAAGAGGAGTGACATTTTTGTAATAATATAAATGTTAAAGTCAATATTCCAAGGTAAAGTAGATCCAATAATGGAAAATAAGGGAGAGGGATAAGGTTTAAGGTTGATAAATCTTCAACCATACATTTGAAGAAATTTTTTCAACATTATTATAACTATTTTATTCGTATATTTTTCACTTTAAACATTTTATGTTTTTACTGTGGTAATTAATTTTTACCCAAGTAATTTATTTCTGATGCCTAAGAAATAGAAAGAGACTTATTACATAATTTAGACCTAATGATTCTATATATGATATCAATTTTATGAAATAAAATTTATAGGCTTGATAAATATTAATTTTAATATTAGTACACATAACATGTAAAACCCATTTTAAAAAAGATGTAATTTTATGCTTAAACATTATAATTAAGAACAATTTATCAATTTTGTTGATTTATATGAAATTAGTTTCTTTATTATTTAAAAAATATGAGTTATGTGACTTTAAAAGTAATCTAAAATGTAACAACCCAAAATTTTATCAATGTAAACTCACTTCTTATAATTATTCCATATAGTATAAACCATATAAATCACATTGAGAACACAATGAAAACTTTCTAAATGAAGAATGAATGAAATAAAAAGTATTTATAGAAGTTAATGTACCTATACTGATGGAATAGTAACTTGACCTTAGGAATAGTAATGTGAAACTTATAAATAGTAAACCATCCAAATGAATAGTAACATCACCCATGAAAGTATAAATAAAATTTAAGAGTCTTACATATGAAAGTAAAAAATAATTATATCATATTATTAGTAAGTAAATGTTTTAAAATTTATTAATTAAGTGTTGATGTTTTTTGTAAGTCATAAATATTTAATTATAATTTTATGCTTAAATTATAATTTAAAAGAAAATTTATTTTCATAAAATGTATTCATAAATTAATATTTTGTTTTATTGTGATTTTAATATTATTTTATGATGCCTTGGTTAATTTTTCAAAGTATTATAAAATCAGTTATAATTTTAAAATCTGTATTTTTCGAGTAAATGAGGATTTTAATTAAAAATTAAATTGCTCATATTTAGAAAATTATTTTCATAAAATAGAGTTCATTTTTAAATTCTACACATCAAAAAGTGGTTAGGGTGAATTTTTGGTATTTTTCTAAAATACTTGAAATTTTGTGAATAGTGAAATATGATAATTTATGATAAAAACTAAATATATGAATTATTGTGTCATAGATTATGTATGGATGATGAAAGTCCAAAATCTCGAATGCTCCTTCAGTTTTTTAATATATTTAGTGATGATTCTCAAACTATTCATAGTCTTGATCCAAAATAATAAACTAATGAATAAAATAATGAGAAAAAACCTCTCTCTTCCCCTATAAATACCACCCATCACTACCTCTTCTTCTCATAACTCCAAAGTTTTGATCATAGTCCAAATTCTACCAAATAATATTCCCAATATTATCCCTAAATTCTATGAGCCTTTGGTCTCAACAAAGGTCCAAAACCAATGCCCCTAAGAAAGTTATCAAGGAGAAGGATTCAAGAGGTAAAAATCCTTTCTTTTCTTTTAATTTATTTTCAAGTTATTTTATTCTCTTATTCTCTCCCCACATCCCCTAATCAAAATGTCATTATAACTCTATTACATTACATATACTTGAATTTTATTATTCTAATGTAATAATCCATAATCAAACCCCTTATCCTCTACCTTTTATTCTAAGAATGAAAACATCATTCGTGAGTTGTTGATTTATCACCTTCAGGGATGAAAAGTTTTAATTTTCCTTAATCTCCTTAAAGGATGGTCATAAAACCATTATAATGGTTGAAACAGTTTTTAAAATTTATATTTTAACCCTTTTTTTGTTCTGTAAGTGACATATTTACAAAATACTAAATGATAAAACAAAATGAATTCATTGTGATCAAAAACCACTATAATAATCTAAAAGATTATCATTAATGTATTATCTAATGATTTATCCTCATACCATATATAAAAATGATATATATAACCATTTAAACTTATATATTATCATTAATAACCTATAATTTCAATTCTGGAGAATTATTCCAATTGTACATGAACTTCCATACTTATAAACAAGTGAATTGATCATGATAACCAAGAAAACAAACACTCTCGAACAATAAAATTGAACTCTATAACTCATTAAAAATCTCATAAATGAACTTAATAAAACTATAATAAATAAAATTCATGTTTAAAAGGTTTTTTATTTTTTAATTAATGAATTTAATTTAATTATCTATGATATTAAAGTGAATAAATCATCCAGACATAAGGTAATGGTATTCTCGGACCCAACTCTATTTCCTTGGGTTTTCCCTCTTCCAATCTATTTTCAATATGGTTATTCCTTTAATGTTCTTTAAATATCATTTTATTTTCCTTAACTTTTCTTTTCTGAGATATTATTTTTTTCTAATCTGGTATTATGATAGATGAAAATATTTTTTCAAAATAACTCTTCTTTCCAAAAATATATCTTTTACTTCTTGTGATATTGTTTCTTTTTCACTCAAGATTGATGATTCTTATACCAAGTATTTCATTACCTTATTATTTTGGGAACCCCAAAGTTTATTCGTGAATTTATTCTTTATGAAATTAAACTCATTTCTTTCCATGGGTTATTTTATGTTCAATATTGATATACATTCTATGTGGCATGCATGATAATGTAAATGTTATGATGTGATGGGTGAGCCCAAAATTATATTGATCATGAAAATGATATTATGTGATGGTTTCACCCAAAATTATATAGTGCTAAAATTGATTGGGTAATATGATGAATCTCATGATTTAAAGTGAAATATGCATGAACATGATGCTAGCTTTGTTCACAACTATGTGTGGTATTTTACCACTAAGACATTATGTTTCATTTTTATGCATTTTCACATTCCATGACCTTATCTAATTATTATTCTAATGATTATTATTATGATACTTTTATTATGATGTGATGATGATTATTCTAACCCATGTTTTATATCTCTTATTCATCCTCTTACTAGGCTTTTAGATCACCCATTCTTTTGATGTATATGCTCAGGTAAATACTTGTGCTAAGAAGAACATGAGGGAAAATATGAAGATAGATAAGAAGGAACTAAATAAATTTTTATGTTTATTATGTAAAACTTGTGTATGGTTATAATTTTCTCAAGACACTAAACCTATGGATCCTAGTTTTGTATCACAATTATGTTATTTATCTTTAAAATGATGTAATAGTCATGTAAGAAAAGAAGGGTCCCTATAGTTTTTATTAGATCACAGTTTAGTTAATTTGGGAATTAAGATTAGAGAACCTCAGTGAAAACCCTTAGTATGAGACTAAGAATAAGTATACAGTCAAGAAGAATTATTTTATAAAAAATGATAAACATAGGGATCCCACAAGATATTCCTTTAGAGTTAATTTCACAAAGTAATAAATTAATTATTTATGACTTGTTGACTTAATTTTTGTTATAACCATTTCTATTTTAAAAAATAGTGGGAACTAGAAGAAACCAAGCCAAAAACCCAAGCGAGACAAAATGATGTGATTTCCCAAATGAAATCCCTAATGCCTTAGGAGGTGGAGTTCAAAATTTCAGGGTGATTCTTACCTAGCTATCTCAAGCTATAAACAATCACCTTAATAATGTTAAACATCCTCCTTCACCTGTGAGGGAGAAACTAAACATCAATTATTTTATGCAGCAATGACCATCGATATTTAGTGGATCTTCTGATCCACTAGTCGTGGAACAGTGGTTCAACTCGATGGAGAAGATCTGTTTTGTTCTTCACTATTCTGATATGGAGAAGGTGACTATAGCCATTTATCATTTACATGGAGAGCTTTATCAATGGTGGGTGTGTATTAACAACACCCAGTTGAAGGATGAAATTTAAGAAATAGAGTGGGAAGACTTTAAGATAATGTTTTCTAATAAGTATTCCCCTTGATTTCTTCATACAAATATGGAGAGAGAATTCATAGAGCTTAATCAAAAGGAAGGTGAATCTATCACGGACTAAAAATAAAATTTCACAAGGATTTCAAGGAATTATTTGGATTTTGTTATCAACAATGATAGAAAAATTGATAGATTTTTTAGTATTTTAAAACCACACCTTATAAAGGCTCTAGAAATTCAAGGATTTTGGATTTATGAAGAATTATTTTGATGTGATCTCAAAGTGGATATTGAGTTTGTAGAATGTTCCCATAAATATAGTGATAAGAAAAAAAAGATTTAGTTTCAAGATGGGGGATCTAATGAGAAATTTGGAAAGAAATATCAACCACTCACATGTCAAAAATATGGGAAGAGGCATCATGGGAACTGCCTCAAAGGGATGGAAAATGTTATAAGTGTGTGAGATAAGGCCACCAAGCTCATGAATGAAAAAAATACATGAGTAATCTGGAAAATGTAGTTTAAGAAAGGAGAGAACCACCTATGGTTCAATGCTTCAACTATAGGGAGTAATGGAACTATGAAATCCAGTGCACTAAACCTCAATTACTTGATGTTAATTAGAGTCAGCAACCACCAAATCCAAAGGATAAATGAAAAAATTATGACATCACTACTACTGAGGTGGAAACCGATAATGATGTGGTGATAGGTATGCTAGTTATTCATTCCATAATAGATAACATGCTATTTAATTCTGGTTCTATGAATTCTTTCATATCTTGCAAGTTTAATATAGAACTATTCAAACACCACCTCAAAATATGGATTTTGAGTTATCAGTGGGAATAGAAAATGGAGAAATTATCACATCTAAAGTATATAAATCCTCCTCAGTTAATGTTTGTAGACTGATCCTCCTAGAAAATTTGGTTTTACTTCCTTTGGTGGAGTTTGATGCTATTTTGGGCTTGGATTGTCTATATTTATCAAATCCAACATCAACTGTTGGGAAAGGTAGATCACTCTTCACATCCCAAAGCATCCTCCAATTTTGTAAAACTATAAGGAAGAGGATTAATCTCCTTTGGATTCATCATCTCAATTGTGGATATTATTTCCATATAAGAAAGCATATCTAGATCAAATGATCGAGAAAAAGGAGAGAATCATGCTCAAAGACATGCCCATTATGAAAGACTACACTGATGTGTTCCCTGAATAATTGTTCGGTCTTCATCCTCACCAAGTGTTCGAGTTATTTATTGAACTTATTCCTATATATCTTCCTATATCAAGGACACCATGTATAATGGCCACCATTGAATTGGAGGAACTAAAAAATCAGTTATAAGAGAATATGGAAAAGGGTTTTATATGCCTTAGTGCTTCACCATGGGGTGAGCCAGTCCTATTCATCCAGAAAAAGATAGATCAATGTGCCTCTGTATTGATTATCATGAGATCAATAAAATCACAATAAAGAATAAGTATCCACTTCCATGGATAGATTATTTTTTTCATCAACTATGTGGGGCCAAGTATTTCTCTAAGGTAGACCTTCGGACCGGATATCACCAATTAAAGTTGAGAAAAGAAGATATTCCAAAGAATACCCTTTGAACAAGGTATGGACACTATGAGTTCCTAGTGATTCCCTTCGGACTCACTAATGTTCCATCAATTTTCATGGATTTAATGAATAGATTATTTAAGGATTACCTCGAAAAAAATTTGATAGTCTTTATTGATGATATTCTAATATACTCCAAGAGCAATGAGGAACATGAGGAGAATTTGAATATTGTTCTAAAGACTTTGTAAAGGGGGTATTTTTTTAAAGTATCGTAAATTTGAGTTTTGGATGAAGTAAGTATCATTCTTGGGGCATGTTATCACAAAAAAATAGATATATGTGGACCCTTCCAAGATAAAGGCAATCAAATAGTGGCCTAGGCCAACATCTGGGATGGAGATCCATAATTTCCTTGGTCTAGGTGGGTAGTAATGGTGATTTTTGAATAACTTCTCAAAAATTGTTAAACACACTAAACAAGATGAATCAAAAGGGATAAAAGTTTTTCTGGACTCATGAATGTAAAGACTAATTCAAAGAGTTAAAAAGAGAGCATATCATTATGTCAGTACTCAAACTTATGACAAGTGGGAAACTCTTTATGGTATACAGAAATGCTTAAAAAAAGTTTGTAGGATGTGTAATGATGAAAAATGATAAATTGATAGCCTAAGACTCAAGGTAGTTGAAAATTTAAGAGCAAAATTATCCCATGCATGGAGTTGGTAGTTGTGATCTTTGCGTTGAAAATATGGAATCATTATCTCTATGAGTAGAAGCATGAGATATATACTGATCATAAGAGCCTCAAATATATATTCATGCATAAGGAGATTAATATGCACCATAAAATATGGTTATAGTTCATCAAGGATTATAAATTATTAATCCACTACCATACTAGTAATCAAAATAAATTTAAGGATTCTCTAAGTACGAAACATTGTCAATGATGATAATTGAGAAGGATCCAATCTTATTAGATTTGAAAAGGATGGAAATAGGAATCATTAAATAAGTAACATTATCAATCCTTTATCAAATGATTTATAAACCATACCTCATGGATAAAATAAAGGATGGTCAAAGAAATTATGTGGAAATTCAGAAAAAGTTGAAAGCAATAAGAAATGGGAAATCCTCAGAGTTCTAAATTTATGAGAAAAGAATTGAAAGATTTGGGTCAGGACTATGTGTATCATCTGATCCATATATAAATAAGGATCTTTTGAAAGATTCACATAGCTCAACCTTCTCTATTAACCTAGGGATCACAAAGATGTATTGAGATCTTTGGTAGAACTATTGGTGGGACAATATGAAGAAGGATATTTGTGAATATACATCAAAGTGATTGGTATGTCATAAAGTAAAATATGAAAGACAAAATTCTAAGGGGGTGATTCAACCATTACCCATACCAACATAGAAATGGGAAAAAACACTACGGAATTTGTCACTGGACTTCTGAAGAAAACCAGAGGAAACAATGTTATATGGGTTGTTGTGGGTCATATTACAAAGTCAACTCACTTTATCGCAATTTAAAAGGACTTCTCGCTAGATCAACTTGCATGAATATACATCATAGAAGTGTTAAGGATGCATAGAGTAACATTATCGACTGTATCCTCTTGAGATCTAAGATTTTCCTCAAAGTTCTGGAAAAGTCTCCAACATGATCTAAGCAATGAGTTGAACTTTAGTATAGATTATCATCCTCAAACTGATGTCCAATCTAAATTGAATATTTATAAATTGGAAGATATTTTGATAGTGTGTTATATGGAATTCAAATTAGGATGGTACCAACATCTACCTTTGTTTGAGTTATATTAAAACAATAGTTTCCACTCGAGCATCCAAATATCTCTATATGAATACCTTTATGGGAAAATATGGAGAACACCATCATGTTGGGATAAAGTCAGTGAATATAAACTGCTAGGTCATGAAATGGTTGAAGATGTCATGAACCCCTACCCTTAAAGTGTACCCCTCCTGGTCTGAAAATGAGATGAGAGAGATAGTGACACCCGAGTCCCACCTCTGTAGGGCCCGGGTTGGTGAATAGCAGTGAGGGTATAGTAAACACATAAATGGGAGGCATTACCCTCTAAGAGAACACATACGAAAGAGAGTTATAAGATAGAAACCAACCAACTCCTACTCAGACTACAATATAAAAAGAAAACCAAGTACACATATGTAATGTCATGTAAGAACTACTATAACTGAAAGGGAAAACTACAAGTACCAAATGAAAGTAAAAGAGAAGTGACCATGAATCTCAAACAGCTCTTGTAACCCCAACCTATTAGTAACCAACCTGATCTCCAACCTGCTCCAAGTGACCTGAAAAACAGTTTATATATACATAGGGGGAGTATAACAGTATACTCGGTAGGATACTCCCTGGATCCTCTCATTAAAAAGTAAAGAAAGCATGCTAAATCATAGTGAACAACAAGTGAAACTTACTTATCACCTAAATAGGTATATTGTGTTCCCAGCCTCACCATGGATACTCTCATCAATTATCACATACAAGAGTATATAATATAATAAATAATATCAAGGGTACCTCGCTATCAATTCCCTACTGGTTTTCCTCTTTTCCCCAATGTCGCACGTCCTAAGCATCTCTATCCAAAAAAATTCCTGCAGACACCTGGAAGAAGCACCAAAACATGCACCTCATGCAACACAACCACCACATCCAAATAACCAAAGCAACCAGGTAGTTTTTTGGATCCATCACAGCTCTCATAATGTGTATCATACATCAAGTATTATACCTCAATCCATTATATCCCATATAATAAGGGTCCTCAATCCATCACAAACTATACATGTTACCCCTATAGTAGTCCATAGAAAACTATATACAGAATATATGTGTGTGAATAACCACAATCCATTACAGACCACTAGACAAATATATGGGGAAAACTAACCATCATGCCTACAAGAACAAGTAACTACAAAGAGAAGATAGTAGAGACAAAGGGGGTAGTCATCCATCCATCCTCCCATCAAGATGTTGGGGAAAACACCCCCCAGGGCTCAGAATCCCCAGGGTGTCAGTTTCCCTAACCAATAGGGTGGAGTAGCATATAGAAACACAAAAATTGTTTAATATAATATATATCACAACCAAACTATGTGCATAACCTAATATTATACTCAACTGCAGCTAACGTCTATCGGAATCCTAGTTTCCACTACTAAGACTAGGTATATTATAAATACACAACCATTTAAATAGATAAATTAGATTAGTTATCCATTTTAATTAGTTTCACTTTACAATAATTAATTCATTAAACATTAATTAACCATGATCATTTCCACATTACATTTCATTAGCATTCTAACCAAGATTCATGACCTCTGGGCATAATCAAACTAAGTCTGAGGCTTCTCCAAAATATAACCTCAGCATTTCATCCCTGCAAACTCTAACCCCATGGGTTCAACATCATTTATTAGATCAATTATTAATAGAATTATCAATTTTCCATAATTCTAGGTAGTATAGAAAATCATTTTAAGCTTTCAAACACAAGGGGCTCAACACGGTGAGTAGATGAACTACCCGTTGAGTCTTTTCCACCTATAGCTGAAGCGTAGGCCCATCCATCCTTGAGAATCTAAACACAGAAAGCACATGGAATACCCTACATGTATTTTCCTATTTTGGAAGGAAGGTAATAAAGACTATATACCTCAAGGAATGGGGAAAATTAAAGTAGATAAACAAACATCATATTCAATAACAACCACTTTCATAACAATGGGTATGCCCAACTTCAACCTGTTCCATCATCCTCAGTACCCTCCCGACACCCATATACATAAAACAATGCATCTCGCCACTATATGAATCAAATGCTACCACCACCACTAGGCCTATTTTCCCCCACATACCACAACATCCCTCTAGGATCATTCATCCCATGAATATTCCACAACACAAGCAGTAGGAAACAAACAACATAGAAACTGAGCTCTTGGCCCTAAACAAGGCATTCATACTTCACACACAAGGAGCACTCACACCTCAAGAGCATATGGCACTTAAAACCTAGAGGGTAACTCAGAACCCTGGAAGGCATTATCTTTATTGTAAAACCGGTCCTTTGTTCTATATTGAATTAACTAATTTAATTAAACATGCATAACTGCATCCATTTGATTTATCACCAATTACAACAACAACAACTTGATTCCTTAAACATGCCTCTTTATCTTTAGCCAATTAATTTATAATTAATCCTAGATTTACATTTTTACCAATTTTTATCAAGAATGAAATTCTAAACAAGAAAAACATATATATTACATGATCTATAAAATCAAGAGGAAATAACATCGCCAAGAAAAAGATACCAATTCTTTAATCCGATTCAAATATTTATTATGCCAATTTCATTTTGATCTAGTGGCTAAATCATTATTACTCTAAAGTTGCACATACAAAGTATAGATAAGTCATGAATCCCCTACCTCAAAAGGTTTCCAACATTCTTTGCATGATAATGGGAAAACACAATGGATCATAATCACCTCTCCCACAATGATTGCATCCACCTGAGGACATTACGACACAACTGCATCAACCAACACACAAGAAAGGTCCATTAGAAACATGGAGATCACATAATGTAACATGGAAAGGATAATGAGATGAAACAGATTGAGGAACCTAGAATAATAGAGGAATAACATACCTTATATCGAAGACAAATCAATACATCTTGGTTGCACCAAGATAAGGGGTGTGTATGCAGTAAAAAGAACTCCATGGAAAACATGATCCAAGGTCCATACCACAATTGCACAAATCCTTGGGAAAGAAAGGTCTGGGGCATCCTATACCAAGGAAAAAAATAAGGAATAACATGGTGGAATGTATCTTAGCATTTTGAAAATCTAAACAGAGCATCGGTTTAGATATGGTTTAGATTTTCCATTAAAGGCGGATCTTTCCAAGATTACATGGTTTGACTAAGTAAAGGCACCTGAAAACTTAGGAATATTAAGATTGGAATTATGGGATTTTAATCAGCCATAAATATCTTAAAACAATTCTTTTGATTCCTTTTATGTCAAATAAAATGTTAAATAGGAGAAACTATAGGAAGTTGGAAACACTTTTCACTAACTGATCTAGAAATACTGTAGCACCTACCGACAGATGACATACCAATAGATGACCTACCGATAGATGACCTACCGATAGATAACCTACCGATAAAATAACCAACCAATAGAACCTACCAACAGATGACCTACTTATAGGACCTACTGATAGGACCTACCGATAGGACCTATTGATAGACAACCTACTAATAGGACCTACAGACATGACCTACCGACAGAGGACCTACCGATAGGACCTACCGATAGACAACCTACCGACAGATGACTAACCAATAGGACTTACCGACTGATGACCTTCCGATAGATGACCTACTGACAGATGACCTACTAATGGAACTATTCACAAAACTAAAAACACTATTCACAGAACTGAAAATTTGGAAACATGTTGGGAATAAGTCACCTTGACCTCCCAAAACACCTCAAACACTGAATTTTCACAAATTAATTGACCGGAGAGGTTTGGTACATTATATCATATACCTATCAAAACATTCTTGTCTTTGAGAATCCAAAACCAACCCAAAGAGGAAACATAAAAAGGGTCTAAACAACCACCCTTTAAGATATATCTCAAGGATCTTTCCACCAAAGGAGTTCATCCACATCATCAAAGGAACAATTTGAAACTACATGAAAACTACAACAAGCTCCTAACTACTCTCCTGGGGGAGATACCTCTCAAATATTAAAAGTCACAATAAGAAATAAGAGAAATGCATCTCATAAACAAGAAAGGACTACAACCACAAGACAAACATAATTACAAGAAAAGAGATAAACATAAAATAGCTCAGGTTATAGAGAACGTATCTATAACTCACATTACCAAGTAATCTTTTCCATTCCACTATGCCTCCATAATACATGAACCAAGTGAATATGACGGTCACACAACACCTTCTCCTTAGGATCCTGGATCTCTATAGGCCGCTCCTCAAAGGTCGAATCATTGTCAGCATCGATCTATCTTCAATATATGATTTGAGAGGAATCATGAAGATAATGACAGAGCAACAACATGTGAAAAACATCATGTATCCTGATCATCTATTGGGAAAGTGCTACTTGATACGCCACGGCTCCAACACAAGCCAACACCTCGAAAGGCCCAAAAAATCAGGGAGAAAGCTTACTCCCATGACCAAACCTTCACTTCCCGTGATGGGGAGTCACCTTCAGAAACACGTGATCACCAATGTCAAACTCAAAAGGTCTCATACTATAAAAGGAATAGGATTTCTGATAATCATGTGCTTCTTTAATCCTCTCATGAATCACCTAAACCATCTCTATCATATTTTGTATCAGTTCCAGGCTAAGAATTGCTGGATCTCTTACCCCTATCTAGAATAATAGATAATGGAATACTTAGACATACAAAAATTATAATAGCACCATACTGATGGTGGAGTGAAAACTATTGTTGTAATTGAACTCTTCCAAGGGAATATGCCTCATCCATAAACCTCCAAAATCTAGGACACAAGAGTGCAACATGTCTTTAAGAGTCTAGATAGTCCGCTCTATCTGACCGTCCAGCTGTGGATGAAAAGTAGTGCTAAGAAACAGTTGATAACCAAAAGCATGTTGGAGACCTCTCCACACCCTGGAGGTAAAATGAAAATCTTGATCAGAAATAATCATTCTCGGGACTCTGTGGAGCCTCACCACTCCTTCCAAATACTTCCTTGACAAAATCTCCACTGATCTTGAATCCTTGATTGATATAAAGTGAGATGATTTTTTCAAATGATCCACTACTACCCATATAGAATCGTAGACTCCCTAAGCTCGAGGTAAACCGGTAACAAATTCCATTGAGATGTCCTCCCATTTCCACTAAGGAACATCTAACGGTTGGAGAAAACCACCGGGAACATGGAGCTCAGACTTCACCTTCTGGAACACCAAACATCGAGACACAAACTATGTGACTGCATGCTTCAACCCAGGCCACCAAAAATGACTCCTCAATGCTTGTTACATCTTTTTCACACTAGTATATACCTCTAAGAGAGAACCATGCAACTCTATGAGAACCATCTTACGCATCGCCAAAGGAATGAAAATCCTTCCCCAAAACAACACCTAGTGTTGTTCATCCTTAGACCAGCCATCAGGGGCCTCACCAAAAAAAAATTAGTCTCTCCAGACCTCTACCTAAAGATCCCCCAACTGGGAATCTTCCACCTCCTTCAACAAAGATGAATTCACCATCATCTAAAAAAGGAAACCTCCCCCAAAATTCTTCCATATCTATATGTAATGCTGAAATTTCTTCCATTAATCTTCAAAAGTCACCAGATTCATGCACTACATCACTACTCAACTTCCTTCTCAGTGCATCGGCTAAAAAATTCCCCTTACCAAGTGTATATGAGATTTCAAAGTTGTAATCCTGTAATATTTCCATCCACCAATGTTATCGTAAGTTCAAGTCATGTTGGGAGAAAACAGACCTCATGATTTTATGATTGGTGAAGCCTAAAAAGTGATATCTGATGAGGTAATGTCTCTAAAACTTTATAGAAAACACCATTGATTCCAAATCAAGATCTTGGGTGGCATAGTTACACTCATGTGTATGTAACTACCGATATCTATAAGAAATGACTGATATTTGCTACATCAGAACACATCCTAACCCCAGCCATGAAGCATCATAGAAAACCTAAAACTGAACTCCTTTTGCTGGTAGAAAAAGAACTGGAGCACTAACCCACTTCTCCTTCAGATAATAAAATGCTTCCTAACACTAATAAGTCCATACGAATGCCTAATACTTTCTATTCAACATTGTTAAAGGAGTTGCAACCCAAGATAAATCTACTATAAACCTCCAGTCATAGCCTACAAGACTGATAAAACTTTGCACCTCCACCACTGTCTTTGGGGATTCCCAAGACACAAATTCTTCTATCTTTGATGGATCTGTAGATACTCCCTACTAGGATACCACATGCCCCAAGAAATGGACTTTTTTAGACCAAAACTTGCACTTTGAAAACTTCCCAAATAGATGATGTTAATGAAGAACTACCAAAATGGCATGTCAATTCTCTGCATGCTCCTCCTCAGATTCTGAATACATAAGGATGTCATCGATGAAGACCGCCAAAAACTTATCCAGGAACTCATGGAAAACAGTGTTCATAAACCCCATGAACACAACTAGAGCATTAATCACACCAAATGGAATCACAACAAACTTGTAATGCCCATGACGATAATGGAAAGAAGTCTCCGGGATATCCTCATCCTTCACATGCATCTGATGATGTCCTGACCATAAATTGATCTTCTAGAACCAACTATAACTCTTTTTTTGATTGAAAAAAACATCATTTTTTGGAAAATGATAGCAGATCTTTATTATCACTTGGTTCAAGCGATGATAATCAATACACAACCACAAACTGTCATCAGCCTTCTTCATGAACAAAACTAGTGCACCCCACAATGACACAGTTGTCCAAAAAAACTACACTATAACAAACCATCGATATATATATACGAATCTTCTTCAACTCAGAAGGCACCATCCTATATGGATACATCGATATAGGAGACACTCCTAACTGTAGCTTGATCCTGAACTCGATCTCCCGTCAAGGAGGTAATGGTACAACCTCTTTTGGAAATACATTGGTGTACTCTTCTACAACCCTGGGAAACACCAACTTCTGAACCTCCAATGAACTCAGCATCAGCTCTTCCATCAAGGATGAAAAGGATGGAACACACCTCTGACCCATTTGAGGGTTTTTATTTCCAACAAACATTGTTGGATCTCCATCAATATCGAATAACACCACCTATCACTGGAAGAAATCCACTATAGTATGCACTGAATACAAAAAATCCATGCCAAGGATGACATCATATGGTTGTATTCATAAACATAGAAAATTTCCCCAAGAGAGGTGTTTCCCCAGAACTAACTCGTGGTCTCTACATACTTCAAACAAGTCATCTCAACCTCTAACTATCGTAGTCAACACCAAGGGAACTCGAAGCCTCTCTATATCAACTCCCAAGGCATGGATAGGGGTAGGTGATATGAAGGAATGTGTCACTCCTAAATCAAACAATGAATACACCCAAGTAAAAAACAAGCAAAGGGTACCTTGAAGAACGTATGGATTTCCTGGCACTAGAAAAGCTAAAGCATGAAGCTGGCCATGAATTTCTCCACTTCCTCTTTGACCCTTATGAGGACCACCACCACAGTCATAATTTTTCCCTAAGGATGGGGAGCATCCTGGGGCTATCCTCTACCTACCCTATATGCTCTCTACTGATCCAAAGATGGTGCAACCTGCTGTTGCTTCTTTAGCTAGAACTACCTCAATAGAGAAACCTAAATGAGGACACTTGATGCATGTTGACTTCTCAGAAAGGCCATGCACTCTCTCTACTGATGACCTCGGCCTCCAAAAGAAAAACAAGTTCCTGATCCCTTAGCATAGGTCTGAGAGCTGCTTCCCTTGGAGAAACGAGATACTGAGGGTTGGGACCTACCCCTGGATGAATAGAAACTCTTCTAACCTGAAAACTAGGAACCCTAAACCAAAGATCTACTTCGTGAGGAATCCTAATGAATCCCCTCTCATGATGATATGATTATGGCTAACATCCTCTTGATGACCTCTTCCCTTTCCAGCACCTCGAGATATGTCTTCACCATAAATTGGGTGACCCGGAACTAGATATCTAGATGCAAAGCCTCCTCAAAATGCTTCTCCCAAGACTCCTCATCTGGAAATAGGTCTAAAGAATATTACAGAAGGTTTATTAAATGAATTCCAAACTCTCACACACTATATCACCTATGTTGAAGGGTAAGAAGATCTTAATGACTGGCCACATTTGTGGTCGAAGAGAGAAACCCAACTCTGAACTGATCTCAGAACTCCTCCCATGAGACTACCGACTCCTCGCGATCCCTGATCAATAAGAACCACCACTTCCACGTTACCCCATGCAACATCATCACGACCAATGACACTCAATGCTTCTTCCATGCATGGATCAAATTGAAATATATCTCAACCTCCTCTAACCATCCTTCCATAACTACATCTGAAATGGAGCCCTTGTACTTCTGCAAACTCTGGTGCTAAAACTCTCATAGTTTCCTCCTCCATGTGTTGTCGTTGTTAACCTCTACTCTACGATGATCGACCAGTATAGCCTGATGAACATCTTTTATGCGAACATAATGAGGACGTCGACCTGAAGCCAAACCTATAAAAGAAAAAATAGTTAGAGCTCCTAAACCTATAATATGGAAGACTCAATATTTAATTAATTAATTTTTTTCTTTTCTTCATTTTATTTTAACCTATCCCAAGGTCAACCTATTTAAACATAGGTTCATAGAAGAATAATGCATGATCCTTTCCTAGGTCTTTACCATAAAACAAGTATAACCTCATTTAGTAGCAACTGTAAACATAAAGGTCAGTGAATTAGATCATAGGAGACCCTAAATACCCATGCCTCAGCCGGTCTCCCATGTTTATAGTGCTTGCTAAATTTAGCTAACATTGTTTCCCTACCAACACATGCAACCTCACCTATGGATAACTCCAAACTCCATCATATTCCTCAACCAGACCTCTGATTCCACTCTGTCATGAACCCCTCTCCTCAAAGTGTACCCCTCTTTGGCTGGTAATAAGAAGACAGAGATAGTGACACCTGAGTCCCTCCTCCAGTTGGCCTCAGGTTGGTGACTAGCACCGAGGGTGTAGTAAACACACAAATGGAAGGCTTTACCCACTGAGAGAACACATGAAGAAGAGAGATATAAGATAGACACCAACCAAATCCTTCTCAGGCCAAAATATAAAAAGAAACCCAAGTACGCATATATAATGTCATGCAAGAACTACTAAAACTGAAAGTTAAAACTTAGAGTACAAAAAGAAAGTAAAACAACAGCGACCAAGAACCCCGAATAGCTCCTACAACCCCAAGCTAGTAGTAACCAGCCTGATCTTCAACCTTCTCCAAGTGACCTGAAAAAAATATATATATATATATGTAGGGTGAGTATAATAGTATACTCAGTAGGATTCTCCCTGGAGCCTCTCGTGCAAAAGTAAAGAAATGATGTTAAAGCACAATAAACAACAAGTGAAACTAACTCATCACCTAAATAGGTATAGTATGTTCCTAGACTCACCATGGCTAATCTCACCAACTATCGCATATAAGAGTATATAATATAATAAAGAATATAAAGGTTACCCCACTAACACATCCCCGCTAGTTTGCTGATTTTTTCCCAACACCGCATGTCCTAAGAATCTCTCTCCAAAAAGGCTTTCCCACAGACACTTGGGTGAAGCACCAAAACATGCACCTCATGAAACACAACCATTACATCTATGTAACCAAAGAAACCAAGTTGTTTCTAGGAGCCACCACAACTTTTATAATGTGTATCATACATCAGTTATTATACCTCAAGCCATTATAGCCTATACACTGAGTAAGGATCTTCATGCCATCACAGCCTATACACATTACACCTATAGTATTCCATAGGAAACTATATCTAGAATATATGTATGTGAATAATCATAAACCATTATATCCCTCTACACATATATATAGGGAAAATAAACTATTGTGTCTACCATCACTATTAACTACCAAGAGAAGAGAGTGGGGACAAAGGGGGTAGTTATCCATCCATCTTCCCATTAGGATGTTGGTGAAAATAGCCCCCCCCCCTCGAGGGATCAGAATCCCTAGGGTGTCAGTTTCCCAAACTAATAGAGTGGAGTAGCATATAGGAACACAAAAAAGTAAAAAATATAATACATCTCACAAACGAACTATGGGCATAATTTAGACTTAGACTCAATTATAGCTAACGTCTCTCAGACTCTTGGCTGCCACTACTAAGACTAGGTATTCTATAAGCACACAACCATTTAAATAACTATATTAGATTACTTAATCCTTTTTATCAGTTTTTCTTTAAGTAAATTAATTCTTTAACCATTAATTAACCATGATCATTTCCACATTACATTTAATTAGCATTCCAACCAAGATCCATGCCCTCTAGGAATAACCAAACCAAGTCCACAGCTTCCTAGAAATATAACCTCAGTATTGCATCCCATCAATCTCCAACCCCATGGGTTTAACATCATTTATTCGATAATTTATTAGTATAATTATCACTTTTCCATAATTCCATGTATTCTAGAAAAACATTTTAAGCTTCCAAACATAAGGGGCTCAACACAGTGATTATATGAACTACCTGTTGAGTCTTTTCCACCTATAGCTAGAGTGCAGGCCCAACCATCCTTGAGAATCTAAACACAGAAATCACGTGGAATGCCTCACGCGCCTTTACCTCTTTTGGAAGGAGGGTAAGAAATACCATATACCTCAAGTAGTGGGGAAAATTAAATCAGATAAACAAACATCATATTCAATAACAACCACTTTCATAATAATAGGTAATCTCAGCTTCAACCTATTCCATCATCCCTGGTGTCCTCCCCAACACCCATATACATAAATCAATGTATCTCGCCACTCTAGGCATCAACTGATACCACCTCCACTGGGCCTCCCTTCCCCACATACCACAACAGCCCTCCAGGATCATCCATCCCATGCTCATACTACAACACAAGCAGCAGGAAATGAACAACATAGCAACTAGGCTCTTGGCCCTAAACAAGGCATTTTTCCTTTACACACAACGAGCACTCACATCTCCAAATAATAATGTTATTAGAATTTAAAATAAAGAGGGTAACTCAAAACCCTTCAAGGAATTATATTTATCACACAACCAGTCCTTTTTCCATATTGAATTAACTTATTAAATTAAACATGTATAACTGCGTCCATTTGATTTATCACTGAGCACAACAACAACAATTAGAATCATTAAACATGACTCTTTATCTTTATCCAATTAATTTATAATTAATCCCATATTTATGATCTTTACTAATTTTCATCAAGAACAGCATGCTAAACATGAAAAGCATAGATATCACATGATCTTGCAAATCAAGAGGCAATAACATCACCAAGAAAAAGATACCAATTCTTAAATCCGATTCAAATATTAATTATGTCATTTTCATTGTGATCTAGTGGATAAATCATGATAACTCTATAGTTTTATGTAAAAAGTATTTTGAAGCCACAAATACCCTACCTTAAAAGGTTAGTGACATTTCTTTTATGAGAATGGTCCAACACAATAGATCATGGTCACTTCTCCCGCAACGACTGCATCCACCCGAGGATGTCGTGGCACAACCGCATCAACTAACACCCAAGAAAGGTCTATTATAAATATGAAGATAACATGATATAACATGGAAAGGATAGTGGGAGGAAATAGATTGAGGAACCCAGAAGAACATTGGTATAACATACCTTATATCAAATATGGATCGACACTTCCTGGTTACACCAAGATAGTGGGTGCACATGCAGTAGGAAGAACTCTAGGGAAAACATGATCTAAGTTCCACACCACAATTGCACAAATCCTTGGGAAATAAAGGTCTATAGAGTCTCGTACCATAGAAAAAAAGAAGTAAGAACAAGGGGAAATGTATCTTAGCCTTTTGAAAATCTAAACAGAGTAGCAGTTTAGATACGGTTTAGATTTTCCATTGAAGGAGGATCTTTCCAAGACTATACGATTTGACCAAGTAAAGGCACCCTAACACTTAGTAATATTAAGATATGAGTTATGTAATTTTAATCACCCTTAAATCCCTAAAGGATTTGAATTCATTTTATTTCAAAGAAAACATCAAATGGGAGAAACTGTATGAAGCTGGAAACACTATTCACTGACTGATCTAGAAAAACTATAGCACCTACCGATATGTGACCTACCAATAGATGACCTACTAACAGACGACCTACCGACCAGACCTACCAAGAGGACCTACCAATAGGACCTACTGATGGGACCTACTGACAGATGACCTATTGATAGGACCTACCGATAGGACCTACCGATAGGACCTGCCGACAGACAACATACCAATATATGGCATACCGATAAGACCTACCAATAGGACCTACTGACAGACGACCTACCGATAGGACCTACTGGTAGACGACCTACTGATAGGACCTACTGACTTGACCTATCGATAGACAACCTACTGAAAGGACCTACCAACATGACCTACTGACAGGACATATCGACTGACGACCTACCGATGACATTGTTCACAAAACTGGAAACACAGTTCAAAAAACAATAAATTTGAAAAAGTGTTGGTAAAAAGTCACCTTAATATACCATAACACCTCAAAAACCATATTTTTTCAAAGGAATGGACTGGGGAGGTCTGGGTCATTACAGAAGAAATAGTGGAAAAGGTGAAAACCATTAAGCAGTACATCCAAGCAACCCAAAGTTGACAGAATAGCTATGCAGATAATCATCAATGAGACCTTGGGTTTAAGTATATAGACATGGTAATCCTCCAAATATCTCCATGGAAGAGGTTCATGATATTTTGGAAGAAAGGAAAGCTGAGTCCTAGGTACATCGGCCCCTTTGATATTCTTGATCGAGTTAGAGCTATAGCCTATCGACTGGCACTTCCACCAACCATGTCTCAAGTACAAAATATATTCCATGTATACCTATTGATTAAGTACATACTAGATCCCTCACATGTACTGAATCCAGAGGTGGTATAGTTGGAAAATGATCTCTCTTACGAGGAGCATCCAGTGAAGATCTTGGACCGTATAGATAAAGTTATATGCAACAAGATTACTCACATTGTCAAAGTACTATGGTGAAACTATAAATATGTAGAGGGAACATGGGAACTAGAGGAGGATATGAAAGAGAAGTACCCTCAATTTTTTTCACCATAGTATGTAAAACAAAATTTTGAGGGTGAAATTTCATAAGGGGTAAAAATGTAACAACCCAGAATTTTATCAATGGAAACTCACTTATTATAATTATTCCACATAGTATAAACCATATAAAATCACATTAATAACACAATAAAAACTTTATAAATTAATAATAAAATAAATAATAATTATTTATAGAAGTTAAGAAACCAATACTGATGAAATAGTAACTTGACATTAGGAATAGTAATATGACCCTTATGAATAGTAAACTGGCCAAATGAATACTAAAATCATCCATGAAAGTACAAATAAAATTTATGTATCTTATAAATGAATATATAATATAATTATATCATAGTATAAGTAAATAAATGTTTTAAAAAAATATTAACTAAGTATTAGTATTTTTTAAGTCGTAAATATTTAATTAAAATTGTATGGTTAATTTTATAATTTAAAAGAAAATATATTTTTATAAAATTTATTCATAAACTAATATTTTTTTGTCTTATGATTTTAAGATAATTTTATGACACCTTAGTTAATTTTTTAATTTTTTATAAAATCATTTATAATTTTAAAATCTGTATTTTTCGAGTAAATGATGATTTTAATTAAAAATTAAATTTATCATATTTAAAAAATTATTTTCGTAAAATGGGGTAAATTTTTTAATTACACACTTCAAAATATAATTAGGATGTATTTTTGGGATTTTTCTAAAATACTTAAATTTTTTGTGAATGATGAAATACAGTAATTTACAATAAAAACTAAATACATGAATTATTGAGTCATAGATGATGTATCGATTATGTAAGCCCAAAATATCAACTCTAATTCATTATTTTAATATATTTAGTTATAATTCTCAAACTATTAATAGTCTTGATACAAAATAATAAACTAGTGAATAAAATAATGAGAAAACACCACTCCCCTCCCCTATAAATAACACCCCTCACCACCTCTTCTTCTCACAACTCCAAAGATTTGAGCCTCATCCATATTCTTCCCAATCCTCTTTCTAAGACACTCCCCAATGTCCAAAATACTTTTTTATCAAAAAAATACCAAAAACAATCCCCCTAAGGAGGTTCTCAAAGAGAAAAATTCAAGAGGTAAAAATCCTCTTTCTTTTCTTTTAATTTCTTTTCAAGTTCTTTTCTTTTCTTATTCTCTCCTCACCTCACCTCGTACAAATGGAATGATAAATATAGTAACTTACATATACTGTAATTTTATTATTATAATGTAATAATCTATCATCAAAAACCTTTTTCTCTCCATTTTATTCTAAGAATGAAAACATTGTTCGTGAGGTGTTGATTTATCACCTTCAAGGATGATAAGTTTTTATTTTCCTTCACTGCATTCAAGAATGATAATAAAACCTATAATGGTTGAAATAGATTTTTAAATATATATTATAACCCATTTTATGTTTTGTAAGTAACATATTTACATAGTACTAAATAATAAAACAAAACAAATTCATTATGATCAAAAATATCAGTAATAATCTAAACGATCGTCACTAATGTATTATCTAATGATTCATCCTCATACCATATAACCAAATGATATATATAAAAATTTAAAATTATGGATGATCATTAATAACCTATAATTTCAATTATTTATAATTATTCCAATTGTACATGAACTTCCATACTTATAAAAAAGTGAACCGATCGTGAAAACCAAGAAAAACGAACACTACTGAATGATAAAGTTGAACTCTATAACCCATCAAAAATACCATAAATGAACTTAATAAAAAAATAATGAATAAAATTCATGTATAAAAGGTTCTTTATTTTTAATTAATTAATTTTATTTGATTATCCAGGATACTAAAGTGAATATATCATTTAGACATAAGGTAAGGTGATTCTCAAACCCAACTCCATTTCCTTGGGTTCCCCTATTTAACTTCATTTTTAGTATGGTTATTCCTTTAATTATCTTTAAATGTATTTTAATTTTAATTACATTTTCTTTTTTGGGATATACATGTTTCTAATATAGTTTATGACAGATGAAATTATTTTTCCAAACTAAATATTATTTCCAAAAATACAACTTTTACTTCTCGTGAGATTGCTTCTTCTTCACTCAAGATTGATGATTCTTATACCAAGAATATTATTCCCTCCTTTCTGGAACCCCAAATTTTATTCATGGATATAGACTTTTTGAAATGAAATCTATTTCTTTTCATGGATTATTTTATGTCCAAGATTAATATGCATTCTATGTGGCATGCATGATAAAGTAAATGTTATGATATTATTGGTGAGTCCAGATTTATATAGCACATGAAAATGTAATGATGTGAAGGGTGTGACCATAATTATATAGAACTCCAATTAATTGGGTAATGTGATGAATCTAAGAGTTAAATTGAAATATGTGTGAACATGATGATATCTTTGTTCACAACTATGTGTGGTATTTCACCACTAAGACATGATGTTTCATTTTTATGTATTGAAACATTCCATGACCTTATCCAATGATTATTATCATGATAATGATTATTATCATTTTCTTATGATATGTTGATTATTATTCTCGCCCATGTTTATGTCTCTTATTCATCCTCTTACTAGGATTTTAGCTCACCCCTTCTTTTGATATATATCCTCAGGTGAATACCTGTACTAAAGAGAACATGATGGCCAATATAAAGATATATAAGAACGAATTAAATAAATGTTTATGTTTTATAATGTAAAACTTATGTATGGTCCTAATTTTTCCAAGACACTAAACCGTTAGACCCTGGTTTTATAGAACTATTATGTTATTTATCTTTAAAATTATGTAATATTCGTGTAACAAAAAGAAGGGTCACTATAGAAAACATAATTCCACTTTGTGGATACTAAATTAAAATAAATGGACCACAAATATTTTTTATTAAAATAAATATTACTTAAGTTTTAAAATGTTAAACATGAGTTTTATAGATTTAATATAGTATTTTTAAATGAATAGTCTTTATTCTTAAATAATTTTTTTGTCATGAGCTTTTTTATACATTTTAAATACATACCTAGTTAAAGATAATGTCATAAAATCTATGACCCATATATAAATTTATGTTTCACTATTAAACTAAAAATAAATTATTTTAAAAAAATCCCAAAAATTTATCTTAAGATAATACTATTTTTCTAAATCAAAAAAAAGAAGTTAATTTGGTAAAATTAAAATTCTAAAATTTTATAATTTAATTTTTAAATAAAAATATAATGAAAATTGTTTTCATAAGAAAATAACTTTTTAAAATATTAACTATTATTATTCTTATTTCCTATAAATTACTAATTATATTGGTGCTAATATATTATTCATATCAATAATATATTTTATATAGGATATATTTTTATTATTAAAATAAATCACATAAATATATAGTTTTAATTAAAATAAATTTTAGTATAAAATTATTTTATTAATTATTTAGCTACATTAATGGGGTTTTATCAATGAATTTGTATTAATAATGAACATTGTTTTCTTTAAAAGTAAAAAATGTAAAATTTATAAAATACTTTTGATATATAAATGATTTATTACATTAATAATTAAATGTTTATATCATATTAATTTCTACTAACATAACCCATTGATATCTCTACATAAAATCTAAACATAAGATATGATCTAGTAGAAATCGTTGGTGGTGGTTCAGATAGCATAGATTTTTTAAAATTTTACACAATATTGAAATTTTATCAGATACAATTTCACTCATGTTGTGATTGTTGTTGTTTAAATTGGTCTTGTTCTATAAAAAATCCTAGTGATAGCACCTTTTTTACAAGCTCAGTCATCTGAGCCTCATAAGGAAGACTCTTACTATTCTATGTCATCACTTCTCTAATGAAATCTTCATTTCAACTTATGATAATTTCATCTTTACTATGCCATAATTGGATCAACTAATAACTTATTCAGTTTATCTTGGGTTGTACATGGTCATATTCCTATTATTTTCTCTAACTTGTAAAGTTATAAAGTACATCATCAAATTCCATTTAAATCCTTTATAATGGTTCATAAGTAAATTGTGATTAGCTAAAGCATTTCGCATGGGAGTGTTAAACCTAGTGTGTAGTTAGACATTTTTTTGTGTATCAAGTGAGAATTTAGTTAATACCAAATACACCCCTTTTAGGGTTACTAACCCTAGGTACATCTATGTCAGATCCTGCAACCACTTATAGTATCTAGACAGGGATTCCATTTTCTAGTAAAAACACACAATCTCTAATTTATAAGAATTTAGGGATGTTAGCGTATATTTAGACTTATCCATTTGTTTTTTACTAAATTTCTCGCATCATAATCCCTAAAAAACTAATATATTCACAAAAATAACTAAACCTTTATTTGATACCAATGGAGGTTCCCTAGTCTCACACTCCAATTTTGGTGCTAAAAATGCATACTTTACACATAGAATTTTATACCAAGTGAGATGACCCAAGATAAACATATATTTATTTTATATAATTTTTATAAGTCACACATTGTATCTCATAATAATGACATAATTCCAAGAAGGGAGGTTTAGTGTATTTTATGATTAGATAGATATGTTATTTATATTACAATACTTGTGATTATTTCTCCATAATTTAACCACAATAGACACCTATCTAGACTATGCATAAGTTGGACTAATCTTTATAACCTAGGAATGAAAACATAATAAAGGGGTGAGCTCAGATGCTCTAAAAGGGTAAATAGAAAAGATAATAATTGATAATCATAAATGAGCATAAGATAATCACATGGGTATAAAAACATAATCAATGTCCAAGAATATAGCATTAGGAGATCATACCAAAATAAACATGGATCATAAGACATAAATTAGGGATCTTATCATAACATAAGGAATTATTTAACATAACATGAGTATGATGAAAAAACTAGGAATGTGACACAAACATAGGCATAAAAATCATAAAATAGTGAAGCATGAATCATTAAATGTGTCCCATAACATGGTGGCTAAATCAGCACTAACTGATTCCCATAACATAATGGAGTTTGAATCACTACCTGAATAATATAACATAGTAGAGTGGGAATCACCAACTGATTCACATAACATAGTAGATCATTCATCACTCCCTGATTCCTATAGTATAGTGGGAATTAATACTCGATTCCCATAATTATCTCATGAGATATAAAACAGTACCCAATGAATTAGAGGGTGATAAAGTACCCAAACCTTGATAATAATAAACAAACATATATATTTGTTCTATTAGAACATTAAAACAATCATAATTCAAACCTAACTTAAAAAACTCTTTGAAAAGTGACAGGTTTCATGATGACATTCATAGAATATTTCATAATCTATCTAGAGAAAGAAGGTGGATAGTATCATAAGAACATATCCCATGTATAATATAAGGAACGTCAAAGGTGTTGACATAGATTTAAAAAACCCTTTTAAAATTATTGGATTAATCAATTTAAAAAAAACAAGTAGAAATATCCATTTTTAAAATGCATAAAAAAATATTTAAAGTGAAATACTTTGAGTTTCATAAAAAAATTAAAATTACCCTTTGAAAAATAAGGTTTTTATAAAACAAAAAATATAAAAGAAATACATTTTCTAAAACAAAAAACATTTTTTAGAGGACCTAAAAACACTTAATAATTATTTAAAAACATAAGACTTTAAATTCCCTTTTGAAATTAAGAATTCCTTTTTTAAATCAAACTTTTACTTTTGAAAAATATAACAATATTTCATTTAATTTTCAATATCACTAAGAATTAAATTCATTTATAAATATATTTTAAAACATTTAAAGGAATATTCTCAAAGAATAACACTTATAAAAGTGAAAGAAACTATAGAAGAGTTATTTTAGAAAAATTGTTTACCATAGCTATAAAATACAAGTGACGAGTCACATTTAAAAGTAATTTTCAAAAGGTAAAAGTGAAATTATTTGAAAAAAATTACATTAAAAAATAATATTCAATAATATTGAATTTGGAATACATAAAGGATTTTTGGAGTAAATGAAGATTGGAAGAAAAAACTTAGGATCATTAAAGGAAATACATTTTAATATTTTAAAATAGTTTTTTTGAAAACCCACACCATTAAAAGGTTAATAAAACATACTTTTAAAAAGTTTAAATGGGAAATATGATTTTCATATGAGATAACACATTATTTGGTTTCCAAATGTAAAGGATAACATTGGTGGGAAGATAAAATATGGACATGGAAGAGAACCCTTCGTTAAAGAGGATGAAAATTATTCTTAAAAATATATTATTTTTGAGAAATAAATTCACCAAGATAAAAGATTTTAATTACAAATTTCATTTTCCCGAGAGATAAAAGGAATTATAGTAAAATCATAGAATATAATAAAACCATATTGTAAAACCATGGTCAAAGAAGAAGAATTATGACTAAATAAAATAAGTTAATTCAAGAAAACCCATCAAAGATATCATACCAAATATATTGGGGACCATCCCCTTTATTAAAAAAAGAAAAAAAACAAAAACAAAGATCCCTTTTGAAAAGGGTAGGGATAACCCATTACATTATCAAAGGCCAAAGGCATACTGCCTTAGATTTGAGTGGAAAAATCCCATTAGTAAAGATCCAAATACAAGTAAAAACCCCTAATCCTACCACCATGTCATTTTCACAACCAATGAAATCATACCACATCCAAGTATACCCTTTCATCAAGGACATAAAACCCATAATCTATACTCTCCATCTGAATCCATCATCTCCCCATCGATCCGAAGCCTGAAACAGCTACCGTAGAGCCTTCTCAGACCACCAAGAGCCCTTCACCCACTATTGAGGGCATGTTCAAAGCCCAAGGCATGTGCCTCTTTCGTTCGACTACATCATGCACTATTGACCTCCACTGGGGGAAAGAAACAACCATATATCTTCTCGTCACTAGCTAAAGACCCCAAGGCATTGTCCCCCTAATAAACTCATGGACCACCGCCCACCAAACCATCATCATGCTTCCAGGTAATCCACACCCTCACCGATCTGAACTGAATGATGACTCTGGTATTAGATCTAGAATATATATGGATGTGAGACACTGAATTTGGCCTCCATCTAAGTCCCAAACAAGCCCAAATCCACCAACGAAGACATCTCACCAAGTCATCAACAATCACCAAGAGTTAAAGCCTCCATGCCGTGGGGAGTCGCCACTGAGAGCCAAAACCGTCATTCCATGGGGAGTTTCCACCAAGTAAAATGAAGGATAAGGGGGTTAAACCCTAGAAGAGAGCTCTCGACCAAAGTTGAGAGCCCACCCCCTCACAGATATAATAATTTAGGAAGTAAGAAACACTTCAATGGGGGTTTATGTGATAGAACTTTAAATCACAAGAAAAATAAATAGAAAATAAATTAAAATAAAATCATAGGGTATAATTTACCTAATATATAATAGTGTAGTTAAAGAAAAATCATTATAACTCAACAAAAGCATATTGAGCTAAGAAACACCCTTGCGACTTTGTTACCTTTCAAATCAAGAACCCATAAAAGGTAGAGAATATGATTTAATTTTAAATCCCTTAAATTTCATTATGATTATATTAAAAATATATACATTTGTGGTATATACACCACACAATATAAAACAAGTGGTAAATATAGAATATTTCACAAAGAAAGAAAAGTGAGCTGAAAAACCCTTACTAATTTTATAACATTTGATTCAAAACATATTTGAAAGAGAAAAATTTAAATAAAAATTTAAATTACTTTAATAAATATAGAATAATGATATAATAACTAAAAGTGGTTTCATATACACTATATAAACAAAAATTGGTGCATGATTAAAAACATGAGTCAAAGAAGAAAATTTGAGATGAAACGCTTACTTTTACTCTCGTCTTTTATGAAAGTAATTTAATCTCATGTATTATAAAAATAACCATATTAATTTCATATTTAAAAAAATTATTCATATATATTACCATTTACACTCTTTAATTTTAATCATTCATTATACATTCATTATCTAGTTTATGTTTATTTTTATCATTGGGTGTTGGCATTTTTCTGGTTGTTTCCATGCATACTTTAAAATGTTGATGTTGATCCCCTTTCATCGATACCAATTTTATTATTCCTATATTATACAAGGTATTATAATAGATTTTTTATAATTAATTATAAGGATACAATTTATTCCATGAGAGTTTTGGTTACAGTTCTTGGATATGAAATCAGTGGCATGCTTGTTTTGGTAATTTCTAATGATCAAGCGGTAGTGTATTAATAATAATTTAAATATTAATATAACCTTTAAAGAAACTTAAAAAAATTATTATTTCGTTAATTTATTATAATACCAATAAATAAGTTTTCATATTCATCCATGATAGAAATTTATAGCATTGTTCACGTAGGTGGTTAAACTGACCCAAATAAGAACATGTTATAATTGATAGGTGAGTATAGTTAAGAAAGTAATTATTTTGGAATAATATCATTATTAAATAATTATAATGATATAATTTATAATTTTTTAATTTGGGGAATAAAATTTTAAAAAATTGATAAATAATAAAATTCTAGAAGAAAAATGAAATATAATGCATCATGGAGGTGGTAGTCCACACGTACACATGAGCAGCATTCTCTCTTTCCATAGAACAGAATGATTTTTTTATTTTTTTATAATATTAATAATTTTTTAAATATAATATTTACTCATTAAATACCCCATTTTAACCATCCATTCATGGAGGTTATGGAAAATTAATCACGTCTCACATGGAGGCGGTATTCCATACATACGCATGAACGACGTTTTCATTTTTCTAAGGGAAAAAGAAAAGGTAAAAAATGGTTATACAATAAACGTAATAAAATTTTAGTATAATTATTATACTTATGTTATTATTTCAACATGTTTTTATTAGATTTATATCATCTATAAGAATAAATTAAGGAAATCAAATGAAAAATGAGTAATTTATAATTTTACCTTACTCTTTGGAAGAGATCCTTTTAGAATTGGATTAAGGCATTGATAAGTGGTATTTTGAGATCACAAGAACCAATAATAAATTTATTGAAGATTTGGGAAGTTATTTGGGTAGATTTTATACAAATATAAAAGTCTTGTAGTGTGAGTATAAGTGGGGTGGTAATGGATCCTTTTATAATGGAGAGGAGGGAAATTTTTTGTAATAATTTAAAAGCTAATGTCACTATTCAAAGGTCCAGTGGAAAAAATTATAGAAAATAATGGATATGGGTAAGGGTTAATGTTGATAAATCCTAAACCATAAATTTTCACACATGTGTTTAGTGTTATTTTAATTATTTTACTCTTATATTTTTCACTTTTTTCATTTTTTTTGTTTCTACCACAGTAACTAATTTTAGCTAAGTAATTTACTTTTAATGCCTAAAAATGGGTCATTTTACATAATTTAGAACAAATGATTCAAAATATGAAATAAATTTTATCAAATAATATTTATAAGGTTGATAAAAATTAATTTTAATATTATCACACAAAATGCATTAAAAGGAGATCACATTGATTTCTATCAAAGTAAACCATATTTAGCAATGATCAAAGTTTCCTATAATAATTATCAGTTATGGGAATTTGTGGGACTTCATGATTCTAGAGATGATAATATTCAATGTGATTATCATCATGGACTATATGACTAGTTTATGAGCTCACATTGATTTGTATCAAAGACACGTATCATTTACATCACCAATGAAGATAATTTCTTGATGACTGGAGAGTGGGAATTGGGAGTAGGTTATGTTATTCCAGACTTGAGTTATCCTAGGATGATCACAACACATATTATATTATTGGATCTTCCAGTAGGATTGGTAGTGTCCCCTTTATATTTTCTAACCATTTGTAGATATATATTCATACGTCTTTCCAGATTAATTCATAAGAACTACCTATGATAGAGGAGATAAGTTTAAGATAGAACTCATGTCAGGTGCATAACTCCTTTTAATACCCCCTTATCGTATAGCACCAACTGAGTTGAAGGAGCTCAAGGTACAACTCGAGTACTTGAAAATAAGGGCTTCATTAAGATGAGTACTTCACATTGGGGTGGACCTGTCTTATCCACCAAGAAGATAGACGGTGGTCTTCAACTCTATATGTATTATCGATAGCTAAACCAAGTGATGGTGAATAAAATATATCCTTTTTCCTAGGATCGATGATCTCTTTGATCAGTTATGGGGATCCTGGTGGTTCTCAAAGATTTATATTCAATCAGTATACCACTAGTTGTGGGTTAGAGAGGATGACATTCTGAAGATGGTGTTTCAAAGTAGGTTTGCGCTATATGAGTACTTGGTGATGCCATTTGGATTAAAAAATGCATCGGTAGGGTTCATGGATCTCATGAACAAGAACTTATACCCATATCTTGATGTGTTCATCATGGTGTTAATTAACAATATCCTCATCCACTCATCGACCTCATAGTAGCACACCATACATCTTGAGATGGTCCTGAGTACACTTCGAGCACATCATCTTGATGCCAAGCTGTCAAAGTGTAACTTTTGGATTTAAGCGGTGAAAGTATTGGGGAATATGGTGTATTATATTGGTATATCCATAGACCCAAAGAAGGTGGAGGTAGTTATGTCTTATAAATTTCCCCATAACATGTTTTAGATTAGGATCTTTGGGTTTAAAGGGATATTATCAGCATTTTATATATTATTTATCATGTTTATTAGAAACTATGACTATACTGATGAAGAAAGGGGTGAAGATATAGTAGTTGGACTAATGTGAGGAGGATTTTCTTGAGTTGAAGAGGAGGTTTACTATAGCTCCAATGTTGATTCTTCCTATGACTGGGATCAGTTATGTGGCATATTATTATGTGTCAGGAGTTATCTTGGGGAAAGTATTGATATAGAGGGACCAGGTAGTAGCTTATGGGTCACATCAATTGTGGCTCAATGAGCAAAATTATCCTACCCATGACTTAAAGATGGAAACCATGGTACACACTTTGAAGTGTTTGTGACTTTATCTCTTTAGTGAAAGGTTTTTTTCTATATGAACTACAAGATCCTCTACTAAATTTTCTCATAGTTAGTCCTCAATTTGAGGCATAAGTATAGGGTAGATTATCTTTTTTTACTTTGTTATGGAATGTGCACTAGGTAAAGGTAACGTCATTACAGATGCTCTTAGATGTAAGATGCAGGTAGCGCAGGAGCTTGGTGAGAAGCCTTATGGGGAGCAGTGGTACCTGATAAGCTTGTTGTCTGAGTGGATAATAAATGCTTATGAGGACCCAGGATCAATGACGTGTTCCCCTTTGGTGATCACGTGTTCTCTTATAGGCCTAGTAAAGAATGTTCAAGAATTTTACCATGAGTGTGTTGTGATATGGGAATGGATTGTAGATGGTGATCTAATCCCTGGGTGGTCAATGGATAGCGACGATGTGATCATGGTTCATGGGAGATTTTTATTCCTTGTTTCCATTATGGGAGAGTTAATGAGATACTATCATACCTCTAGGTGGGTGGTACATCCTATTGGAGTTGGTGCCCTAGAACCAACTTCTTTGTACTTTATGATAAACATGTATTCATTGGATAGATATTAATAAACTTCTTATCACATCATGATTTTTCTTATGTGTAGAATTGAGTGTGATAATGTCTCAAGAGTATTTGTCGTACTAAAAGGTCATAATAGTTCCCTGATATGATGAGAACCCAGAAGTTCTATGACACGATTCTTAGATATATGTTCTATAGCTAGATGATATCATTTTAGGGACACAAATGATACAACCTATTAGGGGTGGAGACTTATAGGACTCTGAGACACCTTCTCATGGTGTACTCCCTTGGTGATATCTAGTAGGATCTTATGAGAACTAGACCCGACAGTAGGAAATCCACATTTATAAGTGTCACCGTATGTTCCTATCTATATAAGTATTGGTCCTTAGACATTAATACTATTATTAATGGGTATTATGAGTCATGCACTTAGTTGTATTGGTGAAAACTGTGACAACATATGTTCACAGCAAGGTAGTATATGTTGGGTGAATCACAAGTAATACTACATTAATGAATAATGTGAGAAATTATTTTTCCCTTTTGTTCCATAATGTAATTTGATATATCATGCCCTTTGATGGAAATTATATAGACTAAATAAATCTATGTCCATGGTGTTCTATAGGAAAGTTCAATTTCTGGGAAGTCAAATAATGAGAAATTGAGCACATGGTTTGATGGAACTTGCATGCTACCCGCTTGATTGGAGATATCAAGACAAAGGGATTCTATTACATGGTAAGCATTTGTATGAGTTGATATGTTGTTTCAGAATTAACTTATTTCTTTATGGATTCCTTGGCATGTTTCTAGATGCTAACCTTGGACTTTAGGCTACTCTGCCTAATTCCACTGAGAAAGAGGCCTAAAGGGTCACACACTAAGTGTATCCAGTATCTCAGTTAAATAATATATTATTTATCATTTAACAAGTTGAATAAATATTATTCTCGATTGTGGTTTAATAATTATTTGTGGACGTGTGATCATATTTATTTTGATACTAGTTATTCGATAGAATATAATGTGGGTGGAATAATTAATAAATATTTATTTTCTATTTAGTGAATATAGTATTTATATATTTATTTGCGAATAATGCAGTGATATTTATTTAATAAATAAATAGTCATTATTCAAGGTTCAATAAATATGGTACAAGATTAGAGGACTGATTTAAGGGTCTGGTGAGAAATAATAATATTGAATATTATTTTATTAAATAATATTTAATTATAACTCGCAAGCTAAGCGTATGTTAGGAAATAATAATTTTTTTGTTATTATTTTACATGGGGGTTTCTCTAGGATTAATAAAATAATTAAGGAACTTGTGAAAATTATTTATTATTACCCTTATGAATTAAATTTTCAATTATATTATTCTATTATTATACAAGCGCTAGCTAAGCGAAGATTTTTTTTTTGTGAAAAAAAAATGAAGAAAATCTCTCATGCCTAGTGAGTTCATCCCTCTCTAAGAACGCTCTCAATAACGGGAGAGATCCTCCTCCACTGGATCAAGGAGAATGCTTTGGAAGCAGTTCTCAAGTCAATCGAAGGCAGACATCGCAAGCACAAAGATATTCCATGCTAGCACCTGAAGACTCCTTTGGAGATGTCTGGATATACATGGAACATGTGTGTATCACCGCTAGAAAATATCTACCCTTGATCTCTACAACACAACGAAGGTGCACTGAAGATCTATGTTCAAATGCATTGACAAAGAAAGAATCGCCTTGGAGGTAATTATTTATTTTAATTAAATTAATTATAAAATAAATATGTTGATACTCTCTCTTGGTTCCGGGTTTTTATTCCTTTGTCTAAATCCTTGATTCAATTCTGTGGATACTGGTATTCATCGTCGTATTGATCCCGGATTATTCATTGAACATGGAAAAAATTAAAGTTGGGAAACACCCGTCCCGCACTTCTGTTGCACCTAGAACATACAAGTGGTATTAAAGAGGACATATTATTGTTTATAATTATTTAGTTTCATTGATGATTTACACATTCATAATTTAGTTTCTCAATTAGAGTATAATATTTCTTTGAATATGAATTATGATATCTATTTCTTCATTTATAGTTTCTCACAGATCTAATAGAAACAATCAATTTTATGAATAAAATAAAATCAAGAAACTCGTCCAAGGGTGCCAATGATCCTAGCCATACAACACCAGACTACGTGTCGTGTAGTATTGTTCAACACGTCAAGATTTGGTTTGGTAATGAATTTGAGATCTTGAGTTAATTAGGGATTAATGATACCATTAATGACATTTAATCCATGTGGTGTTGACCAGTATTAACTAGCACATGGAAACCGGACTACACAATATGTGGCCCACTGGACACGGCATGTTGTCCCTTCGGGTCAGGGTTGAGTCATGTATCCCATACACAGATTTCCCATCTGGTGACCATGTAACATAGAGTCTACATGGAATGTGGCCCAATGGAAACATTGTGTACTTCAAAGATTTCTAAAGTACACCTCACACTCTATTTCCCCAGGAATGTACTTCGTATGGATGGTGAGGAGGGTATACACCATGTAGTCAGATCTACACATCATGTAATTTTTCCAGATTGTGCAGATTTAAATTTTATTATTATATTATGTAACCCTTGATACATGTACCTTCGTATGGGTGTAAATATGGGACACAACATGTGATAGGTGTTTGATATATATATATATATACATAAATTTTTAGTTAACATATGTGTAATATTCAAATATCTGCACATCATGTACGAGTTTTATTGAAATTATAATTCTGTGTGCATGCTACATGTCACAAAAAATAAAGGGTATACAAGTATAATACATGTTGGTTAGTTTTGGATGGGTATTCCCTGGGTTTCCTCCAAGGTACAAGTTATGTACAAGGTTAATTTTAAATGAATTAAAATTTGTTTAAAATTATAATGGATGATAATCTCAAAGAAATTCAGAAAAGGATTGATTAATTAAAGATAATAATTAATTGATTCAAGTGTAATTTATCTTAAATAAGAATAATTAAAGAATTGAATGATAGTTTTATTAAATTTATAAAAAAAAATCATGCATGTGGATGATCAGGATCTAGACCGGACCTTTTTTATGTGATTGGTTTCCCTTTTAATTTATTAAATTAAATTATTGATCTGTGTGCCTTCTCTCCTCATTAATATGTAGGGAATGTGTGCCCATGGTTTCTTTTATGTAAACCCCCTATTTACCCCTCACCTTTATGTGAGTAAAATCATGTGTAATGGATGGAGCTCCCAATCTATTGGAGGCAGCTCAAGTTAGGATCTGAGGATAAACCAATCCAAAGAGATGCAAAGGTGGATAGGTGGAAAGTTATAAACATGAACCTAATTGGTTCGAGTTGTTTCTCCCCTAGGTCAATGGTTATATTATCAACTACTAGATAAAATAACCATTAAAACAATCTCATGATCATACTCTTTATTTTAATTCTTTCATTTACATAGTTTATTCATTATGGTTGTATTTTCCTGATCACATAATTAAGAAATTAAACAAGTATGCAAGATAGAACTAAAATAAACTAGATTATGCATAAATATTATCTAATACATGGTTAATCACTTAATCTTATCCCAATTAATATTAAAAATTATGTGAAAAGATAATAAATGGAAATTTATGCATAAAGTATAAAATCTCTCAATAAAAAATTAAGTCGGTATAGCCTTCCATTACTTAGGTTAGAATCAAACCATAGTTAAAAGTGTTTGACCAGCCAAATTTAGGGTGTTTCAATTATCAGGGAATTCTAATTTGATATTTTGGGTTGACTTGACTTAGTTTACATCAAGGGTTGACTATCAGATCAGGATTTGGTGTAACTGAGAGGAAACGGTTGAGGAAATCAAAAATTAAGGATTTTAGGATTGGGGAGTCCACTCAATGGGTCAAGGAACTACGAGTTAATGCAGTTGGAATTTGGAATGCCTACTTAAAACCTTTCAAATTTGTTGACCATCCAAATTTGGGGTAATGAGAAGGGAAATATTGATCAGTGCTGCTAGAATTCCCAAGCAATAGAATATTCCAAAGCCAATGGTGAGGGATGTTGGGTTTCAATAAAATAGTGGGAGACTAATGAATATATATTTATTTATTTGTCTTAATTTTCTCAGATAAAGTACTAAAACTTGGTTCATCTTATTTTTAGAAATGGAATTAAAAATGAAATCAAACATATCGTTGCGATCCATACTCAAGAAGGAAAACATTATCACCAGCACTAATTTCTAGGAGTGGAAAAGGCACCTTTAAGTCATCCTTCACCATGAAAGGAAACTATATGTGATAGAAGAACATTTACCAGTTTCACCTGAAAATGAGGTGAGTGATGAGGAGCTCTCTGTGTATAAGAAACATCTAAATGATGGTACAGATGTTTAGTTCCTCATGCTATCATCCATGACCAATTATCTCTTGAAACAACATGATGAAATGGATTTTTATAGAATGATGACTCACCTTCGGGATCTCTATCAAGATAAGGTGAGACAAGAGAGGTATAAGATCTCCAAATCTTTTTTCACCACTAATCTTGGAGAGTCTATGCTAGCTGGTCCACATGTAATCAAGATTATTGGATACATTTAGCATTTATACATATTAGGGATTAAATTCTTGAATGAGTTGTGTATAGATCTCATACTATCATTACTTCTCAAGACCTTATCTAGTTTTATTGTGAATTATAATATGAGCAATAATGAGAATATTCTATCAAAACTTCTTACTTTAATTATCCAAGTGGATAAGGACATGGGGCATGAAAAACCCAGTCCTTATGGTGAATAGTAAGAGGAAGGACAAGTAAAAGGGGACTAAGACTTATAAACATTATAAAGCCCCTAAGCACCATCTGATCAATAAGAAGAAGATCCAAAGGCAGAGCAAGGAAAAGGAGGCAGTATTATTTTCATGTGGTAACTCAAGCCATTGGAAGAGGAATTGCACCCATAGGAAAGGGTAATTCAAAGGTGTGTTCGTTATCAAGTGTAATCTTTCCATTTCTACACATTGGGTATTAGATACATCTTGTGGTGATCACATTTGTATTAAAATGTAGAAAACAAGTAGATTCAGAAAAATTTCCATATGAGAGGTGGATCTGTGAGCTGTTAATAGTGTGAGGATGGATGCTCTTTCCATTGGTGAATACCACCTCACATTTCCAAAAAGAATGATTTTTATTTTACATGGCTATTATTATGTACCTAGAATTACTGAAAACATAATTCTTGAATCAAGTTTAGATATATATGGTTTTTTTAAGTTCAAAAATAAAATTTATTTCTTTTATAAGGACAATATATGTTATGGTATGGAGAATTAAAATAAAAGTCTGTATATATTAAATTTTGAAAACCAAGTGTTGGAAATTGATAAATAATCAAGTTCACATGAGTCATATACACCTAGTTGTGGAATCACATGATTCATATACACCTAGTTGTGGCATCACTATCTCGGTCATGTAAAAAAGAAGTGTTTGAGAAATCTCTATCAAGATAGTTATTTAGACTCTTCTGATATAAACCCACTTGATAGATGTCATGCTTATTTACAAGGAAAAATGACCAAACCACCATTTGTTGGATAGTGTGAAAGGGACACAAAGATTCTAGGTTTTCTACACACTGATGTTTATGGACCATTTCCAATAGAATCTTGAGGTGGATATTCATACTTCATAACTTTTACTGATGACTTGAGTAGATATGGATATATTTACTTAATGAAGTATAAGTCTGGGTCCTTTTAGAAATTCAAGGAATTAGATAATGAATTAGTGAATCACCTAGGTAAGATGATAAATAAGATTTGATCTGATTGAGGTGGAGAATATCTTAAACAAGAGTTCATCAACTTTATGTGGGAGTTTGGGATTCTATCTCAACTCACTCCAAAATTATACACCATGGTGGAATGGTGTTAGTGAAAGGAGGAATTGTACCTTGTTGGACATGGTAAAGTTAATGATGAGTCGTGTAGATCTTTCGTTATCCTTTTGGGGATATTCATTAAAAACTATGACATATACATTAAATTGAGTACCAACTAAGGCGGAAAATGGAATTCACTTTGAGTTATGGAGTGAAAAGAAACCCATTTTGTCACATACATGTGTATGGGGATGTGAGGTGTTTGTTAAGTATTTATCAGGAAACAAAATATCAGCCTGGGGAATGAGGTATATATTTATAGGTTATCCCAAGGAAATAAAGGGATACTATCTATACAACTCCTGAGATAAGAAATTAATTAACGCCAGACAAGCCATCTTTCTTGAGAGGAAGAACATCCTCAAAAAGGATAGTGGGAGAAAGATTGACTTCGATGAAGTTGATGATCAATATACACATGAGTTGGTATAGGAACATGTTTTAAAGGTCCATATGAAAGAATTATTTCCTAAAACACAATTAATACTTAGGAGTGTAAGAGAGGTAAGGGAACCAGAGAGGTATGGTTTTCTTGTCACTGAGTATGGTGACTCGTTATTGTTGTAAAATGGTGAACTTATCTACTATGAGGAGGTAATAGAGAGCTCAAAATCTGCAAGATGGCTAGAAGTTATGAATTATGAGATGGATTCCATGTAACAGAACCAAGTTTGGGTTATAGTCGATGAGTTAGTTGATGTAAAGCCTATTGGATGTAAATGGGTATTCAAGAGGAAACTAGACACGGAAGGTAAAGTAAGTACCTATAAAGAAAAGATAGTGGATAAAGGGTTTAAACAGCATCAAAAAATTGACTAGGATGAAACCTTTTTTCTAGTTTCCATATTTAAATCCATAATAATCATATTTTCCATAGTATCTTACTATGACTATGAGATTTGGAAGATGGATGTCAAAACTGAATTCCTTAACGGGAACCTTTAGGAAGATGTCTATATAAAACAACCATAAGTGTTTATGACACCAAGTGATTCCAAAAGGATTTTCAAGTTGTAGAGATCCATTTATGGATTGCATCAATCATTTAAGTCATGGAACATTTTATTTGATGAATCCATAAAATAATTCGGTTTCATTAAAAACAAATGTGATTTGTGTGTTTACAAAAGGTTTAATGGGAATTTGGTCGGTATCCTAGTAGTATATATTGATGAAATATTCCTTATTGGAAATGGCATATCAGTATTACAGTCAGTTAAATACTGGTTGAACAAGTGCTTCTCCATGAAGTACTTTGGAGAAGTAGCCTACATTCGAGGAATCAAGATCATTCGTGATATGTTCAAGAGGATTCTTGTACTAAGTCAAAGTATATATATTGACCAGATACTAAAGAGATTTAGTATAGAACAATCCAAGAGGGGATTGGTTCTAGTGTCACATGGTTTACATCTTACTAATAAAATTTTTCCCTAGACACAATAGGATAAAGATAGAATGAGTATGATCATATACGCTTCAGCGATAGGATCTATCATGTATGTCATGTTATTTAATAGACTTAATGTTGCCTATTAACTGAGTATGGTGGGTAGATATCAAGAAGATCTAGGAGAACAGTATTGGGCTATTTTTAAGACTATCCTTAAGTATCTAAGAATAAATAAGGATATGTTCTTGGTGTATAGAGGAGACAAAAATCTTGTCATCATAGGGTATGATGATGTTGGTTTTCAGATAGATTGGAATTATTTGAAGTCATGATTGGGATATGTTTTCTATCTCAACAGAGGAGTTATGAACTGGAAGAGTTCAAAGTAGCTAGTTATAGCTGATTCTATAGTGGATTATGAGTACATAGAGGCTTCTGATTCAACCAAGGAAGTCGCCTAGATTCAAAAATTTGTCCAGAAGCTTGATGTAGTACCTAGTATTAAAGACCCTATCACATTGTATTGTGATAATACTACAGTGTTGGATCTTGCAAAAGAGTTAAGGTCACGTCAACAGACAAAGAACATACTCCGGAAGTATCACCTCTTGAGGGATTTCTATCAAAGGGGTGAAGTTTTAGTGAGAATAGTTTCCACAAAAGAGAATGTGGTGGACCCCTTGACTAAAGTTCTATCTCATCATAATCATGATTATCATGTGAGGTCTAGCGTATTGAAGATTGTTAGCAGTTGGATCTAGTTCAAGTGGGAGTCTGATGGAGTTGTTCCCTAGAACCAACTTCTTTTTACTTTATGATAAACATGTATTCATTTGCTGGATATTAATAAAATTCTTATTACATCATGATTGTTCTTCTGTGTAACATTGCATGTGATAATATCCCAAGAGTAACTGTCGTACTAAAAGGTCATAGCAGTTCCTTGCTATGATGATAACCTAGAAGTGCTATGATACTATTCTTATATATATGTTTTATATCCGAATGATATCATTTGAGGGACACAAATGATATAGGCTGTCATGGGTGGAAACTTATAGGACCTTGAGACACCTTCTTATGGTGTACGCCCTTGGTGATATCTAGTAGGATATTATGAGAATGAGACCCGATAGTAGGAAATCCACATTTATAAGTATCATTGGATGTTCCTATCTGAGGAAATGTGTATTGATCCTTCGAATTTAAGATTATTATTAATGGGTATTATGACTCGCTCACTTATATGTATTGGAGAAAACCGTGATGACATATATTCACGGTGAGGTAGGATATGTTGGGTACGCCACGAGTAATACTATATTAATGAATAATACGAGAAAATATGTTTCCCTTATATTCCATAACGGAAGTTGATATCTCAATCCCTTTGATAGAAATAATAGAGCCTAAATAAATCCATGGCCATGATATTCTATAGTCAAGTTTAATTTTTGAGAAGTCAAAGAATGAAAAATCGAGCACATGGATTGATGGCACTTGCATGAACCCCACTTGATTAGAGATATTGAGAAAAAGGGATTATATTACATGGTAAGTGTTCATATGAGGTGACATGTCATTGTGGTATTAAATTCTTTCTCTATGGGTGCCTTGGAGTATTTCTAGATGCTAACCTTGGACTTTAGGCTACTTCACATAATGCCGCTAAGAAAGATGCCTAGAGGGTCACACACTAAGTGTATCCAATATCTCAGTTAAATAACATATTATTTATTATTTAACAAGTTGAATAAATATTATTCTTGATTTTGGTTTAATAATTAATCATGGATTCTTGATTGTATTTATTTTGACACGAGTTATTCGAGTGAATATAATTTGGGAAGAATAATTAATAAATATTTATTTTCTATTTAGTGAATATAATATTTATATATTTATTGGTGAATAATGCAGTGATATTTATTTAATAAATAAATATTCATTATTCAAGGTTCAATAAATATGGTGGAGGATTGACGGACTAAGTTAAGGGTCCAGTGAGAAATAATGATATTGAATATTATTTTATTAAATAATATTTAATTATAACTTGCAATTTAAGAGAATGTCAGGAAATAATAATTTTTTTATTATTATTTGACATGGGGGTTTCACTAGCATTAATAAAATAATTAAGTCACTTGTGAAAATTATTTATTATTACCCTAGTGAATTAAATTTTTGGTTATATTATTCTCTTATTAGCCAAGCACTAGACAAGTGACGATTATTTTTTTTGTGCACAACAAATTGGAGAAAAGCTCTCAAGCCTGGTGAGTTCATCCCTCTCTAAGAACACTCTCAAGAATGAGAGAGATCCTACTCCACTAGATCAAGGAGAATGATTTTGAAGTGGTTCTTAAGGAAATCAAAGGCGGACATCGCAAGCACAAGGATCTTCTATGTTAGCACCCAAATAATCCTTTGGCGACATATAGAAATAAATGGAACACATGTGGATCACCACTATAAAATATCTACCCTTGATCTATAAAACGCAATGAATTTTCACTGCAGATCTATGGTCGAACACATCAACGAAGAAAGAATCACCTTAGTGGTAATTATTTAATTTAATTAAATTAATTATAAAAAAAATTTGTTGATCCTATCTCTTGGTTCTGAGTTTTTATTCCTTTTTCTAAATCCTTGATTAAGTTTCATGGATAATAGTGTTCATCATTTAATTGATCCCAGATTATTCATTTAATATGGAAAAATTTAAAGTTGGGAATCACCCCTATCGTGCTTCTACTGTGCCTAGAACCTACACATCCTAAAGTGAAAAAGATATATCATGAATTTAGGTGATAGCTCTGGTGTCCAGAGATGAAAAGGAGGATTTCTGGATTTGTTTCTTAATGCCTTACCTTCTAAAGGATAAATAACGACCATCAGCATCCTTGTGGTTTTCTCCATCCACTTTCAATGACCATGTGGAAAGGGATTACATCATGATGGAATTTGTGACAAGGTTACTCAGGACCTCAATGAGCCATGACACTATCTATGTGATTGTCAATAGAATAACAAAATTTCTTCATTTCTTATCAATCTATGAGACTCTCTTAGTAGATGATCTAAGAAAATTGTATATCCATGACATTGTATGCTTACATGGAGTTCCCTTGAGAATTTTATCTGATATAGTTGCATGTTTTACATCATGATTTTGGAAGGGATTGTAGAAGGCCTTAAGGACTCAGCTAAGATTGAGAAAAACATACCATTCTCAGATGGATGGATAGTCGGAGTAGATGATATGTATATTAGATGATATGCTTCGAGTTTGGGTCCTGAACTTTGGTGGATCTTAGGATGGTCACCTATCCTTGTATGACTTTTATAAAATAATAGTTACCAAGATTCTATTCAAATGGAACCTTATGAGGCTCTCGATGGTAGGCTATGTAATTTGCTGCTTTGTTGGAATGAGGCTAGTGAGGAGAAAATTTTGGGGCCTAGTATGGTACAGGAGACCTCTGACTGAGTACAACTCATTTAGAAGAGGTCGATCATAGCTCAAAGCAAGTAGATGCCTTATGTTGACTGTAAGAGGAGACCTTTGGATCTTGATGTAGGTGATCAAGTTTGTCTGAGAGTGGATCCTATGCTTGGCCACATACATTTGATGAATCAAGGGAAGCTAGCCCCATGTTTTTTTGGACCCTTTAAGATCACCAAGTGGGTTGGGACAATGGCATGCCATCTGGACATTCCTTCTCATTGCAGAGGTATGCATGACATATTTCATGTGTCTCATATCTAGAGTTAAATACCCAATCCTACATATGTTATCGACTATGAGGACGTTGATCTAGATCCTGACATGTCATGCATGGAGCTCCTAGTGCATATTGTAGACTGGAGTGAGAAAGTCCTTTGAGTGATGACAGTGCCACTATTCTAGGTTCTATGGCATCTTGGATGGATCTAGGAGGAAACTTGGGAGTGAGAGGCAGTTTTTCAAGGTCAATGGTCCAAGTTGTTTGAGAATAACCTTTTAAGGTACTTTTTAGGGATGAGAAGTAGTTATAGGGGGATAATTGTTACATCCATAGTTTTTAAATGTTATAAAACCCCTTTTTGGTCATAATTTATAAGTTCTTTTTATGGAAAATTAATAATTCTCAACTTTTCTTTTACCCTTGTGTATACCATGGATCCTACATAAAGATAAGTGCACTTTACCCTTGTGCAAGATATTTTTTTGGAGTTGTGTAAGGGTAGCTCTGAAATTCTAAGGGTTGTGTAAAGGTAACCTAGCCACTATGTAAGGGTAGGATGAAGTTTATATATTATTCGTAATTGTAATCCCCTTTTCCTATGTTTTTCATGAGGATAAATCTGGTGCTTCATAAAGGTAACAAGGATTTTTTAAGGGGTTAATAAGGGTAGAGATATTTTTCTATGGGTTGTGTAAGGGTATCCCTAAGTTTCCAATAATTGTGTAAGGGTAACCTATGAATTTTTTAAGGGTATATAAAAATTTCTAAATGATACATAAGGTTAAACTCCTACCCTCACATGACAACTATGATTTGTGTAAGGGTAAAACCATATTACCCTTACACGGAACCCCTTTTTAGAGAAAAGTGGTTTTTCTCTCTGTTTTTCATCTTCTTCCAAAATTAACATGTAATGCAGTTTTGATGATTTTAAAATCCTAAAATAATGATAATTAATTCCTTTGACTCATTTAAATATTATAACACATTTATGGGGTTTTTTTAAACACTCCATAATTAGGAAAAAATTAAAAGACAAATTAAATAATGAATTTAATTTTTGGTTTTTAATGATGTGAACCAATATGAAGTTTTTATTCTTAAAAATATTTGAACCTTTATTGTCTTTGGTTTTTTAAGATCCTATTGAGTCCAAGTAGTCCAGAAAATATTTTTTCCAAGGTCCATGAAGTATTATTCGATTGAACCAGGTTCTTCTTCTGGGTTCCAGGTTTGGAAAAACCCTCTCTCTCTCTCCTCTATTCTTGAGTGCATCATTTTCCAAGGGATAAATTTCAAGTATTCTATTTCTTGTTATTTTTAAAAAATAAGCATTCTTAACATTTCTGGACAAAAATGACAGAAAATAAATGGTAATAACCTAGAATTATCAAAGATTAAGAAATATTTATCATGTTTATCTTTAATTAAGAAGGATATATGATTTATCATCGGATGAAGAATTATAATTACTTTTTAAAGAAGAAATGGTTAACACATGTTATGATGAAATTGATACATTGGAAATTATATAGGATAGAGAGAGTTGTTATTGCATGTGGATTATTTATTTCTTATGTAAATAAAATATATGGACTTGGTTCTAGGAGTCCATGGAGAGCAGTTTGAACCATCTAATATGTGGATGTGTTTTGGGTGATGATTCCTTAATGAATTTTGACATTGGAATCAATAGCCTTGAGGTAGGAAGTTCCTTTCTATATGGGGATCTCATATACACTTTTTTATAGTATGGTTCATGTTTTGGCATGGATAGTTTTTCTTGATTAGTGGTGATTTTTTGTGGGTGTGTGTGTTGTCGTGATACCCATATATGATCCCTATTTCCTTGAGAATTTCTAGAGTATATTTTTACTATTCTTGATGTTGATTCACATGTTGTTATATATTTCTACTATATTTCTCAGGATGTCATGTTATTATTGTCTTATCATGCTCTACCATTTTTTCTGTTATATTGCCTTTGGAGGTTGGTTCTTGGTATCCATGATAGGTGGACCATCATGGTATGTTTACCCTTAGAGGGAGAGAATTAACAGAGTGAGTATAACAATCCCGCTCTTTATTTCACACTTAAACAAAACTTATTACATAAACTCTTAACTTGTTGCAACATAGAAGATAAAAATTTCTAGTGTCATTGGGGCTTAGAAAAATTACATAACAACTTAAAACATGAAATAAACATCTTTATTGAAAACTTATTTTACATGACCACACACATTCCTTCAAACTTAGCATTGCATGGGATAACCAGAGGACATGCATAAGAAAAGGGTGAGCTATAAAGCCTAGTAAGGGAGTAAACAAGGCATAACATAAAGAATACAATACATGTTAGGCAATAATAATATCAATGGATCATAAGATAAAAATGAACCTAAAGGCATGATATAGCATGATTATCATAACATGGAAATATAGCATCAACATTTAACATGATATTAGTATGAGCTAAGGATCATTGAACATGGATCATGAGTAAACCCTCATTTCACTTGAATTAGCATGAGTAAACCCTCATTGCACTTGATGTATCATGATACTAATCTTTACTCAATGCATTGGAGCATTATTAGGGCACACTGCTAGAAACATGACTTATACCAATGGTTTCAAACCATTGGGAAAGGCCTGAAAACCATTGGTATAAACTATACCAATGATTGCTCAAAATATTGGCTAGTTATCCATGGGGATAGACATATACCAACGGTTATAGTATAACCGTTGGTATATGTCTCTGGAATGCACATTATACCAATGGTTGATACTCGTTAGAGATTAAAGAATTTCATATCTATTCCAATGGTTTCAAAACTGTTGGAATAAGCCTTTACCAACGGTTTTCATAAAACTATTGGTAAAGACTGATTACAGGGTCTATACCAACAGTTTACTAACTATTGGTATAAAGTTACTTTTCACATATATACCAATGGTTTACAACTGTTGGAATAGCCTTACTACAATTTCAACAGCAGGTCGGCCTACCTCTCCCTCTATAATCCCATGTGCACATAACAATTGAGAATTAAATTGAGAACCCAATTACCCTATACAATACAGAATTCAGAATTTAATTCTCAATTTAATACTTCTAAATTATGAATGAATAACACATACAAAATGAATTATGAATTACATTTAAAATTCTGATAGTGTATTCAATTCAAAATTCATTACATATAGAATTTAATTTTGTATAACACATATAGAATATAGAAAACAAAATTGAATTCAGAATATGGGGGTGTCCAAGGGGGTGGGGGCTGTCCAGGGGGGTGGGGGTTGTCCAAGGGGGTGGGGGTTTCTAGGGGGTGGGGTGTCTAGGGGTGTGGGGGGGGTTGTCCAAGGGGGTGGGCACTGCCCAAGGGGGTGGGGTGTCTAGGGGGTGGGTTTTCCCAGATTGGGGGGTGTCCAAGGGTGGGGATGTCCGGGGTGGTGTGGGGGGGGGGGGGGGCTGTCCAAGGGGGTGGGGGTGTCTAGGGGGTGGGAGGGATGTCTAAGGGGGGTGGGAGCTGTCCAAGGGGGTGGGTGTGTCTATTGGGGTGGGGTGTCCAGGGGGGATGTCTCGGGGTTGGGGGTGTCCAGGGGGTTTGGGGGGCTGTAAAAGGGGGTGGGTGGTGTCCAAGGGGGGTTTTCTAAGGGGGTGGGGGAGGGTGGGGTTGTCTAGGGGGTGGGGTGTGGGTGTCCAAGGGGGTGGGGCTGTCCAGGGGGTGGGGGCTGTCCAAGGGGGTGGGGGTGTCTAGGGGTGGGGGTGTCCAGGGGTGGGGGATTTCCAAGGGGGTGGGGGTGTCTTGGGGGTGTTCAGGGGGGTGTGGGTGTCTAGGGGGTGGGGATTGTCAAAGGGGGTGGTGTGTCCAGGGGTTGGGGTTGTCTAGGGGGTGGGGTGTCTAGGGTGGTGTGGGGGGGCTATCCAAGGGGGTGGGGGTGTCCAGAGGGTGAGGGTTGTCCATGGGGTAGGGGTTTCCAAGGGGTGGGGGTGTCTAGGGGGTGTGGGGGTGTCTAGGGGGTATGGGGTTGTTTAGGGGGGTGGGGGTGTCCAGGGGTGGGGGTTGTCCAGGGGGTTGTCCAAGGGGGTGGGGATGTTCGTGGGGTGTTCAGGGGGGGTGTGGGGGTGTCCAAGGGGATGGGGGTGTCCGGGGGTGAGGGTGTCCAGGGGGTGGGGGTGTCAAAAGGGTGGGGGATGTCTAAGGGGTGAGTGTGTCCAGGGGTGGGGGATATCTAGGGTGGGGGCTATCCAAGGGGGTGGGGGGTCCAGGGGGTGGGGGGTTATCCAGGGGGGTGGGGGTTCTCTAAGGGGGTGGGGGTGTCCAGGGGGTGGGGTGGTGTCCAAGGGGGGCTGTCCATGGGGTGGGGGTTGTCCAAGGGGTGGGGGTGTGGGGGTGTGGGGGTGTGTAGGGGGTGGGGGTGTCCAGGGGGTGTCCAAGGTGGGGGATTTCCATGGGTGTGGGGGTGTCCAGGTGGTGGGGTTGTCTGGGGGTGTGTTGGGGGTTTCCAAGGGGGTGGAGGCTGTCCATAGGGGTGGGGTGTCTAGGGGGTGGGGGCTGTCTATGGGGGTGTCCATGGGGGTGGGGGTGTCCAAGGGGGTGGGGGCTGTCCCGGGGGTGGGGGGATGTCTAAGGGGGTGGGGGTGTCCAGGGGAGGGTTGAATCAGTCACACATATATTTAATCACAACAAATCATCATGTCAAGTTTTATTATTTATAGATAAAGAAATAAATATAATGTGACCTACCTAATCATACATATATTTTGGCACAAAAATCATCAAATATAAAATGTTAGTAATATCATTTAAAAATATAACTAATCAATATGTTCTTCATCACCGTCACTATCATCAACGTCATCATCAGCCTTATCCCCATCCTCATCGGCATCCCCATCATTGTCCCCACCCTCCTCAAATACCTCCTCTTTTACCTTGTACTCTACCTCTCCCTCCTCCTCGCCCTCCTCCTCTCCCTCCACCTCTGCCTCGGACTCCTCCTCGCCCTCCTCCTCCACCTCGGCCTCCTCCTCGCCTTCATCATTGCTAAGAACGACATCATCTTAACCACCACTAGAACTGAAACTTGGTGCACCATATATATAATTCATCGATTACATATATTTATCATAATCTATGTTGGCCTTTGGTGGAAGTGTTGGATGTAAAACTTCCATCAGTTTCATAAATGCACGGTTTTCCATAGCATACTATTTTACCATCTCTATGGACCTTTTTTCAACATGTTCTGCATGTGCCTTAACCTTCTGGAACTCAGTGGAACTACAACTCATACCTGAGGAGGGATAATATCTCATTGGGACTATACTCTTCCTAGGTCAGCAGCGTACTCTGATAGGGTGCTCATCTCCCAACACATGATGTAAGTGATCATTTAGCCCAAAATTGTCAGGTTTCTAGGCATCAAGGGCCTCTAAAGAATCCTTTTACCAATATAAATAGATTGTTAAGTTAAAAAATATATATTAAAATTTTAAATCAATAAAGTAAAACTTACAATATACTGCTTATTCGGTTCGTTAACTACACTTCCATCTTTCTTTCTTCTACCCGAGTAAAATAGTTTTTCTCGAGACGCACATCCTTTAATATTCAATGTTTTCCTCTACAATGTCATTGAATATAGCAAACCATAATTAAAAATAGGTTAAAAATAATTAATTTCATAACTAAAATTATATAAAAACTTTAGCAATCGAATAAATTATGGAGGAAACAATAGAAAGTGCAAGTCATAAAGAAAAATTATAAACAACTATCATACCTACTTCCTCTCATGATCTGACATCGCAGTACATCCTAATGTGTGGAGGTATTTTTTGCATCAATGTTTTTTTATTTATTTCAGATGATTCCTAAATAAAATTCAATAATAAAAAAGATAGTTTTAATACAAAACATGAAAATTTTCATTTAGATACCTCAAATGTGATTAATACCTTAAATTGGATAGTCATCCAATGAGTAATCATCTGTCGATATTGTTCTATCAGACAATCATCTATGATAGGTACCGTCTATAACTATGTTCCAACTCTAGAATGCTATCCAATATACAACTCGTGCTTATAGGATCTCCAAATCTCACATAAATCCTTTAGACATGCTGGTTGTGCACCCTTACCATAGGGGAAATTAAACTGAAGCTGACACCAAAATATTAATTCATATAAATACAAAAATAATATATTACATTAAATATAACAGATTTTTTTACCCATATCTTTTCCCAAGCATTATCCTTGACTTCATTTGCAAACTGTCTCCATGAGAGTGGGCTGACATGAATGATGTTGAAGTATTTGGAAAGCGTCACCAAAAAACTTTGACAATGCTACCCTGTTTTTTCAATCATTTGATTGTCTTCATTATAGTCCACCATCAACTGTGTGTGGTGGCTCCACACCACATGCATGTGTGTATTCCCCCACCCCCTCCTCCTATTATTATATGTATCTGTTATGAAATAAAAACAAATATTTTCTCAATACATGTTATAATGAAAATAAATAATGGTATAAAATTTTGTTATGGTTCTATAAATATACCTACGGGAGTCTGATCAATGGGCACCGTTAGATCTATAGAAACTAAAGGAACACCTTGTACAGGTGGAGTGGGTCCTAGTGTATGCTCTATAGGGATAGACTGTGGCAGAGCAGGAGTCGAAGAGGATGGAATATAGAAGCTCGGAGAGAAGGAAGTAGAAGTAAAAGAAGATGGCACGGATGGCTGGCCGAATGCTGGATGAGGAGTGGGAATCATCATCGGATATGGTAAAGATAGGTGAGGAGACTTAGATTTAAAGTTTTTTGAAAATATGGGAGGCCTAAATATCTCATGTATCCCTAATGGCACACTAGTATCAGAATGTGGGATAGATGGTATGTCAGTGGGAGGGGTAGGGTATAATTGGGTGCGCCGACCAGATCGCCTAGCTCTCGTACCACCCCCCTCGTACAAACACCCTGAGTACTAGGACCACTACTAGGCTTCTCATCAAGTAATTGTTACCTAAGAGGTAGATCTTGAAAAAATGTTTAAAACAAAATTAATCACATGACATTATATATTATTTAAATATATATATTTGAAATAAAATACTCACTATAGGCACTAGTGGTGGAACTCCCATCTTATTCATGCAATGATTATTGTCCATCATCTTTTTTCATTTCCCCTATTCAATTGGTTTCATTTCCTGCATTTGAAAACAAATATGGAAGTAATTATAAAATTATAACTAATGTGTAACCCAAAAAACAAAATATATGAAAGGAAATAAGGGTATTCATGGATAATTTAACTATCCATTGTTTTAGGTGAGCTTGAATTGATATATAATGAATTAAATAAATCGTAAAAGATGTAATAAGGAAATTTAATTTTGAGTAGGATGGTTATTTACTAAGTTTCATCAGTCTACTAAAATCATGGAATATTGATTCTGAGGCTTTATTTCACTCAACAACCAAGAGAGAGAGCATACTGAATTATGCCTCTAGAAAATTCAGTAAGGTATATATTATGAATTATTAAACCCTTAATATATTTGTAAATTATGATATAAACATATGAATAAGGATAAGATATCTACCATATTCATCCGGGGTAAAGAACTTGTCGAAATTAAGGAAAATTTTAATTTCTTTAGCCCAGGTAGATGATGAAGGATTCTATACATGTTTTGAAGAAAAAGACAAACCATCATGTTCATTATCTAGTGATATGTTAAAGGGAGGTCTTAGAGTTAAACTAACTTTATAAATGGTCAATAAAGCATTGAAATGTTCACCAAGTTATAAATTTTGGTTTCTTAGGTTTGAATACAATTCAATTCCAAATTAGAAAATGAAATTCAAATAAAATCACAACTAATAAACATTGAAAATTTACATAATGGTCAATTCAGATACAATATATTTGTAATCAATATTAAATTAATTTGAATAGTACCAACCTTAACAACCCAAGTCGAGCTAAACCAAAATAATTGAGAACATGGATGGATGATTCTATATATTTCCCACCAAAACTTTAGGTTCACAGTTAACTTTGAAAATTGAGCTATTGGAGTCATAAAAATTAATAAATGGATCATTTATAATGGCAGTAGGGATGGTGTCAATTCCATCATCACCATCATCAAAAATATGTATTGGAATTACTTCAATAATGACACCAAATTCAGGTCAAAGATGGTATTTGACATAAAAAAATTGTTTCTCCATTGATACCAATACATATGGTTCATTGGTAGCAAGAGTGTGAGTCATATCAATTACTTGAAATCCACAATCATCAATAAATGTGTCCTGCTTCATCATTAAATCAAACTACTGGCATTTCATCATCATGACTAGTAATAATCCAATATTATTATTTTTTCAATGACTCCATAATAACCTACATTTTCAAATTGTGGTCTACTATCTGATACACTGGAATAATAGTCTATTGTGGCAGTAACCATAACACCATAATGTTGTGTTATCATATTCTTTTCTTATTCAGTGATAATAAATCTATACCCATTGATAACAATTGATTTACAGTCACGAGCCACGGTATTAGGACTAAAAGACAAAGCTCTTATTTTCTTAGAGATAGATTCAGCAGGAAAACTCAATACCAGAAATATAAATGAATATTAATCTTAATTAAATAATTATTTAATTATTTTAAACATTAATATTTTTACCTTCAATTTTAACCAAGCAGAAAACACTTTTCTATGCAAAGTCTCCCTTCTTCTCAAAGATAAAGAATGATGATTTCTATTTATCATTACTTTATGTTCCCTGTAGATAAAAATAAGAATATTTTAACAAATATATATGTAAGATATACATATTCAATTTACTTACCTGATGCAGTCATTGAACAAATCACAGTTGAACAAAACTATGCGATGTGTCATCTCCTACTCTTCAAGGCTTAATGTCATCAATATATATGATCCAAGAATTCCTCCTATTTGAGGAATTGATGGAAAACTAGGTTCAATTTTCTCATACTATTCTTCTTCATTTCTCATTGGTATGTTAATTCTTATAGTAAGATCAGACAAATACATAGAGAAAAAATACATACATTCTTGAGTCAAGTAACCATTCATGACAGAACCTTCAGGATGATTCTTGTTTCAGACATAAGACTTTAATGTGTACATATTTCTTTAGGTTGGATACATCCAATGAAAAAAATAGATTCTATAAGAAGTATTTCAGTTAGAATATGGACAGTCAGATGAATCATGCATGTGAAAATGATGGAGGAAATATTTTCTCTAACTCACACAAAATTAATGGGGCATCTGCCAACATTTTTCGCAAGAAAGACTTGGAAAACTTCTTAGCAAAAAAGATCTATAAACAAATGGAACAAATGAATAATATCCACCCTTAAATTATTTAACAAAAGATGATGGATTTCTATTGGAATCAACTCATATAGAAGGATGTGATAATCATGAGTCTTCAAAGATTTTAACTTCAACTCTATTATGTTGAACCGTTTAGATATGTTACTTGAATAGTCATCAAGAACTTTAATAGTCTCTAGTACTTCTAGAAATTTCTTTTTTCTATAGGTGTAATCACATAAGAAGCACATGGAACTTTCCATTTATTTTCACTGATACGTAAAAGATGCAATTCTGGTCAGATACCCCAATCCACCAAGTCACGCCAAGATCATCAATCATCTTTTGTCTTTCCCTTAACATTTAGAAGAATCGAAAGCAACATTTCAGATATATTCTTTTCAATATGCATTACATCTATGAAATGATATAACAAATTGGTTGACCAATAAGGAAAATCAAAGAAGATACTTATCTTCTTCCAATTGTAACAGGTTTCAATGGAAACATTCTTTCTCTTTCCAGATTTTATTTGACCCTTATCGAATGAAAAACTAAAATATTTCAATTCATTAAGCACATCAGTTACAGACATATAATGAGGTGGATCATTGGTCCCCATGGTATTTTAAAATCTTTGATGATTATTTCTATATGGATGGTTCATTGGAAAGAATTGTCGATTTCCCATAAAACTGAAACTACATGATGTTTTAGTCTTTTGGATTGTGTATTATTCATAAAAACAGGAAATGATAGTTTTCCCTTTATGGTCCATCCAGAAATCATTTCATAAATAGGAAAATCATTGATCATCCAGATAAGTGCATCATGAATCTGAAATATGTCTTTCAAACATGCATCGTATGTGTGCACACCCACATCCCAAAGAAGTTTCAGCTCTTTTATTAATGGTTGCATGTATATGACTATATCATTTTCAGGATCAGAAGGGCCAGATATGAGTATAATCATGAAATTAAAAAAAATCATACACAACCATAGGGGAAGTTTATAAATGTGTATAAAAATTGTCCATGTGCTATGTGAAGTAAGAATCTACCCAAACAGATTAAAACCATCACATGAAAGACCCAACCTCATATTATGCACATCAGATACAAAATCCGGATATCAAGCATCAAACCTCTTCCATGAAAATCCATCTACAGGGTGAACCCACTCATAATTAGTCTTATTTCTCTCGGTATCATTCCATCACATTTTTATTGATATTTCATCAGACATAAAAATATTTTGGAGTTTGGGGATCAATGTAAAGTTCCACATTACTTTTTGTGGCACATGGGATGGTGTTCCATTAACTTTTGGCATCCAGTGGGATGTGCCACATTTTATACAATCATTTAATTCATTAGTTTCCTCCCAGAATAAACTGAAATCTTTTGGGAAATCATGAATTTTGTTTCTTGAAAATCCATGTTCCTCAACTAACTTTCATGCCATATAGTAGTTTGAGGAAATATCTACATCATCTAGAAGTAAGTCCTTCAAGAAGGTAATAATGTAATCGATGGGAGTATTAGAAATCTCATACATAGTTTTCTCATGAAACAATTAGATTAAAAATTCCATCTTTTTCATTTTACCACATTGTTGATATACTGGAGTGGTGGAAACATCATTAAATTTTTTCACCCTGGCAACATCATCATTTTCATTAGACGCATCATGTGTGCTCATATCGAAGTCTTCTTGGGTCAGAATCCTTTCTTTTTCATGATAATGAATAAACATAAACCAATAATATAACAAATTATCCAATCCAGTCCTCTCATTTGGATCATCAGCAATTTTAGATTTCATTTTCTCCCCATTATGATACCACACATATTAGTTTTCTTGAAAACCATATTTGGTTATGTGGTAGATTACTTCTTCAAGGCTCAACCTAGGTCTTCTAACACAATTTTAACATGGGAAGTGTATGAGACCACTATCTAAAGAATTGTAAAATTCAAAATCTAAAAAGCTCTCCAAATTTTTTTAAAAATCTCTTGAGATCCAATCACTTTCATACATCCAACTTCTATCTATTCTGTAAAAAAATTGTTATAAGTCATTTAGTCAAAAGAAATTCAATAAGATTGAAGTTTAATCTGAAAATGATGGTAAAAAGTTTCTCAGGGATTGAAACATTATGTTCATACATTTGGATCATGATCCAAGAAATATTAAATAGAACTAAGATGAGTTTGATGTCATAATATGAAGGTTCCACAGGGAAAAGAATCATGATTCCATGTACATTGAGATTTCGAATGATGATCACTACTAGAAAAACAGACTACAGCCATGGATCTATAGCCACGATTTTAAAATCATGGCTATAGGTGGCTACAGCCACGGTTATGTGGTCTATAGCCATGGTTTTAAAACTGTGGATATATGTCTTTTTTCATGGGTTATAGCCACAGTTTTCAAAACCGTGGCTATAGGTCTCCCGCCCTTGCGCGGGAAAAAATTTTCCCACCAAAAAAATGGTGGGAAGAACTATTTCCATGGTTTTTTAGGATATTTCCATGGTTTTTAATAATATATATAACATATTATATAGATATTTACACAAAAGCTTTGGTGGTGTAGTGGTTAGGGCACTAGAACATGAAGGGAAGGTGCTGGGATCAAATCCAGCTAGAGACATATTATTTTTAGGCTATTGCCATGATTTTCTTGGGCTATAGCCATGGTTAAAACCATGGAAATAGGGCCCTATTTCCACGATTAAAATCGTGGCCATAGGTCAACTACCATGGTTGACAATGGAGACACCTATTGCCATGGTTTTCAAAACTTTGGCAATAGGCCACCTATAGCCATGTTTAAAACTATGACAATAGGTCAGACCCTACTTCCACGGCGATAGTGCCCATGGTTGGGCAAAACCATGGTCGTAGCCTATGGACACGGTTTTGGGCCCTATTACCACGGTTTGAACCATGGCAATAGATTTTTTTTCTAGTTGTGGAGATTGAAATTTATTTTCCAAATGGGATAATCTATCCCCTTTTAGATATCCATAAAGGAATGGGTTTCTAGTTGATATAGTGAACTATTTTTGGGTTGATATCTTATTATTAAAACATGTGAAGATATACTAATTCAGTTATGTGTGCCTAAATTTGAGGTGAAATGTGTTTTGGAATTTTTTCATTTATCACATACAAGAGGAAACCATGGACCTGATAAAACATTGTTCAGGATATTACAAACTGAATTCTTTTCATCAAATATGTATAATGTGTAAAGAGTGTTTTTTAAATAAGTTATTAATGCTAAAAAATGGAAATATTTTGAAAATTTAAGAGATTTCATAAGACCCAATGCTCAAAGTCGAATTATTCATTGTGTGGGGGTGTCTGGGGGTGGGGGTGGTCCAAGGGGGTGGGGTGTCCAGGGGGTGGGGGTTTCCAGGGGTGGGGGTGTCTGGGGGGGGGTTTCCAGGTAGTGGGGGTTGTCCAAGGGGGTGGGGTTTTCTAAGGGTGGGGTGGTGTCCAGGGGGGCTGTTCAGGGGGGTGGGGGATGTCCAAGGGGGTGGGGGTGTCCAGGGGGTGGGGTGTGAAGTTCCCAGTCAGGATCCAAGTATCACTGAGAGGGGGAGGGGGTGAATCAATGATATCTTTTTCTTTTTATCTTTCCTGTTTTTTGAAACAACCTTCACCTCATGTTAAAGAGTTTTTTCCCTGCTGAACACACACAACCATAGGAACACAAGATTTACAAGGTTCACTACTCAACAAGAGTAGCTACGTTCTTGGTATGGTATGGAAACAATCCAGTACTACACAATCCACTAGAAAACAATCCTTTGATGTGGAATACAACGAGTAGGATATACCCTTACACTCATTTAGAACTTTGAAAACAATCCAATAGTGTGTGTGCTTCCTCTTATCACAAATAGGGTAATGTAATGATTATGTGATTCTTAATGAACTTTCACAAATCAAATATTTCAAAACAATTATTCACTTTCCTACCCAGAAGCTAGTAAGAACCTCCTGGTGTAGAAATCTTGTGCGCCACTCCCTGCTTGCACGGCTCCCTGCTTGCACGCCACCTGCTTGCGCTCCTCACTGCTTGCGTGCCACCTGCTTGCACATCTACTCACTACTTGTGCACCACCATTGAATACAGATCACAACTTGTGCGCCACATTTGGCTTATACACAGGACACTTCTTGAAAGCACCTCCCTTCTTGCGCACCTCTCACAACTTGCACGACAAAACTTGCACGACACCCTCCTTATGCGCCTTATAAATAACCCTCAGCTTGCGCGTCACTTCAGCTTGCATACCACCCTCTACTACTTGTGTGATCAGAGAACCCTCCACTAATTGTGTGATCAGAGCTCTAATTTTCTCTTAAGTGTTGAGCATAAACAAAATGAGGAGGCTAGTCGTCTATTTATAGGCATTTTGGTGATTTGCGCGCCACATATACTTGCACATCGCTCCAGCACTTGCGCACCCCTCCATCACTTGCGCGCCGCTCTATCACTTGCGCGACACTTTATTTCCTTTGTCATATTTTGATATGATGATGTTTGAAATATGACTTCGCATGGAACATACACTTGTGCACCACACTTGCGTTCCCATTAGACTTGCACGTCGGTTTATGACTTGCGAGCCAATTTGTAACTTGCGCACCACTTTATTTTCTTTGTCATATTTTAATGGGGTGATCTTGAAATATGACTTGCACGCCACTTACACTTTCGCACCAATACTTGTGTGCTAATACTTGCATGCCACTCTTGACTTGCACGCCACTTTCTTTCCTTTGCCAAAATCACTTCTTTACTCTCTCTACTCTTCATAAGTCTTGAATCACAAGTTCTCCAAACTTATGATATTTGTGAAATACAAATCAGCAAAGCATCGTCATGGTTTATAAGTCCTTTACAAAGTGAATTGATTTAGCATCTTTGAAAACAAAAGACAACACTCTGTAATAGTAAACTTTTCTTACTTCCTTAGCCATCCAACTTGGTCCCAACAATCTCCCCCTTTGGATTTTTTTGTCAACCAAGATTCATAAATCACTGAACTTTGTAACCTTAAGCAATGGATTACTTATCAATAATTCTAAGCCTACGTGAGCTAACTCATTGTAGGAAACAAGAATCATTGACAGCCAAAACCATGCTGTCCAAAAGCAGTGACTATGAAATCTAATGATCGTATCCCCTTATCCTTTTTCAGAACATCTTACAAGATTCTACTTTAGCATTCTTCACTTTGTCAACTTTCCTAGAAAATAACATTGTTTCCTAAAACCACTCCAACAAACAGTTAGAATAGTTCACACATGTATATACTAAATTCACAGCTTACCCATAACTCCCCCTTTATGCATGCATCTATAAGGATATATTTATGAAACAATTCTCCCCCTTGACAACACTATCCAAAGGCAATATGGGAGTGGGGATAGAAACATGTATGTTAACCTTGATGATAAGGGGGTTGGACACCCATGCTCCACCTCAATTTTGCAAATGGTTCCTTCGGTAACAGTTTTGTCAATATATCAGCAACTTGTTCAGATGTAGGAACATACTCCATCCACAATTCATTATTCTTCACCTACTCTTTGATGAAGTGGTACTTTATATCAATGTGTTTTGAATGAGAATGTTGTACTGGATTTCTTGTAAGATTGATTGCACTCTGATTATCACAACCCAAGATCAATGGTAGCTTTACTTCAACAAGTAGATCTTCCAGCTGAGTCTTCATCCACATTAGTTGAGTTGCAGCTTGAGTAGCAGCAACATACTCAGCTTCAGTTGTGATAAGATTTACTGAATTCTATTTCTTGGTATTCCAACTAACACAACTTTTCCCCAGAAAGAAAACTCCACCAGATGTGGATCTTCGATCATCAATATTTCTTTCCCAATCAGCATCAGAATACCTGAATAGATCAATATTTCCTAAGCCATCATACCTGATTCCAAAAAAATTTATGCCTTTGATATATCTGATAATTCTTTTTCTAGCAATAAAATGTGATTATTTAGGAGCACTCTTAAATATTGCACATAAAGTAATAGCATAGATGATGTCAGGTCTTGAGGCATTCAAATACAACAGGCTTCCAATCAGCTTTCAAAACTCTTTCTGATCAACTTCCTTGCCTTCTCCATCTTTAGAAAACTTGGTTCCCACTGAAATTGGTGTGGAAACTGGTTTCAAATTTTCCATGCCAAACTTCTTCAAAATTTCCTTAGAATAATTTTCTTAAGACAGAAAAACATGATTCTTCTTTTGTGAAATTTGTAGCCCAAGAAAGTACTTCATTTCTCTCAGCATGGACATATCAAATAACTTCTTCATCGCCTCAGAAAATTTTCACATGATCTTTCATCATTTCTGTAAAATATAATATCATCAACATAAACAATAACGATCAGTGAAAACTCTTGACATTCCTTGATGTAGAGATTGTTGTCAACTCTCCCTTTCTTAAAGTTCATCTTCTTTAAGCAAGTATCTAATTTAGAATACCATGCTCTAGGATCCTGTTTTAGCCCATACAAATCCTTCTTCAATATTCACACATAACTTTCATCCTTTCCAATAACAAATCCACAAGGTTGATTAATGTAAACTTCCTCGTCAAAGTCACCATTCAAGAATGCATATTTTACATCCATTTGAAAGATTTTGTAACCTCGTTGTGCAGCAATAGCAAGAAAGATTCTAATTGTTTCTAATATTTCCACCGGAGCAAAGGTTTCATCAAAATCAATGCCTTTAATTTGTGAATACCCTTTGAAAAGCAATCTTTCTTTGTTTCTTATTACTTTACCTTCTTCATTCAGCTTGTTCTAGAAAACCCACTTTGTACCAATAATGTTCTTGTTGTCCATCTTGGGTACAAGTTCCCAAGTATCATTCTTCTCTATCTAATCAAGCTCTTCATTCATTGCATGAACCCATTCTAGATGCTCAAATGATTTATTTACATCATTCGGTTCAACTTTAGAATAAAGAGAAGTATGTGATATAGCATTTTTTGTTCTTCTTGTTTGAACTCTCTGATGTTTATCTCCAATAATATTATGAGCCTCCACTTGTTTCCTCAACCTAGGATGAGTTGTTCTAACTTCATCCTCATAACTCGAGATTTATGATTCAGATTCCTCTTCACCAGTAGGATTAACACAGTCTATATCATTATCAGAATCATTAATAAAATCTTCTCTATCCTGCTCAACTTCCACATCAACATATGACTGCTTTTCTTTCTCAACATTTTCAACAACTTTTACATATGAAGAATAAATAATTCTTCCTATTTCTTTATTAATACATCTATATCCTCTTCCTTCTGGAGCATAGCCAAGAAAAATTCCATCATCTCCTCTTTGCTCAAACTTTCCAAGGTTTCCACCTTTCTTCTTTATAATGCATGGACTCCCAAATACTCTTAAATGTTTCAGACTTGGGGTTTTCCATAGAACATTTCATATGGAGTCATATCTGAGTTTGGCCTATAGAATCATTAGCTCTGAATATAAACATCAGTGCTCATGGCTTGCCTCCAATAATAATGAGAAAGACTATGTTCAAGTAACATAGTTCTCCCCATTTCCACCAGACTTTGATTCTTTCTTTCAGCAACCCCATTTTGTTGAGGTGTGTATGGTGAACTGAACTCATGTTGAATTCCATGTTTCTCAAGGTAACTTTTAAACTCTTAATTCTTATACTCACAACCATTATCAGTTCTCAACTTCTTCACTGAATACTTACATTCCTTTTCTGCTTTCCTCCTGAAACTCTTAAACATTTTCAGAGCATCTGACTTATGTCTCATATACATAACACAAGTAATGCGAGTAAAGTCATCAATGAAATTAATGAAGTACTAATCTCTATTTTTTGATTGATTGCTCATTATTCCACATATATCAGAATTTATAAGTTCCAAGGGTTGTTTTGAACGAATTTCAACTCTCTTATGAAAAGAGTTTGTAATCTTCCCTTTTTCACAGATAGTGCAGCACCAATCTCTTCTTCTTGATCAATCAGGTATATCTCGGACATTGTCTCGTGTTGATAACTTACACATGTTTCTCTAAAATATATGTCCCAATCTTTTATTCCATAATTTATTTTCATCCACCATGCCCATGTAACAAGAATTTTGTACTTCACCAACTTGGAACAAGTTTCCTTTTGTACGTTGGCCTCTTGTAACTATATTTCCATCATTTTCACATTTCACAACGAACCCATATTTTCTAAATATAACTTGGTTTCCCTCATCACAGAGTTTTGAAACACTCAGAAGATTATGTTTTAACCCATAAACATATAATGTTTTCTTAGATTTTATTTTTTCTTTTCCGATGATGGATGATCCAACACCTTTGATTCTCAGAGATTCATCATTTCCAAATGTAACGGTTCCTTTTTTGAAGTCTTTCACATTATTCAGCAACTTTAAGTCTCCTTTCATATGAGAAGAACACCCACTATCAAGAATCCATGGACGTTCTCCTTTTGTGGATTTCAAAATAGTTTCGACAATAAGAGCTTTTTGTTCTTCCTGTTCCTTCACTTTCTGTTGTGTTTCCTCCAATTTTCTAGCCAAGTCAATGTGTTCTGGCCAGACAACCATGCACTCTTTCTTTTCAGACTTATCAGATCTGTCCCTTTTAGCTTTTAAGAACTCTGGCTTTTGAGAATTATTAATAATATTTTGTTGCTCTGGTAACACACTAAGGCAGTCCTTGGCAAGATGTCCAAGTCGATCACATCTTTCACAAATAGTTTCCAGTGGTTGGAACCTATTCTCAACTTTCACACCAATCTTCTCAGATATCTTCTAAAATTTATTTAGAGACTTTCTATTTTGAAAGGATTGACTCCTCCTTAATCCATATCTTTCAAAACTTTTGGAATAGTTGTAATGTTGTTGTTTGAACCAACACATATTTTCCATGTGTCCTAATCCACCACAATACCAGCAATAACCATAGAAAGAATATTTGCCTCTGAAACTTCTATACTGACCAGATTTGTGAACAAGCTCCTCAACAACCTTCTTAATAGAACTATTCTGACCATCAACCTTCATATTCTCATTTGTAACTCCCTTTCTCATTTCAGATTTAACAGCACCAGAAGTATTATAATTCTTTCTTGACTCATGATTTTTATGCACTTCTGATTTTTCATCATTGCTGAATTTGATCACATACATGGTCTCTCCAGCCTTGTTCTTATTAGAACCAGTTCTGTCTTTCATTTCAACCTTTGAAGGTAACTTTTTTGGATCCTTGTTTGGTTCATTATTACTGTAACATTCACCAACTTCTGAGATAGAATTTTTGAAACTGATATTCATTTCTTTAGCTTTATAAAGTTTCTGTTGGACAAGTTACAACTCTTCTTTTTTTGTCTTCAGCTTTACTTCAAGATGATCATTACAATTCTTTGTATTCTCAAGAGAATTTTTCAGATCATCAATCTCCTTTTCCATCTTGATTTTCTCATTAGTAAAACCTTCTTGATTGTTTAATGTAGAATTTTCATTTATCAGCTTGTTTTTTTCCTTCTCAAGTCTTCTGATCTTCCTCAATCATTCTTTCAACTCTTCTTTTAGATGATATTCAAGTTGAGTTTCTTCTTATTCTGAACTGTTGCTCTCGTACTCTTCATTATTCACTGCAGCAATAAAGGTATTCTCTCTAGTTTTTTCAACAAATAATTTCTCGGATTCATCTTCGCTATCTTCTTTATCTTCATCTTTAGATAAAAAGCTTCATCTTTTTTATTTGAAGATATTTTTATCCTTCCCCTTTGAAAAATATTTATCTTTGTCAGATTGTTTCTTCCACAACCTTCTTGGCCTTCTGTTATCATCATCACTATCTTCTTCTTTATTCTTTTGAGGACAGTTAGCCGCAAAGTGACCAACGACTCCATGCTCCAAAAATTTCAAGGGAAGTTTACCCTTGTATTTACCTGTACCTCTTTTCACATTCTTAGAAAACAAGGATAAAATTTCATCAAAATTTTTACATACCTCGTCTTCAGAATCAGATTCACCAGCATCATCTTCAATAAGAGTTTTCTTTGGCTTCTCTCTCTTTGTAGCCTTGAATGAAATTTCTCTATCAGCTTTTTTTTTCTTCATAGTCTTCTCCATTATCATCTCATAAGTAATGAGAGTTCTATGAAAATCATCCAAAGATAATGTTTTAGGGTCCATATATTCTAATGAAGACACTTTAGCATCAAACTTGTCAGGCAGAGATCTCAAGATCTTTTCGACAGCTTTAGAATCCACCAACGTTTCACCAAGACATCTAATTATACTAACAATATCATTTATCCTGGTAAAGAAATCCCCAACAGATTAAAATTCTCCCATTTTCAAGTCTTCATAATTCAGTCTCCAGATTTGTAGTTTATCCTTCTTCACTTTTTTATTTCCTTCATAGATGTTCTTCAGTTTGTCCCAGATTACTTTGGTTGTAGCAACCCCTTTCACTCTTAAAAATTCACTCTCAGAAAGAGATGAGAGTAACATATTTTTAGCTCTTCCATCATTATCAAGGTTCTTCTTATCAATAGGAGTAAGAGGAACCTTGTCATCAATAACAGGAAATCCATCTGTTATAGTTTCAAGAACTTCATATCCAAGATACATAAGATAAGGCATCATTTTTTCCTTCGAGATGTGATAGTTATTTCCATCAAAAATCGGAATCCTCTTACTATTCATGCAATTTAGATTCTCCATCACAACTTCTTTTCAACCACTTAGGAAAAGAATAAATGAAAGGAACCTACATTTGATACCAATTGAAGTTCACAGTCAGGATCCAAGTATCACTGAGAGGGGGAGGGGGTGAATCAGTGATATATTTTTCTTTTTATGTTTCTTTTTTTTTGAAACAACCTTCGCCTCCTGTTAAAGAGTTTCTTCCCTGCTGAACACACACAACCAAAGGAACACAAGATTTACAAGGTTCACTACTCAACAAGAGTAGCTACATCCTTGGTATGGTACAGAAATAATCTAGTACCACACAATCCACTGGAAAACAATCCTTTGATGTGGAATAAAATGAGTAGGATGTACCCTTACACTCGTGTAGCACTTTGAAACAATCAAATAGTGTGTGTGCTCCCTCTTAGCACAAATAGGGTAATGTAATAATTTTTTGCTTCTTAATGAACTTTCACAAATCAAATATTTCAAAAAAATCTTTACTTTCCTACCCAGAAGATGTTAAGAACATCCTATTGCAGACAGCTTGCACGGCACTCCTTGCTTGTGCGCCTCCCTGCTTGCGCGCCACCTGCTTGCACGCCTCACTGCTTGCGCGCCACCTTCTTGCGCGCCTACTCACTACATGCGTGCCACCATTGATCACATCTCAAAACTTGCATTCCACCTTTTTTTTATACACAAGCCACTTCTTGAAAGTACCTCCCTTCTTGCGTGCCTCTGGAAACTTGCGCGACAAAACTTATGTGACACCCTCCTTGCGCGCCTTATAAATAACCCTTAGATTGCGTGCCACTTCAGCTTGCGCGCCACCCTCTTCTACTTGTGTGATCAATGGAACCTCCACTACTTGCACGACCAGAGCTCTAATTTTCTCTTAAGTGTTGAGAATAGACAAAATAAGGAGGCCAGTTGTCTATTTATAGGCATTTTGGTGACTTGCGTGCCACATATACTTGTGCGCCTCTCCAGCACTTGTGTTCCCCTATATCACTTGTGTGTCGCTCCAACACTTGCGCAACACTTTCTTTCCATTGTCATATTTTGATATGATGATGTTTGAAATATGACTTTGCATGGAACATACACTTGTGTGCCACACTTGTGCGCCCATTATACTTGCGCGTCAGTTTATGACTTGCACGCCAATTTTTAACTTGTCCACCACTTTATTTCCTTTGTCATATTTTGATGGGATGATCTTGAAATATGAATTGCATGCCACTTACAATTACACGCCAATACTTGCGCGTCAATACTTGCGTGCCAATATTGACTTGCGCACCACTTTCTTTCCTTTTCCAAAATCGCTTCTTTACTCTCTTTACTATTTATAAGGCTTGCATCACAAGTTCTCCAAATTTATGATATTTGTAAAATAAAAATCCGCAAAGCATCGTCATAGTTTACAAGTCCTTTACAAAGTGAATTGATTTAGCTTCTTTGAAAACAAAAGACAACACTCTGTAATAGCAAACTTTTCTTACTTCCTTATCCATCCAACTTGGTCCCAACAGGGTGGTGTTTGGGGGGTTGTACAAGGGGTGGGGGTGTCCAGGGGATGGGGGTATCTAGGGGTGTGGGGGCTATTTAGGGGGTGGGGCGTCCAAGGGGTGGGGTGGTGTCCGGGGGGGTTGTTCAGGGGGTGGGGTTGTCTAAGGGGGTGGGGGTGTCCAGGGGGTGGGGGCTGTCCAGGGGGTGGGGGTGTCCAGGGGGTGAGGGTGTCCAGGGGGTGGGGTGGTGTCTAGGGGGGTTGTCCAGGGGTTGGGGGGCTGTCCAGGGGGTGGGTGGTGTCCAGGGGGTGGGGGTGTCTAGGGGGTGGGGTGGTGTCCAGGGGTGGGGGTGTCCACGGGGTGGGGGTGTTCAAGGGGTGAGGGTGTCCAGGGGTGGGGGTGTTCAGGTGGTGGGGTGGGGGTGTCCAGGGGGTGAGGGGTGTCCAGGGGGTGGGGGTGTCCAAGAGGTGGGGGTGTGCAGGGGGTGGGGGTGTTATCTAATGGGGGGGTCCAGGGGTGGGGGTTGTCCAATGGGGGTGTCCAGGGTGGTGGGGGGCTATCTAGAGGGAGTTGGGGTGTCCAGAGGGGGTGGGGTGGGGGTGTTCAGGGGAGTTAATATCCATATAATACCTTGAATATTACCTATACCCAATCCAACCAACATCGCAATTTCAATCCATCACCCACCCAACAGCCAATTCATCCTCAATATCACTACCCTTCCCATTATTCCTTGAACAAAAACTAAAAATAAAAAAAATCCAAATCCAATTTTAAACTAAACTAAAGTCTGTAGAAAATACCATATCACCCCACTAAAAAAATGGAAAACCACCTACACCACTACTCCAACCGTCCCCAATCCCTTCACATGGACCATCGTTATATCCATTACCCACCTCGAGACAATATGACTAAACAAACCCTTTACCATCTTTGAGTGGGGATACATCTCACCAGCACATCCATTAGTTCATATGGTTCACTAACTCTACACAGAAAGAGTGTCTATAAAGACTTAAAATAAATTTTATTCGCATAATCATGACACTTGAAGTGTAGAACAAAAACAGAAAATAAATCAAAGTGCACTTATTGGGTATACCATGCCACAAACCGCACTGACCTCTAGTTTAGGCCAAATCAAAAAGGAAAACAAAAAAATATATGTGGAACATTAAAATTGAGGTATCACTTACAGATTTTAAGTGTATAACTAAAAAATTTCTTGATTGAAGATGGATCCATTGGGTGGAAGGAGTTTCATAGCCTAGGGTAAAGAGAGAGCTTCGGGAGAGCTTCGATTTAGGGCTACAATAGCGCGAATGGGGGAACCAGATCTGCTATGTATTTGGGAGAAAAATTTCCCAATGGTTTTAAAAAACCATTGAGAAATATAATATTTACCAATGGTTTTAAAAAATCATTGGTATACATTAGAAAAATGAAATCTTTCCCAACGGTTTACTCAAACCGTTGGGAAAGGTTGATTCTAAATACAGTATACCAACGGTTTGTTCAAATCGTTGGGAAAGGTTGATCTAAAACAATTATACCAAAGGTTTTTTCAAATTGTTGGCATAAAATTGTTGTTAAATCCTCCATTTCCACCAGTGGAACACCCTTCTTAATCATTTTATTTCATGCATAAGTGTGCCACATGGATCATAAAACATGGATTCATTAAACATCATCATTTATTCCACGATAATGGAATGTAGAATTAATACATGAAACACTATAATCAATAATTAAATGTGCATAAAGGTTCATACCCTTGATAGAGAAATGAGCATGGTATTCACTACACAATGACTTTGGCTTGGAAAATCACGGTGCAATTTCGGCAGTATAACAGTGTGACATAAGAATTCATAAAAAATGTTGATGAGAGATAAAGGGGTGTCTCATCATATGTACATGAAATGGAGAGTAATGGGGTCATATATATAAATTTCCCAACATATGTAATGGAATTTAGATTCATAATATAAAATAATTTTTTGAATGTAAATGATAAAAGAGAGATTCCTTACGGAATTTCGGCATGGTAATGGGTGTACGTGGGAGGCATTAATGAGAGAGAAAGAGGCATGTCATCATTAAAACATAAAGAAGGAAATATGGGGGAGTTTTAAAATCAAACCCCAAAATTTTTAATTAAAAAAATGATATAACAACACAATGAAAGTTGGGAAAAATGAGAAAGGAAGAAATATCTTACTTGGAAGTGTCATCCCAAAGTGCTTGGGAGGGGCTTGAGAGAGGATTATTGGGAGATTGGGGCACCTTGGGAGGATTTTAGAGAGAGGAGGGAACGGTTTGGTAGAGCTCCAAATGGTTTGAGTGAAGAGTAATGGGATATTGAGTGGGTTTATATAGGAAAGGAGAGGGAATTCTCTATTATTTAGGTTTTGGACACCACACATTAAACTAATCAAAACCACAAACCATCCCATGGTTTTTGCCCATTTTTTTGAAAAGTGGAGTGGAAAACGTTATTTTATAAGGTCAATGTCCGAGATTATTAAAATATTAGGATTTCTTATGTGGAGGTGATTCACACACTCAAGGAAATCATTTTAAAATATTAAAATGTTTTATAAGTCTTGGAGGGTCCACTAAGGCTTTGTAAAATAAATCAAAAAAACCTAAAATCACATTATTTTAAAGGTAAAACATATATTAGCCTAAAATACCATTTATATTATTTTATTACATTACTATTGGGTCATCATGATGTCATAAAATACATTATATATTTAAACGGTATTTAATTTTTACCCAAAAATTCGACTATCTCGGAAAATTGTGAAAAAATCACCGTTAGATAATTTCAACCTCCTAATTAAAAAAATAATATTCATTTTATGTAAACAATTTTCTAAATATTTTAATGTTTACTTTTAAAATAAAAACCAACATTTATCAAAAATTTATGGGTTTTGACAAAAACAGCTTTCAAACCTTAATAAAAATTACAATTGTATTAATAAATATTATACGATAATTTATATTTAATAAAAATTAATTTAGTAATAATATTTTATTAAAATATTATTTAATTTTATAAATCCATTAATTTATCAAAATAGATTTCTTAATTGAATATTAACTAAAAATTTTATTTGTGCTTTAAAAACCATTTACAAAGTAACAATAATGAAATGAATGTATATTCTTTATACAAAAAAATAAATCACATAATCATAGTTTTAGGCTATTATTACATAACCCCTTATAACACCCACATAAGACCTAAGGTTAAGGTGTGCGATGGTGACAGACTCTTGGGGTGGCTCAGATAACATCGCTCGGGTATTAATTTCTATTAACTTCCACTTCTCTCATAGGCAGTTCCGTTCAAGATTAACGTGTTGAAGATAATATTGGGCTTGGTCAAGAGTGAAGCCCATTGACTCTACCTCCTTTTTGAGCTCCAAAAAATGGGCTTTGTATAGAGTAATTATACTGGATGAGGTCATTTCATCCTTTCTCTGAGTAAATTGGATTTGTTAAATCCATATATTTATACTAATCATGTGATAATTTTTCAATGGCTATATTAGAAATGGTAAAATTTCTTAATGGTATTTTAAAACCCAAAAACATAAAACCAAGTAAGTTCATATGTTTTATATAACCATTTTACATAATAATACATTTAAATAGACCAAGAGTAATTTTCATTAATAAAAGTTTGGGTCGTTACAATATTCCCCCCTTATGAAATTTTGCCCTCAAAATTTCCTTTTCCCACACTAAAACCGATGAGGGTAACTCTGCTTCATCACTTCCTCTAATTCCCACATTGCTTCTTTAAACTTGCGGTTTCACCACAGCACCTTGATGAGGGGAATTGCCTTATTTCGTAAAAAAATTTCTCTACGATCTAAGATTGTCACCGGCTTCTATTCGTAGGAGAGGTCATCCTCTAATGGTACCACCTCTGGATTGAGTACATGCAATGGGTCAGGTATATACTTATTCAAGAGTGATACATGGAATACATCATGGGCTTGAGATAGGTTCAGTCGGAGGGTTAATCAATAAACCACTACTCCAATGCAATCAAGGATCTCAAAAGGGCCGATTCCGATGTACCTTGGACTAATATTTCCCTTCTTCCCAAATCTCATAATTCTCTTCCATGGCGATATGCGGAAGAATACCATGTCTCCAACATCAAACTCTAGGTCTCGTCAATGATTATCATCATAGTTATTTTGTCGAATCTGAGCAACTTTAATGTGACGTTGGATGGTCTTGACCTTATCTACCATTTCTTAGACCATTTTTGGACCTAGGAGTTTTCACTCCCCAATATCATCCCAATATACCAGTGTTCTGCACCTCTTCCCCTAAAGGGCTTCATAAGGAGCCATTTGGATTCTTGAGTGGAAACTATTATTGTAAGAGAACTCAACTAGAAGAATATGTTGATCACATCCTCCTTTGAAGCCCATTGATCATTGTCTCAACATGTCCTCAAGTTTTTGGATAGTCCGCTCATATTGGTCATCAGTTTGAGGATGATAAGTCGTACTGAAGTTCATCTCAGTATTTAGAGCATGTTGAAAACTATTCCAGAACTTAGAGGTGAATCTTGGATCTCAATCGGATACAATAGATAGTGATACTCCATGAAGCCTTATCAATTATCTGATATATATCTGTGCTAGTTGATCCAATGATAAATCCTCTCGAATTGCAATGAAGTGTGCAGTCTTTATAAGACGATCCACAACAACCCAGATAGAATTTTTTCCTTTGGATGTCTTCAGAAGTCCGGTGACAAAGTTAGTGGTGATGTTCTCCCATTTCCATGCTAGTATGGGTAATGGTTGCATCATTACCTTAGACTTCTTCCTCTTAGAATTCACTTGATAATATACCAAGAATTTTCATGTATACTCAGTGATCTCCTTCTTCATGTTATCCCACCAATAATTCTCTCGGAGATCTCGATACATCTTTGTGATTCCTAGGTTAATAGAGAAATTTGAATTATGTGCATCATCCAAAATTTCATTCTTTAACTTTGGATTTTATATAACACATGGTCTTGTCCCAAATCTCACAATTCTTTCTTCATTAACATTGAACTCTGAGGATTTACCATTTTTTATAGTTTCCAATTTCTTTTGAATTCCCACATCATCCTTTTGATCATCCTTTAACCTTTCTAAAAGAGATGTTTGAGCAATAATTTGTGAAAGGATTGATGATGTTCCCTTATTTATGATTCACATGTCCATATTCATCAAATATAAGAAGATTGTATCCTTTTCAATTCTCATCAATGATAGAATCATTGGGTCCTTTCTACTTAAAGAATCTTCTACCTTGTTCTCTTTCCCAGGGTGGTAATGGATTGAGTAGTCATAGTCTTTGAGCATCTCTAACTATCTTTGTTGGCACGTGTTTAACTCTTTCTGTGTGAATATATACTTGAGGCTTTTGTGATCCATGTATATTTCTCACTTCTCCCCAAAGAGGTAATGTCACCAAATTTTCAAAGCAAAGATTACTGCAACCAACTCCAGATCATGTGTTGGATATTTTTGCTCGTGAACTTTTAATTTCCTTAAAGCATAGGCAATGACTTTGTCATTTTTCATCAACACGCATCACAGGCCCTTCTTCGAAGAATCACTAAATACCAAAAAAAGTTCTCCACTTGTGGGTAGTATGAGAACGGGTGCAATGATAAGCCTCCTTTTCAACTCCTTGAATAAATCTTTATATTCATCACTATAAAAAAACTTTACTCCCTTCCAAGTTATCTTGGTAAGAGGGTTGGAAAATTGTGAGAAATTTCTCACAAATCGGTGATAATATACAGCTAACCCAAGAATCTATGGATATATGTTACTGATGTTGGCCTCGTACATCCCTCAATTTCATCTATCTTTGAGGGATCTACATATATCCCATTTCTTGTGATGATATGACCCAAGAATGAGACTTCCTTCAACTAGAAATCACACTTTCTATACTTTTTATAGAGCTTCTCCTTTCACAAGGTCTCTAGTACAGTGCTTAGATGCTCCTCATGCTCCTCCTTAGTTTTAGAGTATATTAGAATATCATCTATAAAGACTACCAAACATTTGTCAAGGTAATCTCTAAAGACTATATTCATCAAGTCCATGAATATTTTTGGAGCATTAGTGAATCCGAAAGTCATTACTATGAATTTATAGTACCTTTACCTTGTACAAAAAGTAGTCTTAGAGATATCCTCCTTTTTCACCTTTACATGGTAATACCCTAACCAGAAATCCACCTTGGAGAAGTATTTTTCTCCACGTAGTTGATCGAACAAGTCATCAATTCAGAGAAGATGATACTTGTTCTTTATCGTGATTTTGTTGAGCTCACGATAATCAATGAAAAGGCACATTGACCCATCCTTCTTGACAAAGAGGACTGGTGCACCCCCTAGTGAAGTACTTGGGCATATAAACCCTTTATCCGGATTCTCCTATAGTTGTTTCTTCATCTCCTCAAGCTCCACAATAGTCATTCTATATGGAGTCTTGGATATTGTCAATTACCCAGGTATAATATCAATTGATAATTCAATATTTATTCTAGAAGTAAGACCAGGAAATTCCTCAGGAAACACTTTAGCGAATACCCTCACAATATGCATGTCTTCAAGGATGGTTGCTTACTTATACTCAATAATATGAGGAAGATATGCATGCTCATAGGGTAGTAATATCCACGCTTGAGATGATGGTGCTAAGGAAGATTCATCCTCCTCCTTGCACCTATATAGAATTGAAGGTCAATTCTCCATATGAAGAGTGATTTTCCTCTCACAAAAATTTATGTTTGATTTATATATTGAAAGTTAATCCATGCAAATAATTGCATCAAATTCCACCAGAGGGAGTATGACGAGGTTCGTCGAGAAATTAAAACCAAAAATTGTGATAGGGGAGGATTTATATTCATGGGATGCAATGACTAACCCATTTTATATTCTCACCGACATCTTTACTTACATGATTTGTGGTGGTGTTGAGATTGTTCTGTTAAACTTTTGAGATATAAAAGAATGCATATAACCATAATCAAAAAGTACATTCACTATTCCTGAATGAATAACTATCATACCTATCACCACTTCATTATCAGGGTTCGCTTCAGTGGAAGTGATGGAAAAAGATCGCCCTTTCTACCTTGGAGGTTATTGGTTGCCTCTAAAAACCATTGGCTTAGGGAAATGGTTTGCAAAGTGCCCTGGTTATTTGTAGTTGAAGTAATGAACAATGTGTTGAGGGTCAAATAGATAATTCCTCTCCTCTTTAATAGCCGCAGGTTTTTCTTATCGGTAGTTAATGTCTAGGTTCCCTTCTCTTCCACACCTATAGCATTTCCTCATCCCCTTCAGGAAATTTCAGGGGTGCTTATTTTCCGCACCTTTGGCGAGTGGGGTGATGGATTTTCTTAGCACCGTTGGATTTATCCATCGGACCTCTAAAATTAAATTCCACCTTATGCTTCTTATCCCCATGATACCCTTGAGATTATCCAATCTCCATTTCGACTTTGAGGTCACATCGGACAATTTCCTCGTAGCTGTCGAAGTCACGGATTGCTAGGTCTTTTCGTAGGCTAGGTTTTAGCCCACTAAAGAAGCGGCCAGCCTTGCATTTAGGGGTAATGAAAAAGCCAGAGGCATATCGTTCAAGACTTGTAAAGTTTTCCTTGTACGCTCCAATAGATTAGTCATCTTTTTTTGAGAGAAAGGAAGTCCCTTTCCATATTAAGTCGGAGGGTGAGAGGAAAATATTTATCAAAAAAAATTTCTTGAAATCCTTCCATTCCAACTCCTTGATCTCCTCCTCAGGCTTCTTATTTTTTATCAATTTACACCATTGATCAGCCTCACACTCCATACGATAAGCAGCTAGAATAACCTTATCTTATTCAGAACATTGAAGGATGGAGAAGATCTTCTCAATGGAGTTGATCCATTGTTCGACAATTAAGGGATTTGTTGATCCATTAAGAGTAGGAGGCCTTTGTCTCATGAAGTTCCTGATTGAGACATTTTCTTTCTTGGGGGGTGTTGAATGTTCCTCTTGACCCATGTTTCTATTCAAGACATGAGTTAACTAATAGAGTATCATGACAAAGTTTGTGATTCCCACTTCCATAGGATTGGGCATCTCATTGGAATAGTCATCACATTGATCTCCACATCAGTTGTTAGCCCGATTCCTCCTATTACCGGCCATTGGCTAGAATAAAAGGAAATTTAGGGATATCACATAAAGGGTAATATAAAGAAAAAAAACTATGACTTATAAATTACTTTTATTTCCTTAACTTATGAATTTATAGGCTTCAATCTATGTTATCCATGATCTACTTCCCAACATATATTCTTAGGGGAATTTTTTTTATTCCCTTAATAATGGTTTGTACTAAGATTATAAATTTACCAATGAATATCCCCCTAGAGTGTCTTAACCAAGAGTGAAGTAAGGCCCATTGTCGTGCACCAGTTCTCGTTCGAGTCTAGCTCAAAGTGGTGTTTTCAGGTTTTACCCCTATATACATTTGTGTTAGATCCGCCTCTACCTGCTCATATCCAGATAGGGATGTATTTTCTTGATAAACCACTTACTCAATACTCACCAAAATTTAGAGATATTTTTATTATACTTAGTCTTATCCCTAAGTCTTTCACTAGGGTTTTATAATCCTAATCCCAAAAATAACTAAACTTATCCTTTGATACCAACTAGAACAACTCTGGTCTTTATTTCACACTTAAACATAACTTATTACATAAAATCTTCACTTTTTACAACATATAATATCGAAAGGTCTAGTGTATTTGGGGCTTAGGAACATTACATAACAACTTAAAACATGAAATACACATCTTTATTGAAAACTTATTTTACATGACCACACGCATTCCTTCATACTTAGCATTGTATGGGATAACCTGAGGACATTCATAAGAAAAGGGTGAGATATAAATCCTAGTAAGGGAGTTAACAAGGCATAAAATGAAGAATACAGTACATGTTAGTCAATAGAAATATCAATGGATTATAAGAGAAACATGAACATAAAGTCATGATATAGCATGATTATCATAACATGGAAATGTGGCATCAACATTTAACATGATACTAGCATGAGACAAGACTCATTACACATGGGGAATGATTAAATTCGCATTGAACTATAATTATCATGAGTAAACTCTCATCGCACTTTACGTATCATGATACTTATCTTTACCCAATGCATTGGAGCGCTATTAGGGCGCACCCTTCTTAATCATTTCATTTCATACATAAGTGTACCACATGGATCATATAACATAGATTCATTAAACATCATCATTTATTCCACGATAATGGAATGTGTAATTAATACATGAAACTTTATAATAAATAATTAAATGTTCATAAAGGTGAATACACTTGATAGAGAAATGATCATGGTATTCACTACACAATGACTTTAGCTTGGAAAATCGCGGTGCAATTTCAGCTGCATAACGGTGTCACATATGAATTCATAAAAATGGTTGATGAGAGAGAAAGGGGTGTCTCATAATATGTACATGAAATGTACAGTAAGGGGGTAATATAGATACATGTCCCAACATATGTAATGTAACTTATATTCATAATACAAAAGAATTTCTTGAATGTAAATAAGAAGAGGGAAATTTATTACAGAATTCTGTCATGGTAACAAGTGTACATGGGATGCATTAATGAGAGAGAAAGAGGTCTCTCATCATTTAAACATAGGGATGTCAGTATGGGGGGGTTAGAAATCATACCCCAACATTTTTAATTGAAAAAAATGGTATAACAACACAATGAAAGTTGGACAAAAATGAGAAAGGAAGAAATCTATTACTTGGAAGTGTGACCCCAAAGGCTTAGGAGGGGCTTGAGAGAAGATTCTTGGGAGATTGGGGTGCCTTGGGAGGATTTTAGAGAGAGGAGGTCAGGTATTGGTTGAGCTCCAAATTTTTTGAGTGAAGAGGAATGGGAGATTGAGTGGGTTTATATAGGAAATGAGAGTGAATTCTTTATTATTTAGGTTTTGGACACCACACATTAAACTAATCAAAACCACAAACCATCCCAGGGTTTTTGCCCATGGTTTTTTCCAAAGTGGAGTGAAAAAATATTATTTTATAAGTCAAATGGCCGAACTTATTAAAATATTAGGCTTGCTTATGTGGAGGTGAGTCACACTCTTAAGGAAATCATTTTAAAATGTTAAAATGTATTTTAAGTCTTGGAGGGTCCAATAAGGCTTTGTAAAATAAATAAATAAAAACATAAAATTACATTATTTTAAAGTTAAAACATATATTGGTCGAACATCCCATTTATAGTATTTTATTACATCACTATTGGGTCATTATGATGTTATAAAACACATTATATATTTAAACAGTATTTAATTTTTACCCAAAAATTCAACTGTCTCGGAAAATTATGAAAAATTCACTGTTGGATAATTTTGATGTCCTTATTCCAAAAATAATATTCATTTTATCTAAATAATTTTCAAAATATTTTAATTTTTACTTTTAAAATAAAAACCGACATTTATCAAAAATTCATGGGTTTTGACAATAACAGATTTCAAACCTTAATAAAAATTACAATTGTATTCATAAAAATTATAGGATAATTTATATTTAATAAAATTTAATTTATTAATAATATCTTATTAAAATGTTATTTAATTTTAAAAATAAATTAATTCATCAAAATAGATTTCTTAATTGAATATTAACTAAAAATACTATTTGTGCTTTAAAAATCATTTACAAAGTAACAATAATGAAATGAATGTATATTCTTTATACAAAAAATAAAGCACATAATCATGGTGCTAGGGTCTTGTTATATAACCCCTTATAACACCTGCATAAGACCTAAGGGTAAGTTCTGCAATGGTGACGGACTCTTGGGGTGGCTCAGATAATATCACTCGGGTGGTAATCTCTATCAACTTCCACTTCTCCCATAGGTGGTTCCGTTCAAGCTTAACGTGTTGAAGCTCGACTTGGGATTGGTCAAGAGTGAAGCCTAATGACGCTACCTCCTTTCCGAGCTTCGACAAATAGGCTTCTTATGGATAAATTCTACTGGATGAACTCATTGCTTCCTTTGTCTCAGTAAATTGGATTTGTTAAAACCCTATATTTATACTAATCATGTGATCACTATTCAATAGTTATATTAGCAATGGTAACAATACTTAATGGTATTTTAAAATACAAAAACATAAAACCAAGGAAGTGAATATGTTTTATATAAACATTTTACATAATAATACATTTAAATAGATCAAGTTTAATTTTCATTAATAAAAGTTTGGGTCGTTATAGTGCAGTGATGAAGATGATAGACCCATACATGAGGTAGAAGCATGGCATTCTTGTGGTCTGGTCAGAACTCAATGCCTTGAGGATATCGAGTAACATGTTAGAAACTTGACTCCTTAAGGATATCAGGTAGCGTGATCATCTTGATGCCTTGAGGATAACGAGAGACATGTCTCCACCCTTATGGATAGTTCTTAATCATTTCAGATGAACCTTGATCATCTTTCCGGCATGAAGCTAAAGCAGGTACGACTGAGGGTTTGTGGCGTCTTGGTTAGAGCATGACCACTCAGACTGTGATTGTATGATTGTTATGATTTCTTATGCATTTATTATTATCATGGAATACATCAACTATACATGTGCACATTTTTTATGGATGCATTGGTGGTGTCCTGCTAGGTTTTATTACTCACACCCTTTACGGGCATTTTGATGCCCATAGAAACTTCATATACAGGGATCTAGGAAAGGGAAAGGGGATCGTGGAAGATGGTTGATCCAAGGAGTGTGGAGTTGGGAGTGGTGTCGGGATATACCCCCTTGGATACTACTTTTATTCATTTATTTACCATTTTACGCACTTGGGTTTGGCTTTCCACACTGGGAGCACTGTTTACATAATTGTATGAGCAGTGTGCATCTATATAGTTCTACATGTTTACTCTGATTATTATATCTCATTATATTATGTTATGTTTATTGTGTATGGTGATGACATGATACTGAGGGTATAGTCATCCCACTTACGGGTTTTAGACCCTCGCTTTTAGTCTATAGCCCCTTATATATGGGGAGGTGCACATGAGGTCTTGTGGCATTCTAACTCGAACCTGGTGGTTCGGTTAAGGGAGTTACATCAAAACTGTGGCAGAAAATACTTTTCACTTAGATTGCATCTCTCCATGTGGTGTAACTCTGTCAATTGCCTGATGTAGATGTCACTCACATAGCAGCCAACTCTTTCAAACTCCATTGTCATCATATGACACTCCCTTTGAATATTCAGTGGAAGACAGCTCTTCTCCTTTACCCATACTTCATGTGAAGCACATCTAATCTTCATATAATGGGTGGATTCCCAATCCATCACCCATTGTACTACTCAACACAATGACACTAACATCTAAACATCAATCCATTGACAATAAATACAATAACAAATCCATCAAATCAACCATGAAACTTCATGCTCTAGTGCCTTAGAAACAATCACCAAATGAAAAAGATATATTTATCATAATGTTGTACATGAAAAAATACTCTCAATAGACTACTCATGCATCCTAAACTGACATATGGAAGAAAAAAGATGAAGAATACAGATAACTGTCAAGTACACAGCATATACTCTAGAGTATATGGTGTATATGCCTCAACAGTAGTTGAGAACATGCCACCATAAGCCAGTTCATGTCGAATCAACTTACACGGCATGTCCTAGTGGGGTACACAACATGTGTGACTCTTGGGAAAGCTGAATGTGTACTACTATGAAATTTTGTGTCATGTACTGGAGTACGCGACATGTACTTTATGGCACATGGCATGTGGAACCACGCAAGTTGTTTGGCATGTACACAGGGTACACATCAAGTCACATCACCAGTTGTAGATGATGTGTTCATTGAAATACATGGTGTGTGGGACCACACAGATACTTAGCGTGTACTTCCAGTACACACTGAGGCACTCAGTCCTAGAATACATGGTGTGTGACCCGAAGTCACACCCCATGTAAAAATTATAACAATGTGTAAACTCTAGCATTATGGGAAGTGAAATACACATCATGTGAGCTGAAGGACTACACAGTATGTAGTTTCATTTTCTAGATCTGAAATGTGTATCTCCCCATGTCTTTCAAAGTGACCATCATCATCTTCTCCACCTTTGATCGTACCTCTGCTATTGGTCAAGTTTGTTTCCCATAGAATCTCCATCGCAACTCGCCATGGCTTTTCTAGCATTTTTCATCACCACCATTCATCATTATCAACATCATTCGTCGAATTTGTGCCCAAACTCCATCGAAAATCCTCATTGTGTGCCCGCTTCCATGAGCATTTCTCAAATCCACCCTATGATCTCCATTGAAACACCGCATAAGAATGTACAATTTGAAGTGCACAAAGGAATAAAAAAATAATCTAATTTAAGGATCGATAATTTCATCACCCTTTGCCACACGTCATCATCCATCATCGTTCACGAGTGATTACAGCGAAAGATTCCAAGGAAGACATTGGGGGTTCGACGAACAATATTCAACAATGCAATTTTTTGTTAGCGATTAAATAATTATTTGCAAACAGCTATGTTTCATAATCATGTTTGACGAATTTTCAAAAGATAACGCCTAACGACATGATAATTCCATGTTAAATTATTAATTGAACAATTGATAATACACAATGTAAATAATTGAAGGAAAGGAAAAAAATCAATTTTTCACGCGACATAGGGAAGATTAATCCATTTTAAGAATTGTTGGATATTTATTTTCCAGGTATTTGAATTATTTTGAAAAATAAAAACCTTATCATGTTTTCCAAGTAAGAACATAATTCTTATAGAAAGGAATAGACACATGCAAAGAACGATATTGAAATACTTTTGTATAATGATTATTAACAATACTTCTCGTGATTTATGATTATATTATGTTTTAACTCAAGTTATACAGACGAATATTTGTTACCATTACTATGTGGCACCTTTATAATATTTTTTTTAGTTCACACTTTTATTTTAATTTAAACTACAAAGGGTTAAATATTCATGAATCATAAAGTGGACACATATATTACAACAGTTCAGGGGAGGGGGATTACAAAGAAATGAAGAAACTACTGCGTCTACAAGTACTCAGGGAGACTAGATCCTGATACCACCCACAAGACCCCTCAAAGGCGTAACCACTAGGCTACACCTCTGGGGCCATAAAGTGGGCACATATAAAAGACACTAAACTTATTATTCTAAGAACCGTTGAATGTAATAATTTTTTATATTATATATGAATGATGTAATATTATAACACCAGATCTAAAAGCGTGGGTCTGAATTGTCACATACAAGATCGTATCTACAATTTACGACTAGTCCTAATAAAAAAATTAGATGTGAATTCAAAAGTAATAAAATGAATATTTGACAAAGAACAATGAAGTATATAAAAATCACCTACCTCAGTCTCAGTTCCAAAGATGGTTTGTCGCTCGCGGAAGAAATAATAAGGTCTTTTGAAATGGAGAAGAAACATAGAAAGTACAATCACTCCCCCTTTTAAGTTGATTTATTTAATTAAATCAATCCAAAAACTAGTATAGAAAAATAATTGTCTCAAAATGGCACAAGAGAGTTACATCCTAAGGGTAAACATTTCATTTTAAGACTTGCATTGTGATTGATTTTCCAATCTTATGTCATTTATTAGGTCAAAATGATTGTTTTTCTCTCAAGATACAAACTCCACAATCCTCGAACAAATAAAGGCATTGATCTCTACAACAACAAATATATCACTTACAAAACAAATTGTTTTATAGTAATATAAATGAATCACAATTCTACTATTTTGATTGAGATCTAATAAAATACAAAACACAAACATAAAATGTATCCCAAGGAACGATCTGTGAAGAAATAAGATGAAATTTTGTATTAATGAAATAATGCCACAATCAAAAGTGATATCAAGTTATACACTGAATATCATGATGATAACATAAAATGATCTTCATGATTTTGATTGGCGACATTGACATAATAAATAGTAATGAGTTTTCGAGCGGCTTGATTCAGCACTCACCCCTGTTGAAAAAAGTGGTTTCTTATCTTAATAAAAAGTGGGTCGTTGACTCCAACCTGTTAAGATGATAATAATAATAATAATAAATAGTCATAATTTTCTTATTCAATTTATAAAATTTATAATATTTAAGAAAATTCAGATACTTAAATTAATATTTTAAAATATATTAGGATGAGATTGAAATAATGAATATTAAAAATAGATACACAATAAAAAAATGAATTATAAATAATAAACGAGTTCTCAGTTGAGCTGACGGCATCTTCTATTTTCAACAATACTTATTATAATAAATAAGATTAAAGAATATTTTCTTCTAAATGCATTGAAATGAAATTATAACACGTTTTCTGTTTGGTTTGTGAATTAGAAATAATTGTACACCCGTAGCCCCAACAAGTGAAACATTACGCGGGATAGGGCGGAGATAATGAAAAAGATCGCGGGTAAAATGGGGATTTGATTATTCGTAATAGAAACGCTAAATGGGTCCCGTGTCCACGCGTCCACACTCATTTAGCCTCGCCTGAAATGTCGGGGGACCACTGGGATTCCGAATTTGACAACTTTAATGCACTTTAACTTCCAAAGGAGTCCCTCAGATTCAATTTACAAGTATCTCTCTCTATATTGAGATAAAAAACTATAAGTTTGTTTTAATGGAATATCCGATCAATTATATGTTATAGTTTTTAATTGTTTTTAAAATATTTAAAATTAATTTTAAATATTAACAAGGACCTAATACTTGTGTCTTCACCACATCCTCCTCGGGGCGTCTCTACCAAGGATTATCGCAAGCTCTCGGTTTCGCAGGGCCATCATGACACCTGGAATGCCACGGTCTAGTGTAAAAAAATTCCTTCGAAATACAATATTCTTACACGAGGATTAGAAATCATGTTGTGGTAGTGGATGAGCAGGTCAAGAGGGTGGGTATCAATATGATCTCCAATGTCGCTGATGTTGCGGTCCGCAAGAGGAGAGCACGACCCACTTATTTTTTGAAATCGAATGGGCCCAAACTGTATGGTCTTTCTTTGGAAACCTCACGGCGTTCTCCTCCAGTTCGCACAATGACATTCCTTTCCTAGTTAGATGGTATCATGGGATGAGCCATACGGATATGGAGAGGATGGCGTGCTCCATGATCTTCAGTGCATGGTGATGGTGCATATGGCAAGCCGGGAACCAAGCTCGCTTCGAAGGGGACCTGCCTACAGTGAGGGCCATCATTGTACGCACGCATAACCTACTGGCGGACCTGGTTACGCTTATGCCCAGATGGCGGGAGGCTCCTTCGTTGAAGCTGTTACAGGTGAGTGCACCTCCGGTTAACTCCTTATGTAATAGGCCACAAGGGCAATGGATATGATGGCGTCCTCCGGTCTTGGGCTATAAGTTCAACTCGGACGATTCATGTGTGTGTGATGGCTTTCACTGCATCTTACGGGAATGGTTCTCCACTCCAGGCAGAGGCCGAAGCACTGCTTACAGGGCTCTCTCTTTGCAAACAGAGGAATATCGCGATCACTCAAGCTGAGACTGATTCTTTGATTTTTCATAACTCTATGAATGGCAATGGTCACATACCTTGGTCAATATCCTACACGGTTAGGAACTGTCTTACCTTCCTCCACAATATTAGGGTGACCCACACATGGCGTGATGGGAACAAAGTTGCAGATCATCTTGCATCTAATGCGAACTTGGGCTCCAACATCACTTGTCTTACTTCGATTAATCTCTTGAAACCGGAGGGGGTTAACTTGATTAGAGTAGATGATATTGGTTTACATTACTTCCGACCTCCCTAGTCATGTGGTCCTTGCGTATGTTGCTTGTTGCTTATCTCTTGTTTTGTTTATCGTCTCCTTTGTTTGTACCTCCGTTTTTATTCTTGAAAAAAAAATGAATGTTGGATGGATGGAGTGTGATCTGGATTGTCGATCTAATCAGATGCAATCTAATAGACATCCATTTATCGGGCTTGCGTGATTTGGTCACATGTTTGATCAGTGTCATCTGAAAGACGAGATTAAATCCAAAAAAGTCATATCTTTCTAGAATATATGTCTAGCAATCAATAAGCGTAGGATAATATAATGACTCTATTTTTGGCTCTAAAACTTTGAAATATTTTAAAAAATATTTTCGAAACTAGATGTCGAGTCAACGTGAGATTTCGAGGTTCGAGAAGTCTTGGTGTTGATATAATAAAAAAATTAAATATTATATAATGCACACACTGTTTTTCTGAAATAATAGAATAATTTTCGAATAAAGTCTCGAATGAGAAATCAAAGGCTGCCATTAAATTTGGAATGCAAGTTTTATCCTACGTGCGACATAACCTTTGTGTGTGTCAAGTGTTTAGATTAAGAGCAGTCATGGACCGATGATAATTAATTATTATTATTTATTTATTTATTTATTAGTTAGACCTAAATCCCTCCTCTATATAATATATTTTATGCCAAAACCCTAGGGTTAGCTGCATAACCCAAGTGATTTGAGAGGGATCGTGGAGGGTGGCCTTGAAGAACGTTGAGATCATGGGTTGACGGTCGGTGTGCCAAAGAGTTTGTCTTCAACAAAGGAGTTCGTGGATCACACCAACGACATCGATGTAGAACCGTTCTTCATCAGTAGATTAATTTGTGGGTCGATGATTGGATTTTGTAATTGGCGTTTATCTTCCTAGAATTGATGATGATTGTTTATTTGATCCTCATTCATCCCTTGTGATGGACATTTTCTCTATTGACAGATTATGACCAATCTGAACAATGATCGAAGTCCATTGCTCACTCTTGTGTTTTTGTGGTCCTCTCTCATTGTTCTTCGTGTTTCATTGTCACTGTTTTGTTTAGACGACGGTTTGACAGTACCTGTAAACTAATTGTTGCGCATTCGATCTTTGACGCAACAGATTGTCTCCGTGAATTCAGGTTCGGGATCGATAAAACTATTGAGGTGTGATATAGTGTGATGGGAAATCAAACAAGGGTTGGAGACCAGATCAGGTGTTTTCATCCGCGGTTTGGTGATGCGGTGGTGCGGTTCGACGAGAGGCGGTTCCTAAGCAGTTGGGTGGCCAGAATCCGGCCATCGGTGATGATTCAAGTTCTATCAACCCTAGATTTGAGTTTCTTGGGGGATTTTGTGGTTAGATCGAAGGAGGAAGCGACACGGGCGTAAATGCGTGAAGACTGTGAGATTTTGAAAAATCCTAAGTTACATGATATGTAGTTCGGATGAACACACGTCGTGTAGACCCTTTCTATGTCGACTAGGGTTTTGCAAAAAAATTAAATATCACATGTTGTGTGGTCTGTCCACATGTTGTTTGACTCGATGTTGGTGACCCGGCGTGTACCTCATGGGTACACGGGCTCAGACACGACCAGGTACATGGGCACAACCAAAATACATGGGTGCAACCTAGTACATGGGCATAAATACAACTAGAGTACCTGGGCATGACCAGGTACACGAGCACAATCGGGGTACATGGGCACGAGCTAGAGTACACGAGCACAAGCTAGAGGACACGGGCATACCTGGACTAGCCAAGACACGCCTTGTACTCCCTGTACATGTCGTGTACTTCCTCCAAGGCAGGTTGAGACCCTCGTTCTCTTTAGTCTAGATGAGTATCAGTAGGGTATGTTCCTTTGGTCCATTCCTATGTGGGTATTGTGAGGTATCCCATCCTAAACATAGGATCAGTGATCCCCTATAAGAATTAGTCTTGGATAGAGTCAGGTATCCCTTCATGTGGCCCAAGGTGTGATCATCTATCATTCCAAGTATCCCGTTACCGACTTACAAGGCGTGTGATCCCCTTCCTAGTGGACTACTCTGGGTAGGGTTTGGTATACCCTAGAGGACCTCAGTGAGATCCCCTATCTATTTATCAACATCCTCTGAGTTCCAGTGTGTACTTCTTTATGGAAAGGCCTGACAAGCACAACATCACGAATGAGCGTCGTCAGTGTTTGTAAGACTTGAGGAGTGAGTTCTCCCAGATGAATGTTACCTTGAAACCTCGAGTGAAATCCTAGGCTGACAGTATGGTTGAGATCTTACCTTGAGACTTATTGTCTATCTTGAGTATATCTAGGTTTTTGATGTTATCCTTACTTATGAGCCGACTTTCTTTGATGCTTTATATTTGGTGATTTCAAGGTGTCATACTGGGTATGTTGTATTTAACTATGCATGAGCTCTGCCCACACATGTCGTGTCTTATAAAGATGACAGACTTTTTGATGAAATCCTAGGTGGACCAGGAGTAGGCGGAGCACAGTTGAGTTAGATGAACCACATTTAGGTTCAGGTTTTTCATCTAACAACAATCTCCTCTTTTCTAGCAGATTAGACTCTTACAATTTTTGGTGGGCTTGTATTTGGCCCCTTTATTCTTTCTTGTACTTGATTCATACTCTAATGTGGGATATAGTTGTATGCAATCATTTTGGTATCAGTTGTATCATTTCTTTAAACACTTTATTGATAGTTGGAGATGTGTGTGTATAGGTAGCTTCAGTTAAGGCCTCCCATGCGTGTGATATGCCTACTCAGTGCTTGTCGTCAACCCCTAACCTATTGAAGGTGGACTTAGGGTGTTATACTCGGCTTACTGCTAGCCATGTGGGCCATGTCAGGTCGGGTCATGACATGAAACCTATCTGAATATGCATCTTCATGACTAAAAAAAGGAGTCTCCATGGAAGGGAAAGATAATTTCCAAGTATTCCAAAATTCACTCTCAAATAAAATTTATTTTTCATTCTACAAGCATCAAAGAGCCTTTGTTAGTGCGCAACCAAAAATTCTTTTTCATTACTCTTTTGATTACAAAACCTCTTCAAGGGATACTCTCCACTAAATACAAGTGTAATGTTATAAGTCACAATTTTATCCTAAAGAGAAATCACTTTAAACTCATTGCACTGTTGTTTTAGTGGGGGTGAATCTACTCTTTAAGAGTGAGACATCATAATGTGGCTCAACGAGCTCCATCTCCCAACATCCAAGAATGTCCATTCTATATCCTTATCCACCTATATACTCAACAATATTAAGAGTATATTTCATCAACATATATATATCGACACTTAACAACATGATGAATGTGGATCAATTTGATGAAAACAATTTCAAGTGGTGGAAGAAGAGGATGCACTTGCTACTTATGAATCTCAAGGCCATGTCCATGCTCTTAACTTCGAAGCACCCCACATCCAAAGATGATACACTTCAAGTCTCCCGAATGAGGCAGAAATGGGAGAATAATGATCACATACATCGAGGACACATACTCAATGTGTTGGTCAATGATCTCTTTGACACATATCAACAAATTCCAATAGAAAGGAGATTTGAGATGCTCTGGAGAAAAAGTACAACACCAAGCATGTGGAATGCATGAAATTCCCAGTAAGAAAGTTTATTTCATACAATATGGTATATAATAGATCTATCATAGAGAAATTTTAGCTAATTCAATGCATATTACAACATCTAAAACAAAACAAGATGTATATGAATAGTTCCATTGCTATCACATCAACCATCAATAAACTTACCCCTTCTTAGAATAATGTTAAAAATTATATAAAACCTATTAAAGAAGATATTTCCCTCAATTAATTACTCAAAAATCTTCAATTTGAGAAGGAATATAAAAATTAAGAGACAAATAAATCTAATGATAATAAATTCAAGGTCCTCATAGCAGAGGGAGTTGATCCATCTGAGTCCTCAAAGGGACATAAATGTCCAAATCATCCTTAAAAAGGAAAAGTAAAATCTAAGAAGAATAAATGGGCATTCTACTTCTCTGGAAAGTTGGGGCACTTTAATTGGGACTGCGATCCCTATAAAAAGACATATGACAACAATAACACTCTAAACGAGCACTGTGCTACAATGATTTTCTAAGCTAATGTGCTTGAAGATAGTTCTTCTTAGAGGACCAATTCCAACGCTACATGATACATGTGAAAAAAATATCTCCCTTCAAGAGGATGGAATCGACCAATAATGGAATGTTTCTTTACATGGGGAACTCTACAAGCATAGATTTATAGGGGAAGGGTGTGGTTGATCTTAAGTTTACTACAGGAAAGATCCTCAATCTAAATGATTTCTTTGAAGATTTTGGGTCACAAGGATAGTGGATGGGCCCATGACCAATAATGTTTTTGATCAGTTTCTTTGGATAAAATCTATAGAGTATGATAATGTAACCCCTAAATCTCCATAGAGAGGTTATTTTCAAATTTAATTTATAATTAATTTATAACAAAAATTACCCCGACTTGATAAATCTTTCATCACTGATGATCAATTTGGTATCCACTCTCATATAATTGTTGGAATAAAGAATCCAAAAGTATAATTCCTCTAGTGGTATCCACATGTGTTCCATGAATCTCAAAACATCAATGTTGGAACTTTGGGTGATAGCGTAGAGGTACTAAATGCCTTGCATAATTCACTATTGAACACACTGAGAATTCTTTTGGTCTTGAAAGAATTATTTTATTGTTCTCTCAGTCTTGATAGGGAGTAGGGTGATTTTATTTTGTTCTTGAGAGTGTTCTTGAGAGATTTATCTTTAGTATTGAGAGAATTCTCCAAAGAGGATTTGTTGTGCACAAAAATTCTCATTAACCCTAGAAATGATATAAAATTGGAATATATAATTAGGGTTAAATATTTTGATAATTTCACTAAGACACTTATCCAAATATTCTCTCAAATATATTCCCCATGTCGAATAATAATAATAATAATATTATATTCCATGACATGCGCCAACTAACATATATTTAAATATAATTCTCATCATACCCTTTACTCGGCTCGTCAATCCTCCTCGAAATTTATCAAACCTTAAAAAATTAATATTTAAATAAATAAATATCTTTATATTATTCATTAAATAAATAAAGAAATATTATATTCACTAAACTTTCGAATAAACATTTATTTTAATATTCATGTAACTAAATACATATTTATTTAATAAATAAATAATTAATTATTACCTTGTGAATAATAAACAAGAGATAAATAAATAATACATATTCATTAACTCACAAACAATATTTATTTAATATTTAACTCATATATAATCTAAACTCGAATAATTGGTGATTAAATTTATGTGATCAACACAACTTGCATAATAATTATTCTTCAATCTTGAGAATAATATTTCTTTGAATATTAAATTTAAATATAATTTAAGTGAGATTTTGGATATACTTAGTGTGTAACCCTCTTGGAAACTTTCTCAATAGCATTTGACAAGCTTGCCTAAAATCCAAGATTAGTGGCTAAAAATACACCAAGGTATCCATAGATAAATAAGTTAATTTCACATTGAAAAATACAACAAAAGAATGCTTACTATGTAATATAATTTCATTGTCTCAATATCTCATCAAGAAAGTTTCATACTTATGTCATCAACCTATATACTTGATTATATTTCTTTTACTACCTAAAATGAACTCATCGATGAATTACAATGTCCATGGATTTAATCAGAAAGTTATATTTAAATCAAAAGGGCCAGAGATATCATCTGCCAAAACTTGTAATTCCACGATCTGTGCATGAGATTACTTAACACATCTCTTGACCTAACTCGCCACTAGGACCAAAGCACATTCTTGACCGCCATGGGATGAAAAATAGTATTGTGGCACTAAACATGCATTGGTGGGAACTATTCCCCCTGATAAATCAATAATAGAGAAGGTACTTCCATACAAAAGTCATTCATGAACATTCCATAAGTCATATTCCATGCACATAAGATATTTTTTTTAAAAATAAATAAAACCAAACACCACACATACAATAAATTGAACTCATGAAATAAATAATAGGATTAAAATATATAGTAAAGATTGAATCCATGTAGACTGGGGGTTGGTTAAGTGGTACTGTGTTAGGCGACCACTTTCCAACAATGGAACAAACATTGGTTTGAGCCTTGCCACACTCGAATTTAGCTAGGGGTGAGCAATATGTAGGTGGTGGGTTGGGCCCAGGATAGGTGTGGTGTAGTGCCCACCTATACCTCATTAACTAATAACTCATTTACCGCTTCCATGGTGGCACAATAGTGAATTAGGGTGGTACAAAACATGATTCTCTTTGGGAGGTGTAGGGTTTGATTCCTGGGAGTCCACTCTTAGGTGAATTTCTTCTTCCCCCAGATCCTCTCGTCTTTCCAGGTCACCCCATTCCATAATGGGTGGTCATAAGGGAACAACCCACCTATGATAATGGATTTTCATGTCAAACCATCATCGCTCGGGTTGTCATCCTATGGGACACTCTTCCATCTCAGTTGGAAACGATTCATTACTGGATGGGGATCTCTCTAGAGTGACCACTTCATGGGGAGGTGGATTCTCTCGTATAGAGGGTTTTAAAAAGGCCACTCTTGGGGATTCACTTTTCAAAAAATAATATTGAATCTATAATAAAAATCAAAAATAGATAAAGAGGAAATATGGAACAAGAGCGCTAATATGGAATAATAAAAAATGATGAATAAAACAAAATAAATAGACGACCACCCCATATTCACGTGCCAAGTGAATAATCCTAACTTTTCTTCACCAACACACCCAAATAGAAACCCAGAAGATTACCCACCACATCTAAGAGGAACCTGATCAACTTGTAGATTTATAAGTGTGATCACAAATCCCAATAGGTATACTAAAACCATGCCCATGCATAACCTTTAAAAATAAATCCATTTTCACACTAGTTTGAAATAAAAATATAAAGATAAGATTTTCATTTTTATCAAAACCAACAACAGTCAATTATCACTTAAAATTATTTCTTTTAAAATAAGAAAGGCATACATTTCAAAATAAAAAAAAATTATTTAAATACTTTAAAGAAACCAATGAATTTTCCATAAGAAAAGAACTTCAATAAATTTCATTTAAAATAAACCCCACATGTGTGAGGAAACAAGTCAAAACCATTTTTCAAGACGTTTCATTTGAAATAAAAAACCCCATTTATTCCTTTTAAAATAGAAATTCTAATAACAATAAGGATAAATTACTATAGTAGCAATAAGAATAATAAGGAATCAATATAAATAAAACAGAATCCAAACATCACAAAAATCAACGTTCCACAACCATCATGACATAATCAAGAATAAAAAATCATGGGAAAAAATAGTAACTTTGGGAAGATCTAGGACTATGCCAAATGGAGTCCATCATAATTGGAGCACCTAATATAACTTAATCACTCTAATGCCCAATACTTCCCTATCTGGCCTAACTAAGGGGAAAAAATCCCAAAAGCAGGGTGAACACCATACCAAGGGTTCGTGTTGGCTTCCTCTGGAGTCTCGATGTAGGCGTTGCTTGGCTATGGTGCGAAGTGGTGCGGATCTGGCGCGGTTCAGGTGGTGAGGTTACAGCTCGGTTCGAAGGTCTTCGGCCTTTCTCGGTGACGTCATGACCTAAAGAATCACTGACTTCTCGCTCGGTTTGATGTGGCTCATTCTTCGGCATCGTCGACCCTCTGTTGCTTAGATCAGCACGGCGCGGAACTTGCGGCGTCGAAGTGGAGCAGTGGATCCGTAGTTTGGTCTAGTGTGGTCAGGAACGTTTATGGTGTTTCTCTTGTGCGGGTTGGCACAGATCTGGTGGTCAGAGGGGGAGGATCTAGTTTCCAGTGTTCTGTAATTTTTTGTTCAGTTTTGATGGTTTGATGTTTTTTTTGTGGCTTCGATGTCGCCGAAGAACTCCTTGTCTCCTCCCTGCTTTCTCCGGCTTCGTGTGATGCGAGTTGGTCTTCCTGCGGATAGTTGGGGAATCTACAGATGGCAACGGGGCTACCTTTAGGCGAAGGTTCCGGCGACCTGTGAAGGCTCCATGGAAAAAGGGTTCGATTCGGGACCTCATGTGGTGAAAGGGATTTGACGGGTTAAGTTGTGAATGTTGATTTTCTTGAATGGTTTGAGTCTGATGGTGGGAAGGAAGTGCTTCCAAAATTGATTACATGGAACATGCTTCAAAGGAGGAACTCAGAGCTGGTGATTCATCTTTGTAGAGCTTTATAGATTTGGTTGTTTGAGAGGGTATGGCATTTGCCATCGGATCGGGCCTGCGCTTTGACACGGGACACTGGTTTTCTGAACTGCCTTACAACGGTAAAGAGATTAATCATTTTTATATGCTGGGGAGGGGTAACTTCATGTTTTTAGTCTGGTTTTACTTTTTTTTCTTACGGGTGTGAGTTGTCTGATGTCCATGATGTCTGTGCGGGTTTCCCCCTTCATCCCTTAAAAGGGGGTTTTATCAAAATAATAAAAATTTGAAGGCCTTTGGGCCATTGGATGGATGTATGTTTAGCAGTTTTGGAAACAATATTACATACTTAAAGTTCTCATTACAATCTAAAACATAAAATAAAAAAAGAATTTTATTCGAGCATGCCATTAATCCCCTTAGTGTAACCCTTCATATCAGTCATAATATACTTCTTGGAATCCTAGGGAAAGATGAAACATAAGAAAGGGGTGAGATCAAATGATCAGTAAGGGTATACATTCAACATAATATATCATAAATAAGCATAAATTATTATGTCAAGGTGATGAACTTAAACCTATGTCATTTAATCAATAATCTGGGCACAATATGATGAGAATGAATAATGATCAAATAATTCCATATAAATAATCACATGAGAATGAAACTTAACCATAAATATTATATTAGTCGAATAATCATATGGAATATCAATAACTAATCTTATAACAAGGGAAGACATAATTCCAGACATCATAAATATACCGTCAAGGCTTCAACTAAGAAACATACATAAATGGGTAAAAACCCAAAATAGTTTGTATCATGATACCCACTGATGCATTGAGGTTCTATATTGGGCCTAGTCCATCACTTACTAAGTCCAATGAATTCCTCATCTGAAAGGGTGAAACATAAACAACATAAAAAATTTTATTGATAAACTAGCATATTAAATGTAAATACTTCAACTATAAACCATAAATGGTATCAAAATAGCACATCCACAGTCAAACTAATCAAAAAACCATCAATAAAATATGGTATAAGGTATCATAAGATATCAAAATCAATCAATAATAATATCCAACAAAGTATATTGACATAAATAAAAATAATCTAATAATTTTTTTAGAAATATCTTGAAAAAAATACCCTTTTTCTTTGAAATCATTTATTTAAAAACCGCACATTTATAAAAGAAAAATTTTATTTAAAAATAAATTTGTAAACTTGTAATGAAATATTCAACATATCAAGGAATCCTAATGGTGGTAAAATATGATCACGTCGTATAAGTTAAAAACAAACATTCTTTCTATATTTTTGTCGAAAAAGTCATAAAGTACCTCGTTTAGAAAACAAAAAAAAGATTGCATTCAAAACCATTTTACAAAAATTTGAACATGAGTAAAAGAATTAAAACATTTATAGGATAATATTAAAATATTTTTTCAAAACATTTTTAGAAATATTTGACATATAAAATAAATATTCCCCAATTGAGACTTAAACAGAAGCAATCTTGATTAATAATGAGATTGTGAATTTAATACACATCACTTTACAATTAGTATAATTGTATTCCCATGAAATAAATAAAATTATATGGATATAAAAATACCATAATATTTATAATAATACTCATAAAATACATTCAAGGGTGGTATAAACACCACACACAAGGATTAAGTGGTGAAAAAGGCGTATATCTCAAAGAGGTAAAAAGTGTGATGAGAAACCCTTACCTCACACTTTTTTTGTAGTACATGTTTTAAACTACTGTATAATGGTTTTAAACATATTATTAACTTGTACCATAATCATAATAATATTTATGATATCATATATGATTCATTTATGACTTTATATTACCTGTTTGATAATAACATTTCATCATTATCCTTGTTTTGGGTGTTATCTGCTTCATTTTCCTATGCATGTTTTGTCATGTGAGTCCTATTTATTATTAATAGGATATATTTTTTTCAAATAAAAAATTATATTATGTTCATAAATATTATATTCACTCATCATTTACATTTTTATAATCATTATTGAATAGTTAATGTGGAGAATGAATCTCATCACGTCATGGAAACAATATGATATACGTACACATGAGCGATGATATAATTCCATTAATAGTAAAGTGGTATGGAATTGGATGATATATTAATTATACAGAATCAATATCATGTCATATTTATTATTTATTTTAATATTTTTAATATCATTTATTTGATATTTTGATTGATTAAACAATTATTGTATCATTATAATGCATGCCTTTAATTAAATTATTTCTTGTATAAAAAAAAAAAATAAATTATCATGATGAAGATGAATTTATTATATTTCAAATGACTATTTATAGTTGAATTTATCTTCTATATATACCTATATTAAAAACTATTTAGTTATTAAAAATATGAGTATGACATTTTTAACTTATCTTTAAATAAAATATAATAAATGTCATATTCTTACCCAAGTGGCTTAAAAAAATTATATTTTTTCCCAAGGTTGATTTTTGTCGAAACTCATTCATCCAATGAAAGTAGGATAAGCATTAGGGTGATTTTATAATATTTATAATGTTATTTTTACCCTTAATTACTTAATTTACCCTTAATCGTGGTAAAAATGAAAAAGTTATTATTCACCAAAAATTAAGTTGACCATATCAGAATTTAAATATTATATTTATTACAACTGTTTATATACATTCTTTGAAATTTTATTCACATAAGTGGCTAAATTAAGTTTAACACTAATCCTGCAGATGTGGCGAGAAGACGGGTAAAAGTGACATTCAAAAGTTCAATAAGTTTTTATATATAATTTTAATATAAAAATGATTCCAATAACCTAAATTGAATTAATGTATTATTGATATATTATAAATTTAAAAATCAATTTAAATAATAATAATTATTTTAACAAAAATTCAATTTTTAACTATAATGCAGTATTTTTATTATTCATCAAAAAATAAAACTTCTTAGAAAAATACAAAAAATTCACCCTAAAATAATTTTGATATTATGAATTAAAAAAATGGAGTTTATTTTGAAAAATAAATTTATAAAATTTCCAAAATTTAGTTTTAAAATAGGTGCACCATTAAAAGATGATAAAATTAACCTTTTGAAGAATATAGTTTTTATGCATAAAATTGGATTTGTTCTTATATAATTATCTATAAAAAACATAAGATGAATGTTAAAATTATATATAATATACCTAAATTTCATAATGTGTTTAATACTATTTGTAACTTCTATTTAAACAGTTAGGTTAATAGATCATGGTGCACTCGAAATTAGTGTTGTGTGCAACACAAGCTATTGAAGAAATTGAATTTATTTAAGAAGAGACATAGTATAAAATATTGGGGGTGTTACAACTAGTTATAACATAATCATAAAATAATGATGAATCTATACCCTGATATTCCATCTAGATTTCTCAACTTCCCATGATACATAAACTGGAAGCAATCCATAAAAAATGTTCTATAACAATAATACTAGGTAAAAATCATAACAAATCTATCCTCCGAACACGCCATATAGAAGTAGAACTATTTTTATCTTAAGAACTAATAATAATAAAATATATCCCACAATACTGATAATTTCACCCATTTCAAAAACCAAAATATGGGGCACACTTAAATGGTCCATTCAACCTTATAAAAATCTCTTTACAAAGTGCCAATCGGGCCTTTGAACCATTCTTTAGAAAAATCAATTTACAAAATACTCTTCAAAAATCCAAACATATAACACCATACCAATCATTCAATCAATCAACCATAAGAAAAAAACCATTTCTTTTTAAATAAACCATCCCCACATTTTTCATAAACAAAACCAATTTCAAAGGAGCCTCTAGGGTGTTCAAAACAAGCACTAAGCATGATTCACTTATATAAAATATGTTTTCAGCAAAGAAATGGGGGAAAAAAACTTCCCTAATAAAAAAACTTTGTACACATACTTATTAGAAATTAAAAGGAGCTCAAAGAGTATGTAAAAAAATGTAAGTAGTTAATGGTTTTAAATTTAAAGGCCTAGACATGGATCAACCAAGATTGAGTCCCTTGATTTCATGAAGCACAACACTAAATCACCTCATGATGGCATGAAACCATTTCAAATCATGATGAAATACAATTGGAATCACTAAAGAGAAGTGTCACGACCCGACCCGTACCGGGGCTCGAGCCACAACTACCCCAAGCCCACCTCCATAGGCCAGGGGCTGGCGACTAGCTCTGAAGGCACAACAAACTAGGGGAGGCCTTTGCCTAAAAAACTGTACACACACACGCAGCTAACTCAATGAAAAAGTGCAGAAAAAAAGAAAGAAAGATACAACACTACTACAAAAGGGAAACCAACATACATGCATCGACCTCTAACTAGTACAAGTAAAGTGCTGGAAAGTACTGACAAGTAAACTGAACAAAACAAGGGGAAAAACACGCGCCCAACCAGAAAGGTGACACAACCTGGAAACAGGTAAAATGAAAGTAAACCGTTGGTGTGTATCATGCCCTGAAATCCTCTTATGACCACTGAACACAGCCCAAGCTCCTGTTTCCTCTACGCTCCTCCGTAGTCTCAATCGACCTGTCTATCGTCTGCAAGGGCACATCAAGTGCGGGCAAAGCCCAAGCAGGGGTGAGTATAAAGATACTTAGTAGGATGCCCCGAAATCTTGAGGGAGCAAAAAAGGAGGTACTAAAATGGTGATAAGTAGACAGAACAAAGAATAGTGCAAGAGTATAAAAGAGAGAGTGAAGCTCAACCCAACAAAAGGGAGGAAGTAGACTCGTCCAATCCAAGAGGAGCTAGACACGGAAAGCACGTGGCATACCCCACGTGTTTTCTCCCCTACTGGAAGGAGAGTAACTGAACCCAAGGAGTGGGAAACAAAAGTAGGGTGTATATATATATTCTCAACAAGAAACCCAAACAAGTGTGTAAGGGGATCTCCATCTCCAAGCTCATCCCAAGATAAATTTCCAATAGTTCTAAGGGTAGCCATCACTGATGCCCAACAACCCCGCACGCCAAAGATGCCTCATCCATGAACCATACAACCAAGGGTCCTGCTCCAGTAAACATGGATAAAAGCTACCGACTAGCCACATCGATAGGTATGAGTCTGAAAGAAGTCATCAGGTAACCCACTGCGCAGCCCCGCTGGAGGGTAAACCACAAGAGGTCGTTAGGTAACCCACTGCCCAGCCCCGCTGGAGGGTAAACCACAAAAGGTCATTAGGTAACCCACTGCCCAGCCCCACTGGAGGGTAAACCACAAGAGGTCTTCAGGTAACCTACTGCCCAGCCCTGCTGGAGGGTAAACCACAAAAGGTCATCGGGTAACCCACTGCCCAGCCCCGCTGGAGGGTAAACCACAAGAGGTCATCAGGTAACCCACTGCCCAGCCTCGCTGGAGGGTAAACCCTAAAGTCAATGGGTAACCCACTACCCAGCCCCGCTGGAGGGTAAACCCTAGGGTCAATGGGTAACTCACTACCCAACCCCACTGGAGGGCAAACCCTCCGCACTCCCCTGTTCCATCATTGAGTGTCACCAAAACCGCTACCGTGTGTAGGTTCGGAGTGTGTCAAAGGAACCTCCAACCAACGCCCTTTCATGTTTCCACATTTAATGAGATATCGAAAGAGGCTCCACTCTACCAAATAGATTACACTGTTGTAATCCTCATAAAAAAACACGTGAGATATACTACTTACTCGCTGGAAACGGGCTCCCAGTGGAAAGGTTATTCAACACCGCTTTAAGCTCATATGACGCCTTGTCCGAACCCGAAGCCGCCGCCTCATCCCGCTCAAAACCCCAAACTCTGCCGCCTCCACTGAAGCCCCGCGCTCCACCGCCGGCACAGCCGGCTCCGCCCGGCTCCTTTGGCCACACCCCATCAACACAGGCCACACCCGACACCGCTGCACCGGACTGACCCCTTCGAGCTCCGCCTCAGCCTACGAATCAACCTCCGGCCGCCGGCCCTCACCGGAGCCGAACCTTCGGTTGGTCCCCCCGACCACTCCGATGGTTGGAAAAATTTTCCGACACCAGTTTCGGGATCCTCGGGGCTGGAGCTTCACAACGCCGCCCCTCGCTCGTCGATCCGTCAAGGTTTTGTGCATATGAAAATTGGGACGAAGAATTCCCAAGAACAAGATGTAGAATGGGGATCAGATGATGGCCGTGTTCGTTCATCCATCATCCCAATTCCAAAATTATCAAAATTTAAATGAAAAATTTGATGAAAATTTATGAAATCAACGAATGTGCGAAATTTAACAAGAATCCTACCTCAAATCACTCGTTTGTCATTGGCGACGCGCCCGCTGCGATCCCACTTCAATCCGCCGAAGTTTCGGTGGTGGTCGTTCCTTGATCCGACGAAGAACGGTGAAGAACGGATAGAGAGAGAGAGCTTGGTTTTTAGAGAAAGAGATAGTGTGAATTAGGGTTTTTCCTTAACCCTAAACACTTAACTCTATTTATAGGGATTCCACTTAGCGCAGAATCCGAATTCACCGTGCCCTCTCATTTTATATCGCGCCTAGGTAAAACACCCCATTTTGAACTCAACAGAAGTCTCAGATTTCCATTCCAAGGATTCATTCAAAAGTTATTCGAAAAGAATAATAGTGATGAAAATCACTAAGTCATTTTTAAAATAACGATTTTCCCCTGGGTGACATCTCTCACAGCAGGCCCGCGCCCACAACTTTTACACCCCACCTAGGGTAAACGGCACACTCCAGACACAACAATTCCATCGTATTTCCGATCTGAGCTACCGTTTAGAAGGAAACACAACCTCACCATGTGAATAGTACAAAAACACTTAACATGTTTTTATAAAATTTATTCCGGGCACACCGGGCCCCGGAATCGCATGCCGTCTTCACACCTAGCTCTGGAAATATATGTAGAAATATTCCAAAGTCTTACAGGGAAAAAACCGGGTCTCTAAATTATTCCCTACTTCAAGATTTTCATTCCAGAAAAGCAAAACTAGAAAAACAACTTGGGATATAGAGCTCACACCTAACTCTCCCACTCCCAAGAAAACTGGCACAACACCATGCTGGTACAACACGCGAACCAAAGGGATGGTTTGTACTTACAATGTCTACTACTTTCGATGACATGTGTAGGAACACGCACGAACCTCATCAACCGCAACACGTGGAAGATGTCGCGCACCCACTCCTACTGTTGGGAGGGTAGGGAAAGATGGTAGGAAACCTCTCAACTGCTTGCACAATTCCCGAACGACCCAAGGAAACTCTAAGGACTTCCCCGGCCGAACCTCTATTTTCCATGTTGCGACCGAAATCACGATTTTTTCTTGGAACATGGTCTTGTGATTACCTTCTTCAGAATACCCATTGAGTGCATCGCCCATGGATATCTGATCACGTAGTACCTCGCTGTTGACATCCCCCATCTACGACTCTCTCAAATGCTCAAGGAGTGAAGGAGTGAACACCACCGACTGCAGGAAAGTCGTACCCTCCTACTCTACCAAGGTCAGCCGTAAGAAAGATAACTACTATGAAACTTCCCGCGCCTGACGAGTCTGGGACTTCCTGTTAAGGGAACCTGCTACAACACTGTCATTTTTCAAAACATCAACTACCTCAAAGTCTTAGTCCTACAAAAATTTTCAATAATCACCGTTGCCTCAGGTTCAAGTCTCTCTGGGTGAGTGCGCACCGGAGAAACTGGTGGTCTGAGAAACCCATAAAGTGCTCTCCCAAAGATAGAGTCTCCACACTCTCAAGGCAAGGACCACCACCACCAGCAACACATAGTGAAACACGTAGTTCTGTTTATGGGGTTTCCATCACCTCGACCTGTACTAGATAACGGTATCAAGACTGACATTGAGCACACAAGGTACCAACAAACAGGGCAGGTGAGAAAACTCATCCAACCGCCAGAGGCTAGACATGGAAAGCACGTGGCATACCCCACATGTCCTTGACCCTCTTTGAAGGAGAGTAATCCCCAAAATAGGCACTCTACCAAACCCAATAGTGGCACCTCAAGTGAAGGGAGGTCAAGCAGAAAAGCCCCATTGGAAAATCCAGAACCTGATCTAACACTGCACCGCACAACCCCTCCATGAATGCATATGTCAGAGGGACTCATCCACCACACCTAAATACTATCCTCTTTGGGTGGTACTGACTCTCCCTCATGGTTTCTATTGCATCACAAAAATGAATTTCATTGGGGGAAGAACCCCTATTTCTTGTGCATTCAAAGCTACGTCGAACAACACCAACACAAGGTTACACTGATGCCCTAAGTCACCCTCGGTAGCCCCTCAAACAAGGGGTTAGACAAAAAAAGTACCTCATGCAGCGTCTAAAAAGTTCTACTGATAAAAGTAGAAAAAGACACAGATCATACCTCTTATCATCTCATGCGTTGCAGGATTGTAGACATCCATAGCACACAGCTACCTACAGCCCCATCTGTCAGCTCCCTGAGCCTGACATGGGCCGCCTAGTGGTGGTGGAAGGACCTCGAAACGTCATCCACCAACCATAGTTATTCTTGATTTTCTACCAACACCACCTCCCTTGGGAACACCCTGTCCTCACCTGGGGGTTCTCTGATCACAAAACTGCCTTTGTCGTGGTAGTGCATCTACCAACTGTCTAGAAAACTCAGCACATTTGTTTGGGTAGTCTAACGCCACATGACCTCACACATCACAAACATAGCACTAGTCCTCCCTGGGCTATCTTGGTGCTTTAAGCTATCCCCAACCATGTGCCTGAGTCTCATCAAGGGGGAGACCTCCAGAGCCGAGGCCCTACCAATTGACGTCCCTTTGAAAAAAATTTCTCTGTCACCAGTGCCTGCTCCAACACCCTGAGATGGGTGAGGATGCACAAGGGCACTACGCTGGCAAAAATCTCCTCTACAGAGACCTCATTCAAAATTCTATTCTTGGAATTGTCATAGACCACATCCAAAGAGTACCGAGTAAGGTCTGCGAACCCAGTCGCGTACTCAGCCACTGCCATCACTTCCCGCTGAAGCTCCAGCAGCTCCTGAAAATGTAAAAAGCGTAAGTAGGAGGGGTAGTAACCCTCATGAAACAACTGATAGAAGTCATCCCACAAGAGTACCAAATCATTATGCATCTGAGTAACCCTGGATCTAATACGCCAGACTGCGTGGTGGAAAAATACTGGTTGTCAAAGCCACCATCTAACCTACTAGTGTCCGAATCATCCTGAAGAGGCAGACCACTGACTCTAGCCAACCCTTCACTGTCTGAGGGTATGGCTCACCGCAGAACCTCAGCGGTCTCTGACGCTGGAACTCACATAGCACGCCCAGCCTGTGCTCGTCATCGGCCTTCACTGCCGGTACTATCTGCTACTCCACAGGTGGAGGTGCTACTGCCTATCCTCAGGAAGAAAGGGTAATCGTATGATGGATTTTGAACTAAGGCCTTGTCGCTCACAGAGTCGTCATCACGAACAATAGCTAGTATCCTAGCTGGATATCATCACAGAGACATCCTAAATCTGATCAAGGAGTACCGCGGTCAAATGAGCATATATATATATTAACAACGATGGGGAGCTGACTCAAGAAGGACAGTCAAAGACTCAATCCTATATGATGCACGAACCAAATTCCCTGCAATAAGTGTCTCAGTGTGCCGAGTCGACAAGCGGGTTATCAGGGTCCTGGTGAACGGATACGTCGACCGTCACACCATCACTGGACTCCCTGTCCTGAGAGCCTCTCTCGAGACACGTTGACACTATTTCCCCAAATCTCAACCAATTACTCTTTAGGGACGCCTGAAAAACACCCCAATGAATGAACCACCTCTGATACCACTTTTTCACGACCCAACTCGTACCGGGGCTCGAGCCGCAACTACCCTAAGCCCGCCTCCATAGGCCAGGGGCAGGAAACTAGCGCCGAAGTCACACCAAACTAGGAGAGGACTTTTCCTAAGAAACTGTACACACACACACGCAACTAACTCAATGAAAAAGTGAAGAAAAAAAGAAAACAAGATAGAACACTGCTACAAAAGGGAAACTAACATACATGCATCGACCTATAACCAGTACAAGTAAAGTGCTGAAAAGTACTGACAAGTAAACTGAACAGAAAAAGGGGAAAAACATGTGCCCAACCAGAAAATTGCCACAAATCGGCAACAGGTAAAATGAAAGTAAACTGCTGGTGAGTCTCACACCCAGAAATCCTCTTACAACCACTGAACACAGCCCAAGCTCCTGTGTCCTCTATGCTCCTCCATAGTATCGATCGACCTGTTTGTCGTTTGCAAGGGCACACCAAGTGCGGGCAAAGCCCAAACAGGGTTGAGTTTAAAGATACTCAGTAGGATGCCCCGAAAGCTTGAGGGAGAAACAAAGGAGGTACTAAAACAGTGAGTAGTAGACAAAACAAAGAATAATGCAAGAGTACAAAAGAGAGAGTGTAGCTCAACCCAACAAAAGGGAGGAAGTAGACACATCCAATCCAAGAGGAGCTAGACACAGAAAGCACATGGCATACCCCACATGTCTTCACCCCTACGGGAAGGAGAGTAACTGAACCCAAGGATTAGGAAACAAAAGTAGGGTGTATATATATATGCTCAACAAGAAACCCGAACGAGTGTGTAAGGGGATCTCTATCTCCAAGCTCAACCCAAGAGAAATTTCCAATAGTTCTAAGGGTAGCCATCACTGATGCCCAAAAATCCCGCACGCTAAAGATGCCTCATCCCAGAACCATACAACCAAGGGTACCGCTCCGGTAAACATGGAGAAAAGCCATCGACTAGCCACATTGACAGGGATGAGTCTGAAAGAAGTCATCGGGTAACCCACTGCCCAGCCCTGCTGGAGGGTAAACCACAAGAGGTCACTAGGTAACCCACTGCCCAGCCCCGCTGGAGGGTAAACCACAAAAGGTCATCGGGTAACCCACTGCCTAGCCCTGCTGGAGGGTAAACCAGAAGAGGTATTCGGGCAACCCACTGCCCAGCCCCGCTGGATGGTAAACCACAAAAGGTCGCTGGGTAACCCACTGCCCAGCCTCGCTGGATGGTAAACCATAATAGGTTGTCAAGTAACCCACTGCCCAGCCCCGCTGGAGGGTAAACCCTAAAGTCAACGGGTAACCCACTGCCCAGCCCCACTGGAGGGTAAACCCTAAGGTCAACGAGTAACCCACTACCCAAACCCACTAGAGGGAAAACCCAGAACTAGTCTGATAACTCTGCACTGCCCGTGCCATCATTGAGTGTCACCAACACCACTACCATGCATAGGTTCAGAGTGCGTCAAAGGAACCTCTGACCAATGCACTTTCATTTTTCCAAATTTAATGAGATCTAGAAAGAGGCTATGATCTCCTAAATAGATTACACCGTTGTAATCCTTGTGGAAAAACATGTGAGATAGACTACTTACTCATTGGAAACGGTCTCCCGGTGGAAAAGTTATTCAACACCGCTTTAAGCTCATATGATGCCTCGTCCGAACCCGACGCCACCGCCTCATCCTGATCGAAACTCCGTGCTTCGCCACCTCTTCTGAAGCCCCGCGCTTCGCTGTCGGCACAACCAGCTCTGCCCAGCCTACCTAGCTCCTCCGGCCATACCCCATCCGCGCCGGCCACACCCGACACCGCCTCACTGGACCAGACCCTCCGAGCTCCACCTCGGCCTATGGCTCAACCTCCAGCCACCGCCCCTCGCAGGATCCGAACCTTCGTCTGGTCCCCATACCACTCCAGTGGTCGGAAAAATTTTCTGACACCAGTTTTGAGATCCTCGGGGCTGGAGCTTCACAACGCCGCCCCTCTCTCATCGATCCATCAAGGTTTTGTGAGTCCGAAAATTGGGACGAAGAATGCCCAAGAACGAGATGTAGAACAGGGCTCGGATGATGGCCATGTTCATTCGGCCATCATCCCAATTCCAAAATTATCAAAATTTAAACGACAAATTTGATGAAAATTTAAGAAATGAATGAAGGTTAGAAATTTAACAAGAATCCAACCTCGAATCGCTCGTTTGTCGTTGGTGACGTGCCCGCTGCGATCCCACTTTGATTCGCCGAAGTTTCGGCGGTGGTCGCTCCTTGATCCGATGAAGAATGACGAAGAACGACTAGAGAGATAGATCTTGGATGTTAGAGAGAGAGAGTGTGTGAATTAGGGTTTTTACTTAACCCTAAACACTTAACTCTATTTATAGGGATTCCACTTAGCGCAGAATCCGAATTCACCACGCCCTCTCATTTTATATCACGCCTAGGAAAGATGCCCCGTTTCAAACTCAACAGAAGTATCAGATTTTTATTCCAACGATTCGTTTTAAAGTTATTCGAAAAGAAAAACAGTGATGAAAATCACTAAGTCATTTTTAAAATGAAGATTTTTCCCCTGGGTGACATCTCTCACAGCAGGCCCACACCCACAACTTTTACACCCCGCCTAGGGTAAATGGAACACTACAGACACAACCGTTCCCTCGTATTTCTGATCTGATCTACCATTTAGAAGGAAACACAACCTCAACATGTGAATAGTACAAAAACACTTAACATGTTTTTATAAAATTTATTCCGGGCACACCGGGCCCCAGAATTGCCCGTCATCTTCACGCCTAGCTCTGGAAATATATGTAGAAATATTTTAAAGTCTTACAGGAAAAAAACCAAGTCTCTTCATGAAGAGTATAAAATAGGTATAGGCATGGTTGGGAATGTGTGGGTCGATAGGGGGAGGAGGGTAGGAAAAAGGGTTAAAAACAAGAGAGAGTAGAAGCATAATTTTAAGTTTTCAAAATTATAGGTAGACTACATGGTTTTTATGCATGGTTTACAAAACCATGCACTCATCACTAGACACCTAAGGCACCTCAAAATATTTGTATGCATGGTTAGAAAAATATTATTCAAACTGTGAAAAATTCCACTGATATAAAATTATAGATATTTCACAGTTAGCTATTCAGTTATCACTAAATATACACCAATCAAGAATTTATCACTACAACATCATATTTTGAAATTTATAAATAAATTCAGTATAAAACTAAATAAAAAGGTTAAAAAACAATAAATACAAAAAATAATAAGGATAAAAAAGGTTGAGGTGTGATAATTATATCCACCATAATGCTTTCTATCTTAATAAATCCATACAAAATTCAATAAATTAAAGGATAGGTGAGATTTAACCTCCTCATTCATGCTCAATTATAAACACCAAGGAACACCATGATCTTGACTAAAAAAATCCATGATACAAGCCAATACGATTCACCCAATTGATGATAATCACATCTCCCAAATAACTTAAAGGTTGAAAAATAAAAATTAGACGTTCGACCACCAAGTGGAGGTTGAGCATGCTACAAGAACCCAACCTCACCAACATGAAAATACATGCAAGAATCCAAATCAGATTCCAAAGATCACTCAAATAAGATAATCTATAATCAAATACAGTGCAAGGTCTGGCAGGGTAAACTGAACACCTCACCCAACTATCACACACCACTGCTCCCAAGAAGAGAGAAAGGATCTAGCCAAGAAGACAACACCCACAATGGTCTCCCCACCATTTAAGATTTTTTCCGACACACTGATTCTATAAAAACAACTAGTACTCATATGAATTGGAAATAATTAAAATTATCTACACAAAAGAAGGCTCAATCAATGAATGATAATCTCATTAGGGGTCCCAATAACTCAGTTCCCATGATCCTCAGGCAACAATTCATCAATATTCATCCAATCCACAACTACGATCACCAAAGGACCCAAAGAAATCCTAATAAGGAATTAATACCAATAAATCCCAATCATTCTATAAAAATCTAAAAACTCAGATGGATTACTACCTTGATCAAGGAAAATCAAGGTATACTAAAAAATAAGGTAATATATAATAAAAAATTTCTTAAGAAAAAACATGCCTTAATAAGAACAACATGGGATCTAACCTTATGTAAAGTGAGAGAGTAACCTAGGACCTTTCTCTTGGAACATCAGCCCTTAGTGAAGATGAAAAAGCCAACAGAATATAACACTCATCTTAGTTACCTTAAACACCCACCAAAGTCTCCCCATGTATAATCCCTTAATAGCATAGCTCCATCATAGGGATAACATCACATAATAACTAAAAAAACTAGAACTAAGGTATGTGTCAAAATCCGATAAGGGATAATCAAAAATATTTCCAAGGAATAAATAAATATAAAATTTTCCTCAAAAGATTTAGTTGGTCTACACTTGACAAACACAAACCCCAAAATGGGAAATTAACACCATCCCAAAATAAGGATCCATCACTATTTCCAAACCATTCACAATCACCAATCTCAAGATAAACTACACCTATACAATGGTAAAAAACCCTAAAGATCACTTATAGGAATATAAATTATACCTATCATCAATAATTTTCTAATTCATACTTGAAATCACATAAAACTTGAATTCATCCATTCATATTCCTCAATTTAAATCAAATAGTCCCAAAATAACTCATAGGAAAAAACCAAAGGAAAAAATCCACCCAAAAAAAAATACAATACCCAAAAAATTTCCCTTTTTTAAACCACACTCATCTCAATAAGTGTCTAAAAACTCATTTTTTAAAAATCAATACACTTTGAAAAGTTTTTATCTCATTTTGAAACATAAAATTTTCATTTCAAAATTCCTTCAGGAATCAAAATTTCCAACCTCCCTACCAGGGAGTTTAAAACGTTTATGAAAATGTACTCAAATTTGAAAATGTTTTTCAAACCCCATAATGATATCAAAAATTTCACAAATCACCTCATAAAATACCAAAAATACCTTTTTAAATAATCCATAAAATGGTTTTAAAATTGAAATATTTCATAAAACTTTCCATTTCATACAAACAAATCACCTTTCAAAAACATAAAGGAATTTCATAAAACCCTACCATGAAACTTTTAAAACATTTCACACATCCCTCTTTCATAAAAATAAGGTTGTTCTAAAACCACATTTTCTTTTCAAACATGAAGTATTTTCAAAATGATTTATAACATATAGGGAAAACAATTTTAAAATGCAAAGCATTCCAAAATCATCTTTTGAAAATGCTCTTGAATAAAAAACCTTAGAATAACTCAAAGGTATTTTTTCCAAAAACATCACATGGAAATATTTAAAATATTTTAAACAAACAATTCAAAAAAAAAAAATCCCCATTTTTATTTCAAACCATTTGGATAAAACATTCTTGTAATCATATAACTCAATCATTTATTTTCAAAAAGATATCTAGGTTTCCATTCCATTTAAAAAAAATCCCAACTTAAATCATCACAAAAAATATAAAAGTCATAAAAAAACACCTCAATTCATATCAAATCAACCATGAGTAAAAAAAATTAGCTAAACATTATCAAGGAATCAAAATTAAAAATTCTTCAAATATTCACAAATACATAAAGGTTAGTCACACAATCTGGTGAACCATGCACTAATTGTGTGAGTCTCACAGGAAGCCTCCTAGGATTGAAAGAATAGTTTTTTCATGGATTTTTAATCCATTCAAAGTAATCATGTTCCCCTTAGGTTCTTCCCAATCCCACTCCAAGAAATGAAGTTTCTCAAAAGAACTCATAAATCTCTAATGAAAAACATAAATACTTAATGAATAACCAAATATCCTTGATAATAATTGAGAACAAGGCTCAAATTTGATATTCTCTCACCCCATACATACTTATTAACTCAATCATAATCCCGAAAGGTGGTGATCAAGAATATACTTGTGATTGACGACTTGAATTCTGAAAATCTCACCTATATACTACCTAACTCCCAAAATATCAACTAAGAGCTTTAATAACCTAGGCCCTATTAAGAAAGAACCACGACTATGATACCATTTATCACTAACCATGCCCGTACTGACCCAACATGTCACCTGACCTATCTCGACACTTTTACTGAAGTGTGTTCCCGATCACCATGGGCTAAAAACTAGTGTTAGGGCACTAAAAATACACTAATGGGCATGATTTCACTAGATAAATCAATAATAGAGAAAAGAATTCCACCCATAATTACGATATGAAAATTTAATAAGTCTAATTCTATACACATAAGAGAAATAGTTTTAAACAAATAAATCAAAAAAAAAAAAAACAAAATCAATAAATATAACTCAAAAAATAAATAACATGTTCAAAAATATATAGGCAAGACTGAATCCATAATATAACTATGACATAAATAGAGAGGAAATATAGAACAAGAGTTCTAAAATGGATTAATACAATAGGTGATTAATAAAAGAAATAAACAGATAACTACACCATCTCAATGTTCCAAGTGAATAATCCTCACTTATCATCACAAACACACCTAAACCCAAAATATAACCCACTACATCTAATCAGAACCTATACAACTAGTAGTATCATAGGGGTGAGAATAATTCTTATTAGTTATGATAAACCCATTACCCATGCATAACCTTTAAAAATAAATCCATTTTTATGCTAGTTTGAAATATAAATATAAAGGCAAGTTTTTCATTTTTATCAAAACCAATAACATGGAATTATATCTCAAACCATTTTTAATGACTTTTATTTTTCATTTATTATTTTTAAATATTATATGGATTGATTTCAAGACTAGGCGTTGAGACGATGTATGATTATGAGGCCCGATGTTCTCGAAAAAAATGTTTGAAAAATATTAAAATATTAAATTGCATGCTCACATGGTTTTCCTAAAAAAAGTGGAATAACTTCTAAATGGGTACCCATATCACCAATATTAGGGAACCATTATGTTTAGAACATTGACTTTACCCTAGGAGCGACCTAACATTGGTCTGCATGGGTCGATTGTGGAAAGTCATCACAAGTACATAAATGAATAAAATAAATTAAGAAAATTTATTTTATTTCATCGGTGTAATTATGCAGTGACAAGTTTATCTTTAAATAAACCCTTTGTTAGAGATACATGGTTAGTATCATAACCCTGGAATCCTCTGGAGACCCTTGAGAGAGATATCTATAAAATTATCTCGAGCAGGTGATGCTGGAACTTTGAATCAGTGATTGACGAATACTGATCTTAAGGAATCTCACCAATGACAGTGACACGATGACCATTATTCATCAGAGATCAATTTGAATCCATATAGGATGAGTTATTTTTATTTCCTTTCCCCATTCTTGATTACTATGATGAATGCAAAATAATACATGAATATATTAGCCTATAGATCAATTGTATTTGCGGCATGAGTTATTTTGCAGGATTTATCAGGAGTTGATTCTTGAGATTTTGTTTGGATTCGTTAACATTATAAGAGTGAAAAACCAAGATCGACATGAATATTTTTTAGGTTCATCCCTATCAATTTTATTGAGATTTTCTCCCCCAATTCTAGCATTATTCATTACACATTCTTCGTTTTTCCCCATATTTGAAACCTTTGTGAACAATCAATCATTGCACCTTCGATTCTTGGTGCAATGATCTGAAACTGCAGATCTGACATTGAGATGACTCGATGGAGTTGTGAAGGTGGGTGTGGCAGTGGATCAAATTACTATGGGTTCTGAATCTATGTTCTTTAAAAATAATGAATAAAACCTACAATTGCATTTTCCAAGTCGATTGAAGGCCCAAATCCCATAAATTAATTGTTATAGTGGAAAAGAGTGATCAAATCTGGAGTTTCAAGGAAAAAGGACCATGGGAATAGAATCTAGGTGATCGATGGTGTTAGTAGGAGGAAGAACTCATGTTTATAGAAAAATTGATACACACAATGTGTAGTCCCAACTACACAGTATGTGTCCCTCAGTTGGATGACTTGACGTGTACATGGGAAGTACACAGACATGGGGTGGAGTAAACGGGTTGTATACATGGAATATACTCCCCCACACAGTATGACATAGTCCAAGCACATGGTCCACCCCATGTAATGGTACACAGGTAGAGACACATGGGCTGACTTCGTGTACTGAAACATGGTCTGAGTACACGGGCGTACCCCGGATGCAAGGACACAGTGTGTAATCCCTTCTATATGCTGTGTACCCCTCTTATACATGACATGGTTAGAATGACATGGGATTTTATACATGGTTAGTACTCAGGATCAAGGTACATGATGTGTGACCCTACTACATTCCATATACCCCTTCTTACATAGATTGAGCCACTTGTCCTCCATATCTTGGAAAAGTTTTGTTAGGGTTTGTTCCCCTTTTTGTATCCCTAAAGGTTAGTATGAATTGTTTTCTAATCCTAGGATTGTGATCCCTTTAGTATGAATTCCTAGATAGAGTTGTTGAATCCCCCAAGAGGCCTAGAGTAGGATCCTCTTTTCATTTCTTTGTGCCCTAGGTGGAATTTTTGATATCGATGTGACTAACATTATGTAGACTCCAATCCTATACTTAGTGGGTTAATCCATATCAAGTTGTTGGTATCACCCCATGGACCTGGATATTATCCTCATATTTTTTTTATCATATCTCTCTTCAAATCTATCAACATATCTTTCTCATGGAAATACCTGATGAGTAGTACCTCTCAGATAGACATCATCAGTGCTATCAGACTCAGGAGTGTGTTATCCCATATGAGTACATTGTGAAATATTCGAGTTGAATTCCTAGTGCTGGTATATAGTGGTTGTGACTTACCTCTAGACTGTGTTTCTTGGTTGAGTATATCTGAATATTCTTGTTATATGTGTTGTATACATATACATGTGTAGAGATTATTGTATATTTCTTTTTTTTTGTATTGCTTTGTGGTTTTGGGGTGTCCTAATGAGTATTGTTATACTCAACCCTACACAGTCTTTGCCCACACGTGTCGTGTCTTGTGAAAATGATCGACCTTTTGATGGAGTCCTAGGTAGACCAGGACCATATGGTGCTTTATGAGACCGGACAGACTAATGTGTGTTTTTGTGGCTACAAACAACAGTCCCAATACCTTTTTCTTACAGGTTGGACTTTTGGTTACAGACTCTTTTTGGTGGGCTTGTATTCTAGACCTGTTTAATTTAATATACTTTCTATCATACTCTAGTTGTGGGATATAGTGGTATGCATGCATTGCTTATTTAGTGGTTTTTACATTTCAGTATTTTTTGGGCTTGGAGATGTATACTTGTGTACAAGTACATAGGTAATGCCTCCCATGTTAGTGATATGACTACTCGGTGTTGGTCACCAGCCCCTGGCCTATTGGAGGTGGGCTTGGGGAGCCGTGACACAATCCCCACTAGGATGGGTCATGACAGAGTGGTATAAGAGGTGGTCAGTTCTACTTTAGGGCCGAGAGTATGTGAGATTGGTTTGGGGTAACAATGTTATGTGTTTCGAGTAAAGATTTCAGGCTAGGGACTCTAGTGTTGGTGAAATGGCTGACGTATCCATACACCAGGACTCTGATAACCTTCTTTTCAACTTGGTACATGAGAACATTGAATACAGGTAAAATAATGGCACATGCATCATATAATAATGGGTTGTGGTTTCCATGCCCTTCTTGAGTCATCTCTCTAGATATACTCATTGACCATGGTACATCTTGTTTACTTACAGGATGCCTCTATAAAATATACCAGCTAGGATTTATCAGCTTCATTAGGATGACCCCTTCACTGATGGGGCTTCTATATAGGGACTAGCTCCCCAGATGTTACCTCCATTTGGTGCACCATCCATAATTCCACTTGTAGAGAAACATGTGGTACCCATAGTACTAGTGGATGAGGAGTTCAAGATGAACGTGATTCATGAGTTTTAGTGATAGAGACCCCTCAGGTTTTGAGGTGAACTCGACCCATATATGGTTGAGGACTATCTTGAGGTGGTGACCTGAGTAATCTATCTATTCAGGACACTAGAAAATCAGATGGTCATCCCAATGGTGATCCTTCTATATGGATCAGTAGGACGATGGTGGAGTTTCAATATCCATACTCACGATGAGGCGACTCTTTCATGGACAGAGTTAGAGCACCTCTTTAGAGAGGAGTTCTCACTAGTTACACTGAGGGACGTGTGTATCCAGGAGCTTCTTCAGCTCTAAAAGGGAAGCATGACATTAGCTGATTATTCATCGAGGTTTACCAACCTTTCCAGGTACTCGATGGACATAGTTCAAGATCAGTACTTCAAGGCTCAGACCTTCGAGTAAGGTTTGCGTAGATACATATGATCCATCATTATCCTTCTTTTAATTCCTACATATACTGGGGTTCTTGAGTGGGATTTTATGGTTGAAATATTCTTGGATGAGTAGATGAAGCCAGTGACAGTCAGTAGTGGATAGGAATGAGAAGATACCTTGGAAATAGGTAGACAATGTTAGTATCAGGGACCTAAATGTGGAAGAATTTTCAGGAAGAGGTCCCATGACAGAGGATATTCAATTTAGGGCTCATAAGGTGGGTCTAGTAATCCTAGAGAGAGGCAGTGCTATTTATGTGACAATAGGGAACATCTCTCTCGAGATTGTCTGACCCACCTTACTTCTAACAAGGAGACTGTGGATGGACCATAAAGGTAGATACAATGATAAGAGTAGGAATATCCATAGGTAAATGGGCCTAGAAGAGGAGCTAGGAGAGTAGTAGGAGGTGGTCAATGTTTTGACTTGTTACCACTACCATGCCTAGGTGGTCCGCGCTAGGCTCGGGAATATGGAGGATAGGGGCGGGGACAACTGCATGTGGTTTAGGCTTATGACCTAGGGGCTCCAAGAATGATTCAAGGTATGATCTATGTCTTTTCTACTTTATCCACAGTACTAATAGACACATGTTCTAGTCATTAATTTCTTTCCACATATCTTTTATGATACCTAGAGATTCCGGTTGAACCTTTGACTCAACCCTTACGCTTGGAGACACATACCGAGGAAGAATTAGTGATCAAACACCTACGATGATAGTGTGACCTGACCCTTGGATGTGATAGTTTTGGTTGGAACCTCTTGGTAGTGGTGTTGAGGCCTTACGACATCATTCTTGGTAAGGATTTGTTACCTACAGTCCATGTACAGATTGACTATTTTAGAAGAAGGGTGTGGTGTATCTATAGTGATGGAATGACATTTACCTTTGTTGGTGAAAAGGAAACCTAGGAAGCATAGGATGGATTCATGCATAGAAGGTTGAAACTGATTACACATTAGTTGGATATCCTGACCCTTGGTGTAGTGGATGTTATGAGTTTCTAGTTTCCTGCAATAGTGGCGGAGTATGAGGACATCTTTCCTAAAGATGTTCTAGGTTTACCTCCCCACTATGAGATATAATTCTACATCGATTGACACCCCAGGATGACATCAATATATATGGAATCATATTATATGTATCCCTTAGATCTTCACAAGCTAAGGGTACAGTTAAAGGACTTTTAGAGGAAGGGCTTCGTGAGACCCATTGTTTCACCATGGGCAGCCCCAATTTTGTTTTCCAAAATGTTAGATTGGATCTTGAGTTTGTATGTGGAATACTGGTGCCTAAACTAGGTGATTGTGAAGAACCAATATCCACTACCAAGGATCGATGAACTCTTTGATCAGTTGAGAGGGGCACGATGGTTCTCAAAGGTTGAACTCAGATCAAGCTATCACCAGTTGTGAGTACAGGATAATGATATACTAAAGACGACCTTCAGATGTCGTTACATTAATTATGAGTACTTGGTGATGCCCTTTGGAATGAAAAACTCCCCAGTAGTGTTCATGGGACTCATGAACTGGATCTTTCATCCTTACTTAGGCCAGTTCGTGGTAGTCTTCATCAACAATATCCTTGTGTACTCGGTGTCCGAGGAGGATCATGTGAGACACTTAAGGATAGTTATGGAAGTACTTTGAGAGCACCAAATTTATGTAAATCTATCAAAGTTATAATTTTATATTCAGGCTATCTACTTTTTGGGACATGTTATCTCAGCGGATGGAGTGGTAGTAGACCCAGCCAAGGTCAAGTTAGTGTTAGCATGGGAGCCACCCAAGAGCATGACAAAGGTGCAAAGCTTACTTAGGATAGCAATCTATTACTATATATTCACACCTAATTTATCCTATGTATCATCACCTATGACAGCTTTGACTCTAAAGGGGCATCCTTTCATGTGGATAGAGAAGTTTCAGCACGATTTTCAGTAGGTAAGACAGAGTTTGACAAGCGCTCTGATCTTGAGATTTTAAGAGGAGGGTGTTGAATATATAGTATTCTATGATGAATCAAGAATTGGTCTTGGTTTTATCCTAATTCAAAGAAAAGTAGTGATTGCCTATGGTTCACACCAAATGAGACCACATAAGCAGAACTACATGACCCATGATCTTGAGTTAGAAGCGGTATTCTTCACATTGAAGATGTGACGACACTACCTGATTGGCGAGCAGTTTTGATATACTATAATAATAAAAGTCTCAATTATATATTATCTTATAAGGATATAAACTTGATATAGAGGTGATGGATAAAGTTCCTCCAAGATTATAAATTTGAGATTGTCTATACTCATGGAAAGGGAAACATGGTAGTAGATTTTCTCAGCAGGAGATCTAGTTCGCAGTTTCTGAACGATGCATCAGAGCAGTTGGACTCATTGTAGTAATCCTTAATGCATGGAGATGGATCATCTTACCTTCATTCGATGGTTATTACCCCTCCACTCTTACAATGAGTCAAAGAGGCACAATATGAGGATACCAACTATGAGACTCTATGTGCTTAGATGTCCACATGGCATGATCCTGATAGATATTCAACAAGTAGGGAGCACATTGTTATTTTTAGAGGATGCACAGTAGTTCCAGTGATGTTGTAGGAGGATGTTTTGAGGGAGTTTCATACGTACCCTTTGGTGGTACATCTAGGTGTACAAAATATGTACCAATACCTCTGACATCAGTTTTGGTGGCTAGGGATGAAGAAATGAGTTGTAGAGTTCATTTCTCAATACCTTACTTGTTAGTAAGTGAACGTTGATCACAAAGTTATAGTTAGTTTAGATAAAACCCTTGAGGTTCCAGAATGTAAGTGGGATGGGATATCAATGTACTTCATGATGGGTTTATGACATTCATCTAGGGGACACAATTCTATCTGGGTGATTTTTGACTGACACACCAAGCTGTTCCACTTCCTAACTATCTGAGAGCACATTTCAGTAGATAGTTTGGGATGCCTCTACGTGTAGAAGATAGTTCTACTCCATGAAGTTACATCGAAAATAGTTTCATATCTTGATGCTCGTTTTACATCCTATTTGTGGAAGGAATTATAGGAGGTGTTTAGGACCAAGTTGTGCTTGAGCACAACATTTCACCCACAAATGGATGGCCAGACGGAGTAGACCATTCAGGTTCTGGAAGACATGCTGTGATATTGCATGTTAGATTTTTTCCATAGTTGGGAAGATCACCTACCATTGGTGGAGTTTAGGTACAACAATATCTAGCATTACACCATTGTAATGACACCATTCAAGGATTTGTATGGGTAAACCTATAAGTCACCACTTTTCTGGACTGACCCTGGGGTGTCAACACTCATGGGAATGGAGTTGGTGCGAGATACTAAAAAAAGGTGTAGATTATCTAGGAGTGTATGAAGACTGCACAAATCCATCATAAGTCTTATGAAAATAGACAACGAAGGACATTTTAGTTCTAGGAAGGAGACCATGTGTTCCTACAGGTTTCACCTATATGAGGATTACAAAGATTTGTACGAGGTGACAAGTTATCTCTGAGGTTTATTATTCCTTTCTAGATACTGCGTAGAGATAGAGAGGTGTCTTACCACTTAGATCTACCCCCACAGTTAGATCGAGTATATGATGCCTTCCACATATTTCATTTGAGGAGGTATGTGCATGACTCATCACACGCCATTGATTGGGGAAAGAAAGACATCAAGGATGGAGTGAATTTTTCCGAGTACCTAGTAGAGATTGAGAATCAGTAGGGGATGATCCTTCACAGGTGATCAATTCCTTTAGTGCGTGTCTGGTGGTATCATGAGAATTTCCAGGAGAGAACATGGGAGTGAGAGGCTCATATTTGTTCTCATTACCCTCATCTTTTTGAGTAACATTTGTTTTGTATTTCTGGGGATGTAAATCCCCAAGGTGGGGAGAATTTGATAAATCATATTTTCTGTGTACTATTTTTAAATATCATATAGATTGATTTTGAGACTAGGCACTAATATGGAATGCAATACTGAGGCCTGGCATGCTCAGAACAAATGTTTTAAAAATATTAAAATATTAAACAACACACACACAGTTTTCCTGAAAAAATTGGAATAACTTCTAAACGAGTGCCCAAATAAAAAATATAAGGGAACCATTGAGTTCAAAAATTTGGATTTACCCTATGCGTGACCTAACATTGGTCAGTGTGGGTCAATTGTAGAAAGTATTCACAGGTTCTTAAATGAATAAAATAAATTAAGAAAATTTATTTTATTTCATTAGTGCAATGATGTAGTGATAGGTTTACCTTTAAATAAACACTTTTTCAGAGATCCAAGGTTAGTATCATAACCATGGAATCCTATAGATTCCATTAAGAGAGATATCTAGAGAATTCTCTCAAGCAGGCGATGATGGAACTCTGAATTGGAGATTGAAAAATGCTGATCTTGATGGATCTCACCAATGACAACGACACAATGACTGTTCTTCATCAGAAAGTGATTTGAATCTTGGTTGTATACATTATTTTGATTTAATTTCCCTATTCTTGATTCATACGATGAATGTGGATTAATCTACAAATAGATTAGCTTGCATATCGATCATATTTATGGGATGGGTTATTTTTTAGGATTTTTCAGCAGTTGATTCTTGAGATTTTGTTTGGATTCATTACCATTCTAACAGTGATGAACCAAGATCGACATGAACATCGGTCGTGGTTCATACCTCTCAAATTGATTGTTATAATGGCAAAGAAATCTTAGATATAGAGTTTTGAGGTGAATGGACCACCAGAATGGAATTAGGGTGATCGGCGGTGTGAGCAGGAGGAAGAAGATGGGTTTCTAGAAAACCCAATACACACATCTTATAGTCCCAACTAAACGACTTGTATCCCCTAGTTTGATGACTCAGTGTGTACATGGGAAGTACATGGAGATGGGGTAGAGTACATGGGTTGCCTACATGACATGTACTTCCCCACATAGCATGTCTTGGACCAAGTACATGGGAAAAGAAACATGGGCTAACACCGTGTACCGACACACAATTAGAGTACATGGGTGGACCCCAAATGCAAGTACATAGTGTGTGATCCCTTCTATACACCATGTACCCCTCTTCTACACAACATGGTTGGAATTACATGATCTGTTATAGATAGTTAGTACTTGGGGTCAAGGGACATAGTGTGCGACCCTACTACACACCGTGTACCCCTTATTATATAGTTTGAGCCACTTTTACTCCGTCTATTGGACAAGTTTCATTAGGTATTGTTACCTTCTTTGTTTCCCTAAAGGTTGGTATGAATCGTTTCCTACTCCTAAGACTATAACCCCTTCAATAAGAATTCCTATATAGATTTTTTAGAATCCTCTGAGAGACCCAGAGTATGATCCTCTATTCATTTATTCATGCCCTATATGGACTTCTTGATATCTATGTGACCAAAACTACGTGGGCCCCGATCCTCTACTTAGTGGGGTAATATATATTAAGTTATTGGTATCACCACATGGTCCTAAATATGATCCTCATATGTTTTATTTTATCTCCACTCAGATCTATCAGCATATCTTTCTCATATAAAGACTTGAAGAGAAATACCTCTTTGACAAACATCATTAGTGCCATCAGACTCAGGAGTGTGTTCTCCTGGATGTGTTCTTTATGAAATTTTTGAGCTTAATTCCTAATGCTATTATATAGTGTTTGTGACTTACCACTAGACTATTTGTCTTGGTTGATTATATCTAGATATTCTTGTTATATGTGCTGTAGACATATACCAGTGTAGAAATAATTGTATCTTTCCTTTGTTGTATTTCTATAGGGTTTCAAGGTTTCATAATGAGTATTTTTATACTCACCCCTACATGGGATTTGCTCACACATGTCGTGTCTTGTGTAGATGATTGACCTCTTGATGAATTACTAGGCGGACCAGGACCAGATGGTGCTTTGTGAGACTAGACAGACCAAGGTGTGTTTTTGTGGCTACAAACATCAGGCCCGATACCTTTTTCTTATAGGTTGGACTTGTGGTTACAGACTCTTTTTAGTGGGATTGTATTCTAGACATGTTTATTTTACTTTACTTTCCATAATACTCTAGTTGTGGGATATAGTGGTATCCATGCATTGTTTACTTAGTTGTTTCTATATTTCAGCATTTTGTGGCCTTTGAGATGTGTGCGTGTGCATAGGTACATAGGCAATTCCTCCCATGTTAGTGATATTCCTACTCGATTCTAGTCACTAGCCCCTGGTTTATTGGAGTCGGGTTTGGGGATTCGTGGCACATGCCCCACTGGGACAGGTCGTGACACCATTTCTTTTAAAAAAAGAAAGGCATGAATTTTAAAATCAAATATTTATTTAAACCATTTAAAAGAAACTACTACATTTTCCATAAGAAAAACATTTCATTAAATTTACTTTAAAATAATTCCCACATGTACCAGGAAAAAATTACAAACCCATTTTCAAGTAATTTCATTTAAAATAAGAAACCCCATTTGTTCATTTGAAAATATAATTTCTAATAAAAATAAGAAAAAATTACTATAATAGTGAAAAAATTCATAAATAATCAATAAAAAAAAAATAATCCAAAAATCACAAAAATAAATATGTCACTACCATCATGACATAATTGAGAATCAAAATTCATGGGAAAACCTTGAAAATATAGGAAGATCTTGGAAAATAGTAAACACAATCTATCATAATTGGTGTGCCTGAAGCAACTCAATAACCTTAACAGCCCATATTTCTCTATCTAGCCTAACCAAGGGAAAAAAATCCTAAATCTAGGAAAACACCATACTAAGGGTCACTATAAATAGTGTAATCATAAGCATGTGAGAAATATATACCCTAATATCCTATCTAGCTATGATCAGCTTCCTATGACACACAAACTAGAGTTGGGTCATCAAGAAAAGTTCAATAGAATTAATATATAGTAAAATCCATAAAAAATATCTCCTTCAAACACCCCATATAAAATTAATCCCCCTTTTCCTTAAGAAATGATAATAATAAAATATATCCTACAGAAGAGACAATTTCAATCATTTCACATAAACAAAACAATGGGCACACTTCAAGGGTTTATTCAACCTTAGAAATATCTATTTACAAAGTACCAAATAGGAATTCGAATCATTATTTATAAAAATTAGTTTACTAAATCCTCTTTGAAAATCCAAACACATAACACCACCATAATCATTTAATTAATCAACCAAAATAACAAAACCAATTATTTTTGAAAAAACCATCCACACCCTTTTCCTAAATGAAAAAAATTTATAAAGAGACATAATGGAATTTAAAAAAATAACCACTACAACAAAATTACATATTAGATGTAGTTTTTTTTATTTGAAATCGATTTAAACAAATGCCAAATTTTTCTAAGACGATTTCCCAAAACTTCTGCTAAAGTTGGCATCGAAATCCAAATTGTGTCGGTTTAAACTGCTACTATATCCTCAAAATTTTTTAGGAGGAGAAAACATCGTTAAAATGATAAAACCACCACTATATAATATCATCATTATTTTGTGGTGGTTTAAACCACTGCTATTTTTTTGTCATATTTAGCAGTGGTTTAAACCACCTTTAAATATCAATTTTTAAAAAAAATGGAGCTGTAAATCTACAGCTCTAGAATAGCCAAAGAAAATCGAAAACCAATATATCATAACAAAATTTATCCATACCACCTTCAATACCCATTAATAAAGATTCCATTTCAAGTACATAAGAATCAATCCATTATCTAATAATATCACAATACACATGATCAAGAACAAAATATAATCAAGGGGCTCAATAAGGTTATAACCATAACCTTTGAAATCATTATACATAAAGTTCCAAATGGGCCATTGGTTTATGGTACTAATCATATACTTTAAAATTAAAATTTAAAACCACATTTAAAAAAAAGAGAAATATAAATAACAAATAAATAACATCAAAAATTAATCACTGTCATGTAATGAATTCCATGAAACCATCCAATAGACCAAACAGACTCTTTATTAATTAGGAAACATATTAAACTATTAAATTACCAACTCCATAAATCATTTTCATTTCAAAACACCATGTATAAATATTTCTATTTAATAAAACCCCTCATTGAAATATTATCAAACACATAAAGGGAATCAATTTATAAAGACACATTGATGCTGATTGTTGGGGGGATTGATGGTGTACTACGTATCATAGAACAACAAATGGGCACCACACTCTCTAGTTATGTCACAGAAGATGACAGGAAATGATGAAGCTCTGCCTCCATGAGCATGCAAATGAAGTCGAGAATAAGGAAAGTAATTGTGGTTCCTAAGGGGAATCGTATTGATATCCTCCTGAGAAGTTCCCAACCACCTATCAATGTGTTGGATATTTGAATGAAGAAGGTTATAATCGTGCATGATACTAAATATATTAAGATCTAGAACTTTAATTCACCAACCAATTAGTGAAGTGTGCAGATGAAATCATGCTTAAAATTTATAAAACTATATCATGAATTTAAAAAAATCAAAACACACTCAAATTGCAAAATCCCAATTTATGTGGAAAGTAAATTAATTGAAAACAATGAGGATTCTTGATAAAACTTAAATAATTAACTTATATTATATTTTCATAGATAATAAAACAAGTTTTAAAGTACTAAAAACCCATGAAACTCTCAAATAAAAGGAATGTATTGAAGACAAAAACCTTAATATATGGAATCATTTTAACTTTAATTAATACCACATGAATAAGTCACAAGATGGACTTTTAAATATCTAGAAACCAAGAACACCAATTTAAGACATCCCTAGACATGATACCCAACCACCATGGCCACTAGGGTTAGAGAGGAAAAGAATATCATGGAAGAAGCCAAGAGAAATAGGGGGGATAATGAGAAGGAATCTATTACCTTAATATCTGGATGATAAATCCCAAATAAATCTATTTAGAACCACCAATAGAAGAGTGAAGTGGGTGGGAATTAGCTCGTATGAGCTTGTAGGATATATAATTTGAAGTGGAGGATATATAGAAGGGATACCAAAATTAAAAAACTCTAAATGAATAAAATTGTCATCCCTGAGTAGGTTTCACAATTCAACCACATGGTTAGAAAAATCATGCAGTAACCATGAAACCTTATCTAGAAACTCAAGGTGAGTCAACATGGTTTCCTGGAAGTTCCGCATTGTTAGTGTTAACCTTGTGAAACTATACTGGAAAACCAATTCAGGAATGATGTCCACATGAAATAAAACAATGACATCATCCTAGCCTATACAACCCAAATTCATTTAAGTGATTTAATCCATGAATCATCGATGTTCATGCATTACACTAACCTATCACCTAAATAAATTTGTGTTAAGACATCACAACCAAATTGATCATGAAATGTAATACATATTCATATAATTCTTTACTAATACAAGACATGAGAAGACAAGAACATGGATCTGAAAATAACCCACTAAGCACAAATGTTGTTATTCCTTGAGTTTTCTAGAAGGGATACCATTAACACATTATAAAAAAACTATTTACACATTTCAAAAGAAATTGATATTACCATGTACTCAACCATACCCTAGAAATAAAAAATGCGATTACCCATCCAAAAAAATACTCCAAAATAACAAAGAATAAATATTTTCATGAAATGTAAGAGAAATACAGATATCCCTACCAGAAAACACTACCTGGTTTCTAAATCACCAAATTAGTGTTAGTTTGTCATAAATTTATTTTAACATCATCTCTGAATCCAAAGTAAACCCTAATCATAACACGATGAACTTTTATCAACACCATATTCATATCCATATCTACTTCTTGCCACCAACACCTAATATAACGTCCCAACCCAACTCACCACTAAACCAGTGGCTGGACCGGTGGGTCATAAGACCTCAAGTGTATCTCCACATATTCCATAGGCTGCCGACTAATAGAAAGGGTCTCAGAAAAGGATACTGGGGAGACTATACCCTCATATCAGAGTAGCACAATAGTATAACAAAATAAATAACAGTCAATAGTGTAAGAGATAATAAACAAATGACAATTAGTGGAAGAACAATATAAAAAATTAATAAAAGTGGCCAATTCCAGTTTAGAAAACAGATGAATGCATGTCATGGTGATGATACATAACTGAAAGCAGTGAAAAATATAACATAATTTTTAATACAAAACAATATAATACTCAAATAAGGAAGAGAATTAAAAATCCCAAAGGAATTATCCAAGAGCATCATGATCTCTAGCTCAGTCCTTTTCTCCTGACTCCAGGTACAAGCACACAACAAAAAGCAAGGTCCAATGCCTCACAAACAAGAGGGTCTACTCAGGTACCCTAGTGTAATGGTGGACTGAGCAGGGCGTGAGATATAAATATCAGTAGGTCAGTACCCATGATGTCTAACCCAATCCAGATAGTGAAATATAAATTAAATAGTGTTTATGTATAGAATAATAACAATAAATCTAAATAAATAAATAAACACCCATCTAGGTTCTTAAGGGACACCTGAAAACTATACCAGCTTCACCTCATTGCCAAAATAAGTATAAAAAAGTCACTATATATATATATATTCTATAGTGGATAGGGATGTAACATGCATGTATCCAATAACTAGTATACAAGATAATAATCTCTACTCATAGGGTAGTAATCTCGAAACTAATGTAACGGAGCATTGAGTTTCCATGCTCATCAAACCCCCTTACCATCATTTCAAAATATATAACTAAACTGGGGTAAAAATGCCTCCCAACCATACATGTATATATATAGATCATAACTGACATGGGGTAAAAATTCCTCCCACCCATACACACATATATATAGATCATAACTAGCATGGGGTAAAAATATCTCCCACCAATACACGAATATATATAGATCATAACTAGAATGGGGTAAAAAATTCCTCCCACCCATATATGTATATATATAGATCATAACTAGAATGGGGTAAAAATGAATCCCACCCATACACACATATATAGTTCATTATATAGAATAATCATATCATGATGAAAGCCATGAGGCTGTACCTATCATTCTTTTCATTTATCAATCCCATATGAGGGTGTTATCCCATTCATAAAACCATCATTTACATTTATAATATAATGCACAAGGCAATTCCTCATATGCATATCAATAAACATGTTCAATTCCATTTAATCATGCAAATCAATTCATTATGACTAATCCATTTATTCAAGGAATGAAATTTGGTATGATTCATCCTACTCAAGGTCATCTCACCTAATTTACCTAAACATGGAAAATTGATTAAGGTTCATGTGTCATAGAAACAACTCAAATTCTTACTTGGGAAATTCAAGCCTAATAAGTCTAAACACCCATTGGGTGTCTTAGGTTAAATAAATTACATATGAGACAAAGGATATTTCATTTGAAAGTCAATCTGATAACTAAACCATCACATCAAGGCATAACATGCTATGTACCAAAAAGGGGAAACTCATTTCATAACTTCAATAAGGCCAAGCCTAAACATGCCATTTACTAAACATAAAATCAAGGCAACAAGTTAGGAAAGCACAAAATTCTAATCACTAATTTTTAGCTTAAAGGCACCACACCTCCATTGGAGGGGGTTTATTAAAAAAACATGACTTTGTTATGAAACAAATCAATTATCACATTTAAGAATTTCATTAACTTTATCAAAGGAATAATTTAATCTAAATCCATACTGTATTAATTAAAAACTAAGAATGGTGATAAAATCAATTAATTAATGTATTAATAAAGTTAAAGTGAAAGGAAATGGACCCTACCTCAACAGGTAGTCCAAGCCAAGCATGTTGACACTATATGTTTTGAGACGCAACCACTCAAACCTGTCCCACACTTACACACACACACACATTACTATATATATATATATATACACCTCTTAATCCAATGTACATATTCCCCTTTCCATGAGGGAATATGTACAAGGAATATATATACATATACATATATATATATATATATATAAATACCATTGTGTGTGGTTGTACGCCCTCAAAGAGTCACCAAGTGCTCTACAAAAAATATAAGGAACTCAAAAAATGTCGCGTCAAGGTCTATGCACTATGGATAAAATACTAGGGACTCAATACCAATAAAAGACCCTAAATTAGAAGGTGTAAAACTAGGAAGTGGAGAAAGAACCTCACCTAGGATGGTGATGACGAACCAAATCTACCCAAACTACTTTGCCTTTGGCGGTGGTTTCCAGAATATGAACAAACAAGACTCAAGAGGCCCTTCGCATAACCTAACAATGGAAGAAACCAAAAAAATCTGGGTTAGCCCTAATATAGGGTTTCATAAGAATGAAATAAAGAAACAATAGACCAAAATTGATAGGAAATAGGGAGGATAATGGAGGATGAGTCATACCTTGTAGAATCAGACCAAGAACCGATGTAAATCTGGTTGAAATCGACGAAGGAGAGGGGAGCCGAGTGGTGCATCACATGCAATTCAAAGGGGAACTCCCAGGGGATGTCGCGTGAGTGATAGGGGTGAGGTATTTTAGGTTTAGGTTTTTAATTAAATTTTAGTTAAATAAATTACATTTTTTAGATAGGATATAGTGTTCAGTTTGTGATGCATGGTTTAAAAAACTGTGCACCAACCGTGAACCCCCTACTGGGAACCTAGGGAACCCTACATGGTTTGAACCACATGGTTTCCTAAACATGTGCAAACCATGTAGTGGATAGTTCTTAGGTACTTAATATTCCAATAACCGTGTGGGCTAGGCATATGGTTTGGTAAACCGTGTACAGCCCGACGATAGACACTGTCCACCTGTAATGAGCTACACAGTTTCCTGTTGTGGGAAACATAGTTTCAGACAAATTGTGTTCCCTCTATAGGTCCTTTAAAAGATGATTTCTTAGGTCCAGAGCTCTCGAAACTCCTTGAGACATAATAGAAAAATAAGAAGCCTTCACCGAAGTCCAAAAACATCACTTTGAAAGGTTACAACTCTTGAAACTTCATTCTAAATCTTGTTATTAAAAAAATTTCATCCACTAAATGAAAAATTCAAACTATCTCTAGATTTTCATTCAGTTCAAAATGCGAATTGTTACAACCTTACCACCTTAGAACTTCTCATCCCCAAGAAGCCTTCAGGAACAATTTACACATCAATTGACCAACAAGGGTCATGAAGATTCATTAAAACAATCCCATAGTGTTTCCAAATTTCCAACACACCTTCAACAATTCTTTTAAACATGTATTATTCAATCCATTTAAACTCTATCCAACACTCAAATTCTAACATAAACATTGTAATGGTTATTTCCCAAGCCCGTTTAGCCAGATAAATGATCACATCATCATCTCATTAAACATCTATCCAAAGGTACTCCCCACCTTAGTCTTTAAAACTAATTGGACAATCCCAAACAACAGTTCAACCCACCATTGAAATTGACTTACAAGCATGCCTCTAAGTGTTATGACGCCGCTTCTTGCATGATTTATTAAATGGTTAAGATGGTCGATTCCCCATCGATATCATGACTAAGTCAAGATGAAATTCTTTAAAAATCCCTAGTTAACACATACAACACTCACCTCCACCCTATGACATGATCAAGGATGGTCCTTCACGGACTGTTATATGGAGAAAAAGGAACACAAGTCGAGCTGATAAGGCTAACCATTCAAGAAGACTCTTGGCTTAGACGTCTAGTGTTTTACAAGAATAACTGCGATGAATCCTCCCAATGCATCTCGTATTCACCATGAACATGTCCACTAAAGTACATACCCAACATCTAGTGACGTTCTTGACCAGACCATGAAGGAAACCACACATCTAGTGTGCAACACCAAAAGAGAACCACCCAAACAAACCCAATGACTTTAAAGATTTAGCGTGATGTAAGACCGACACTCTCTTAGTGCATCTAGGATGACGTCAAGATAGGGAACATTATCGTCACTAATAAGAATAAAATAATAGGATTTGAAGAGATTATAATGAATCATACCCGACTACTGGAGAGAAGAATGGTCAAACCAAAACTAGTCGACTTCAAGGAAGAAACCCAGCTTCACCTACCGACACATCTCCAAAAAAATGATCACAAGCCTTCAACATCTGAGGCACTCCAAGATCATTTAAAAAAATCCACTAAATTCTATCCAAGACCAATGGTGCTTTATAAGGGTTATATACACCACAACCAGATCAAAGTCGTGCTGCCGAGCAAGCATTGACATTAAAAAACCCGAACAGCCCCAAGGGATTTTAAGCAAAATGAACCCTTTCTAATGGTCCTCTTGGATTTTGTTCCTTCTAATTGGAAGGGCATGTATTTAATATAACTGACATGACCCTTCCCACTACAGGAGTGCCATATCCTTCAAAATAAGAGATGATAAACTAGCCGATCATGAGGGACCTAGAACAAACCACCTTAACTGTATGCGTGTAACTCCTTCGAGAAATGATCACGTATTTCAAAGCATAAAAGAAAGCCAAACCAATGAGATCAGATTGTCAAAACACCCTATTCTTTAAAAACCCCATCCCTAATATTGGGACAAACTTGATTCATTGATGCTCATATCACTTTACTTGGAGATGACCCAAGACTGTACTCAACAACCCAAGATGTTCATTTTAGAGTTGTATTTCCACATACGACCATTAACCTTGATGAAGACATACCAAGTCATCCATCACTAAGAAAAATAAAGGGTTAAACGACCAACGAAGTAGCTGACCATTCCCTAGGCATGTCTAACCCATTTAACCCAATCATAAATCGATGACCACACCCATATCAAAGGCCAAAGAAACCATGACCACCCATCCAAACAAGGGTGTCATTAAAAAGATAAATGTTTTACTAGGGAAAATGACACTTGAACGACACTAATCATTAAAAATCTCACGATATTTATAAAGGCATCAATCTCTAAGGGTTCTACCAACCATAGGATATTCCCTTACGAAAGAATATGTGCTGACCCCAACACTAGGCCACGCCAAAAAGAAGTCGCTAGGCTCAAAATCTGATCACCAAGCCATTGATAAAAGGAAAAATCCTATAGAAAAACACCTAGAGTTCTATTCCAAGGAAACTCAAAGAGAGACTCAAACTACCCATGCACGAGGGTTTTACCAAGGACACCACTAAAGGTTCCATTTACAATCCCTTTACATTTAACACATTTAAATATTTAATCATAAAAAATATTTAATTTCAAGCATCAAGTACCATTTTAAAATAAAAACACAAGTTACTTAATCACATTAATGCCCCAAGGTAAAAATAGGAATGTTTCATAAGACTTACTTTTAAAATTTTAATCATTTATTAACCTCCCATCTTTATTAATAAATTTATCAGAAAATACATTTTTAACAAATAAACCAACATATAAGTGTCCCACTGATCCAACCTAGGTTCTCTAAGAATCAACCCAATATCCATTACTTAGAAAAATTATTTCAGGATAAATTTAAATAGACTTTACATTTAAAACCATTTCACAACATAACATAGTCACATAATAAGGTTCGATTGCATGGGTTTGCATTTCATAGTTCATGAAGCACCCATACACTTCATGGATTGAAAATTGGCTCCCATTAATCGATACCAATCTCATTTCAAATTATAACATTCTCATATACAATGGTCTTTCCATATGGGTGTATATCTAACAATATATAAAGTACCCATACACTTTATAGTTTGGCATTTGGATGCCATTTAATCATAATAAATTCACTTAGAATTAAAAACTTAACATACTTTTACAAGGTTTTGAACACATGGGTTACCTTTTCCTAGTTATAAGGCTCCCATGCACCTTAAAACTAAAAATTGGCTCCTGTCATAATAACAATCATTTAATTTAGAAAAATAAACCAATTAAATATCAACAAGGAAAGGCATGTCATCATAAGAAATAAACATAGATAACATGATATTTAGCATAGAATCATGGAATATAAGTGAGACATGAAGCATGAAATATTATCACCTAATCATGTTAAATATATCACTAAAACATGCTATCTAAATAAGCATGCTAATAAATACAAGGCATGTGATACATTCAAGGCACACACTTCGAATCAACAGGCAAACTAAAATGAAACTACATGGCATGGAAATATATATGGCATGTAAATTTCTTATGTGCCTATATGATGCATTCAATGCAGCTTCCTTTCCATATCAAGCCAAGGGTAAAATTTCATAAAGTTCAAAAATCATAAGCAGTAGAAATTACACCAATCACTCTAGGTGAAATCATATCAACTGTAATGACAAACGACATGAACAACAATTCCTAGACTTGGCCACTGGATCATTTCCTGTACGTGGGGTGATCCATCCCAAGAATGACTATTAACCAAGCACCAAAACATTCCTAGTAACCTATATACCAACCCAAAATAGTAAGACAAAAGGAAAAATTTCCCTATGATACCACTTTTTAACATCCTGACCCGTCTCACTACTAAACCAGTGGCCGGACCGGTGGGTCACAAGGCATCAAGCGCATCTCCCTATATTCCAGAGGCTACTAACTAATAGTGATGGTCTTTGGAGGGGATAATGGAGAGACTATGACCTCACATCATAGTAGCATAGAGGTGTAACAGAATAAATAATAGTCAATAATGGAAGAAATAATAAATTAATGAAAAGAAATGGAAGAACAATATAAAAATTTAATAAAAGTGGACAATGCCAGTTTATACAATAGATGAATTCATGTCAGGGTGATGATACATAATTGAAAGTAGTAAAAAATACAATATGATTTTCAATATATAACAACACATGACTCAAATAAGGAAAACAACTAAAAAACCCAAAGGCATTCTCCAAGAGAATCCTAAGCTCCAACTCATTCCTTTGCTCTAAACTCTAGGTATAAGCACACAACAACAAGTTAGGTACAAGGCCCTATGAATAAGAGGGTATACTCAGGTACCCCAATACAATGGAGGACCGAGAAGGGTGCGAGATATAAATCTCAATAGGTCTACACCCACAATGTTTAACCTAATATAGACCGTTCAATACAAATTAAATAGTGTGAAGGTATAACAGAATAAAAACAAATCTGAATAAATAAATAAACATCCGTTGAGGTTCCTAAGGGACACATGATGGCTATACCAACTTCGGATCATTGCTAAAATAAGTCTGAACAAGTCACTATATATATATATTATGGAGTGAACCAGGATGTAACACCCATGAATCCAAAAACCAGTCTACGAGATAATAAGAACTACTCATGGGGTAGTAATCCCAACACTGATGTAAGGGAGCGTTGAGTCTCCATGTTCATCATACCCCTTATCATAATTTCAAAAATATATAACTGACATGTGGTAAAAATTTCTCCCACCCATACACGTATATATATAGATCATAACTGGAATGGGTTAAAAATTTCTCCTACCCATACACGTATATATATAGATCATAACTGGCATGGGGTAAAAATGACTCCCACCCATACACGTATATATATAGATCATAACTGGCATGGGGTAAAAAATATATCCCACCCATACACGTATATAAATAGATCATAAATAGCACGAGGTAAAAAATCCTCCCACCCATACATGTATATATAGTTAATTATATATCATAAACATATCATGATGCAAGCCATGAGGTGGTACCTCTCATGCTTTTCATTTATCAAACCCATATTATGGTGTTATCCCATTCATAAAACCAACATTTACATTTATAATATAATGAATAAGTCAATTCCTCTTATGCATATCAATATCCATGTTCAATTATATTTAATCAATGAAAGCAATTCATTATGACTAAACCATTTATTCAAGGCATTCCATTTGGTATGAGCCATCCTACTCAAGGTCATCCCACTCAATTTTTCTAAACATGGAAAATTGATTTAAGGTTTATGTTTTATGGAAACAACTCAAATTCATACTTGGGAACTTCCTAGACTAATAAGTCCAAACACCCATGGGGTGTCTTGGGTTAAATAAATTACACATGAGACAAAGGTTATTTCATTTGTAAGCCAAGCAGATAGCTAAACTTTCACATCAAGGCATAACATACTATGTACCAAAAAGGGGAAACTCATTTCATAACTTCAATAAGGCCAAGTCTCAACATGCCATATACCAAACATAACATCAAGGCAATAAGTCCTAAAATCATAAAAGTCTACTCACTACTTTTTAGCTTGAAGATAGAACATCTCCATTGGAGGGGTTTTATTACAAAAACATGGCTTTGTTATCAAAAAAATAAATTATCACATTTAATCATTTCATTAACTTCATAAAAGGAAGCATTTAATCTAAATACATAATGAATTAATAAAAAACTAAGAATGGTGTGATAATCAATTAATTAATGAATTAATAAAGTTAAAGTGAAAGGAAAGGGACCCTACCTTAAGAGGTAGTCCAAGACAAGCACGTTGGCACTATACATTTTGAGTGGAGACCACTCAACGCTATTCCACACTTTCACACACACACATTACTATATATATATATACACACCTCTTAATACAATATACATATTCCACTCACCATGAGGGAATATATACAAGGAATATATATATATATATATATTTATTTATATACACATACCTTTGTGTGTGGTTGCACGCCCTCAAAGAGTCATAAGAACTCTACAATAAATAAAATGAAATCAAAAAATGCCATTGAAAGGTCTAAACATTATGGATAAAATAATAGGGACTCAATACCACCAAAAGAACCTAGATTAGAAGGTGAGAAACTAGGAATCAGAGAAAGAACCTCACCTTAAATGGTGGTGGCGAACCAAATCGACCCAAACTACTTCGCCTTTAGTAGCGGTTTCCAGAATACGCATGAACAAGACATGAGAGGATCTTTATATAACCTAAAAATGGAAGAAACAAAAAAAAATTCAGGTTAAAACTAATCTAGGGTTTCAGTGGAATGAAATAGGTAAACAAGAGAGCAAAATTGTTTGGAAATAGGGAGGAGAAGGGAGGAGGAGTCATACCTTGGAGAATCAAACCAAGAATCGATGAAAGTCTGGTTGAAATCGATAAAGGAGAGGGGAGCCAGGTGTTGCATCATGCACGACTCTATGGGGAACCCCTAGGGGGTGTCACATGAGTGAGAGAGGGAGAGGGGTGAGGTATTTTAGGTTTAGGTTTTTAATTTAATTTTAATTAAATAAATTTTATTTTTTAAAATGGGGTATCACACACGGTTTGGGATGCATGGTTTAGAAAACCATGTGCGAAATGTGCACCCTATACTAGGAATCTAGGTCACCCACACAGTTTGACTTGTATGGTTTTTTAACTGTGCACAAACCATGTGGTGAATAGTTCTTTGTTACTGCCTCTTTCACTAACTATAACAGCCTGAGCCCATGCTTTCAGATTTGGAGCTAAAACATGTTGTGTAATTTTTTTTTATAAAAAGAAACTGAATAATTACACAACACATTACACAATCGAGGACATTTTCTGGTCTAGGTTTTGGAGAATTAGATACAAATATTACATTTCATCAAAACTAAAGAAAATAAAATTAACTAAACAAATAAATCTTCAGTGCACTGCCTCCTTATAAAATTCACATCACAATATAATTCTACTAATCCTATACAAAAAGATTTAAAAAATATAGGGTGAGCATTTAATATACCCAGTAAGGGGTTTTGAAATACGTTAATAAGAACTTTTAAAAAAATATTTCCTTTTAATAATTATATAAATATTTATACATACTTAAAAGTAGATTTCTATAACTTTGAAATCCATATTATTTGGAAATAATTAATTTCATTAAATAATTATATTTTAAAGATCATTGGTATTTCTTCATAATAAATAATAGTTTTTAGTGGGTCATTTATGATACTTAGAAGAATATAATAAAACCACAAGGACACTAGTAATAACTTATATAGAACAATGTTCCCTTAAGATTTATGGGTTCACTCCCCATAACATAACATCCATTATACCAGTACCAATTTTTGAAAACACTTTTGATGGACCTTCCTTTCTTAATCCAAATCCAAAAAAATTAAAAATACATACATAAAATTATTTTATTTAATAGAAAATAACTTTTCTTACAACATGTCATAAAAATTTTCTTAAGAGTTTCTAAAACCATATTTAGGAGAAATTAATTTTTTAAATAGCTATTTATATTTTTAATCCATAATTAAAAGTGCATAATAAAATAAATTCACAATTGATTAAAAATGTATGGAATGTCAATTATAATATAAATTATGGCCATACCTAATTATGCATGACATAAAAGGGGGCGAAGATACAATTTCTCACATGAAATAATAACTCATTTAGGTTTAGCACATAAAATGATAACTATTATCATTTTAAAACTAAGGTTACACATAAGTATAAACCATAAAATGATAGAATAATAATAAATTCTAATCTTTGTATATAGATTTGGGAATAAATGGTTAATCCATTTTTATAAATAAATTAATGCACACACACACACACATATATATATATATACATAAATATATTTCTTAATACATTATATATAGAATGGTGATTTAAAAACATAATCAATACCTTTAATAAAAATAAATTATTCCCTTATAAAGTATAGTCTTAGAGATAATATTTAAAAACAAAAAATTTTCATATAAATTCTGAAAAATAGAAATTTATATTGATAGATATTAATACATATATATACATATATGTATATCTTTGTAAATAACATAATTAATAAAATTAAAACCCTTTTAATCCATAGGTTTTAAAGAAAAAAATTTAAAATAAAAACACTTATCTTATATATATTATGAAAATAGATAGTTATACTTACACACACACACACACATGTATGTATGTATATATTTTTCAAAACAAGATAATTTTATTAAATAAAAACCCTCACATAAATATTTAGGAATGAGGGATTTATAAGGAATTCCTTAAAACAAAAATTGAAAATAAATATAAAAAATTATTAAAACAAAGAAATAGGTATGTATATATTTGTATATATACTTATATTTATATATATGTCTTGGTGAAATCAAATATAAAAAAATTGAACCCTTACATGTTTTTGGTTCAAACAAGGGGTTGATGCTTCTGGAATTCGAGCAGAACAAAATAGAGGACTTGGGAGGATGAGGATTGGGTATTCTTGGATGTGTAAAGTGGTATTTTTATAAATTTATTTTCTAATAATAATACTCCTCTTTTGAAAAATTTTCCATGGGTTTGGACCCATTTGGCCAATTTTCTTGGATCAAACAAAATTTCTAATTAGTGTAGATTTATATATATATATATATAAAATCATTCCTTAAAGTGGAATCTGAGAATGGGGTGAAGAAAATCCTCAATATAGACTAGTGTTCAGATTAAATTAATACCATACAAGAAATTATTTAAGGAATCTATTCTAAGATAGGGCCATGGATGGATATGGAAGGGATTTTGATGGTGGAAGAAATAGAGGAAGGGGTCCTGACAGTGAAGACCTACTGGTGTGGTGTGATAGGGTTCTACAGGTAAGAAGATGGGAAGAACAATGGATGGATCCGATCTTCTTAGGTCGATCAAAGGGTTGGGATTTAATCTTATAGGAGTAAAAAAGGAGAGATTGATTGGGATTGGAGGGGATGGTTGGGACTATCTCGGCCTGATATTGATGACTTATATTATATCTCACATTTAAAAAACACGTCCCACATCAAACCCATTTAGTTTTTGGGACCTTCTTATAAGGCTAGACATAGGTTTCTCATCTTTAATGACACAACACACACAAAGGGGTCCTTGCACACAGGATCCCGCCCAGGCCTTGGCCCAACCTATACCAGACTAGGAATCGGTCCTCATATGCTTAGTAGAAACTTTGTCTACCTATACATGGGATGACCTGTCATGTTGCTCGAGTGGGATTGTGCTGTGCCCATTGGATCTTGAGGGCTTGGACTTACATGCTTCTCTCAGTTGTAGTGTGAACGTTGCATTTTTTTATGTAAATTTTTTTGTTAAACATAACCAAAATCATCTATTTATTTTTTATGACTTATTTAGACTAATTACCTAATTTTAAGAAGTTAATTCTATTATTATTATTTGGAATTTATAAAATTACATTTACCAAAGGGGTCCTTACACATGATATCCTGCCCAGGCCTTGGCCCAACCTATACATGGACCGGGACTCGGTCCACCTATGATTAGTCGAAACTCGGTCCACCAATACATGGGCTGACCTGTCATACTACTCAAGTGGGCTTGTGCTGTGCCCACTGGACCTTGAGGGCTTGGACTTACAGGCTTATCTCAGTTATAGTGTGAACTTAGAATTTTTTTTGTAATTTTTTTGTTAAACATAATCAAAATCATCCATTTATTTTTGTATGACTTATGTAGACTAATTAAATAATTTTAAAAATTTAATTATGTTATTCTTATTTGGAATTTATAAAATTATATTTACTAAATATAAGGTTATAATATCAAATTAATAATTAAAGCATTACATGTCATTAATTTTATCATAGGAAAATATTATTTTAAATTCATTTTAAAATTTTAAACATCCAATGGTAAAATTAAAAGAAAATACAATGGTTATAAGAACATCAACGATCACTAAAAATTCCAACGATTTTTTTTACAATGGTAACATAAATCATATAAATACATGTCTAAGGAATTCCAAAACATTATTTTCTTCCTACAGGAATGGTTCTCTATAACCCTATGACTCTTAGTGTTCTTGCTATACTACTCCCCACAACTTTTTTAATTATAGAAAATTCAGAGGATGTCAACTACACATTTGGTCTTCTTGTTTTACTTGGTGGTGCTCCGACTGTTCTTCTAGGTATTGTAATGAGTTTTCTAGATTAGTTGTAGTCTTTAGACTTGTAATGATATAATGTATTAGTGTTTTATTAATAAAAAGTTTCTCATTTTTTTCTTGAATTTGTTTGAATTAATAACATTTATTTTTATATAAACAATAATATTAACAACAATGATATTAATTACATCATGGGTTTTTGGGGTGTTAAATTATCTCCCTTTCATAGAATTTGTCCCTCACAATTCTTTTTCACACACATTCCCAAATTATTATTCCATCAGATGTAAAAATTGATGTTCCTAGATAATGAAATTTATTATTATTAATAATTAAAATTAAATTATAACATTTAATTCATTCCTTAACCAGAATATCCATTGTTGGTGATTCTCATGAAAAGGTAGGTTTATTACAGTTAAAATGATCCATAGAGTAGTTTCAAGATCATCAGATTCTTTCTCCCAAACACAACTTTAGAAACTAGGGTCTAACTCATGTAAAAAATAATAGGTTCTTAAGACTGATGCACGAGGGGTGTAAAACTTTACAATGTCTGAGTAGACTTTTTATCTATAAGACAACCTAACTAAATCGAATTCTAAATCCTCAAAGTCTTTGAGTCTCCAATATAAAATAAAACACAAAACTTGACACATACAGGCTACACAGATGTCACCCGCTCTTACAGCTTCCAAAAAGTCTATTAAGGATTTAAATTGTTCAGATAGAGTGAAACATTTGAAAATAACTTCAAAATATTTTCATTGTCATGCATCGAAAGAAAGTTGTGCATGCATGATGACATAATAAATAGATCCCAATCCTCAAAATAATTATAGTATATCAGTAATATTTTATATTTTGTAGAGTCGTTTACAAGATAACCAAAGGTTTGAAAAGGGTCCATAATCATACGAACATGAATTTAAAATTATATATTCAAGTAATTCATCAAGAATGGAAAAAATAGTTGTCTGTGATCTTCTACCTTCCATCTAAAAATTTAATGAAAAGAATTTCACTGAATAAAGCATATTTAAATTATTAGTTTTGTTCTAATTTTCCCAAATTATCTAGACTATTCCTCTAATACCAATTATAACAGCCTGATCCCGCACTTTTGAATTCAATGCTAAAAAATGCAGTGTAATTCTTTTTATAAAAAGAAACTAAACAATTACACAACACATTATACAAACAAGGACCTTTTCTGGCCTAGGTTTTGGATAATTAGATACAAATATTACATTTCATCAAAACTAAAAAAAATAAAATTAATTAAATAGAATTTTTTTATGTATGCTGCCTCCTTATAGAATTCACATCAAAATGTAATTCTACTAATCCTATAAAAAAAAAAAAATAAAAAAAAAATAAAAAAAAATAGGTTGAGAATTTAATATACCCAGTAAGTGGTTTTGAAATACGTTAATAAGAAATTTTAGAAAAATATTTCCTTTAAATAATTACATAAATATGTATACATAATTAAAGTATATTTCCATAACTTTTAAATACATATAATTTGGAAATCATTAATTTCATAAAATAATTATATTCAAAATATCATTGAGATTTCACCATCGAAAATAATAGTTTTTGGTGGGTCATTTATGGTACTTAGGAGACTATAATAAAACTGTAAGGCCAGTAATCATAACATATATGAAAAAATGTTCCCTTAAAACTTATGGGTTCACTCCCCATAACATAACATTCATTATACTAGTGCCAATTTTTGAAAACACTTTTAATGGACCCACCTTTCTCAATCCAAACCCAAAACATTTCAAAAATACATACATAAAATTATTTTCTTTAATATAAAATCAAATTTCTTACAAAATTTCATAAACATTTTCTTGAGATTTTCTAAAACCATTTTTTTAGAGAAATCCATTCTTTTAAATAGTTGATTCTATTTGAAATCCATAATTAGAAGTTCATAATAAAATAAACGCACGCTTGATTAAAAAGACATGGAATTTAAATTAAAATTTAGATGATGGACATACTTAATTATGCATGACATAACAGGGAGTGCAGATACAATTTCAAACATGAAATAATAACTTGTTTAGGTTTACCAAATAAAATGATAACTATTATCATTTTAAAACTAAGGTTACACATAAGTATAAACCATAAAATGATAGAATAAGAATACATTCTAATCTTTGTATATTGATTTGGGAATAAATGGTGAAACCCTTTTTATAAATAAATCGATGCACATATATATAAATTAATATATTTCTTAATACATTATACACAGAATGATGATTAAAAAATATAATCAACCCCTTTGATAAAAATAAATAATTCCCTTACAAAGTATAGGCTTAGAGATAATATTTAAAAAAACATTTTTCATATAAATTATGAAAAATAGAAAGCTATATAGATTGATATCAATACATATATATATATATATATATCTTTTCAAACCACATAAATTGATGAAATTAAAACCCTTTCAAACCATAGGTTTTAAAAATAAAAATTTAAAACAAAAACACCCATCTTATATATATATATTATAGAAATAGATAGTTATACATACATATATACATATATATATATATGTATGTATATATTTTTAAAATAAATATAATTTGATTGAATAAAAAACCTCACATAAATACTTAGGAATAAGGGATTTATAGTTAATTCCATAAAAAATTGAAAATAAATATAAAAAATTCATAAAACAAATAAATAAGAATGTATATATTTTTATATATACTTATATATATATATATATGTCTTGGTGAAATAAAATATAAAAAAATTGAACCCTTACTTGTTTTTGGATCAAACGAGGGGTTGAGGCTTCTGGAATTTGAGCAGAACAAAATAGAGAACTTGGGAGGATAAAGATCGGGTATTATTAGATGTGAAAAGTGTGTTTTTTATAAAATTTGTTTGATAAGAAAAAAATACATATTTTAAAAAATTGGCCATGGGCATGGACCCATTTGGAGAATTTTCTCGATCAAAAAAAGGTTATAATTAGTGTAGATCGATATATATATATATATATATATAATCATTCCATCTAGTGGATGCTGAGAATGGGGTGAAGAAAATCCTCAATATAGACAAGAGTCTAGATAAAATTAATAAAATTTAAGACATTATTTGAGGAACTGATTCTGAGATGGGGCCATGGATAGATATGTAAGGGATTTAGATGGTGGAAAGAAATAGAAGAAAGGGTTCCGACAGTGAAGACCTACTGGTGCGGTGCAATAGGGTTCTACATAGAAGAGGATGGGAATAATAGTGGATGACTCAGATAATCATAGGTCGATCTAAGGGTTGGAATTTAATCCCATATGAGTAAAAAAAGATATATTTATCGGGATTAGAGGGGATGGATGAGATAATATCGGTCTGATATGGATGACTCAGATTAGATCCACATTTAAAAAAATCACCCCACATCGAAACCATTCAGTTTCTAGGACATCCTTATAAGAATGGACATAGGTTTCTCATCTCTGATGAAACAACACACACAAAGGGGTCCTTACACATGGGATCCACCCTTGTCCTTGGCCCAACCTATACCCAGACCAGGAATTGGTCCACCTATGCTTGTTCGATACTCGACCCACCTATACACGGGCTGACCTATCATGATGCTCGAGTGGGCTTGTGCTATACCCAATGGACCTTGAGGTCTTGGTCATAAATTCTACTATTGGTTGTTGTGGTCACTTAGATTTTTTTTGTAATTTTTTTGTTAAAAATAACAAAAATAATCCTTTTTTATGAATTATGTAGACTAATTACATAATTTGAAAAAGTTAATCCTGTTATTCTTATTTGAAAGATATAAAATTATATTTATCAAACATAATGTTATAATATCAAATTAAAAATTAAAACATTACATGTCATTAATTTTATCATTTGAAAATATTTTTTTAAATTCATTTTAATGTTTTAAAACATACAATGGTAAAATTAAAATAAAACCCAATGGTTATAATAACATCAACAATCAATAAAAATTACAATGGCTATTTTTTTTACAATGGTCACATAAAATGTATAAAAAAACCTCTAAGGAATTCCAAAAAAATTATTTGTTGCTTACAAGAAGGGTGATCTACATCCCTATGAATCTTAGTGTTCTTTCTATACTGCTCACCATATATTTTTTAATTATGGAAAATTCGGAGGATGTCAACTACACATTTGGTCTTCTTATTTTACTTTTTGGTGCTTTGATTATTCTTCTAGGTATTGTAAGGAGTTTTATGGATTAGTTGTGGTCTCTAGCCTTGTAATGCTATAATGTATTAATTGTTTATTAATAAAAAGTTTCTCATTTTTTTCTTGAATTTTTATGAATTAATAGCATTTATTTGCATAAAAACTATAATATTAACAATAATTATATTAATCACATCATGGGTTTTTGGGGAGTTACACTAACCGTGTAGTCTAGGTTCATGGTTTGGTAAATCGTGCACAACCCATGTGAAAACTACTATCCACCTGTAATGATATGCACAATTTTCTACTATGGGCCACACAGTTTTAGGAAAACTTTGCACCGTCTTTAGATCCTTTTAAAGATGATTTCATGGGTCCAGTGCTATCAAAACTCCTCAAAACACCAGGGAAACTTAATGAGCCTTCACCCAAGTCCAAAAACATCAGTTTGAAAGGTTCTAACTCTCAAAACTTTAATCCAAAGCTCAGTTTAAAAAATAATCCATCCACTAAATGAAAATTCAAAATCTCTATGTATTTTCATCCAATTCAAAACACAGATCGCTACACCTTCATGAAAATTATATTGAAAATTAAATAGTGTTTAATATTTAAATTTAAACTTAAAACCAATAAATGTTTGTTAATTAAATGATTTTGTAGTTGTGTGATTTACATTCTCACTACCATTCGTCAATGCAATATCACTGGAGGGTGTCTTAGATGTTGTAAGGAGGGAGACTCATAGATCATAATCTATTAGTGTAGTTAAGGGAACTTTGGCTGAGAGTTTACTAGGATCAATAAAATTCTTCCTCCTTGGTATTCCTATTATTTAATCAAATAAAATTAATTTTAAAATATATATTTTAAAAAATTCATAGAGAAAAATATATAAATGATAACAAATGCATGGTATTGAAAAAATGTACATATCTATGATAATTAATGACATCACATATAACATAAGTGGTTAATAAATGAATGTATGACTTCATATACAATCATTTTTTCCTTCAATCATATCATTTTACTATTCCATCATTACTTCATCTACTTCATCCACCCTTTAAAGACTAATATTTTCAATATCATGATGATAAAATAAGTTCCCTTCTTGTTGTTGATGAGATTCAATGTCAAAGGTCAAATCTTCCACTTCATCACCCATATCATACAAGTCTCTTAGTTGTACAAGAAAAACTACACTCCACCCTTTATCCCCAACATCTTCTACATAATATACCATTTTTACTTAAAATTATAAGATAAAAATATCATGTAATTCATAGTCACCTACATCCATCAATTGAGACAAGTTCACATAAGTAAATTATAAGGAATCTCTTTTAACACCCCTAATAATATTGATCCACTTGAATTTGAATAAAAAAACTGAAAATTTATTCTGGTAGTTTAATTATATAATATCATTAAACTTTCTATAGTATCTCAATTCGGAAATCATAAATATACCACTATTATTTTCTTTTAAACCCTCTTCCTAATCGACTATACACAATTTAAATCCATTCACATCCTAAGCGTCGAACTCTGTAGTCTGTTTTAGAGGAACTCAAGCCAGAAACTTCAAATATTATGATAAATCAGCTCAAGTATCATTATTCATGATCAAAAAAAGTAATATAAATTATTAGATTTACAAAATATATGTTTCAACCTAATATCTGTATTGATTAGAATCTTTATGAACTTAGACATCATGCAAACAATTCTAAAAGATCTTTATTAATAGCTTTTGTTATATATTTCTCATTTTGTGTTTAGATTCTCATTCATTTATTTGTTTGTAAACTAATCTCTTTAATAAATGGATCTACAATTTCACTATCTAGCGGCACATATATATGTTCCTATAATAATTCCACTTCTTTAAGTGTAACATTTGAGCTCCTCCCAACTGATCGGCCCATAACATGAAAGATTTTTTATTTCCTATGTAGTTGTGATTGATTCAATATTTCTTCAACATGTCCAACTTGATTTAATCTTATCTCAATATCATCCAAGTATCTAGAACAAAAGGTAAGACAATTCTATTCCAAATAGCATTCAGAAATATATCCTTTAGGTTGAGCTTTATTTTTCATGTCTGATTTTAAATTCCCAAGATACATATGAAATAAAATAAATAAAAAATAATTTTGTATTTAATGTAGTTTGAATAAATGATTAATTAAGATGAAAAACATATAAATAAATTACCTCTCAATTAGATACATCCATTGATAATGTACAATCCCTCCTAATTTATCTTCCTCGACCAAGTGCACATTTAAATTAATTATTGAAGTAAAAAATGGAGGAAAGATCATATCCATTGCAAAAAGTGTCAATAAAAATCTCTCCTAAAGGTTTTCAAGCTCAAATGGCTATAGAGTTTTCTCACATATTTTTTTGAATAATGTGAAAAGTTAGAGTACAAAAATAGTGACCCTTTCAGGAAATAATGTATATAATTCCAATGGAATTAACCATTGTAACAAAATCTATGAATCACGACTTTTCAATCCACGTAACCTATGAAAATTTAAGTCAAAACACCTTGATATGTTACTTGAATACACATCATACACCTTCATATGTTTTAAAATTCAAATGAATGTATTTTTATCCCTATTTTTTATTACAAAAATTGTTGGAGTGTACTTTCCATTCTCATATAGCCAGAGATCACACTTTATGTTCATTTTTTGTAAGTCATTATGAGTATTGAGATGATCCTTCAATTTTCCATGCTCATTAAATAATATGAATATCAAATTGCCACATTTTTTTTTTCAGTATTCATAACATCAATATTACGCCACAAAAAATTAAATTTTTAACATGGAATTTTGAATATTATACATTTTTCTTCCATTTTTTCATTATGATTTCACTTTACAATGCACTTAGAACTCATTTCCCACTATCTTTTAAATGACGCACCTTCCCAAATTCTATTTCAACATTTACAAGTTGTGCTAATATTTTAGAACTTTTCAAAAACTTTTGAGGTAGTCTATGATCAATAGAATCATTTAATTTTCACTTGTTCAACCGAAATATATGAGAAGCATCAAGAAATATTAGATGAAACAAGAAGCACTATTTTTTACTATAAGGTAGTCATCCAGCTCAAAATCAAAGTTATAAGTAGGATATTCCAAAACCGTTTTAGTGTTCCAAATAACTAAATTACCAAGTTTAGGGAAGTCACTAATGGTCTACATTAGAGAAATTTTTATTTTGAACATTATTCTAGAAGATGCATCATAAGTCTCAAAACCACTACTCCATAAATACTATAATTCTTCAATTAGAGGTTGTAAGTATACTTCAATATCATTTCTAGGAAATTTTTTTCCAGGAATAATCATCAACCAAACTTGCTAAAAACTTTTTTCATATCATAAAAATACTCAGGGATCTTAGTTTCAGAAAAAGCATCACATAATAATTCAAATATCATGACATAACCTTATTTTTAATTCCACATATTCATTTTATATGGTTCAACTTTAGTAGAAAATAATGTTTTGAATATTTTAACCACCCACCATATAACTCTTGATTTCCATCATTAACTAAACCATGAAATTTATTTTGTCTACTCATTAAAGTCCTCTCTTACATTAGTCTCCACAGAATCAAGTGGAGGATCCAATGATATGTTACAATCTTGATCTGGTTATCCTATAGTCCTAAAAACATAACATGTCAATTTGATATTTGTAGCACCATGAACTGGTTGTTATGATATTTTTTGGTGTTGATGTTGTTGTCTTTCAATGTAGAATACTTATTTTATAAGGTTTTTCATTTCATTATCCATTTTTGATGAATTTGGGAGCTTATTCTATCGATTTACATCAGTGATCAAACTTTCTATAATGTTCGAATCTAAATGAAAAATCTGACACAAATATTGAGTAGATAATTTCTCTAATATCAAGTGTTCATAAATTTCATCTCTCTTTAACTATCTTCTAAATTTACATTTTGGACATGGACATATTATTATGCCATCAATGGATTGATTTGAAATTAAAAAATCTAAAAAATCCTCCAAACCATTAATATACTGAGGTGTGTTCCTTGGTAATGTGATCCAAATTTTATCCATATATATCACAATGTGCCTATAATTTATTAAAAAAAATTAAACACATAAGTATTAATAAGTAGTAAAATAGATAAATGGAAGTGAAAAAAATATAACCTAGATAGTCATAAGAAGAGTAATATAAGTACTAAAAAAATTCAAAGTAAAAAAAGAAAATCAATCATGGATAATATTATGTAAAACAAAAGTAAGAGAAAAATCATAAATCATTAAGAAACACACAAAGATACGTCAATAAAAATCATCCCCTCATGGGATCAAAAGTTTCTTTAGGCGTAAATATAGTTTCACTAGGCTCAAGAGGGTCTCACACATTTATATATTTTTTTACTTAAAGAGTCAATTAGTATTTCATAAATAGATTCATAAGACAAGACATTTTCACACCATTTAAAAACTACATTCCAAATTTTATTTGAAAATAATTTATCAAACCACGTATTGAAAACCAATTTATAAATCTAGATTTTTACATAAATTAATTTTGAAGGAAAGAGACCCCTCTTTAAAGGAATTCAAATACTATCAAGAACCCATTTCTCAAGACCAAACTTTAACTTTTTAAAACTTTTCAAGCCACCATGAGACTTATGGTCTCAAAACCATTTAAAAAAATATTAAATTAAAACCACCATCAATTCCTATAACATTCCTAAATACACACATTTTAAAGACAAAACTGGTATCAAACACGCCATTAAATAGTTAATTACCATTAGAAAAGTGAGAGGGAATTTTAACAACCACTCGAAATGTAATAATTAAAGAATAGTTATCATCCCTTTAGGTGGTAATACATTACATGAATGGAAATGTTTAAAGATGATATAGATAAGATATACATACTATTTATTTTTTATATTAATTCTATAAATACATTATATAATTTATATTATATTTATATAATTATAATTTATATTGGTAAAGATATATAATAGGAAGTGAATTAATAATGAAAGATAAGTGTGAGAGTTTCTACATCATATATGAAAATAACTCTTAACCAAATAATCTGGAATCCGACCAACATAGGATAACAAAAGTATTATACTCTAAACATATAAGGACATATACCTTTATCCCAATTCCCTTTAAAACACTTTACACATGACCAATTTAAAGCAATCTATATTTCTAAAGAGTTCATAGGAAACTAAAAATTTTAGTTTGGTAAAAAGTAATTTTTAAAAATTTATATTCCCATGTAATATTAATCAAATAAAAACAATAATGATTTCAAAATACCAATGCCTATTCACAAATTTCATTCTTCTTTACATGATGTATAAAAAAATTATTTACATTGAAATGTTGTTAATCTAACTTATGATTTTCTATAGATACTATAAATTAGATTAACTACCTTATTTAAACAAAAACACATGTATTTAAAACTACTAAATTAATAAACTACTCAAAAAAATTCTTCATAAAATTAGTTTATATGCTATGAAATATTTAAATAAACATTTTAAGGCTCAAAGTAGTAGTCCCCCCAAACAAAATTTATGAAAAAAATTGGATTAAAAGCATAAATATATGATCTACCTAATATAATCCAAAGATAAACACCCATGAAATCCATTATAATCATTAAATGTAAATAATAAAGTCAAAAAATGAATAAATCAATCATGTTGGGTTGAATTTAAAACATAACAATTATAGGAATAATTCTAAAAGATCTCCATAAAAAGATATAATATGAAGTATTCTAATAAAATAAAAACAATTGACACAACTAAGGGAACACACACAATATATCTATTTTTCAACTAGTTATAAAACTCGCCAAAATATAAGCCTCTAATCATTTCAAAATAACCCCATTAGTTTTAGAAAACCACTCTATATGATAAATTTATAAAAACCATAAGCTTTAAAACATCTAGTTAGTTTAAAATGGAAATAAATGAAATATCTACAACTAATTTTTTTTATGGCCCATAAAATATATAAAGATACAATTATGATGAATTAATTATAAGAAACATCTTATATCATATTTGTCTTATAATTAAGACACATCAATAATTATATGAAAAATGAAACATGAAGATTACTCTTAAGACCTAAGTGATGAATACAAGTAGACGGTTTTATAATCAAGCCAATAATAAACCTCCTCTACCTAGACAATGAAAATACACATAATTAGAGATTCCCATGAGTTAGTAGGAGTAAGAAAAATTGATATTGTGGGAAGGGTAAGAAGGGAGAAGAAAAAAATACCAATAACGGAGGGATACCACTGGGGGAGTTCAAAGAGAAGGGGGATTGGCCAAGATGGTTTGTGGGATAAGTATATGCCGATGAATTAGAGGGATCAGGGTTGACCGTAGCTCCAGCATGGAATATAAAAAAGGTGAATAATCATGGGAGGGATAAGTCTTAGGATCGGTCAATGGATCAAGTGAGGGCAAGGGCGAGAGTGACAGGTCGGGGGGCTGTGACTGCAGCACCAGTGAGGGATCGGGCTCATAGGGCATGTGAGATACCCGAGTGCCACTGAGGGGGGAACCATAATGGTTCTAGGGCTTAGGGTTGGGGGGGGGATTTTGGGGGAGAAGGATGGGGTGTGGGGAGAAGTGTATTTTTTTAATAAACATGTAATATTTAGTAGAAATTTTTAAAGAACTATTGTGAAATCATTTAATTTTTTCTGCGGCGGTTTACTAAACCGCTGCTAAAGAAATAATTTATTGTATTTAACCAAGAATGATTCACTTATATAAAATAGGTTTTTTATCATAGAAATGGTGAAAACCAAATTCCCTAGGAAACAATATTTTTACATATAATTATTCGAAATTAAAATAATCTCAAAGAGGATATTGAAACATGAAAGAAGTTAATAAATTTAAATTAAAAGGCATATACATGGAGAAACCTATGCCAAGTCCCTCTATTATATGAATAATGTCACTAAATCACCTCATGAAGGTAAGAAAAACCTTAATACAACTCATATGAATCCTAAATCATACAATCCCACAATTAAAATTGATCAAATAGGAACCCTAGGTCTCCAATACCATGTTAGGTGAAGAATAATGAAAGAGAATGAGAAAATGAGGCTTAGAGGATATTACCATGAAGAAAACACTTAAAATAATTAATAAATCCCATTGGAATCACTAAATAGAAGAGGTGAAAAGGGGAATATGAGTGGCTGGGCATGCATGGGTTGAGAGAGAAGAGGGTAGTCTAAAGGGTTAAAAACATAAGGGGGTAGAGGCATAATTTTTTTTTAAAATTTTGGGTAGGCTCCACAGTTTGGCCTCATAGTTTACAAAACATTTCTCCAACCATGTTCCCCTCAATGGAAACCTAAGGAACATGACATGGTTTGGTTGGATTTATAATTAAGCAAACTTTTCTCCAACTGAGAAAAATGCCACTAGAATAAAATTATAGACTTTTGGTTAGTCACAAGACTCTTACTAATTGTGCCCCATATGTTCTCTTAGAACCGAAACCTCAAAATTTTCAAAATAAATTATTATTGAAACTCAATAACATGGTTGAAACAAAATAAATAATAAAATAATAAATATAAATAAGTTTGGGGTGTGACATTGAAATGAAAAATCATTCATTGACTTATCTATTATTGTCATACCACTTATAACACACCCAACATATCCTACTTTTTCATGAGTATATTCCATCATAGTTTTTAAAAATATATTTAAGTACTTGATTCATGATATACATTAATAATAATAATAAAATCAAGTATAAGGACCAAGAAACATGTTCAAAAATAGGAATATCCAGTGAAACATATAACATTTGAAATTTTTATTACTGGGTCATTCCTCATAACCTTCTCTCTTGGATATTACACATGTTTATAGGTATGAATAACTATTGATGCATATTGCATGTGAAATTCCTATTGGAATGTATATGTTCATAACCTCCTCTCTTGGAGATTACCAAGTGTGAAATTTTATGAGCAGAAGACTCATCCACTCATGACCATCCAACAATTGATATTAAAAAAATCAATGTCTCATCAGATAGATGTCATCTAGACCATATGACATATATTTAAGAATATTTATAGAAAAATTCAATTTTATAATTATAATTGGAAACTACCATAAACTTTTGATGAGAAATATATTATAAGAACATTATCACATTAATTTTATACAAAATAACACACTTTGTGTGATAAGATATTTATTAATATTCATATCTTTGAATATTCTGGTAGTCAAAAGTATAATATCAGTATGTTATAGGGAACTAACTCTAATAAAATCTCAATTATGCTAGAATAAACTACTAATTAACTAGTTATCTATCACATAAAATACATTCTTATTTTGAGGTATGGCTAAAATTGTTAGGCTTTCTACATTATTCTGTGGATATTCATCTTATTGTGACTTCACCCCTTTGAGAAAATCCCTCAATAGGTGATATCAATTTTTTTACCCTTCATCCTATCTCAGAGACTTGAAATCTTTTTTAACACTATAATTATAAAATTATCATATGATAATCCATTACTATCATACTAACAAAATCTTGAACAAATCATTTCTAAACTGATTATCAAGATACATCAAAACTCACAACATAATTGGTCTTTGAAGATATGACAACCACTAGATATAATAAGTTTTTATTACTTATTACCTTAGCCTCACTATGATATTAGATCAAATTTATTTGAAATAAAATTAGTGTTATATCCCCTTGACCACTGGTATTTCCATTTCTCCAATAAACATGAACTCATCCATTTCTACCTTCTCAAGTAATATTGGATAGTTCTAGCTACCAGCCTATGTAGTTATCCTAGTTTTATTTGATATTTTATTTGTATGTTTCACATATAAATAATATAAAATCTTAGTACATATCATGGAATATGAGATAGGTTCAAAAGTACTCTTAGGCATATGAAATTATTTTCATCACAAGAATATCATTTGGTGTTTTCACACATCAACTCGGATCCAATCTGACATAGGTAATAATTTGGTCTTGAATTGTTCAATATTGTATTTTTCAATACCATTTCAATATATTTACAATGATTAGATATAATAAAACATATAGATATATTTATATAGATATTATACCCTAGAACCAAGTTTTCTTCTTTAAGTTATCATTATAGAAATTCCTTTTCCTTATTATTATCTAATTATAATAATTAACATCCATTTTACATAAATTATTCACATATTTTAATCAGAAAACTATAGAAATAAAAATAAACACTTTTATACACATGAAACAATTTAATTCTTAAAAAAACCAACTATATAGTGGATTTATTAAATGAATATTCTACTATCAAAATTTTTACTTTAATAAGTAAATAGATCTATTAAACTATTATAGCTTATTAGATTTATTTGGTGTCACCAAACCTTCTAGATGTATCATATTGAAATCTTCAATAGGGTTTATATAAGAAAGATTATCTTGACATCCATTTCACAATATAATGATCATATAAGGTATTTATAAAAAGTATAATTCTAATAGATTTTAGCATAATGAATGGAAACAGTTGTTATCATAGAATATGTATAGATATTTATTAAAACCTGTATTAACCAATTGAGACTTATTTGTACACACTTGTACCATCCATTTCTAGTTTCTTCTTTAATACCTTACAAATTATTTAATTTAACTACAAAAATACCAAAATATAGAACTGGATCTTGGTACACGAAATCTATCTTCGAATTTATATTAAATTTTTAATCGTTGTATGTTTCCATTTACTATTTCTTATATGATTCATTATTATTAATGAATAATATATCACCTATCCCAGTGAATATAAAACCATATATTTGGTGTTAAATTTAATACACAATATGATTATCTAAATCAAATTCTCCCGCTGAATCATGTTGATTCTAGTGTTACCATGACAACTCATGTACATCTAGAGCATTAAACTCATTGAATTCAAGAATCTTACCACTTTATAAAAAGATAAGTTCTTACCTCTTATATATTTATATTCATTATCGACTAATAGATTTATATCTTAGGGATAGAAATATCCTTAGTAACTTTAGGATAATTAACTGAGATGAATATAGTGTTTTCCTTGAAGTATGTTTATAGCCAAAGAAAATATTAAGAAATGGTTCTCATAAAAAAATGAGACTATGAAATAAGATATTCCCATCATATCATGACATATATTATTTCCATTAGTCAATATAGCTATCACATGGTTGGATGTCATGTTTTTTTGTGAAACATTTCTTAAAAGAAATTTTGGAAAACTTTCAACACATACAAGACTCGTCATCAAACCTCTTTATACTAACATAACCTATTTTATGTGTATAAGGTAATGTGAGTTTAGTAATACCTAAAATATATATTTAAATGATCTATGAATACTTGGTTAAGATATTTTCTAAAACTCTCACCTAAAAGATCCTAGATATTTTACCAAGTGTAAGTCATTACTTCTATTTTACATTCTTAAAATCTCTTAAATGAATACCATGAAGTATATTAATATAACTATAGCATCTCCTTATAATAGTTAAAATGGTCTTGATCAACTAACTCTAGAATATTTTTTGTGTACCTTCATTTTTAAATATTTCTTTGTCTAAAAATCCATAAGTAAATGTGTCACATACTGAAGAGTTAGCTCCAAAGTGTCTAAACATCCTTATTGGTACATAATTCATAATTACTTTTTGTTTTACATAAAAAAACTTATCTTAACATAATTGGGTAGGAACCATATATTTATATATTAATCATTAATTGATGATATTGGATATGTATGATTCATGTTTTACTAAACTATTTTTTAATTACGAAATATCATAATAAAATTCATTCCAAACAATAAATAATGTCTTTTTATGTATAGGAACAGAAACTGAGATAGATTTTTTAGTAATACTCAATAAAAAATAATATTTTAACTTTATTAATCAACTTGGAAATATTAATTCATGTGCTTCACTTTACTTACTTAGGAATCACCCTTTCTCAGTTACTTTGGGAGTTCATCTTACTTCTTGTAATGTTTTTGAACTTCCTTGGTTCCTATATTTGAATAAAAATATATTAATTATGTATTGTATTTAATACCCAAGAAGTGAAATATAAATATTAAATTAAATTATGAATACACCTAAATTATAAGCTTTTACTTTCTTCTTCTTCAATTCATTGCAATTACTCTTCCAATGACCTTTCTTTCCATACGAGAAGAAGATAGTCTCATATTTACCACTCTAACTTTGAATATTTTGTATTTTTAAACTAATTTATAAATGATACATCAACTTTGAACCATTAATGGAATTTTAAACCATTTATTTCACTTAGTTAACCATAAGGGGTGAGGAACCATATTCACACAAATCTTTATCAGCATGGTGATGCATAGTAAAAATATTTCTATATGAGTTCTCCATACCATTTATCCTATAATTCTTGATGAATATGGAGAATTTGGGTGGTAAGGATGATAGTATGAGATTGATGGATACTTTTTTTATCTATATGTAAGATCAAATTTACTATTTTATCAATGTAATTTAATATCGTGAAGAAAATATCACTATCTAGGTACCCATATTCCAATTTACACTGGCACAGTGTAGTGAAAATATCATTTATATTTAGCTTAGCTTTATCCATTTAAAGTTCTAGTAGATGAGTTATCATGGTGTATGAATCCATGTATTTATATTTCATCTTCATCTCTTCAAAAATAGTTTATAGCATTATATAACATACATTTTAAGCATCCTCCATGTATCTCTTGTATGCATCCTTCTCACTTTCAATCGATCACTGAGGGGGTTGATCATGAATAGGGGATTCTATCACATAATAATTTTTTTGTAGTAATATAGTGATTAAAAAACCACACCACTCTTGAAAATTTATGGTGCTGAAGACTTAGTCTTTGTCTAGGAATGATCATAATGTTATCTTGGTTTCACTTTTCATTTTCCATAATTAGTCAAATCAAATTTTAATACTTTATCCTGATTACCAAGTGTGATTTAATAAATTAATTTTTTTATTAACCCACTATTTTATCACATCTTAATAGCCCTTATTATTGGATTTAGAATATCTTATCACATGGATATTATTTTGGAAAGGATCCATATTCCCCTTCTCAAAATCCAGATAAGGTCCTATTAAAATTATTCAAAGTTATTTACCTAAGTGGGATTTAAAAATACATTAAATTTAAATTCCTTGATCCATTGAGTGAGTTCACCAATCCTAAAATCATATACCTAGACTTTATTATCACTTTCCTTGAATTTGCATGATGTCTTTCAAGGGAAACTACTCTTGATGTCAACTTGGTTAAGTCAACTCAACACTTTCATTTGAACTCCCCAATAAATGAAAGTGTCCTAACAAAGGATATGACAACACTTTGATCTATATTTTTATTATAAATTAATAGATGGAAGTTAATTCCTAACTTGAAATTTTCTTGAGTGATTATTTTATCTTGTGTATAAATATTATTTGTTTTATCCTTCCATAAGATTGTTAATATTATATGGATTTTACATAATTAATTAAAAATGTATTGGTAAAATAATTAACATGCAAAACCGTTATTTAATATAATCTTGTGTACTTGTTAATTCATTTAATTTATGTGATCATGATAAATCATCAAATCAAAATTGCATTACATAAATAAATAAATAACCATGAACTTGAGAGAATAAAATAAAAATATGACATGATCATTATATTTTAACTATTAGTTGGTCTATCATGTGGAAGATAAACCAACCATTGAGATGATACCTTAATTGAGTTACAATATTCCACCTTTAACCCCATTATCTTCTTGGTTGGTTTCTGAAGTGCACTGTGTTGCATTTGTTGTCAATAAGGTATGTTGTTGTCAAGGAATGAATGGATGGATGTCAAGGAGTTTCAATATGTTAATGACAAAGGATGTGATGGTGATGGTGATGAATGGAGAATGGCCATGGTACTTAGAGGCATTTCACTTAGGAGATTCACTAAGTGACATAGGAGATGATGGTTGAAACATTTTCTATGTATATCAGATGATTGTAGAACTGATCTTAATGTTTCAATACTTGTATCAAGATGATACTAAGTTACACCACTTGAAGAATGGATGATGATGGAGCATCATCATCACATCTGACGATTGATGAGTTGATCTTTAAGTTCCAAGAACTTGTATCAAGAGGATACAATGTCACACCAATGTTTGAAGACCATGCATTGTATTGAAAATGCATGAGGAGATGAAGATGATCCATCCACAATCACTGAGTGGATGATGTGGATTAATGAAGACCATGCACTATCTCTTAGTGCATGATGAATTGAAGATGATCCAACTTGATCTCTGATTGGATCATTGAAGAATGTTGAAGAATTATTTGATTTAGGAGCTTCGGTTGAAGATGAACCTTCGGGAATTTCACTCCTAAGTGAAGATTAAATAATTAAGAGGAATGGATGAATTCTTAAGAAGAGAAGAGAAGAAATGAAGAAGGGAGAATGGATTAGAGGAAGATGTGGCATTTGGCATTTGAACTTGGTCACTTTGTTTTAAAAAAAAGGACTTGTTCTGTACTCAGGAAAAAAGAAGCCACCAAGGGCCAGCCTTAAGGGTTCAACCCCAAGGCACATGTGGGACTCGAGGTCGCCACGCCCAAGGGGGATCCCATGGGGCCAGCCCGAGAGGCCGCGGCCGTGTGTAAGCCAGGGCTACGCAGGGGATCAGGTCCTTCAAAGCATGGGCGCCAGAGCGCGCGCCCGAAGGTGCATAGTGGGCGCCAGTGGCGCACCCGAGTGGCAGGGGTGGGCGCAAGAGCGCGCCCACAGAGAGAACTCGGTGCGGGGCGGCACCGAGAGGGGAGAAGTTCAATTGCGGTGAAGGGGGGAGCGCATCTTTGATAAACCGCGGAAAAACCGGCCTCCGATTCGATGTGGGACGCGGGATTTTTCCGTGGAGAAAATCCTGGCCGCCCGATCGATCGCGCGCCAGATCTCGACCGCACGATCGATCCCGCGCGAGATCTTCTGATCGCGGCCGTCCGATGTATTTCAAACGCCGCATCCGACGGCTCCGAGGTGTCTCCTTCCTCGAGCTCAGCCGAAGGCCACCCGACGTCCCCCGCTGAACCAGAGGGTCTCCGAGCACCGATCTTGAGCTCCCGACCACTGTTGATCAAGACGAAGACACCAATGAGATCGTCTGAGCATAAAGAACACATCCATGCCTAAAAATGGGTGTGCATGCAACAGTGTGAGAATTTGGAGTTCGGCCGAAGGCAAACGAAGTGCTGAGGCTATGTTGGTTAATATTTTTCATGGATTGGAAAATAACAGAGGCTTGCATGCGTTTTTAGTCGCATGTACGTGAAAAATAATGCAAGAAAAGAACCTGCGTGAACAGAGGAGAAAAAGGAGATTTCAAAGAATCTTGAAGATCTGAAATCTTTGGGAGATCAAAGATTTATCGCACGCAGATGATCCGAGACGTCTCTGCCTATAAAAAGAGAGGTCAAGCCCTTGTTTAGTTTTGCTGAAATTTTGATACCCGCGAGAGCTCCTGTGCCTCGTGAAGAAAGAAGCCACCGTGAAACCACTTGTGCGGATGAAGTTCCAGAGCCACCCGAGGCTCTGAAGGAGGTCCCTGCCCGCGTATTCACACGACAGAAGGATCCCTCTCTGCCCGCAAACTTGCGTGACAGGAGGAGCTTGCACGACTGCTTGGGCCTTGCACCTTGCGCGGCTATAGAACTTGCGCTCCCCGCGGCAGTAGCATCTGCGCGCCCGAGAAGCCTTGGACTCAAGTGAAACTTGCGTGGATGCCTTGTCCATTGGACTTGCGCGATTGAAGACAAGAAGAGTGAGGACGCACCTTGCACACCCTTTTTGAGGCCGTAAGAATTTGTGTGTGCAAAGGAGAGGGAGACCACACATTTTTGTGTGTGTGCAAAGTGAAGGAGGAAGGCCGAGACATTTTTGTGTGTGCAAGAAGAAGAAGGCCACAACACACCTCATGTGTGTGAAAAGTGGGAGAACACCCTACGGGCAGTGGGTGTTCAAAGAGGAGGAAGGTCGGGCCTTAGTACCTTGTGTGCTAAGTGAATAAAGAAGGCCGAGACCTTAGTTTTGGTGTGCATGCAAATGGAAGAACACACTTGGCAGTGTGTGTACTAAGTGAAAACAAGTGAAGGCCATAGCCTTGGGTGTGTGTGGAAAATGAGGAAGGCTTGCACCTTGTGTATGCAATTTGAATAACACCCTTAAGAAGAGGAGAGAGGCCAAATCAAGTGTGTGCAAAGTGAAGAAGTTGTGTGTGCGAAGAGTAGAGGCCGAACCTTAGTGTGTACAAAGTGATGTGAAAACTTTGAAGAAGAACAAGACCCACACTAAAGAACAACACTTTTGTGAGTGTGTAAACAAAAAGAACAAAGTGTGAAGAAGGAAGAAGGTGTGTGTGCTAAAAGTATTTACACCCATTGTGGGTTTATCACACCAAGGAGAAAAAGGGGAGTGAATGCTTGCATGCATGCACATGCACACGTGAACAAATCCAAATCTGGTTGTGTGCATTTGAGGAGTCCAAGACCAGGAGATCTTGAAGATATTGTGATGCCATGCATTCAGTGCATGAAGTTGATGTGAAGTGAGACTGGACCAAACTGAAGTTAGAGACATCAGTTGTCTGAGTATTCAGTAGTTGGAGAGAAGCCAGGTCATCCTGAGAAGAAGGAGATAAATCCTGAGAAAGACGAGAAGACCTGATCAACTCAAGTGATCGGAGGTATAGAGCAAGTCCAGCAGTCTTTATCCCAGGCTGCTGAAGATACTTGAAGAGATGAACAAGAAGAAGAGCTACTCATGCAACTCGAGGAGCCAGGAGAAGCCCCCTGTGAGACTCAGGGCGGAAGAAGTCTTCAGTGGGATTCTGGAGCAGGCCAGTGGGACTCTGGTAACACTGTGGGATGCAGTATAAAGACCCTCCTGTGGGACTCAGGAGAGATATAGTGGGACTCTGTATCGACCATTGTAATACTAACAGATTATAATGGAAGAAACCATGTTGGGGTGTTTAACCAACATGGCAAGGACGTAGGCCTTTGGAGCCGAACCTTGTAAATCCTTGTGTCCTGTGCCTTCAAATTTACTACATCACTCGAGGAAAGGCTGAGAGATACAAGAAGAGTGGATTGAGGCCTTAACAAGCCATAGAGGTTTAATTGATAAAGAATCAATTAGTAAAAAGTTTTAAAGGATCACTGATTCACCCCTCCCCCTCTCAGTGATTCACACTGATCTGGGCACTTCAATTGGTATTAGAGGAAGGTTACCTCTAAAAGATCCAAGGGAGTCTTTATGAAGTGCAGATTTGAGAAAATGAGCCACCAGCCTCAAATGGAGATATCTGCCAAGACTCAGAAAAATAGAAAGAAGAAACAGGCCAAGAAGATGAAGAAAGCCTGTCCTAGCTGTGATGAAGTTGGAACAATGAAAGATCTTCAAAGTGCAATCGAATATATTCAAAAGACAGTCCCCAAGGAAGTGGCAATGTGTATAGCTACAGGCATCCTTGATCTTCAAGAAGAGAAATTACAGCTAGAAGAAGAAGCCAATACAATGGAAGATCAGTTGGCTAAAAGGGTTGGCATAACCAACACTCTCAGAAAGCTGGTGAAGGATAAAGATGAAACTATTTCCCTTTACAATGAAAGATTTGAAGACACAACTGAAGAACTACAAAGAATCCTTTCTGAGAAAGAATTCTTTAAGACTGTGGTCAAAGAAGTTTTCCATGCACTGGAAAAATTGCACAGAGTTTCAATGGTTGTCAAAGATTCTCAACTTGAAGAGAAAGTCAAAAGGGTGAAGGACCTGGACAATTCATTGCAGAAAATAAAAAAGGTGCATGAAGACCAGATAAAGCAGCTGGAAGAGAAATGGGAAGGAAGGCTAAGAACTATTGAGGATGAGAAGAACTCCCTCAATATGAAATGCTTAGAACTGGAGGTGATATTGAAAAATCAGCAATCACCCAAAGACAAAGCCTCCCAGTCAGCTGAAAGGAGAAATGTTTCTACTGAAGTATGCATTGAGCAGGATGATTCTAAAAGAAAGACATCCTCTAATAAAAGGGCAACAACTTCTAAAAAGAAGGTACCATCCATCCCATATTGTACTCATGTTTCTAAATGTGTTTCCACAAAAAGTGCAGGATGGAAGACTAATTCTAAACAAGTATGGATGAAGACAATGAAGAAAGAGAGCTCTCCTGAAACAACACAGCAAGTCAAGAAAAGTACCCAACAATCAGAAGGACTGAAGAGGTCAAGATTTGTGGGTCAGTGTTGGTGTTGTAATAAGTATGGGCACTGTGAAAAAGATTACTGGTACAATCCAATGAATGTAAAAGCACAAAGGAAGCCCATGCCAAGGGGGAGAAAGACAGAGGAAAACAAGCAACATCCACAGGTCCAGAGACATCTGTTTACTGCTAACAGATTTGGATTGCATGATAACACCTGGGATGTATGCAAAAGTGGTCAAATAGATACATGTCAATCTTCAACTGTATCCAGAGCTCAAAAGAAGAAAAGATCACAGAACTTGGCTCAGAAAGAATCCTTGGGAAGAAAACAGAAGAAAGGTGACAATACTCCCAAGAAGATGTTGAAAAAGGAAGAGAAGTCCTTGGATTCTAAGTCCAAGAAGGGTGATGCATCCAGAAGGACCACCAAGAAAACATGCTTCTACTGTGGAAAGAAAGGTCATACCATGGATCTTTGTGAACAAGCCATGGAACTGAATAGAAGCAGACTGGACTCAGAAAGACAATCAATCCAGAAGAATCATAAGGGATTGATTGAAAACAAGTTGCCTAATAAAGGTAGCTTGAAAGCATCAAAAGAACCATGTGGAAATTCCAGAACTGAGGCCACACTTCCATGTGACTTACTTGTCATATGGCCAAATCAGTTGCAACTTGCCAGAGAACTACAAAGAGATGAAGATAAAGTTCTGGAAATTGCTAAGGCAAAAGGGAAGAAGAAGATTTCACATGAAGATCAAGTTCTGTGTGTGAGGTGCAATTAAGCTGGACATACTAGTGATAAATGCATGATATTAATTCCATCTCAGAAGGGATTCTTCAAAAGAATGAAGATTGCACCAGGAGACTCTAGTGTTCAGAAGGCACCTAGAAATAGAGGAGTCACACACAAAGAAGTTAAAGAGGTGTTGAGATCTACACCAGCACAAACATCATTGAAGATCAAATGTGCAAGTGTGAAGAATGGTGAAAATGGGACATCTCGGTTGAGAGAATCTTCTCAACCTTGTTGTTCACATTGATGAACCAAGGGGGTTCCATCTTATTCCCTAATCACTTGTATTTACATGTTCTAACATTGCAGGGAATTGAAGATGATGATCATTCTCAGCTGGAGGATGGTTTTGGAAAGAATGGAGTGCACCCCTTGAGGGGGAGCCAATCTGTAGAAGATGGGATTCTGAGATTTAATACCATCTTGAGAAAAGTGTAGGTATTCCAATCATACTTTCATCCCTTGTTTCTTAATTGTATTCATCATGACAATTAAGGGGGAGTATTGATTGAAGACAAATGGTTGAAAGGGGGAGCTTTATCTTTGCACTGAACTTTCTAATGAGTTTTGTGGAGTATGTGCAGGATTTAGCAATTCATTGATATATCTGAAAAAATTTCAAACCCCTGAAGCATGATCTCACATGTACAGTGAATGATGGATAACATTGAGTTCCTTGGTTACATCACTCTTGTTTTCTACACTAGGTTAGCCCACGTAGACTTAGAGATGATCTACTAAAGGTTCTTTGCTAAAGAGAACATGTGACATCATCCCTCTCTTAGTGATTTTCAAGAAGATGCTATTCTAAGGGAGGAAGAGATATTTTGGAAGAGAGCCACACCACATCTTTTCATTTGATTGCCAATAAGGGGGAGAAAATATTGGCACACATATTGAACCATTCATATGTGCTCTAGTGTATTGCCAACAAATACAAAGGGGGATATTGAAGTGCACTGTGTTGCATTTGTTGTCAATAAGGTATGTTGTTGTCAAGGAATGAATGGATGGATGTCAAGGAGTTTCAATATGTTAATGACAAAGTATGTGATGGTGATGGTGATGAATGGAGAATGGCCATGGTACTTAGAGGCATGTCACTTAGGAGATTCACTAAGTGACATAGGAGATGATGGTTGAAACATTCTCTATGTATATCAGACGATTGTAGAACTGATCTTAATGTTTCAATACTTGTATCAAGATGATACTAAGTTACACTACTTGAAGAATGGATGATGATGGAGCATCATCATCACATCTGACGATTGATGAGTTGATCTTTGAGTTCCAAGAACTTGTATCAAGAGGATACAATGTCACACCAATGTTTGAAGACCATGCATTGTATTGACAATGCATGAGGAGATGAAGATGATCCATCCACAATCACTGAGTAGATGATGTGGATTAATGAAGACCATGCACTATCTCTTAGTGCATGATGAATTGAAGATGATCCAACTTGATCTCTGATTGGATCATTGAAGAATGTTGAATAATTATTTGATTCAGGAGATTCGGTTGAAGATGAACCTTCGGGAATTTCACTCCTAAGTAAAGATTAAATAATTAAGAGGAATGGAGGAATTCTTAAGAAGAGAAGAGAAGAAATGAAGAAGGGAGAATGGATTAGAGGAAGATGTGGCATTTGGCATTTGAACTTGGTCACTTTGTTTTGAAACAAAGGACTTGTTCTGTACTCAGGCAAAAAGAAGCCACCAAGGGCCAGCCTTAAGGGTTCAACCCCAAGGCACACGTGGGACTCGAGGTCGCCACGCCCAAGGGGGATCCCATGGGGCCAGCCCGAGAGGCCGCGGCCATGTGTAAGCCATGGCTACGCAGGGGATCAGGTCCTACGCAGCATGGGCGCCAGTGCGCATGCCCGAAGATGCATAGTGGGCGCCAGTGGCGCACCCGAGTGGAAGGGGTGGGCGCAAGAGCGCGCCCACAGAGAGAACTCGGTGCGGGGCGGCGCCGAGAGGGAAGAAGTTCAATTGCGGTGAAGGGGGGAGCGCATCTTTGATAAACCGCGGAAAAACCGGCCTCCGATTCGATGTGGGACGCGGGATTTTTCCACGGAGCAAATCTTGGCCGCCCGATCGATCACGCGCCAGATCTCGACCGCACGATCGATCCCGCGTGAGATCTTCTGATCACGGCCGTCCGATGTAATTAAAATTCCGTATCCGACGGCTCCGAGGAATCTCCTTCCTCGAGCTCAGCCGAAGGCCACCCGACGTCCCCCGCTGAACCAGAGGGTCTCCGAGCACCGATCTTGAGCTCCCGGCCACTGTTGATCAAGCCGAAGACACCATTGAGATCGTATGAGCATAAAGAACACATCCATGCCTAAAAATGGGTGTGCATGCAACAACGTGAGAATTTGGAGTTCGGCCGAAGGCAAACGAAGTGCCGAGGCTATGTTGGTTAATATTTTGCATGGATTGGAAAAGAACAGAGGCTTGCATGCATTTTTAGTCGCATGTACGTAAAAAATAACGAAGGAAAAGAACCCGCGTGAATAGAGGAGAAAAAAGAGATTTCAAAGAATCTTGAAGATCCGAAATATTCGGGAGATCAAAGATTTATCGCACGTGGATGATCCGAGACGTCTCTGCCTATAAAAATAGAGGTCGAGCCCTCGTTTAGTTTTGCTGAAATTTTGAGACCCGCGAGAGCTCCTGTGCCTCGTGAAGAAAGAAGCCACCGTGCAACCACTTGTGCGGCTGAAGTTCCAGAGCCACCCGAGGCTTTGAAGGAGGTCCCTTCCCACGTATTCGCACGGCAGAAGGAGCCCTCTCTGCCCGCAAACTTGCGTGGCAGGAGGAGATTGCGCGGCTGCTTGTGCCTTGCACCCTGCGCGGCCGTAGCACTTGCGCTCCCCGCGGCAGTAGCATCTGCGCGCCCGAGAAGCCTTGGACTCAAGTGAAACTTGCACGGCTGTCTTTTCCATTGGACTTGCGCGATTGAAGACAAGAAGAGTGAGGACGCACCTTGCACACCCTTTTTGAGGCCGTAAGAATTTGTGTGTGCAAAGGAGAGGGAGACCACACATTTTTGTGTGTGTGCAAAGTGAAGGAGGAAGGCCGAGACATTTTTGTGTGTGAAAGAAGAAGAAGGCCACAACACACCCCGTGTGTGTGCAAAGTGGGAGAACACCCTACGGACAGTGGGTGTGCAAAGAGGAGGAATGCTGGGCCTTAGTGCCTTGTGTGCTAAGTGAAGAAAGAAGGCCGAGACCTTAGTTTTGGTGTGCATGCAAATGGAAGAACACACTTGGCAGTGTGTGTACTAAGTGAAAACAAGTGAAGGCCGTAGCCTTGGGTGTGTGTGCAAAATGAGGAAGGCTTGCACCTTGTGTATGCAATTTGAAGAACACCCTTAAGAAGAGGAGAGAGGCCAAATCAAGTGTGTGCAAAGTGAAGAAGTTGTGTGTGCGAAGAGTAGAGGCCGAACCTTAGTGTGTACAAAGTGATGTGAACACTCTGAAGAAGAACAAGACCCACACTAAAGAACAACACATTTGTGAGTGTGTAAAAAAAAGAACAAAGTGTGAATAAGGAAGAAGGTGTGTGTGCTAAAAGTATTTACACCCATTGTGGGTTTATCACACCAAGGAGAAAAAGGGGAGTGCATGCTTGCATGCATGCACATGCACATGTGAACAAAGCCAAATCTGGTTGTGTGCATTTGAGGAGTCCAAGACAAGGAGATCTTGAAGATATTGTGATGCCATGCATTCAGTGCATGAAGTTGATGTGAAGTGAGACTGGACCAGACTGAAGTTAAAGACATCAGTTGTCTGAGTATTCAATAGTTGGAGAGAAGCCAGGTCATCCTGAGAAGAAGGAGATAAATCCTGAGCAAGACGAGAAGACCTGATCAACTCAAGTGATCGGAGGTACAGAGTAAGGCCAACAGTCTTTATCCTAGGCTGCTGAAGATACTTGAAGAGGTGAACAAGAAGAAGAGCTACTCGTGCGACTCGAGGAGCCAGGAGAAGCCCCCTGTGAGACTCAGGGCGGAAGAAGTCTTCAATGGGATTCTGGAGCAGGCCAGTGGGACCCTGGTAACACTGTGTGACGTAGTATAAAGACCCTCCTGTGGGACTCAGGAGAGATACAGTGGGACTCTGTATCGACCATTGTAATACTAACAGATTATAATGGAAGAAACCATGTTGGGGTGTTTAACCAACATGGCAAGGACGTAGGCCTTTGGAGCCGAACCTTGTAAATCCTTGTGTCCTGTGCCTTTACATTTACTACATCACTCGAGGAAAGTCTAAGAGATACAAGAAGAGTGGATCGAGGCCTTAACAAGCCATAGAGGTTTAATTGATAAATAATCAATTAGTAAAAAGTTTTAAAGGATCACTGATTCACCCCCTCCCCCTCTCAGTGATTCACACTGATCTGGGCACTTTAGTTTCATGTGAGCTTAGTCTTGAATTAACTCTACTCACATGGAGGTCCATCCTTTACATATGCTTACTCACTCACCAATGAGGGGTATGAGGGGTTTGGGTTACATAAATTAAAAAATGAACAAGAAGATCCAAACATAATAAGGTGGAAGGGATAATATCCAAATAATCACATTTTATTTAATAATAAATTTATCACAAAAACCCATGCAATAAATAATTAAATTAAATGGAAACCCAACACATATATAGGTCAGTCAAGATCATGATCAATCACAAAATATAACCACTATTGTTAGAATTCATTTCAATTCATTATTTATTTAAGATAATGTTCTCAAATTAATAAATTAATGTTATAATTAATTAATTAATTCTTTATCATAATTAAAAATCCAAATAGTTCTTGAGATTCTCATCCTATGTAATTTTACATAAATTATTTTTAATTTAAAATTAATTATTTACACACCATTTACTAATAGGGTCACATGGAATGTACCCTTTTGGTCAGATTAAATTTAGTTTGGAATTTAATATACTTTTCATGTACCATAGGTAACCTAGTGTGTGCCCTTCTGCATTACAAGATGTGTATTATCATTTGTATAGTTTGTGACATACACTATGTATGTTTCTTATCATGTACCATGTACTTACATGATATTTATTTTTACATGATGCATCATGATATTACATAGTGTATTGTTTTTTGGGTCAAGTTGTGTAGTCTTCATGATATGTATGACAAAAAAACATGTCTGGAATATACACGACATGTACCACTGGTAATTCCCATGAAGTAAATGGTAGGTATGATTACCATACACATCATGTATTTTTATAATAACATTAAAAATAATAATTAAAGCATTTAATTCAACAAAAACCATAAAAAATCACTCATAATGTATTATAGGTGGAAAAACCCCATTACACAGTATGTACACTAGCTACATGCCATGTGGTTCAGTTCCACTTAAATTAATTTTTTTTCTATGTGTTTGACTCACACCACATGCTTGTCTTTTCATGTGCCTTGCATGAGTTAGACCAAGTTACATGATGTGTACATATAGCTGCATGGAATATAATTCATTATTATCTACCCACACTACATGCCAAAGGGATCAATGTATATATGGTATGGTTTATCACATGTTAAGCAACATGTACAATCTCACTACACACCTAGTATTTTATATGATGTTGTGATTATTAGCTGGAAGTTAATACATGGAATGTGTATTAATTACGTGCTGCGTACTTTGACCACACATGGTCAAAAACATGCGGGGTGACATGGAATGTGCACCAGCTGCACACCGTGAAACCCTGTCATGTTTTGTACTGACTGAAGATCAATATGCAATGTGTAGTGAGGCTATGTACTACCTTTCCACATGGTGTTCCATGATTAAAGTGGCCCAGCCTTGTATTATTGACCATGGGTACATGATATCCACTTTTCAATTATACACTGCGTAACTATGTCACCAAGCCAGCATTCTCGACCCCTCTAGATAGGATCTTAAAGCATTCTTTGTATGTTATTATCCTGTTCTTGGTCATATGAAACTAAACAACATCTTTATCTCATATTTTAGATTAAATAACAAAAAGTAGAAATGAAATCATGCTAATAATACTAGAATTCAATCAAAAAAATAATAAATAATTATAAATTACAATGTGACCCATTTAATAGCACTTGAAGTTTATGAGATATAGTGGAAGCAGTTGGATCATTCTCAATGATGATTTTCATAGATTTATCTGGATAAAATCTTTATAACATAATGAAGAAACACTAAAATATCCTTAGAGAGTATATTTTCACATTTAATTTATAATTAATTTATTATAAGAATTATCATGACTTGATAATTCTTTTATTTTTTATGATCAATTAGATAACCACTCTTATATCATCATTTTAGTGAGGTGTCCAAATTAGAATTCCTCTAGTGGTATCACACATGCTCCATGAATCTCTAAATGCCCCTATTGAAACTTTGGGTACTAGCAAAAAGGTACCAAACACCTACATCATTCATTATTGACCACAATAAGAGTTTTTTGAATCTTGAAAGAATTATTATCTTATTCCATCGGTCTTGAGAGGGAGGAGAAATATCATCTCTCATTCTTGAGAGATTTCTCTTTGGTCTTGGGAGAATTCTCTAGAGAGGATTTATTGTGAAAAAAAAATCTCATTAACCCTAGAAATGATATAAAATTAGAAAATATAGTCAAGGTTAAATATTTTGATAATTACACTGAGTTTATTCATAAAATATTCTATCTAATATATTACCCATGATAGATAATAATAATAATAATATTATTATTATTATATTACATGACATGTACTAACTCATAGATATTTAAATATCATTTCCATCAGACCCTTAACAAGACCCATCAATCATCCTCGATATTTATTTAACCTTGAATAATAAATATTTATTTAAATTAATAAATATCTTTATGTTATTAGTTTAATAAATAAATAAATATTATATTTACTAAACATGATAATAAATATTTATTTTAATATTCATGTAACTAAAAAAATATTTATTTAGTAAATTAATAAATATTTATTACCTTGTGAATAATAAACAAGATATAGATAAATATTATATATTAATTAGTTCACAAATAAAATTTATTTAATATTTAAATCACATATATTTTAAATTTTAATAACTGGTCATTGAATTTGTGTGATCAAAATAATGTAAATAATTATTATTCCTCAGTCTTGAGAATATTATTTATTCAAATATTAAATTCAAATAGAATTTAATTGATATTATGAATATAATTTGTGCGTAACCCTCTAGGCCTCTATCTTAGTGTCATTATGAGATATTTCCTAAAGTCCAAGATTAACATCTAGAAACATTTCAAGACATCTATAGATAAAGAAGTTAATGTATCAATGACAACAAATGCATGTGAATACATAATGTGTAATATAATTGAAAGGACCAATCAGGATCTGTGTGATCACTGAGAGTGGGAAGGGGTGCATTGATGATCTTATCTTTTTAATATTTTCTTAATTAATAATAAAACTTTGTATCCTATTAGTGAGATATGACTCAGCTGGAAAATAAATAAACAAGAAAAACCATTGGAACACAAGTATTTACAAGGTTCACTACTCAATAAGATTTTCTAGTCCTTGTCTTGGTTTGAAAGTAATCCAAGACCACACAAACCACTAAAAAATAATCCTTTGGGTGGTTACAATAATATGGAAATATCCTTTAACTTGTATATAACTATAGTCAATCAACAATTAATTTAATCCTCACATAGATAAAATATATAACAATGTTTTATAAAAATTGTAATAACCTTCACCAATAGGCTTCATCATGTTATCACTATACTGATTGAACTTTCTACACACATTCCTATCTTGAAAGTTCTTATTCACTTTCTTGCACAATAAAAGAAATAAAAACTTCCTATAATTCTATTGGAAACTGTCTATATGATCTTATCTCCATCCGATATATAAGGTATGATAGAACCTAGTCTGGTACCCTATCTATCTGATCAGTCTCATATGATCGATCACCTATATTTGGAAAACTAACACTTCCTATAATTCGACCATTGCCTATTCAACCTATTCATATGATCACTTTGGTACACCTTCTTTCTGATACCAACTAATGGGAAGACTCTGTCTGGTATTCCTTAGACCAAATCCATTTCAATCTATTTGAATAATCACCTTTGTTCACAATTTATTTGATACCAGCTGATCCCTTATTCATATGATTTCCTTTTCACACCATTCATTTGATACCAATTGATATAAATACTTCTACCAGTATTCATTTGAATGATGTTTATTCACAATGTTTTTATGATTGAATCTTTTCTTTAGTGTCACTTTTCCCAGCTTTCAAAAATCCACACCAAAGTTCACTGTAACTTTACTCTTCATATAGGTGACATTCATCCAAGAATTATGGATGATACATAGATATTAAATTAAAATATCCCCCTCAAATATTTATGATACCTACTCATAAACTTCATTCCATTAACCACATGAGAGCATTATAATAATTAGGATATTTCATTAAGACTCTATGTTAATATCATTCTTACAACTTCCTTAATACTCAATGAGAATCATGAATTTTATTCATGATTTTTAAAACATTTATCGACCAAATTAGAATCATAAAAATTAATATCTTTATGAAAAATTCATAAATTCCTTCAAACCTTCCATACAATACATATTCATAATATCTTTTAATAAATGATACTTTAATCGGTGTTCCTAAAAATCTTATTAAGAACCTCTTGGAATACTTTTTCTAGACACTTTATCCATTCAATGACTCTCATAAGAAACCTTTAATAGTTCCCTTCACATGGAAACCTCTCACCAATAAACCTCATATGATTACATCTATATGATAACATAAAATACAGTCTTCTATATAATCAATTACAGAATTTATTCTTTTTTACATCTTGAACTTTGTACAAGAAAATCATATAGAATTTGTACATAAGAAAACAATATTTTTCTTGATGACATCGTAAACATTTTTTCTAGTTCACTTGATCTGATGTCGTTTAGTTTTACCATCCATTGATCATTCACATAACCTTCTGTTCAAATATCATACTACTAAAGTAAAACCAAATAACAATGTTGGACGAGTATGTAAAATTCCATATGATGTTCTTTATTTGATGATATTTCACAGAGACCATTGTTTAACACTTATTCGAACTTCCTCAGAGTGATAGAGTCTATAAAAATATAACCGATGAAACTTCATACCACCACAACATCAAATATTCATAAACTTTGAAATTATAATCATGAAACTTTATTACTTTAAGATTTTTTATTTTCATATACACACCTTTGACTTGTAACATCATCCTGGTAAAACTTCACAAATTAATAGAATAATATTTGTATAATTACACCTCAAACTACCCTTTGTAAAAAAGCTTGGATTATGAAAACTTTCAATTGTCATGATGCTCAGAATTATAATAATAATAAATCATTGATATATTTCAACATCATCTAAAATTTTGTTTGATACACTTGAGAGAGAACTTGGACAAGCATTCAATATTGAAACTCTATATGATCACATAATATTGGTAGTGTATGTTTTAGGAACTCAATTTAGTAGACTTTGACCAATGAAATCAAGCTGATTTTTTTCCAATCAACTTTTAGTGAAATTGAAAAAAATTAAGGTGATTTATGCAGGATGAAAAAATAAAACACTTTGAGCATCCGTTCTTCCTTCATCTTATTATTAAAACATCTCCAAAATTCTTGGTCCTAACAATACCCCCTTTGGATTTTGTTTTAAACCAAGAAACATAAATCACTAAAATTTTAAAACTCAAGAAATGGATAACTTATCTTATAATTATAAACCTACATGATCAAACTTGGTGTAGGAAATAAGAACAATTGAACAAAAATACCATGTTGTCCACAACTAATGATTTAATTTTTTTTTCCTTAAACTTGTTTAGAAAGTTTTTGTAAATTTTTTTCATAATTTTCCTTTCACTTTGAACTTTCACCATCAAAAAAACTTTAGCATGAAAGAAATTTTTTTCCTACATTCAATTAAATAAAATTTTAACACAATTCACATATGATGAAATCATAGCTTTCCCATTTTAAATCCCCCTTAAATATATGCTATTCCTTTAAAGGGTTAGGCACATACTAAAGAATAGATTTATGTTAAAACTTTTATCCCCCTTTAAAAACACTATCCAAAGAAAATATGAGAGAGGGGATGAGTTTACGCACCTTATCCTTGAATAGAGGTAGGTTGAACACCCATTATTAACCTCAACTTATGAAATGCTTCCATCAACAATGGTTCAGTAAAGATACCCGTAACTTGCTTTTTCATAAGAAAAAAAATAAAAATTCAGTTCATTTCTCTCCAAATTCTCTTTGATGAAGTGATATTTGATATCAATATTTTTGGAATGATAACATTTCAAAGACTCTCAGTAATATTTATAGTACTTTGATTATCACAACCCAAGATAAGGTGAAACTTTATATAACAACCCAATGTTTTATCAATGGAAATTTACTTCTTATAATTATGTCATATAATTCCATGAAATCAAAACAAAATGAACTACTAAGTAATATGTGACCTTTAAACATAATTTTTTCACTTCTGCGATTTGAATTTTGAAAATCTAACATACATGGTTGCAATCAGTAAGTTATTTGGAGTCTAATATGACCAACTTAATTTTTGGTGAATAGTAACATACCTTTATGAATATTAATGTCAATATATTGAATAGTGACATACCATAATTAATAGTAACCTTACCTATGATAGTATATAATCAAGATTCAAGTGGAAGTACGATATACCTGTATATGGGAATAAGAAAATAAATGTTTTAAAATTGTTGTTTTTTAGGTAAATTGTGTTTTTAATTAAAAATTAAATTAATCATATATAGAAAATTATTTTTGAAATATGGAGTTCATTTTTGGATTATAAACATAAAAAAATGTTTGGGGTAAATTTTTGGGATTTTTCTGAAATACTTGAATTTTTTGTGAATAGTAAAATACATTAATTTATCGTATAAATACATTATAATTTAAATCCACTATTCCTAACATCATAAGTGATTTAAGCACCCAAATATAGAACCCAAATTAAATTATTACTATTCTTGGTCATGGAATCATCACTATTTCTTGTCTTATGGGAAAATAATAAACTAATAATTATAATATTATGAAAACCCTCCTCTCCTCCACTATAAATACCACCTATCCTTACCTCTTCTCTTCACTCCTCTAAAACCTTGTGTATTGACTAAGTTATGCCCAAATCACTCCCCAAGATCCTCCCCCACATACATCATCCTTTGGTCTCCTCAAAAGACCAAATCCTCTCCCTTTTAAGAGGCCCTCAAGGTAGATTGAATCAAGAGGTAAATTTCTCTTTTCTTTTCTTTCATTTTCTTTACATGTTCCCTTGTTTTATTTTATATCCTTACCCATCCTAATAAAAATTTTATGAAAACTATAGTTACTTAAATTTACTAGAATTTTGTTATGATAGTGTAATAAGTTATTATAATCTCTCCTTTACCCTTCTTTTATTTTAGCTGTAAAGACACTATCCGAGATGTGTTAACTTACCACATTCAAGGACAATAGGGTTTCAATTTCAGTTACTATATTCAGTTATAGTCATGAAAACATTTTCATGGTTGAACTGGACGATAATATATCTATTATGTCTCATATATGGTTCTGTAATCCTTTTTTACACATGTTTTTTATTTTTAAAACAAAACATGTTCTTTGTGGAAAAAACCCACCAATTAACCCAAAAGGTTATAACTAAATTTTTATATAATGATTCGACTTCACTCCAATAACCAAATTAAATTTACAACCATATAATCTCATGGATGTTCACTATTTTCATATAAATTCAATTCTGGAAAACCAATTTAAACTTACATGTTTATTCGTTCATGAAAATAAGTAATCTGATCATAAAAACCAAGAAAACAAATGGACCCGAACAATGAAATTAAACCTCATAACCAATCAAAAAGGTTATGAATGAACTTAAAAAGGTTATAATAAATAATTTAATTATAGAATAGGTTATTTAATTACTAATTAATGAACCTAATTTTATTTTTCAGGTCATTAAGTTCAAGCAATGATCACCATCAGACTTAAGGTAAGGGATCCTCTCTATTTCACTTTTATTCAGGATTGTCCTCTATGTTATGCCATTTTATGTGTAATTCCCAGTGATGGGGTATGATTAAACACCTCAACCATATTGTACTTATGACGTTTAAATTATGATAAACCCCTTTATTTCTCATTAATCCCTCTTAAGTACACACGATAGCATATTGATTTCCATGAGGGATTCAACCTAAACCTCCTTTATTCCTTCATATTTCTTTATCTTTATTTTTTACCTAAATGAGATTATCTATTATTCTTATGTTAATATTATAAATGCTATGGTAATGTTTAAAAATCATATAACAAGTTACATTCATCCTTATCTTTCAAGGATATACATGTTTTTAAGTGATTCCCTCCTCAATACTTCCGGATAAGAAAACCTGTTTTGAGGGAGCTTCATGAATTCTTACCTGATTTCAAGTTCACTACATCTTCTATTTTAAGACACAATTTTCTTTATAAAATAATCTTTTTTTTATTTTGAAAACATTTATAGTTCACTTATGTTTTTGTATGAAGGATTTTTCCATTTTATATTTTAAAGGCTCTATATCATTTTCCTTAAAACCGCTCAAAAATGTTTTCATGCCAAAATTTCTTGAATACTTTTATTACATGTTGTCACTTATAATTAACATCACTCACCATGATATATATATATTTTCCCTTATTAATTTCCATGTATACTTTAGTTCCATTATTTCATGGACACTTTTGTGTTACGCCCATCTGTTATGCTTTGTGTCATGATTATGGTACACAATTCTTTCCATGGGTAATCCTTATGTTTATATAATATTGACTATGTATGATTATTTATATGGAAAACATATTAATGAAAAGTTAAGATGTGTGTACCCAAATAGATCTCTAATTCATTGGGTAAAGTTAAGTCTCATGAGATGTTATGTGCAACTATTTTGGTGATTAGCCTTGGCTTGTGCTACTATGTGAAACGATCTTAGCAGTTAGCCTTAAATCTTACTAAAGTCATGTTTTATGTTTCTACAACATTACTATGAATTCATGTTTTTATTATCCCATGTTTATATTTTATGATTCCATATGTTCCATTCCTTTTTTAATATCATTATGTTATGCCTTCTAACCCATGTGCTAAAGCTTTATTCTTATGTTTATTCTCTTATTGGGTTTTTTAGCTCATACCTTTGTTTATGTTATCCCCATGTTATCCTATGAAGATGTATGAGAAAAATGGAAGTTACAGGATCTTTATGAATACTAAATAAATAAATTTTATATTTAGTTCCATGTTTTTTAGTTTTATGTACCTAGTCTTTAAAGACACTAAACTTCATGATCCTTAGCTTGTACTCTGATTTATATTACGCTTAAAAGCATGTAATGTCTTATGTAAAAGTCTAGGTTCTATATAATTCAAATATACTAAAAATTATTCAAACTATTTCTTCATCACTAGAATTTGTGTTGTAGCTTGAGTGATAGCTACATAATTAGATTATACAGTGTTGAGAGTTACATAATTATTTTTATTTTTTTTCCAGATCACACACCATTCTATCAAAAAGAAAACTCCTCTAGATGTGGATCTTCTATCCTGAAGAAAACCTTCCCAATCAACATATGTATCCTCTAACATTAGAATTATAGACAAGAAATATTCTATTAACACCTCTCTGATCAAGCTTCCAAAGATTCTCACCTTTAACCTTGATAATGAAAGGACTACCAAATTCCCTTAGGAATTTCAAACTTAAGGTTTATTTTCATTACATATCATAAAAATTCATATCAGAGTTTAGATTATATAAACAATTATTCTGAATATTAAATGATTCTATAATATTTTTCCTCTAAAACTATCTAGATACATCATATTCAATAATCATAGTTTATTCTATCTCAATCAAACTTACACTTCTTCTTTTAGAGACACCATTCTATTGTGGTGTGTATAGTGCACTAAACTCATGATGAATACCATGATTTACAAGATAATATCTAAACTTTCCATTTGTATATTCATCACCATTATTAGTTTTAATCTTATTCACAAATTATCCATATTCTTTTTAGCACCTCTCCTAAAAATTTTAAAATTTTTGAGACCCTTTGACTTTTGATTTAAAATCATAATACATGTAATGAAAGTAATCATAAATAATGGAAATAAATTACCTATCTCCATTAATTTATTATCTTTTCATTGGAACACATATTTTAGAGTGTATCATATCCAATGGATGAGTTTAATTAATATGAATGTTCTTATGTACCAAGTTTATAATATTCCCTTTCTGGAATATGAAACAACACTAATATCTTCTTCTTATCATGTTAGGAATATCAAGAATACTTTCTATCTTTGTTATCTTTCTCATATTACAAGATCATAAGAGTATAAAAATGAAAACATGAGGGGGGGGGGGGGGGGTGAATTGAAGTTTATAAAATAAAATATACAATCTTCACTAACCTCATTAAGTAGGATTATCAAATTAATTTTCTGTCCAATTCATAGCTTTAGAAAATATTATAAAAAAAATAAACTTTACTTATCATGTAGAGTGGAAATATAAAAATTTTAGAAAAAAGTTATAATAAAACTTTATAAAGTTCTTAAAAAAAATTACAAAAATGTTATAAAATAAATATCAACAGTTTTACCTTTAGTGTAAAGGAAGTTAATAACCCTCAATTTAGGTATCCATAATTTTCACACAAATATAAAGGTCTGTCTTTCTTACAGTAATAAATACCTTGATAAAAATTGACATAATCCTCTATTTCACAATCCCTGAGAACCCTTGATCACACTGGATTAGATAAACATCTGTATCTCAAAACCCTAAGATCCCTTGATCAAGATTAATCAGAAAAAAGTACAAACATAAAAATTATTAAGGAATTTATATAATATACTCACAAAAAATGCCTTATAAAAAAGACTCACTAAAGTATTACAATGAAGAAATCTCAAAGTAACAAGATTTTATAAAAATATTCACAAAATTTTTAGATTTCCAATGATGAAAAGATTTATCCTCCTATAATTTAAATTTTATTTATAGAAATTTCTACAATAGTCATATTATGTATCCTTTGGAATTGGTTGCAAAAAATTCACACAAACTCCTTATTCATTTGAAAGGATTTAGATCAGCATGTTCATCCAATGATCATAATAGTTTATACCACTATAGTGTATATGGATTCCATATTCTAGAATAAAAATTTTGGGTTTAGTGAAATGAAACTTCTTAATTTGATGGATTTAATAAATGTTTATATAGAAAGCATGTTTTCTTGTGTTTGATGGGTTTCATCCAATGGTCTTGATATAACTTCATCATATGGACTTCATTATAATTTGACTTATGGAATTTTTTAAAAAAAATATAATTTTTATTATTATTCCACTTTAAGAAAAAAGTGTGAAACCAAGGTTTACAAAATAAGGGTACCGCTAAATGCTGAAAGAGCTTAAAAATTTATTAAAAAAAATACCAATATTATTAGAATTAGACAATATATATAATTCCCAATGAAAAGTACTAATATGGGTGTTCGGATCCACACTGATGATCTCTTCAAGGTGATTAGCCATTCTTTCCATTGTCTGTATGAATTCCTATGAGTTTATTATTCCTGGGATGAAGCCACGAGCCAGTATATAGTCTTGTTTGTCTAACCACACCTCTTTCTCCTCCTTGACATCAACCCACAACCTTCTTTCATATATTATTTCAATCTTTTATTTTTGAAGCATTTACCCTGACCTCTTTTTCAATAATTTCTTCCTTGGAATGGATGAGGAGCTTTAAGCACCCCCCTCCTCTTCCTCAACTATTCCGGTTCTCCCTCTTTGTTCTCCACCTTCCCCATTCTGAGAGGTATTTCCTTCCTTGTTTCCACCATTCTTATCTGACCTAGTTTCCATTGGTTTAGGCATGTGTGAATAATCCTTGTGTCCCTTTGGTTTTTTCCCCTTGACCACAATACATTTCCGCGAGTCTCTATTTCCTTTTTCCCCTTTCTTCCTTCTAGGGATATGAAGACCTTTACCTTGAATTATTTCCAAACTGTCTACAGATAATTGGGTATAGCTTTCATCACCTGAATCCTCTTCCTCTTGGTCAAGTTTTGGTCCTTGAACATTTATACCTTCAAATCAGTTGCCTAACTTGACCACTAGGCCTTCTTTAGAGGGACTCTGCCTGACCGACACCTTTTCCTTTCTTGTTTAAAGGACCTTATTCTTTCCCTTACTCATAGTCATCATATGGAAAGAGGGTAATGTTGTGAGAATGTTTGGGTCCAATATAACCAATACACCCACCTCACCCTACCTCCCTTGTGCCTGAGATGAAACTACATCAGGTGCCTCCTATAAAGAGAATCCATAAGGCTCGATCTATACTCTGATAACATCCCTAATGGCCACTTCCTTTTCCTCTAATGGACCATTGAATGATATTTTGCAGCCAGGATGTCCATGGAACTATCTCCCATTATCACTCGGATCCTCCACCTAGAGATGTATACTCAGGTCTTATTTCAAATGATTAAAAACACATGCCACCTTCGGAATGTCATTCGGCCTTGTCTCCATGCACATGGGAGCCGAATGATTTGTTACCCCTTGATTCTCCTCTAAAGAAGCTATATTCGTATCATATTTTCATTGCAATCTAGAAACAACCTCTCCCATCTCTGGTTGAACATCAGTAGCCTTGATGACTGCAATCGTATTTCCCTTCATTGGAAAGGGAGGAAAATTCTGGAAACCGACATTACGACGACATTTGGAAGACTCAGGTCCTATTCTATAGCAACCAAAACAAAAAGGGGTCCAATTGTAGTAACATACCATTTGGTGCCAGCGAAGCTCACCGTCAATATCAATGATGATATATTTCAGTGGGCCTTTACAAAGATCGGCTTCGACACATATCCTAGGAGCAACTGGATGACAAATATCCTTGGTACGAACATCCGAACTAAGGTAACAACCTAGAGCATTACAAATTAATCGAAGTATGGTCAGGTTTTGAATTGGTAGAGGTAGTCCCGGTAGAGTTATCTAGAGTGCTGTAGTCATAGGGTCGTGCTTTAGGTGGAAATCGAAGGTCCACTAGAAACGAGAAATCCTAGCTCCTTCTATATAGATCGGAGCAAGTCCCATGCATAAATTAAGTCTTCTTCATTAGAGAAAAAGATCTGAATATGTCTCGCATCTAAAAGGACAATTATCATGCAATCTTATAAATTATAAGAATAAAATACATACCGTTCAAACGCATAAACCGATGGAAGATTCTTTTTGAATTGGGAAACTATAGTGAATAATATTTTTATGTCAAGTAAAATAGATTTTCTATAAAATCATTCTTATAAATTGGGAATTATAAAAGTTAATAAATATAAATATTTAAAAAAAATTATTTTTTTTAAAAATAATTTTAGAAATTTTTTAAATTTATCCTTTCAACTCAATAATACCCCCCTTTTTGAAAAAAAAACACAACTTTTGAAGAGAAAAACTAAAGTTTTAAAAAATAGTTACTCCCCCTATCTCATATAATCTCCCATTTTAAATATCTCATATTTGTTTCTTCCTCACCTTATTTTACTTTAGAAACTTACTTCTAAATATTTTGTAAAAAATCATTATACTTTATCACTAAAAGTTATAAACATTTCTCCCCCTTTGTGACTTTTGAAAATAAGGATTTATAGGAGGTAGAAATTGTACCAGAAATTTTAGGGAATGAAAATATCTATGAAACAAAATATATATAATCATAAAAAAATATAATGATATTCATAAGAAGAATATAAGAAAGTACATCCTTCAAAAATATATTCAAGGAAGAATATCCATTCAAAAAATAATTGGGTTTTGTTATTACAAACATTTTTAAGAGTTCATAGAAGGATATTCATCTCTCTTCAATAGTTTTTTATGATTTTTATAGTTTTCTTGATGTCTAGTTGATATTTCTATGACTCAGCTACCACTTACATAAACTTTCCAAATTCTTCTTCAAGGACTCAAACTTTATTACTTTATCATTTATTTTATTATGGAGTAGTCATAGTTCTCTCAAGCTTTAAAATTTCATCTTTAAGCTCTTATATATTTTATCTTTGCTCAGAGACTTAATTTTCTTTATTCATTAAATGAAACTTAATATTTTCAACTGTTCTTGTAGTCTTAAAAATTCATCATTCATTTTAATTATAAACTATTTTACTTATTTTATTTATATTCAAACTATGAACCAGTTCATCATAAATCTTCAAATCTCATTCAGCACTCTTTATCCATTTGACAATCTCCTTACTTTATAGATTATATTTTAAATATTTACTTAAAATATTTGAATTTAGTCTTATTTTGAATAAAATATTAAGAAAACTATTTTAAAGAACTTTAATTTTCTATAGATCTATCTTCCCTTGAATGTAATTACATATTTCTTGAAGGTCTTGGAAAATTTCCATAATTCTATCCATATGATGAATTAATTTTTTGTGGTAATTTATTTTTATTTTCATTCATTTTAAACCATTTATTGGAGAAGAAGTTGTGGAATATCTTGAAGCACTTGTAACTAATGGCCTTGAGGGTCCGGCTTGAACTTTTTCAAAATATTGAGATTCAAAAACCTCAATTTATTAAACATCCTTGTCATATGAATCTTTTTCCAATGTTTGGGCTTTAGAATATTGTTAATTTTATTCCAAGGAATTTTCCTCATTTGAATTTCTTAATGAAAAATTATTAACATATTTTACCAATAGAGAAGTTGAGTATTCTTATTATATTTACTCAATGTCCAAATTATTTTTTTTCATCAACTAATTTAGACTTCTTTTTCAATATTTTATTCCCTTGACCAAGAGACAATTTTTTAGGAGAGTATATTGACTAATACCTTAGTTTTATTTTTCAACTAGTTCTTAAACTTTAGATTTTACAAATTTAGAAAGATATTTTTCAACTAAAACTTCATTTACTTTAAAGTTTTCAACTTATAAAGTTTTAACTAAAATTAGAACATATTTTCTTTCAGGTTGATCAGATGAAGATTTTTTTGGTTTATAGATTGGAAGAGGTTTCTTATTAGTAATAAATTCAATTTTTTATTGAATTTATTCCACTATATTAAGAAAATATATGGCCATGTTTTATTGTTTTTATTTCTTAAATTACCTCTTTTTTATTTCTTCTTCTCAAATTATTTGATAGGTTTTATCCCATAGAGCTAAAACCTCTACTTTATTTAGAACAAAATATGGATCATCAGTAGTCTTGTCTTCTTTCATTTTCATAAGATCATTAAATAATTCATCAGACATTTACTTTATACTTTTCCTTAGTATAGGAGGATATTTTTCAATATCTTTGTTTTTATCAAATTTTTGTTTGAGTTATTGAATGTCAACTGTGGATGCGACTTTTTCTAATTTTTCTACAAATTTATTCTGATAATGATCAGTTTTATCAAATTTTACATGCACTATTTCTTCAATAGTACTTGTGTTTTTATTAAAATATTTTTAGGCCTTACTAGTTGTAAAATAACCTAGAAAAATTCCTTCATTTTATTTTGGATTAAATTTAAGTAAATTATATTTTATATTAAAAATGAATACTATGCATCCAAAAACTTTAAATCAAGAAATTTTTAGATATATTCTAGTCTAAAAATCATATATAATTTTATTAAAAAAAGGTCTAAGTAAAACCCAATTTACAATATAGTAGGAAGTACTAACTGCTTCAGCACAAAAATGTTTAGAGATTAAGTATTCACTCAACATGGTTCTAGTAATCTTCTAACAAACTCTATTTATTCTTTACATTACACCATTTTCCATGGGTTTTTAGGTTATGAAAAGTTATGTATTATACCTTTTTGACAATAAAAATTTTTAAAATAAAAATTTAAAAATTCTTTACCATGATCATTATGAATAGTTTCCAAAGGTAGAAACTATCCTTTTTAAAACAGGCTACAATATTTTAGAAATAGAAAAATGTTTCCATCTTTTTAACTAGAAAATAGACCCATTTATATCTAGTGTAGTCATTAACTAAAATATATACACTGTATTTTCCACCAATACTTCCAGTTTGTATTGTATTAAATAAATCCATGTGCACTAACTATAAAACATTAGAAGTTTAAACTTCAATAATATATTTTTAAAAATTTAATTATGTTTGTTTCTTAATTGAAAATTATCACAAACTTTAGAAGAATTAAACCTAAGCTCAGGTAGATCTCTAACAAGTCCTTACTTATAAATTTTGGATAAAGTTCTAATATTTCAGTATCCTATCCCTCTATTGAATAACCAATATTAATCTTTGATTTCACTAAGGCAAGGTAGATATTGGCCTCTTAAGTATTCTAAATTTAGTTTGTATAAATTCTTATGCCTATCAGCAAAGAAAATGAATTTACCTTCTAAACTTTGAACAATACATTTATCATTCCTAAAGTTCACAAGATATCCTTCATCAAATAATTAGATTATTATTATAAGGTTGTGATTAAGGCCTACAATAAATAAAACATTTGAAACTGAATATTTTTTAAGAAGAACAATATTACTTAAAGAATACATCTCTCCTTGACCATTATCACAAAATTTGACTTTTCCACCTTTCATATTGATAATATTTTGAAATAATTTTTTATTTACATTTATAGGAAGTGAACACCCTCTATCTATGTACCAAATTATATTGCTGTTGGTACCCTTATTATTTTCCTTATCCATTAAGAAACTATTTATCTTTGGAATTCCATAATATAATTTCATAATCTTATGACTATCACTGATGTCATCTAAATAATTTTTTGAATAACTATATCCACCACCAGCACTCCATGTGTCAACAGATTTTAGACTTTTCCCTGTATATTTGTAGAAATTATTATAACATATATATTTCTTATCCTTTTTCTTTAATCTATTACAATATTGACTTATGTGTCTTGGTTTCTTGCATTTATAACATATCATCTCAAAAGCATATTTTTTCCCCTTCATTCATTATAATATTTCTTGAACTTATATATGAAATATTCCTTCCCCAAAATTTTGTTCATCCTTTTTTCAATATTTTCAAGATCATTTTCAATTTGATCAAAAGAACTATTTTCTATCTCAACTTTTACTTTATTCTTCTTAGAGGATTTTGAAATTTTATCAGATGGTATGCATTTTTTAATAGCATTAGATATATGACACAAAATTTTTCTTATCTTTTTTATCATCTATTTTTAATCTATCCTCATACTACATGAGACTTCCAAAAAAAATAATCCAGGATAATGTTTTTTAAAATTTTTATTACCATCAATAACCATTCTTTTTGATTCTCAGTGGATAGGAATAATATAAATATATTTTTCAAACAAATGTTCATCAGTTAAATATTTATCTCCCAAATATTATAAACTATTTAAAATGGTCATGAATCTCTGATGAATCTTTGGAATATATTCTCTAGGTAAAAAATAAAATGCTTGGAAATCAGATCTTAACATAGATCTTCTTATTTTAATAAATTTGTTTTACCTAAAGTGAGTAACCTCAATCCTTTTCCAAATAATATTAGTTGCTTCACAATATGAAATTTAACTATAGATATTTCTTATTGTAGAATATAGTAAAGTATTTATGAATCTATAGCTAAGTTGATATTCAGACTTTTTATCTTTATAATAAGTAGAAATTTCTTTGTCCTAAATAATATAGTTTCCAATCAGCATAAAAAAGTTATCAACTCAAGTATTGATCATGAAAATCTAAATTCTACCTCTTTAATATTCATAGTTAGTACCATAAAAAATTTGTGGCCTTCTAGGATTTATATTACAAAATGTCCAAACGGACAAGCATTTAATATTATATAAAAAAATAATCTTTTCTATAAAACATGTTAGTGTAAACATTTATAAAAAGAAAAATCATACTTTGTTATAAAATGTAGTAGTTTGAAAAATGTAAATTTGAAAATATAACAGTATAACCTCATATGATACCAAATATTGGATTGTAAGAGTATACAAATTATTACAAGAGTGGGAGGGGGGGGGGGTGAATCTTATTTTATAAAATAAAACATAAAATTTTCTCTAACCTCTTTAAAAAAGGTTCATCAGATGAATATTCTATCTGATTCAGAGTTTTAAAGAAGTTTATATACAAAAAATATAAAATTTCTATACAATGAAAAACAAAAATATAGAAATTTTAGAAGAAATTCATAAAAATTATTTATAAATTTATTAATAATACTTACATAAACTTTATAAAAGAAATATATACACTTTTACCTTCAGTGTAAAGAAAGTTAATAACCCTGGATTTAGGTATCCATGATTTTCACCTAACCACAAAGGTCTGTCTTTCTTACAGAAAGAAATACCTTGATACAATGATTGATATATGTCACTCTCTCCCTATCCTTAGAAAGCCTAAATCACACCAGATTATATAAAACACTATCTTTCAAAACCTTGATATCCCTTGATTAATATTGATCAGATAAACAATTCAACCCCAAAAATTCTTTAGGCATTTACAGAATATCTTCACGGTAGCAGAATTAAGAAAAATACCCACTAACTAATTACAATGAAGCACTATTAAAGTAAAAATATGTTATAAAAATATTCATAATAACTTTTATAATGTCAATGATGCATAATAATTCTCATCCTTGAATGCCACTTATATTTATATAAAATTATCCAATGGTCATATTCTGTATTCTTTAGATTTGGTTACAAAAACTTCAAACAAACTCTTTCTTCATTTTAATTGATTTTTTCAACATATTCATTAAATTATTGTAAAATTTTACACCACTATAGTGTATATAAATTTTATATGGTATAATAAATATTATTCATCTGGAAAGAATGTCCACCTCCATCTGATTAAGTTTTTTTGATGGTCTTGATACAACTTTTTTCTGAAGTACTTCGTCATACTTTGACTTATAGAGGTTTATAAATCTATATCTGATGAAGTAAGTAATAATTTTCTTAATGTAAAATATATATGTTTGTTATATTACTGAAAATAGTTATGTCTAATGAATAGTATTTCTACATCTAGTAAAAAAAATTTTATACAAAAACATTCTTAGAACTTGGGAAATATAAAAGTTAGTAAAATATAAATGTTTAATGAAATGTATTGTTTTTTTAAAAATATTTTTATAAAGTTTTAAAAGTTATCATTTTGAATCGATACATATTCCTATGATGCATATGCCCCAGGATTTTATGTCCTAACTGAATTTCTTCTATTATACCTAGATAACATAAACTCTATGCATCATCAACTTGAAACAAGTTTCCTTTGGTTCATTTCCTTATTATAATAACATTCCCATATTCATGTCATTCAAAAATGAAACCATATATTCTAAAAGAAACTTTGTTTACTTTATTACAAAGTTTTGAAATACTCAATTTTTTTTAACATATCAATAAATAAGGGTCTTTTTTATTATAACTTTTCTTACCCAATGATAGTAAATCTAATGACTTTGATTATGAGGGACTCATCATTTCCAAAATTTGATACCCCTTACTTGTAATATTTGACATTCTTCAACAACATTAAATCTCTAATGATGTGTAAAGAACACCCACTATGAAATATCTAAGCTCATTATCCTTTTATAGCTTTGAGATAAGTTTCAACAACTATGGATTTTTCCTTATCCCTTTCTTTATTCTCAAATGGATTTTTGAGATTTTTTGTATAAGATTTATTATCCTTCTAATATGTCAAGATATCATTTTTCAATATGTCCAAGATGATCATGTATTAAAAAAATAGTTTCCAAGGGTTGGAATCTATTTTCAATCTTCGTACTGAGTTTCTAAAGTTTTATTATTTGAATGGGTTGAATCTCCCACAAAATATACCACCAATTTCTTATTGATTAATTTTAGTGTTGATGATTTATCCAACAAATCTTTACAATATTCCCAAATTCACCACAGTTCTAGAAATATCCATAGAAAAAATATTTTCTTATATATCTCACATGATCTCCCAAATTATGAATGTACTTTCTATCATTTTTCTTACTATCCAACTTGGAACTTTGTTGCGTACCAATTTTTTAATAACATCCTGACATATTTTTATTCTATAATGATTTCTTCTCAACCTTATCAAGATATATAGAAGTGGAATATTTTGGTTCATACTTTGAAACCTAAAAATTTTATGATTTTCAGCTCCACTTATTTTGGATACATAAATGGTATTATTAATTTTTTTTCTAAACATATTAAACTTTTTTATTAACCATTAAGGATTATTATTTTTATCTTTCTTAGGTTTACCCTCCTTATAACTTTCACTAAATTCTAAAAATGATTTTTTTTAATTTTATTGTTCCTCACTCATCTTCAACAATCCTTTTTAAAAAATATCAAGTTATTTTTGACATCACCTTTCTATTTTCTTTAAAATTGATGCCTAGGTTCTTCTCTTTATCAAGTAACTTCTTTAGATCATCATTCACTTTTAGAAAATTAGTTTTTTTTCATTAAAATATTCTTGCTTTTTTCTGAAATATTTTCTTTCTTCACATTATTTTTCTCCTTTTCATGTATAAAAATATTTAAAAGACATTATTTCAACTCTATATTAAGAATAAAATATAATAGAGTATCTTATTATTCTTATTTAGAGCTAATGATTTCTTCATTGGTAAATTTTTTATCATTCACTTTTGTAATAATAAATTTTTAGCAGCATTGTCACTGGAGTTTTCATTTTATTATTTATTCTCATCATCTTTCTAATAATTATAAAAAAGTTTATCTTTTTTATGTTTAGAGAAATTATAATCCTTTACTTTTATATTATACTTGTATTTTTCAACCTTATTTTTCAGAGATATTATCATATTTCTATCCTCTTCATCACTATCTTTTTCTTTCTTACGTCTTGCACAATTTGTAGCAAAATGGACAATAGATTCATAGTAAAAACACTTCATAGGTAAATTTCATTTTTACTTTCATGTGACTCTTTTCACCTTTTTAGAAAATAAAGACATAAATTCATAAATTTTTTTACTGACCTCAACTTCAATGTTAGAGTCACTAGATTCACCCTCAAGAAATTTATTATACTTTCTTTATAAGATACATTTTAAAGAAATTTCTCAATCATATCTTTATTTTTTCTTTATAACATTTTCTCTTCTCATTTAATAAGTGATGATAATGATATGAAAGTCATCCATAGATAGAGTTTTAGGGTATCTTTCTTCCAATGATGATACCCCGACAACAAATTTATCTAGAATAATTCAAAGAATGTTTAAAAAAATATAATAATCTTCCATATTCTCATAGAAATATCTTATGGTGCTTACAATGTCATTAAATCTTATAAGGAATTCACCAAAAATTTCATATTCACCTATTTTAAGATCTCTATACTTAAATATTCATACCTATAACTTCAATTTATTTAATTTTTTATTTCCTTCATAAAAATTTTCAACCTTTTCTAGACACCTTTAGATGTTTCAATACATTTGACCCTCAAAAATTCACTTTCAATTAGAGAGATAGAGAGTAAAGTATAAATTTTTTAGCTCACCCATCATTCTCTAGATTCTTATTGTCTTATATAAAGGGAACTCCTTATATAGGAGGAGGAAAAACATCCATAGAAGTTTTAAGAAATTCATATCCAATAGACACTTAGATAATGAAACATTCCATATTTATAGATATGATAGTTATTTATATAAAAAATAAGAGTTACCTTACTATTAATAGAGTTCTAAACATCCATGGAAACCTTCATTTTCTTACAACTTCAACAAAGAGTCAATGAAGGAAACCTTCACTCTGATACCACATAGAAGGACTGATAAAGATATGGGTGATCACTAATAGGGGTATGGGGTGAATCAATGATCTTATTTTTTTAATGTTTTATTACTTAAGAAAACCTTTCACCTTCTATTATAGAGATATGTTTTTTATGGAAAACAGGAAAACACATACAACCACAGGGACACAGGTGTTTACAAGGTTCACTTCTCAATAAGAGTAGATAGTCCTTTTCATGTTTTGTATATAAACTAAGACCACACAAACCACTAGAAAATAATCTTTTTGGTGGTAAAAACAAGAAAGGAACATCCTTTCACTTATGTAGCACTATATTCAATCAAAAGTGAATGTTCTCCTTACATAGATAAAAATATATAAAAATGTTTTTTAACAACTATAAGAACCTTCATGAATAGTCTTAAGTATGTTGTCATTGTGGTTCCTAAACTTTCTATACACTTTCCATTCTTTCAAGTTATTCTTCACTTTATTGCACAATAGTGAGAAAGAACATCTTCCTATAATTTTCTAGGAAACCATCCATATGAACTTATCAACATCTAGTATACACAGTTTTATGAAACTTGGTCCAGTACCCTATTCATATGATTAAATCCTTCTAATCAATCACCTCTATTTGGATGACTTCCTCTTCCTATAATTCAAAAACCGCCTCTTCAACCTATTAATTTGATAACTTATTCACATTTTTCTTATGATACTAAATGATGTGAAGACTTAGTTTGGTATTTTTTAGACTGATGTCACTTTAATATGTTTAAGAAGTTGCCTCTATTCACTATTCACCTGATATCAACTGACCCCCTATTCTTCTGGTCACCTTTTCACACTGTTCATCCGATACCATTTAATAGAGATACTTTATCCGATATCTATATGATTGTTGTTTCTTCACAATATTTGTTTGACTGTCCCTTCACTTTCATAGTGCTTCTTCAGATTTCAAAAATCCACACAAAAATTCATCATAACTTCAATCCTTCATATAGGTACCATTCATCTAAGAATTAATGATGATGTGAAGATCTAAAATTCAAATATCCAACCCAAAAAATTTGTGAAACCCACTCAGAAAATTCATTCTTTTTACCACATTAAAACCTCATAGAAAGTAGAATATTTATTTAAGACCTTACATCAATATTATTCTTCCATATTCCTAAATATTTAATAAAAATCAGAACTTTCCTCCATGATTCTTGAAATATTGATCAACCAGATCATCATTTTCACATTTATCATCTTTACAAAAACTTTGCAAAGTCCTTCGAGCTTTCTGTTTGATACATATTTATGACATATCATGAAAATAGAACTTATACTAATGTTCATATAAAACTTCATAGGAACCTCTGAGAATAATTTTTTAGGTATTCATCCATCCAAAGACTTACATTAGAAATATTTAACCATTCCCTTCACATAAAAACCTATAACTGATAAACCTAATATGATTAGTTATATCTAAGAACATCAACTACATTCTTCTATCTGATGACTCTGATACTTTATTATTTTCATATCTTATATTTTTTACAAGACCATCTAAAAAAATTCACACATAAGGAAATAATATTTTACTCAATGAAATTGTAAAAGGTCCATTTGGTTCACTCAATCTGATGATGTTGATTTTTCACATATTTTGATCCTCCACACAAAATTCTATTCAAATACCTTACTACCAAAGTCAAACTAGTGAAAAATTTGGATTAATGCATGGAATTCCATATAATGTTCTCTTTACAATGAATTTCACAAAGACCATTATTTCAAACTTCTTCAAACTTCCTCATAGTGACAAAATTTTTAAATGTATATATAAGGCCCCAACCTTAAACCTTACCTAATCTTGAGTTATTACAAGATTACACATTGAGGATCTTTTCAGGTTTAGAGTTTTAGAGAATTAGATCATAAAACTTGCATTACATTCCACATTTAAACAAAGTGGTTACATAAAAGATAGTATTAATTTTTCCCATCAATGGAAACATATTTAAAATAAAACATGGATTCTTTCTTGACACTTCCTTGACACTATCATCATATCATGTACCCTTCCCTTGACCTGTGAAAAATATTTCAAAAACTTGGTATGAGCATAAAAAGCTCAGTAAGGGATATAAAAATATGGAAAGGAAACATGAGTACATGTATACATAAGAATGAAATCATACTTTACCCATAAAACATAAGAAATTTAACATACCTCATAAAATAATGAATAAATCATAGAAATCATAAGACATAAAGTTAACTTGAGGCATTCATAACATTCTTACGTAGGGAGTAACCCTCTTAGTTACGTTTGGAATACCCATCACAGTATATTCCCTAAATCTCTTTGGAGAAACCTTAACGTTTAACCCCTTCGTGTTATCCAATGCATTAGAGAGATTTATCGGGCTCACCCACCCTTAGTTTATCACGGAACCACCCGTCTTCATAATAATGCCCAAGAACCATAACATAATCATATCACATAAAACATGCATAAAGGAAACGTAACATTTCCACTTTTCAATCACAAGATATCAATACAACACATTGATATAAAAACATTATGAAAACCATTTTCAATACCAAAATAAAAGAAAAGTAAAACATGGTATTTATTTTTCATTTAAAAAAAATGTATGGCTCGTAGAGGAAGCCGAAAATCAAATAATGGTCACGGCGGCGGAGAAGTCGTTGTCGCTGCATACGTACAACAAAAACATTCCCTTTTGTCGTTTAGTAGAACGCTTGGTATAAAAAATATTCCTTTCAGATAAACGTAAAATTAAAAGGGGTTTATATACCGTATAAAAGCAGGTTGTGTATAAAACAAAATATGCCTCAATGAAAGGAGATTGAGACGAAGTCCCACACAAAGACGGTATCCTTGGATTAAGGATAAATCAATTACATAATTATGTGTGACAAACTAATACACCAAATATAAGTGGATATTAAGTGTAAAAAAATCAGAGGTTATTCACACATATTCATAGAACGACATATTCAAGGAGTACAAGCTTATCCCAAAGAATCAAAATTGGGTTAAGAAGTTCCCTTGCAAAAATTTGACAGCCTAACGGTGTCACTACAAAATTCATAAAAAGAGTTGATGAGAGATAGAAAGGGTATCTCATCACTTGGACATAAAATTTAAATCACTAAGGATATATAAGAACATATCCCAACATAATGTTATGTGAATTAAAATACATAACAAAAGAAGTCTTTTAAAAAGAGGAGGGTGAAAGGTTCCCTTACCGACATGGTTATCTTTCGAAACATACACCCCGTGAAATAAGGACAATACAACATTGATGTAAATACTCATAAATGAAATTATATTACACAATGATTAAAATAATGGTCATTACATACACCAATCAAAGGAAATTGTGGCAAATGTAGCATAAATCTCACGGGAATAAAAGTGAGATGAAAAAACCCTTACGAAAACTCGGCAGCCTAACAGCGCCACTTAAAACTTCCAAAAATGGGTTGATGAGATCAAATAGGGTCTCTCATAATATTATAATAAAATTTACAACAATAGGAATATAAAATAACATCCCCCATAATAACAAAGAGGAGCTTAAAAGAAGTGACATAAAGGAGAGTACTTAAAAAGAAAGAGAAAGGTTAGATCTTTTACGAATATTCGGCAGCCTACCAGCGCCACTCAAAACTTCCAAAATGGATTGATGAGAGAGAATAGGGTCTATAATCATATGAACATAAAAATTACAGTAAGATTAATATAAAAGAACATCCCAATCACAAGAAATATGAGCTTAAAATTAATGACATAAAAGAGTGTACTTAAAAAGAAAGAGAGGAGTAGGATCCCTTACCTCGGGTCCGACTTGACTCGATCGTTCTTTAACATCCTGAATAATAAACTTGAGTTAATTTATACTTGTTTAAGAACCTTTTTCAAGTTCATTATTCCTTTTATATCACTTATTTCCATGTTATAAACATTATTTAATCATTTAAGTTAATAATGTTTGTTCTGTCGATATTTGGTTCTTAAGTCGAAAGTGGACTTCTTACAATTACATGTTGTTCGTGTGGTCAAAGGTTCATTATATCCAGAATTATATTCATGATTTGGATATAATATATATCATATATATCTATAATATACATGTATTTATAATATTACATAATCATTTAGAGGTAAGAAATGAAATGCACCATTCATGGAGACGGTAAGCCGTACGTACGCATGAACGCTACTTTCATTTCTATGTCATATTAATGGAATTAAAACTAAATGAGAGGTATATATATTTTAATTCCAGAATTATATTAATCATTTATATGTAACATAAATCATATATAATAACTTTAAATACATCCTTTATACATCCCACATATGGCATTAACGAATCAAATCACTTTGAGGGGGCGGTAGTCCGCACTTCCTAAAATGAAATTATCGTGTTTACCCACAATGGAAACCATAAAGTTATTCCATAAATGAAAAATACAGAAGATTAAGTAAAACATAAACATATTATATATCATATATAAATATAGTGTCATATTAATGGCCACCTTTGAAGGTGTTATAAGAATGTTGAACAATCATCGTTTCGTGAGGCAGAAATTCGCCATCCACAGAAATAGTATGTTCTTTAACCATTAGATGTAGGTGTGTGTAAGTGTAGCTCGAATAATTCTTATAAAAACATCCTAGTATATTTAAGATACTATATTTTTTACAAAATAAATGAATAAAAAGAGTTTAGGGGGTTGGAGAAGCAAAATAAAACAAAAGGACACAAGTGAAGACATTACCTTAAAATCGGGTAACTCCCTTTGGTTTGAGCTCAAAGGATTCCTTGGGAAGACTTATGCCCAAAGTGAGGGTCTAGGAGTTAGATAGGGGGATGTGGAGAGGAAAAATGGGCAGGGTTTTTCTGATCCAAAGGCTTTGTAAGTGTGGGTAAGGAGGTAGAGGTGGGGGCCTTTTATAAGAGGAGAGGAGGGGCACTCTTGGAATGTAAAGAAATGTTACTTTATTTTCAAATGATTTTCGGATTTTAAAGGTACCACATTGATGTAATTCGAGGATAAGGTGATAAGGGTTCGAAATCCACCCATAAAATAGGTGTTGGACATGTGTATGTCTTAAATTGTACTTTATCTTTCCATTTTATTTAAATCGTTAAATAATGAGGTCATCGCTGCATCATCATGATGTCATAAATAATTTAATATATTTATTGTCTAAAAATTATAAAAAAAATACGATGATGTAGGAAATATTTTTATATTTTCAATGATTATTTATAGTAAAAAATATGACTTGTATAACCCCATTTAAAAATTATTTTAGTAAAACAACTCATGTTTGTGTCATTTTAATTTTAACATTAAATAAAAAGGTATTTATGTCATTTTCCAACCAAAGTGGCTCCATGGGGTCCCCAACTTGACCCATGGATTGTCTTGGTCGTCCATGACTCATCCAATGAGGGTAGGACATGTGTATAGTTCCTTTCATATTATTAAAATATTATTTTTACCTTAAACTACACCAATTACCTTTAATTGCGATTAAAAACTTAAAAGTCACTATGCACCAAAAAAATATTTTAATTCCATTGAACCACATTTTACTTCTTAATGAAAACCATGTATGTCGTATTTTTGAAATTGAAAGCACAAAGGTGGCAAAATTTCATTTAAACGGAAAATCAGTTTTTATAAGTACCACTTAGTGGTTTCACTATTCATCAAAAATTGAAGTTTTTCAGAAAATTACCAAAAATTCACCCTAAGCTATATTTGATATTCCGAATTCAAAAATGATGTCTATTTTACAAAATTCAAAACATATAAGTTGAATTAATTAATTTAATAATTAATTCCCGCTGTTAGAGCAAATAGCGTGTTTTTATGAAACAATAAGTATCAAAAGATTGATACCAGTTTAAGTCCAATTTCAAAGTGAAATTGATTCCAATGACCACCATTGGATTAAATGGTAAAAATATATTCTAATTTTACTTTAAAAACAATTCAAAAGATAATCTAATCATATAAATAAATTAGATTAAAAAGAGGTTTTGAATTAAAATACAACATTTTTCACTATTCATAAAAAAATGAACTTTATCGGAAAGATACCAAAAATTTACACAAAGTAAATTTTGACGTCTCTGTTCTAAATAATAATTTTATTTTGTCAAATATAACACATAAAATTATCAAAAAGTGGATTTAAAAGAGGTTCGCCATCAAAAGGCGGTTAATCGACCTTCTAAAGATTATTAGAATGTTTACGCTTAAAATTGAATTCATTCACATTTTTAATCCTCTAACATTTATTTTAAAAAGTAAAACTATTTGACAAACATATATAATCATTTTTTAGTTAGTTCTGTTCATTTCTTCCATTACAACGTCTAGGCGATAACTACCATTTAAGATAATATTATTTTATTATTATAGTGCAACGTAAGATTTCAAAGAAACTCGTTCTTGCATATTGGGTAATCCATCAAGAATAGAGTTACCTTTAAAGTAACATTAATATTTTATTCAAAAATATGGATAAATATAAAAATTTCATATTATTTATTTACCTGGGGTGTTACATCCTTCCCCCCTTTTGGGAATTTCATCCTAGCAATTTTAAAATTGGGCTCAGAAACTTCATTGAAAGTCCCACATCGGAACAAGAGTCGGTAAAACAATCACTTTAAAAGAAAGAAAGTGGAGTACAGAGGTTACCCGAGTTAACCAATACTAGGATTCCATGTAAGAAAATATGGACATGGAGGAAAAAAAACAAAGGGTCATGTTCTAAGGGAGAGTGATAGTAAACATGTCTAGGAGAAAGTTAACCACAAGAAAATCACAAACTTGTTATGGGTTAAACGGTATTAGATTCCCCAGTAGGAAAAGTTAATAGACAAAATTTTTGTTTTAAGTTTCTTTTTATTAAGGAATTTATTCATAAGGAAACATAATCACTTATCATGTTGACTTCCAACTTTTATTATATTTCTTACACAAACTCATATTTTCTCCAAAAGACAAGTATTTAGGAAGACTTGTTCACATTAAGAGTACTATAATCAACTTCTAGAGAATCACCTAATCCACAAAAGAGAACTATATACTTCCCATGTCTTTAGACTTTAACCAAAACCAAAACCAAAATGGTTAGTACAAGATCAGATAATCCAGAAAAGGATAACCCTTTATAAAAAGAAAATCTATTCTTAATCTCCAAAATTTGTCCAACAAAACCCAAAGTTCAACGAGGACCATTTGATAAAAAATTTGTCCATAAAATTCTTCAAAGTAGACCAAACTAAGATTGAAACCCAAATATTTGAAGGATTTAGTCACATAGTCTTCCAAGGTACAAATTAACTTTTATCTCCAAATAACATCAGTTGCTCATAAATTCTCATATTGAAAACTAATTAACCTAATCACATATCCTTGATGATAGGTTAATCATTTCCATAGATAACCCAAAATAAACTTACTCTTGATTCCTAAAATCATCTAACTAAAAAGAATTAGTCAGACTAACCAGGGACTTCATGTAGTCCAGTGGTAGGTGATAAATACCAGTCGCACTTTGGTTGTGGGTTCGATTCCTTCAGCTTTGTCCGATGCGACGGGTTGTCACACAGTCTGCATGTTGTCCTTTCTCCAAAACTATATATTTCTTAAAACATTCCCCAAAATGAGATAAAATCTTCAAAAATGATCATAAAATATTTTAACCTCAAGTTTATCACATGCCTTTCATTTTCCATCATAACATACAATAACCCATAATTACCTCAAAAGTAAGGATCATATAAACTCTAATGGTTACCTTTATAATTATTACCTGAAATTCCACATCGATTGGTCATCTCGTACATGATTCATTATAGATCATACCAAGGTTCAAGTGGTTGATCATGACTCCTTTATAGTTGGTTTAGAACAACCACGAGTTTCCTCATTGAATCCCCCATTTTATCTAGTATCTTAATCAGAGAACCACCACAGTTTCCTTCAAACCTGTTGTCTCTTTGGTGCCTGCTAGATCCATCCATTCACTAAAAACAGAAATGTCAGTGAGAGTATATCAACAAAACCATCATGTACTAATGAGGAAGGTAAACACTAAGATATACTTACTCATTCACTTTATCTAAAACTAGGACTCTTTCTGAAATCCTAACCATTATGGTAAGGTCACTTGTGCTTAGATAATACCCTAACCTCTAAAGTTATCTAAACCGACCTTTGATACCAACTATAAGGCCCCAGCCTTAAACCTTACTTAATCTTGAGTTATTACAAGATTACACATTAAGGATCTTTTCAGGTTTATAGTTTTAGAGAATTAGATCATAAAACTTGCATTACATTCCACATTTAAACAAAGTGGTTACATAAAAGATATTATTCATTTTTCCCATCAACAGAAACATATTTAAAATAAAACATGGATTCTTTCTTGACACTTCCTTGACACTATCATCATATCATGTACCCTTCCCTTGACCTGTGAAAAACATTTCAAAAACTTGGGATGAGAATAAAAAGCTCAGTAAGGGATATAAAAATATGGAAAGGAAACATGAGTACATGTATACATAAGAATGAAATCATACTTTACCCATAAAACATAAGAACTTTAACATATCTCATAAAATCATGAATAAATCATAGAAATCATAAGACATAAAGGTATCTTGAGGCATTCATAACATTCTTACATAGGGAGTAACCCTCTTGGTTACGTTTGGAATACCCATCATAGTATATTCCCTAAATCTCTTTAGAGAAACCTTAACATTTAACCCCTTCACGTTACCCAATGCATTGGAGAGCTATATCGGGCTCACCCGCCCTTAGTTTATCATGGAACCACCCGTCTACATAATAATTCCCAAGAACCATAACATAATCATATAACATAAAACATGCATAAAGGAAACATAACATTTCCACTTTTAAATCACAAGATATCAATACAAAAAATTGATATAAAAACATTATGAAAACCATTTTCAATACCAAAATAAAAGAAAAGTAAAAAATGGTATTTATTTTTCTTTTAAAAAAAGGTATGGCTTGTAGAGGAAGCCAAAACTCAAATAATGGTCACGACGGTGGAGAAGTCGTTGTCGCCACATATGTACGACAAAAACATTCCCTTTTTTCGTTTAGTAGAACGCTTTGTATAAAAAAGATTCCTTTCGGATAAATGTAAAAGTAAAAGGGGTTTATACACGGTATAAAATAAGGTTGTGTATAAAACAAAATATGCCTCAATGAAAGGAGATTGAGACGAAGTCCCATACAAAGACGATATCCTTGGATTAAGGATAAATCAATTACATAATTATGTGTGAAAAACTAATACACCAAATATAAGTGGATATTAAGTGTAAAAAAATCAGAGGTTATTCACACATATTCATAGAATGACATATTCAAGGAGTACAAGCTTATCCCAAAGAATAACAATTGGGTTAAGAAGTTCCCTTGCAAAAATTTGACAGCCTAACGACGTCACTACAAAATTCAGAAAATGAGTTGATGAGAGATAAAAAGGGTATATCATCACTTGGAAATAAAATTTAAATCACTAAGGATATAGAAGAACATATCCCAACATAATTTTATGTGAATTAAAAGACATAACAAAAGAAGTCTTTTAAAAAGAGGTGGGTGAAAGGTTCTCTTACCGACATGGGTATCTTTCGAAACATACACCCTGTGAAAGAAGGACAATACAACAATGATGTAAATACTCATAAATGAAAGTATATTACAAAATGAGTAAAATAATGGTCAGTACATACACCACTCAAAGAAATTGTGGAAAATGTAGCATAAATCTCATGGGAATAAAAGTGAGATGAAAAATCCCTTACGAAAACTCGGCAGCCTAACGACGCCACTTAAAACATCCAAAAATGGATTGATGAGATCAAATAGGGTCTCTCATAATATTACAATAAAATGCACAGCAAGAGTAATATAAAATAACATCCCCCATCATAACAAAGAGGATCTTAAAAGAAGTGACATAAAGGAGAGTACTTAAAAAGAAAGAGAGAGGTTAGATCTCTTACGAAAATTCGGCAGCCTAATAGCGCCACTCAAAACTTCCAAAATGGATTGATGAGAGAGAATAGGGTCTCTCATCATATGAACATAAAAATTACAGTAAGAGTAATATAAAAGAACATCATAATCACAAGAAAGATGAGCTTAAAAGGAATGACATAAAAGAGTGTACTTAAAAATAAAGAGAGGAGTAGGATCCCTTACCTCAGGTCTGACTTGACTCGATCGTTATTTAACGTCCTGAATAATAAACTTGAGTTAATTTATACTTGTTTAAGAACCTTTTTCAAGTTCATTATTCCTTTTATATCACTTATTTCCATGTTATAAACATTATGTAATCATTTAAGTTAATAATGTTTGTTTTGTCGATATTTGGTTCTTAAGTCGAAAGTGGACTTCTTACAATTACATGTTGTTTGTGTGGTCAAAGGTTCATTATATCCAGAATGATATTCATGATTTGGATATCATATATATCATATATATCCAGAATATACATGTATTTATAATATTACATAATCATTTAGAGGTAAGAAATGAAATGCACTGTTCATGGAGATGGTAAGCTGTACGTACGCATGAACACTACTTTCATTTCTATGTCATATTAATGGAATTAAAACTAAATTAGAGGTATGTATATTTTAATTCCAGAATTATATTAATAATTTATATTTAACATACATCATATATAATAACTTTAAATACATCCTTTATACATCCCACATATGGCATTAACGAATCAAATCACTTTGAGGGGGCGGTAGTCCGCACTTCGTAAAATGAAATTATCGTGTTTACCCACAATGGAAACCATAAAGGTATGACATAAATGAAAAATACAAAAGCTTAAGTAAAACATAAACATATTATATATCATATATAAATATAGTTTCATCTTAATGGCCACCTTTGAAGGTGTTAGAAGAATGTTGAACAATCATCGTTTCGTGAGGCAGAAATTCACCATCCACAGAAACAGTATGTTCTTTAACCATTAGATGTAGGTGTGTGTAAGTGTAGCTTTATTATAACATCATCCTAGTATATTTATGATACTGGATTTGTTACAAAATAAATTAATAAAAAGAGTTTAGGGGGTTGGAGAAGAAAAATAAAACAAAAGGACACAAGTGAAGACATTACCTTAAAATCGGGTAACTCCCTTTGGTTTGAGCTCAAAGGATTCCTTGGGAAGACTTCTGCCCAAAGTGAGGCTTCAAGGAGTTAGATAGGGGGATGTGGAGAGGAAAAATGGGCAGGGGTTGTCCAAGCCAAAGGCTTTTGAAGTGTGGGTAAGGAGGTAGAGGTGGGGGCCTTTTATAAGAGGAGAGGAGGGGCACTCTTGGAAAGTAAAGAAATGTTACTTTATTTTCAAATGATTTTAGGATTTTAAAGGTCCCAAATTGATTTAATTATAGGATAAGGTGATAAGGGTTATAAATCCACCCATGAAATAGGTTTTTTACATGTGTAGGTCTTAAATTTTACTTTATCTTTCCATTTTATTTAAATCGTTAAATAATGAGGTCATCGCTGCATCATCATGATGTCATAAATAATTTAATTTATTTAATGTCTAAAAATTATAAAAAAACTACTATGATGTAGGAAATCTTTTTATCTTTCCAATTATTATTTATAGTCAAAAATATGACTTGTATAATCCCATTTAAAAATTATTTTAGTAAAACAACTCATGTTTGTGTCATTTTAATTTTAACATTAAATAAAAAGGTATTTATGTCATTTTCCAAACAAAGTGGCTCCATGGGGTCCCCAAGTTGACCCATGGATTTTCTTGGTCGGACATGACTCATCCAATGAGGGTAGGACATGTTTATAGGTCCTTTCATATTATTAAAACATTATTTTTACATTAAACTACACTAATTACCTCTAATCGCGATTAAAAACTTAAAAGTTACTATTCACCAAAAAAATATTTTAATTACATTGAACCACATTTTACTTCTTAATAACAATCATGTATGTCGGATTTTTGAAATTCAAAACACAAAGGTGGCAAAATTTCATTTAAACGGAAAATCAGTTTTTATAAGTACCACTTAGTGGTTTCACTATTCATCAAAAAATTGAAGTTTTTCAGAAAATTACAAAAAATTCACCCTAAGCTATATTTGATATTCAGAATTCAAAAATGATGTCTATTTTACAAAATTCAAAACATATAAGTTGCATTAATTAATTTAATAATTAATTCCCGCTGTCAGAGAAAATAACGTGTTTTTATGAAACAATAAGTATCAAAAGATTGATACCAGTTTAAGTCCAATTTCAAAGTGAAATTGATTCCAATGACCAACATTGGATTAAATGGTAAAAATATATTCTAATTTTACTTTAAAAACAATTCAAAAGATAATCTAATCATATAAATAAATTATATTAAAAATAGGTTTTGAATTAAAATACAACATTTTTCACTATTCATAAAAAAATGAACTTTATCGGAAAGATACCTAAAATATACACAAAGTAAATTTTGATGTATAGATTCTAAAGAAGAATTTTATTTTGTCAAATATAACACATAAAATTTTTAAAAAGTGGATTTAAAATATGTTCACCCTCAAAAGGCGGTTAATCGACCTTCTAAAGATTATTAGAATGTTTACGCTTAAAATTGAATTCATTCACATTTTTAATCCACTAACATTTATTGTAAAAAGTAATTTTTTTTGACAAACATATATAATCATTTTTTAGTTAGTTCTGTTCATTCCTTCCATTACAACGGCTAGGCGTTAACTACCATTTAAGATAATATTATTTTATTATTATAGTGCAACGTAAGATTTCAAAGAAACTCGTTGTTGCATATTGGGTAAGCCATCAAGCATAGCGTTCCCTTTAAAGTAACATTAATATTTTATTCACAAATATGGATAAATATAAAAATGTCATATTCTTTATTTACCTGGGGTGTTACAGTATAACTGATGAATCTTCAGACCATCACAATATAAATTTAAACAAGTTCAAACTTAGAATCATTAAACTTTATTACTTTATGTTTTTTGTTTTTCATAGCCATAACTTTGATCGTTAACATTAGTCCTGTAAAACTTCACAAATTTTTACCACAATATTTATACAGTTTTATCTCAAAACCTCCTTGGTATATAACCTTGGATCATGAAAACTTTCAGTAGTCATGGTTTTTTGAATTATAAGAATAGAAAATATTTACTATATTTCTACTTTCCCAAACATTCTATTTGATACACTAGAGAGAGAGCTTGGATAAACATTCAAGGAAAAAACTATGGCTGATCACATCAAATTTGTATTTCTTATACAATGAACTCAAGACAATGGACCCTGTTTGATACACTTGAGTTGATAAACTTTATCAAATCAAATTTGTGGTAAATTTCAACAAATTAATGTGATTTATGTTATAAAAAAAAGAAAGCAATTTGAGAAACCTTTATTCCTTAAGATTCTTTTTAAAACACATCTAAACTTCTTAGTCCTAATTATAATCTCATTATCTTGATATCTCATCTTGTAGGTTTCATACTTATCTCATCAACATACATGCTTGGTTATCTTTATTTTACTATATAAAATGAACTCATTGACAAACTACAATGGTCATGTATTTAATTTGACAATTCTATTTAAATCAAAGGTCTAGATATAACATCTTTCTTAACTCAAAAGGGAAAAACCATTTCTCATCTTATATTTTAATGTTGTATCACTTATGATAAACTCAACGTATCCTAATTTTCTATGATCGTATGTCATAATGGTTTTCAAAAATACATAAAAGTAAATGGTTTATGGTATACATTAATAATTATATCTAGTTTAAGGAATAATACACATGTCTGTAGATAGAAATATCTGATAATATACATAACATTTTGAATTCTTATAGGTATGTCTATACTCATTATTTATTATCTTTGATATAAGAAAGTATGCCACTTCATGAGTCGAAGCATCATCCACTTATTAGTATCCAACACATAATAGTCAAAAAATTATCTTTTTCCAATTAGATATACAATAAGACATATATTTAAGAATATTTCCATAACACTTCAATGTTCTCATTATAGTATATAATTTTTATAACCTTTTAATGTGTTAAATACTCTAAGTACATTATAACATTAATGTTATAAAGAAGAACACTCATCATGTTATAATATATTTATTAATATCAAGGAATTTGGATATTCTAAAATAAAAAATTGAAAATTAATTTGGTTCTATGGAACCAACTTCAATAGTCTTCTATGTACTCAAAGTTCATACATACTTAATTTTAGGGATCCTATTAAACATACCTGGGTTTAAGCTTTTATTTTTTCTAAATAATTGTGGTCTATTGAAGGGTAAAATTTTAGTTGGATATGGTCAATTGTTTGATTTATTATTCAAATTAAATAAAAATATTTTTTTCTTACTTATTAGAGTATTTTTATTTATAACATAATCATTTCAGTTACATAACTTGTAATAAAATTCATGACATGTCAAATATAAAATTATTACCTAGAATGAATAATTTTTTTTACATAATTATGTTTGTTATTTTCAATATACACCCACCATAGGTAATAAAAATTACTTTTTTACTTTAATTAATGATTATTATAGAGTTTCTAATGTCTAAATTTTATATGATTAATATGAAGTTATAGATAAATTTTTTATTATAAAAAATGAGGTAGAAAACCAATGTGGGATTATAATTAAATACCTCAAACCTGTCAAGGAGAAGAATATTATAGTACTTTATTTTTTGAATCCCAAGGTATTATACATGAAGTGATGTCTCTCTAAACATCTCAATATAATGGTGTAGTTGGTATAAAGAATAAAACATTAATAAAAATGATTAATTCCATGGTGTCTATCTTGGGCCTCTTAAGAGTTTTTTATGGAGTGGCATTATTAATTGCATTTCAAATCCTAAATAGGGTTTCCAAAAAAGGGAATACTTTTGAATTATTATGAAATTTTGAATAATAGGAAATAAAAACTCAATTATTTAAAGGTTTTGGTTTTTCATGAAATTGTAATATTTCATGAACCTAAAGGGAAAATTTTGGGTAAAAGAGTTATTGGCTGTATATTTACTTTATATAATAATAATTAAAAAGATTATAGATTAATGGTTTTATAATCTAATGGTTTTGTATATGTTAATATCATTAGTGAGTCAATATATTCTATTTTTTATGAGTCAAGGTTTACCTCTTCAAATAATAAAGTTCAGATTGAACAATCTGGCTTAAATAAAATTATATCTCAAAAATATTAGTGTTGTGAAACAAAATTTAGTTTTTCTAAATATTTATTCCAATTATAAAACTTATAAATAATCTTGGTTATATTCAGATATATCTCTTTGGAATCAAGATATAAATGACAATATATAATCTATAACCAATAAAAATACTTATTTATTTGACTTTACTCAATTTCCACAACTAATAGGTTATAAATTTGTATTTATAATAAAAAATAATGTTGATGGTAGAGTTTAAAAATATAATTCCATATTAGTAGGTGAAACATATAATAAAAAGTAAGGAATCAATTACTTTGATGCATAAGCTACCATGGATAGGATTTATTCTATTATAATCCTTCTCACAATATCTTCTATATATAATTTTTAATTTCACCAAATTAATTTTAAAAAATCATTTTTAAATGGATATTTAGTTAGATAACTACATATGTAACAACCATAAGGGTTCACAGTACCTAGAAAAGAAAATAAGGTTTAAAAATTAGTACAATACCTATATGTTTTAAAAAAAGAACTAAAATAATGTCATAAAAAATTTAATCAATAAATTTTATCAAATGGATTTTTAGTTAACCAAACTGATAAATGTGTTTTTAGTAAGTTCTATAATAACCTCGATGTTTCTATTTGTTTATATGTTTATGACATGTTAATATTTATAATTTATATGAATAAAGTAAATGAAGCTATGTCAATTTTATATTAAAATTTTTATATAAAGGAATTGAATGAATTAAATGCTATATTGGGAATAAAAATTGTTTGGAATAATAATTCTAATTTTATTTCTCAATATCATCATATTGAAAATGTTTTAAATAGGTTTGAAAAATTTGATTGTTCCTTAGTTTCTACCCTATATGCTTCTAGTAGTAATAAAAAGTGTATTAAACTATCTAAAGGTCATAATTAATTACTATACATGTTATAGTGGAAACCCAATAGTATTGTAAGGTATTTTTGATGTAAGCTGGATTACTATTTCAAAGTATCACTCTTTAATAAGTGGATGTATTTTTACAATTGGAGGTGGATAAATCTCTTAGGGACCAACGAAACAAAACTATATAATAGACTCTATTATATCTTATAATTTTTTTTCATAATAGTTACTATAAAAGAAATAGAATGAATTAGATGTATCTTATCAAACTACCATTGTGACCTATACTAGTGTATTTGGTTACTTTATATTGTTATAGTCAAGAAATTGTTTCTTGATAAAATCATAATACTTATAATAGAAAATAAAGACACTTTGGTCTTAGACAAAGCTATGTTTAGAAGTTGACGAAAGATTGTACCATAATTGTAGACTTTGTTAGATCATGCAAAATTTTGGCTGATGTATTAAAAAAGGGACTTTCAAGGGAGTTGGTGTACAAAAATTCCTTTAGGATGGATTTAAAGTCCTTTTAAAAAATTCACCAATGATGGAAGCTCATCTTAATATTTTATAATTGCACATGTCTAAGTTCAATGTATGAAATTCCATAATATGTGTGAAGGAAACAACAAAACCATATTAAATTCCAAAAAAGTAGTTTTTTTATTGATAAAAGGAGTGAGAGTTTAAAACTCTTAATAAACAAAGGATATTAAACAATTGTTTAAGCATGGGAAATATTTTTAGTTTACCTATGTTAATATAGGAGTGGGTATACTATAAAGATCCTATGAATTTTGATCTCAAAGGTGCATGCAATGATAATTGATATATGTCATTAATGGTGTCTAGGAGTATATGAAGAGTAAATTAATTTAAATGGACTTGTGTAGGATGAATCTAGATGATAATAAGAGTTACATTTTCAAGGTCATTTCCACATGTTTCTTTATTCAGATTAGATTTGTCTCTTTAAAATAATGTTTTATATTGAGAGAAACCTATATTTAAGAAAATACATTCCAATTGGGTATGATGGTTCATTTTTAAAAGGTTCTCTAAAATATTTTAAAATGGTGGGGGTTTGTTGGAATTTTAAATTCTTTTTAAAATATTTAAAATCCATTTTTTATTTTTAAAGGGGAATAAAATTTGGCATCCCACCTTAAAACGTGGAATGGAGTGGGGTCCCCTTTATTAGGGGGAATTTTTTTATCATTATTTTAAATGATAAAGTAAGAGGGAAGAATCCTATGGGGGATTTTTTATTAAAAAAAATTTATAATTATTTATTGATAGTATTTTAGTATTTTTTTATTTTATGTTAATTTTAGTAGCTTGATTTTAGTTTATAGATTTTAGGAAATTTTGGGCTAAATTACGAAACTTGGATTAAAGTGATGAATTTTAATATTTATTATATATTTTTTTAAAAAAAGTTTATTTCCATAAGTTTTGAGTATATTTTAGTTTAAATAATGTAATTTAGTTGTCTTGGGAAGAAAAAAGAAAATAATTATTTGTCTATTGAGAATTCACATTGATAGGCTAAAAAATTGTGTTATGAGGACAATGTACTCTTTTATAGTTGGATGAGACTATTCTAACTCTCTAAAATTACCCCAGGCACACAATTTAGAATGAGATAAAGCACTAGGGTAGCTGCATCAACCCTTGACATGCCATAAGTTACCCAACATATCTCAGAATATGATCTCATAATGATGTTACCATGCTAACACTACCTCAAAGATACCACTACACAATATGTTGAATCATCAACTAAGTTCCATGGAATAACCTCACACAACACCAACACCAAAAAAATCTGTATATACCACCTTAGAGAATGCTCTTATTATAACTACACCTCTAGTACCCAATGCATAATATGAACTCCCCCCGATATTTTTCATGTTACGATGCCATAATTATGGGGATTTCTATATATCACAACAATAGAAATTTCACCTATCAAATATAGAACTACAAAAGAAACATACCATCCATTCACAATCAAACATAACCTCAAGAAACTATGTCACCTAAGGAGAATTGGTAATTATAACTAAAGCCATATTCCTACATTCCACCTTTTTTCCTAATGCTATCTCATATCCAAACTTGAGATTATGCCCGCCCATTAATATATGCTTCATTGATTAGACATGAGATTCATAATTTCAGGCATCTATGACCACTATCTAAATTCATTATCATTCAAATGGGAACTCATGGAAGATTTTAGAAGGACATTTAATGGACATGAAGATCAATTATATGCCTCATGACTGACATGTACATATAGGAGTGCCTCCATTCAAGTTGATGCAATAAATTAGGAAATGAGACTGGAATATCCTCACATGGAATGATTATATATTGATAGGAAATATTCCTTACATGAATCAATCTAACAATTTAGAGTACGATTCTAGAAGATTAAGGAAAGTTCATTCCATGTGTTAGTGATCCAACTATACTATACACATGTTTAGATCATATCTTTTGTCACCATTCAAAAATTTTATATTTTTTATTTATGGAGAAGGAGGATAACATATAAGGATATTGATCCTTGGAGGATTATGATCACACATGCAGAGTAATAAAGCATGCTAGTATTGGGAGGGGAATTATAGGGAAAATTAACACTACTAAAGGAACTTGGCTAGGATGGGGTGTACTTACACAGAGGTCCTTTCATGGTTTAATGAACATTATATTCCCTTTCATTTAATTTTATAATTGATTCTTCCATGTTCAGGATGTACTATAATTCTTATTATGGTTATTTTTTTTACTTTAAGGTACATTTGTGAGGCTTTCATTTGTGCGGCCTGAGTGATTCTCCAAATAAACATAATACAGTAGATATTCCCTAAACCCTATATCATATGAGATGATATAATCATGTCATAAGGTATGCCACACATTAATATAAGGAATATCATATGAATTAGTTTGGGTATATCATAAGGATTGATTTAAGATTTTAAGCTACCACCTTTATTGATATCATACCCTATGACACATTTCTAGATATTATATGGACATAATGAATCATATTGTATGATTTAGAGGTCACATTATAATTAATAATTTGTAGCCGAATGTTAAAATTTATTGCCCGAGAATATAATCCATGTAAAATATCATTAGACTAAAAGTTTCATATGATGAAATGTATGAGAGTTTGATAAGGATGAGTGGTTAAAAAGAGTTATAACTATACTTATTTATGCATGAATTTAAGAAATGTATGAGTAAATGAATTATATAACTCAAGAGTTGTCTTAATATCTATATAAAGAGGCAATAATTATTTGATAACATGTGTGATACTCTTGAATTAAGCCATCCAAAATTCCATTTCACTGATTTTGTCTTACTTATTCACTCTTTTCCTCATGAGATACAAGAATAATATGAGTGAAGGAGTGATACCACACAAAAATAAAGTGATTCTGGTCTAAAATGTGGATACAATAAAAAATTGGGATTATTTTAGCTGCCTCTAAGGGATCTTCATCAAGGATATAGATAATTTTAATTATTGTGATCAATGGTGAAAGGTACACATAATTTTCTTTATTTTATATATAGAATGGTTTTGGGATCCATGCATCGTAGATCTTGTGGTTTTCAAGTTTCTATTTTTTTGTTATGTTTATTAAGTGTTATAAAATCCTTGGAAATAGATCTGTGGTATCAAAGCCTTTCCATGTGATTATATTCATGAAATCATGATTTAAAAATGAAGAAACTTCATATTGTAATGCCTATCGAAAAATATAATCAAAATTTTGAACTTTTACTATATATGAGACATGTGATATAATAAAACTAGATTTGGTTATTGATTATGATATGTGATATCATAACTAGTGATGTAGTTCAATGCTTCCTGGTTTTGATATATTGTAACATATGAAATGGGGATTGTATAATAAAAAATCACCCATCCTTGGTTTAAAAAATAGAGTTTTGTATAATTAATATGATATATGTGATACCATAAAAATTATTTCTAGACTCCTTATGCACATTGAGTTACTTATATATAGGCACCTATCATAGCCTGCAACTACCAAGGTGTGATATAATTCTTACATAGACATTGACCATTTGGGTTAATCCCATGTTAGAACTATCATAATCCACATGTGATGAAAATTATGATATATTTATACACATGTTATTATAGTGGGTTATTATTTATATGCATGTGGGAGTGGCTTGCTCGTGTGCACGCTCACCTTACACAGTCCATGCACACTGGTTTCTTCTTACAGGGATCCATTTGTATCTATTGTATTATGTGATAGAAAAACCCACATATCCTATTTCATGTGACATATCATGGTTAGACATGTAATAGAAAATGACATAGGAAAAATATATTTTTACTAGATTTTAATTAGAAATGAAATAAATAATTTATAAATTTTTTATGAATGATATAAAATGGTATTTTGAAATATTTATGTAATTTACAAAGGTTTTTATAAATTAAGTAACTAAAAAATGTTTATAATCAATTAATTAAATGTTTTTGAAGCATTTATTAAATAAATATTTGATAACATTAATTTTTAATATTAAAACAACTTTTCAAATTTACATGAAATAACTTATAATTTAGATATAAAATGCTTATATATAAATTATAAGAGCAATTTATTAAATTTTTATAAATTAAAAAATAAGGGAAAAATAAAAATGAGTTTTTGTTTAATATTTTTAATTGTTCATAATAATTAATTTGAAATGTTAAAATTAAATTCCTCATTTGGAAAATTATTTAAAACATATAAAAATGAGTTTTGATGATTGATTTGATCAAGTCTTAACTGACATGAAATATTTCATATTTATATTATATAAATTTTTTATATAAAATAATTGAACTGAAAAATGTTTATATTTCATATAATATCACATATTTAAAGTAAATTCTATAAAATGAATAAAATGAATAAAATGAATAAAATGAATAAAATGAATAAGTTTATATTTGAATAAATAAATATAAAATGTTTATTTCTATTTAATTATGGAATGTCCATAATATATGGTTAAATTATAATGATTTTACAATTTCCCTTTTTATGAATTGTTATTAAATATTTTATCTCATGTATAATATTTTTATTTTTTATTTATTTATTTTATTCCCTTGTTATTATTCATGAATATAATTTTTACATTATGAATGAATATATGCTTTAGTTTAAATTTGTTAAACCACTTCTATAAATTATCATACATGTATCTATGGAGTCACATTCTATGTATAATACTAGATTTGGTTTTCTTCTTTCATGAACCTGGCTTATACTTAGTTATGAGAATGAATTATGTAGTTAATTATTTTTATACCTATTATCTGTTTTAATTTTTATTAGATTGAAGTCTCTGTTGAGTAAAGTATCCCTTGGTAGAGGGATATTGGGTTTGAATAATCATTGTCTTAGAGGATTATGCCTTGTCTAGAAAATTGAGGGTTGGAAATTTGTGTCTCCAAGATTACTCATATGGGGATTGTTAATTTCTTATGATTATAATCTTTTACATGAAATGGTTTTATATACATTATGAATGAGATGAATTTATATATGTATGAATATAACTGGATTTTAATTTGGGTTAGTGATATAACATGTGAGTTGTGTAAAGAGTTACCCATCAACATGGTTTGGAAATATTGATTTGGTGGAAGGAATATGATTCCAAAATAAATAATTATAATAATTCATACATGAAAATAGAATAATATGAGATAAAATGGTGAGATTAAATCCCTGTAAGAATACTGAGTTTCAATTTACTTCTAAATCAAACACTTTTCAAGACCTCAATCATCCAACCAGACAGGTTCATGCTAAAGTCAGGTTCCCATGAATTAGATTTTCTAACAAATGGTGTAAATGCTCACCCTAAGAGTTAGGTAACCAAATACCTCTATGATATTTGGGTAACACTTAGCTTGAAAATCACAAGGAAGGATACTTGAGGAATAATGTTGAGTTTATCCATATGATGGATTGGGAAAAGAGTTTTCCACTCAACTATCCAAGAGTCATATATGATATGATTAGCATAAATCATAACTAAATAATTAAGTGGTGAGATGAACACTAAAGTGGACACATTTCTTAGTGAAATATAGATCTTGGACCACTAATTGATAAAATTAATTAAAAAGGGTTATCCCTTTAATGAGAGAACATTTAATAAAATTCGTTATTAAATGAATATAAAACTTGATCCTCATATAATAAAATCCTCTATTGTAGATAATAATATCATCATCAATAAAATTAACTTTTATATGACTATATTTAAGGAGGATATTAATGTAATAAAATTCTTATACTGATATACAAAACATAATAATTGTTCTTAACCAAAGAAAAATTCTATGTGTTAGAGAAACCCATTCCTGAGTAACCAATTATTCAAATAGTTCAACAAAAGAATCTATAGGATTATGTAAAGTGTATATTTATCCACTAAATGTTTTGAAATGATTATTTTTTTAGTATTTTCTCATATATTAAATATGATTGGATTTTATAATGACTTAAAAAGACAAGAGGTTTTCTTATAGGCTTGTCCCAGTCAAAAAAATAATTCTATTATCATAAGTAGAAGTATTATAACATTATAAATGATTTCAAGAAATTTTTAACTTATTTTCTCAAAGTGATTAGGATAGACGAATGGGGTATGAAATGTCCAGGTTCTGGTGCTGTATTATTAGCACAAGTGGGTAAAAGTTCAGGTTAGTAGAAGAAAAATTATTTGGAATGTTCAACAATGTTTCTTTAATTATCTAGTCAAGGTAATATAAACATAAAGGTGAGATAATGAAAGGATGAATTCATTTTCATATTATGGAATTTTCCTAGATACCTAAAAGAGTTGGGAAAACTCTATGGAATATCTATGTCATGTATTGGTGTTATAGAAATAATTCCTTTTATTTTTAAGAGTATAAGATACTAAATGTATACTTTATAAATGTCTTAAATATATAGAAGTTCAAAATAAAGGGGAGAATTGATAAATACTATAGTTTTAATTCAATTGAAGAAGTAAATAATCTCTATAATTAAGATTAGAATGTAAAGTATGATATCAATATAATAAGGATTTAGATAAAGGATGTGTATGTTTCATATAATATCTATTATATGATAAGATAAATTGTTTCTAAACAAATATTTTTCATGAAAAATATGAGATGATGGATTAAATACACATGTTTATGATTCATCGTATTCAATAACATGTTCTAAAAATAATCAAATCATAATTTTTTTTGTCTAAGACAAAAGTGTTTATCTAGTTTTTTGTAAAAATATGAGGGGTTTTATCTCACCATAATCAGTCCAATATTTTAAAGATAAAAATTTTATTTTAAAAATAACATTCCAAACATATGAAACCTGTAAGAACAAACAAGAGCATCAAACATCATAACAGATGACAAAGTTGTTAAAGGACAACTTAAACAAAGAAAATGCATCCTCCCTATATAATTTCCTGGAAAGAGATGATACCTGTTTAACCATATCTTCCTTGATGGAATCTTAAAATTGATCATCCACCTTGTCCCATGCCTGTAGGAACTCTTCCACTATTATCTTCTTAGAATTGAATCCTCTAGTTAAGATTAAATGTTGCTTGATGATCCAATATTCTTGATCCATGGTTAAATCTATTTTAAATATTTTCCAATTTATCCTCTATGCATCCTCCTTAGATGATTGAATGATAATGATCTTCTGTAACATCTCTTCCTCAGAGTGCCTGAGAAGATCCCATGGGTTTTCAATAATCTTTGTCTCAGCAGCCCACTGTGATCTATCCGTATGAATTAATGGAGATTCCCCAACACCAGCCTCATTTCTTGACAACCCCTGAGCCATAGTTAGAGGGGAATCAGGAGACATAACATCTTCCTGGAGCTGAGAAACTTTTTCCACACTATCCTCCTTCCCTCAGGCTTGATCTTTTGAGAAGCAGTTTTCAATTGTTTCACTCCCACTCACAGTTTTCAAGTTGGCCTCATTCATTTGTTCCATTTTGGAAGATTAATCATCCATCACATTTTTCTTTCCTTTTTTAGCTGACCTTGTCTCCATAGGTCTTGGAAGATATGAGTAATCTTTGCGACCTTTGGATTTCCCCCTCTTTCTCACAATGTAACAACCTGGATCCATGTTCTCTTTCTATCCCTTATTTTTTCTTGGGATGTGGAGCCTTCTTCTTCCCTTTGAAATTTCCTCTGAATTTTTTACATCACTCTTTCCACCACCGGACTCTAACCTTGAGAAACACCCTAATCCCTTTGGATCCTGACTAGGAGTATCAAAATCTATCCCATCAAAGTGATTGTTAATGTCAATCGGAGACATGGTCAAAATCTGGTTTTCTCTTCCCCCATCTTTCACCCACTACCCCTGTTTTGCTAGTATCTTCTTCATCTATAAATTAATCTCCTTATGGTTCACTGCTTTTGGCCCATGTCAATTCTGAGAAACATCTGAATACAAAGGCTTGACAGACTTAGATTACCGAGGATCAGTGTTACCAAAAACCCCTGACCCTAGAACAACTTGTTCAACCAGTCTACAACCCGAAAAGTCATTCCTCAACCTATTGAAAATATCACACACCTTAGTTTTGGTTGGAATTACCTCATTCGGGACGTTATTATTGACTGACTCCATGATATTCAAATGGTCCACCAATGGGGCCTCTACCACAGGAGAGTTCCTGGGTCCCTAATGGAAAGAACAGTAGGAATTTCCTAAGAGGTTAGAGGCTGAGAAAAACTTATTCCAGGATTCTAAAACAACCTCATGTTTCTATATAAATTATTCCCTAGAAACAATACAAACCCACTCCACTGGTGGTATTGGAACATTGACTTCAACGCAAATTCGAGGTGAGATCAGGTGACACAGAGTAGTAGTCCTACTATCAGAGCACATAAATCATCCTACCATGTTCCCTATCATGCGTAAAATAGAGGGATTTTGGAAGGTCAGTAGAAGGTTTGGAAAACTTACCAAAAACACTGTCATTGGTGTATTATGATCCATGTGCAAGTTGAATTACCAACATAAGAGATAAAAGGGGAACTTTTTGCATACTCTTGGGGATCTAGAACAGGAAAGGATCAAATCTTTTTCGGATGCAAAGTGAACCGTTATGTGATGTTTGTCGAGGAGACCCATGATTGCATGGTCATGAAGACCCCAAGATACAAAAACATACATGTCAAAGGAGTTAACTTAGGGTCTTTATCGACTAAATCAATCCACAAAAGTAATATAATGAAGATATGAAGCCTCAAAAAACTCTGAAGTCAAGAGCGAAAGTTGTGGGAAGCCATTGTAAAGAATTTGAACCTTCAGGATGATATCGATAGAAAGGAAATAAGGAAGGTAATCTGGGTTAGAGAAGGGTAGGAAAGGAGGTGGATGGGTTGAAGGGACAAGAAGATCGTCCCCCTACTCCAGGGGAGGAGGGAGGGGGGGACGGTGGAGGCTCCGCCATCGACCTAGGGAATCGCTACCCGAATGGAAGGAAAGGGAGAGCACTCCTCTTCAAAGGAACTGTATGAAAGGTGTACTACACCCTCTCCACCATTCATAAGGTATTTCATATAATGAAATATAAGGCGAAATTGATTATAACTTTACAATAGTGTTTTGGAAGATACCCAAAAGGTGTTTTGGATAAAGTTTCCCAAATTATTGTATATGATATAATACATGGTAAAATGACACTAAACCAATGAGGTTTTGGTGAAAGTGGGAGATAGAAGGAGATATTCCCTAAAGCCTTTACCATTAGAGATAATAAAATCATATCGTAGGGTATAATTTTCATCAATAAAAGGCATACAATATTCTTTATTTTAGTTATATCACAAGGCTTGATATAACATACCAATATAATTCCTTTATTGATATCATAAGATATTATATAATTATAGATATTTCATGGCCATGATTAATTATATTATATGATTTAGAGGTAACCTTATGATTAAGAATTTGCAGAAAAATGTTAAAAGTTAATGTTAGATGAGAACTTAAATGAAAGATACGATTATAATAATTTTTTTATATGATTAAATGTATGAGAGTTTGTCTTGGATGAGTGGTTATATTATATTTTCAACTGTATCTATTTTCTCAGGAATTTATGAAACACATGAGTAAATGTATACAACTAATCAATATTTATCTTGAGCCCTATATAATGATAAAATTTCCATTTGATTATGTATGTTATAATATTACATACATCTATCCAAAACTCTCTCTTGATAAAGGTATCTTACTTATTCACTATTTTCTAATTGATATTATAGAATATCATTAGTGAATGAGTGACTCCACCCAAATGTCAGATTTTTTAGGTATAAACTATGGGTACACCATAGGGGTGAGAGTCACCTAGCTACCTATAATGGATCTTTATCAAGAATATGGGTGAATATTTTTTGTTTCTATAATAAACTCTGAAAGGTTCTCTTGATATTCTTCATTTTATATATAACATGGTTTTAGGATTCATGTATGGTAGATCTTAGGATAATGGGTTTCTATTTTGTTTATTCTTCATTGGTTAAGTGTTAATAAATCCTACGAAACCCATCACATGCTCTTATGTCAATGATAGTAAATAAGTAACTTGTGAGTGTATGTGATGAAATGATAGTGAAATATTGCACAATCATTGGAAAACTATTCACTGTCACTTGATTTTGAACTATGATCAAGATGAAAAACAAGGGTTAGAACTAATATAAGCATAAAAAGGTAGGGAACTATTTTCTTTGTGAGTATAGTGTTTGGAGTGACACTCACATAGGAGTGTCTAACAAACAAATCTATAAGGGAATATAAACCCCACACTAATTACCCAGACTTATAGGGGAGTGGAATCACCAACACCACCGAGTGATTTACTAATGCTCATAAATTTGTATTAATAGGAAACCTCATGGGGACCTACAATTTATTTAAGAAGTGATCTAAATATTTTGAGAGAGTATTCCCAGGGAAAGAGTGGTGGTTACTCATCTCATTATCATGAAAAATTGGGAGAGTTAGATGATTTTTTTTAATTTATACACAAGTAAAATCCATTACAGTGATGTTTATCTCTGTAATTTTCTACTCTAGGTTAGGTAAACTTTATTACCATTAAACCACTTATCACACTACTTATCTCACTATTGTTTTGTTATATTATGTTTAATATAAAACTATGACACTTGTGATTTCCCTTGTCCATCTAGAGATAAAAAAGTACTCAACATTATTGTGTGGTGATATCCCTATACAATTACATGAGAATGTGTAGTTGAGTACACATTTACATCAAGAAAAATTGGTGATATTTTAAATGATAGGTTTTTGAATTAATTATATTCCAAGAAAAAATGTTACAAAAATAGTAGACATGTAAGAAATAAACAAAAACTAGAAAAAATCTACAAAGAAAACACAAGATCATCACTTTCATATCATTTGAAGAACCCCTGTTTATAATTGAAATTACATATATATTATTTCATTTTATTTTACCAGAATTGTAATTAATTAACTAGTTTTTTCTTGTAATAAATATGAAAAAATTAGTAGAGTGGTCAATAGAAAATTCCATCTAACATATTTAGAGGAACTTTATATCCATTCTATATCGATAATGGATTCAGGTAAAGGAAATCCCCATCCATAAAGGAGTAACACAAAAAACTTGAGTCCAATACATAACAAAAGATCTTAGACCAAATAATGGAAATAGAAGGGGAAAAATATAGTGGGGAAGCCCAATTGATGGAATTATATCTCATCATTCAAGACAAGATATAATATCATATCACCATTTTAGTGGAACGACGATAGAGGATCCAAAAATTACAAGATAAATATTGGATTATCTAAAATAGATGTAAGAGAAAGAATAAGAATAAATTTAAAAAAACGTAGAGAACATACCACATATGGATGGGGGTGTCCAAAAATAAGAATATATAGAAGAAAATGGGAAGGAAGCTAAATTTTAAGTGGTTAGGAGATATTAATAGAATGATCAAACCAAGGAAGAAACCCCCATTATTTTACCACCCACCTTGGGATTGAAATTAATTACTTTTATAAGGAAGGATGTGGAAAAATTTATATAATTTACTACCAATGGTGAACTGTATGTGATTTCTACAACATTTGGTATGAATGGTGATTCCATAGAGCCTCCTATACATAAGGTGGAAGCTTTCATCCAGAGGATATAAGGAGAAACCCACTATTTTCAGTTCCTTCTCATAAAGACAAAACCCCCATTAGACTTGGGAATGATCTTTATAGAAATCCTGGATGAAGGGATTAAAATTCAAGCATTGGTTGGGAGGAAATGTAAAAAATAAGGAGTTTTTTGTTTCTTGTTTTTGATTTAATTATCTAATAATTCACATTTATACACATTGAGTGGATGTTATTATACACTAGATTAATTAGAAGAAGATTGATTATGTAGAAAGAGAAAAATAAAAAAAAATAAGTTAGATACAAACATGGATGGGAGTGTTCTAATTACCCTATCATCTTGATATTATTGTATTTTGATGCATGTTATTAACTATCATATAAAGAAAAAACCAAGTGTGTGTGTGTGGGGGGGGGGTGTATATTTTGAGTATCACTTAATAATTATATCCATCAAACTACAAGAGAAAAATTTCCCTAGAAACATTGAACTCATTGACATAACAAGGGAAATGGAGTATAAATAGATAGATTTTAGGTGAATGAAAATTCAAACACGTTTTTACTAGATTTTTAAATTCAAATTAGGTTAATTGTTTTCTATGAAAATGTAACAACTTAGGGATCCAAATTAAATGAAACTTTGATTAGTCCTTTAAACCAGAGTAAAATAGTTATTTTATATCCCACTTAAAGTTTCTTAAATTATTTGGCACATGATGTGTGTGTGAAAAAGAAAGGTCATGAATAAAAGTAAGGTGACCAACTGAGATCTAGATTCCCTTACCCTACTTCCATGCCCTAACTATTACAATAATTCTTGAGGGATTCCTATTACAAGGTATGGTTTAGTTATAGGTGGGTCATAATCACATAATAAGTGAAATTGAACATCCAATGGCTTAAAAACAACAAAAATAGTGTTTGTGCCTAGTTATTGAAGGATATAGAAAATGAGAGGAATATTGAACCAAAATAAAGATGGGTAAATTGATTTATAATATTATTTTATAAGCTTAATCAAGGAAGTGCTAAATAGATAAGTGGATGAAAATCTCAAGGGAGAGTAAATTTTTATGGTGTTTATTGTTAAAATATTTATTTAATTAATATATTTCGATTTTAAATCTATTTACCCAGGAAAAACTTGTGTAGAGATAAAAAATGGATGCTATTTTTTTTTAAAATTAAATATTTGAGGAAAATTAATCTATCAAGTTTGGGGGAATGTGGTTAACATAATTTTTCATGGTTGGGGAATATGGTTAACATGTGATTTAGTGCGATGATTATTTTGGAATAATGTTATTATATTTTTGGAGATGTATATTAAAGTGCATAGATGAAATTTAGTGATAATATGTTCTTTGATATTGATGTAATTATAGTTAATTGAAATAAAGGGTTATTTATTTTAGGAAAATTAGTTGAGTAGTTTAGATAAGCATGGGGATTAGAAAGTGATTTGGTGACAAGATGACTAAAATTATTTTTGGGAAAAGTTTTCCACGGTTTTGATAAAATTAAATGATTATATTATATTTTTGGATAGTACGTTATTTTATTTCTAAGTAGTTTATATTATTCACGGGATAATGATTAAGTTAATATTTATTGAATATATAATCTTGTAATGGTTTTATGTATTGGTGATTCAAGTTATTTTGGGAAAAGATTACTATATTTTAGGATATTATTTGGATATATATATATATATATGAAAATATGAATGAATTTATGTTATTTTAAGATCAAATTTAAGTTGATTTTAGAAGAATATGTGATGAGTTTTTATGATTTTTGGGTTTCTAAATTGGTTATTCATGTGTTAAAGAGTTTTAGGGTTTAGTTATTTATGTAATGGATTAAGTTAAAAATGGGTTGGTATTTTTTATATTGATGTTTTTTGAGATTAAAGTATTAATTCTTCATATGATGGTTTGGTTGTATTTAATTTGGAATTATCTCTACTCATGCTAACTATTTTGGTTTTTTGTAATTGGTTAGAAATATAGGAATACAGTTTTATGAAAATCATTCATAAAATGAGGTGAATTATCCTTTAATAGATCTAATGATTCATTATGATTTTATTTTTATGCTTTGGTAATGAAACATTCATCTTGGACATTCATCGTTTGGAATGTGAGGTAAAATAAAGGTGGAAACTGATCAAAACACACTACTAAAGGATGAAATTACACTTATAAAATGAAATAAAATCAAGTATTTTTTTTATATACTCTATATAAGTGGTAAAATAATTCCTAAGGCTTAATAAAAAATAAGATAAATCTATTTAGTTTTATGTTGAAAGTATCACCCGATTATAAAGCTACACCTTAGAAACTCATTCACAAATATGAATCTTATAAAATTAAAAACCTGGTTAAAATGAAGCCCTTATCCCATGGTCTTCCCCCTTTCACTCTTGGATTTTTTTAGAATTTCCTAACGAAACCCATCACCTCAGGGACAATAGTGCATCTGAGAACCATTCCCTATCCCACTCTTCATCCACTATTTTTCTCTCTCTTTCTCCCGTCTCTTCTTGCTTCCTCTCTTCGTGCCACTGTTTTATTCCTCGATGTGGATTTTTTATTCTTTTCTCATAGGGTGGTTATTGATCCCAACGATATTGGTTTCTAGAGACCCATATTGATTACTTAAATCTCTGACCTCACATTCCATCACTTTGATCTAGGTTGAATATAGGGCGATGGTTACTCTTTGGTTTTGGGTTGGAATCTTGGCGGTTGAGGGTTTTCTATGTACTCCCATGTTGGATTATTCTTGGCTTTTGGAATCAGAGGTGGATCTAATTCTCAGTGGTTCTATTTTGGATTTTAAATCTTCTTTTATATGTTTTTGTGTGTGTTACTTCTATGGTGTTTTGTTTGTATAAGGCTTGTTTGGTGTTTTTTCATGACCGTCTATATTGGGGGGCCTGTTGATGAGCTTTTTCGCGACCACCTTATGATTTTTTCTCTACTATGGATCCAGACTTCCAGATTTATCTCTAAGGCAGATTAGATGATGGTATTATTGGTGCTTTGGGAGGAGGGTTTGAGTGGTCATTGGTGGCTTGTTGCAGTTTCATCTTCATTGGCTCCGGGCGGGAGACGATGATGGGATCATCAGTTATTCTTATCGGTAGGTGGATTTTTTGTGTCGACTGTTTATCTCAGTGGTCGTTGATGGCTATATAATTGAGTTATTAGGGAGGATCACCAGTTTTATTGTGATTTTTTATTTCCTGAAGGTCGTCACAATGGTGTCTGTGGGTTTTGGTGGATGTTTCAGACATCACTAGTGGTTTGTTTGTTTGGTGTTGATGGTTGGTGCATCAGGGTGACTGCACATGAAGACTCAATGCTTGTGATCTCTGATGTCCTTCATGGTATCGTTGTGACTAAATGATGATGATAGAACTAGACATCAGTTATGACATTGGTCTTTCTCTAGTGGAGTGGATGACAGTGTTGATGAGTCTGACGATGGTGGAAGGTAGTCCTTTTCAGATTTTTCAGTTCAAGGGTGATGGATGATGTTTTGTGATTTGTGGTTGGTAAGAGACTCATGTATCCTTGGTTCATGGATTGAGGCATTGATTATCACATGTTTTTTTAAATTTTAACAAGGTGTGTGGATATGTTTTTAGGGGAAATGTTGGTGCTGTTTGAATTTTTTAAATTTTGAAATCTATAAGGTGAACTTTGTTTTCAGAGGGTCCATGTATGCTGCTATAATGAATGATTCTGTATGGTTCCCACTTTTCCTTAAATTATATTTTTAATAAAATTTTAAAATTATTTGGAGTAAAAATCATGGTTAAAATATATTTATGATAAATTTTCTAGCCTTGACCTAGAATTCAAAAATACTGATATTTAGGATCTCTTTTCCAGATTTCCATTATTTCATGTATCGTTCTTCTATTTCATGTTCTCCTATAAAATATATTTAAATAAATATGTTAGTATTTTATATTCATTTATAATGAATTTATGTTATCTTTTCCTTTCTTATAAATTTATTTTCCACACACCACGTTGTTTGTATGGGTTTTTGTTAACCCACTTTCCTTTATTTGAGTTATAATATTTATTATCGAAATATATCCTTCTAAGTGGGGTACAATATACCTTATGAATTTATTATACTTACACTTATGTTTATAAGGATTTTAATTTTTATTTCATAATAAAATTAATTATTGATTCATATATCATAAAATATGGCACTTTAAGTGTTTTTCCTAACTCAATATCTTTTTCCCAAGTCATGAACTTTATTTTTTGACCATGTTTATCTATGATTTATATATTTTGGAATTACATTTATTGAATGGTATTTTCTCTTTTTCTATAGGGAAATTAAAATTTTATAATATTTTCTTCTTCTTTGATGAATATTTATAATGTTATGAAGAATAAGCCCCCTCTTATATATTGACTATTTTTCTTCTCTATGTCCAAGTTTTTTTACCATAGATATTTTATTTTCTTAAAATATAAATATGTATTCTCTTATGAATAATTCATATTTCATAATATATCTATTTAAAAGGAATTTTATATTTCCTTTTATATTTTAAATTTATTAAAAACCATTCAAAAAAATCTAAAAGGTATTTCCTACCACTTATGTATATTTATTTTATCTTGCACTCCAAATTTCTTCTTAAGGCTCCCTTATTTGGAATTATTTTGAAAATTATGGGTTTTAAGCCCTCTTTAAACCATTTAAACTAACTTTTAATATGCATTAATGTATTTATGCACTTCTTAAACCCTTACTCATTGAAATTTAGATAAAAGTTTTATGACCTAATTTCTTTAAGGTAGGTAAAATGTGAAAACCCATGTATTTTTAATAAGATATCACTTTTTTAGATAATTAATAACCATGATTATAGATTTATACATATTATTTAAACATGAATATATGATTACTTCATGTATTAAATGATATTATATAATTAGTTAGATACTAATTATATATTAAAAAATATTATGTTTACTTTTTAATAAAAAGTGCTTTATTAAAAGGTTAAATATATTTTCTTAAAATGATATCTTATTATGATATATTTAATGAATTATTAGATATTTTATGAATTTATATTTATGATAATTATAAACATTCAAATTTATATTTATGTTGATCTTATAATTACTTTTATTAGGGTTTCATTTATGAATATTAATTTTCAATTGAAAAAGAAATTGTTTTCTATGTACTATATGGTTTTTAAAAGACAACTTTATAAATTTATGAAATTTAATTTAATAAAATGGAATTAATTTTTGGTTTTATAATGTTGAAATTATCTTAGGGTGAATTTTTGATATTTTTTCGAACAATCTATTTTTTAGTGAATAGTTAAGAAATTCAGTTTTATAAATATAATAAATTTTATGACATCATCATGATATAAATGTCTTAAAATTTTATGAAATATTTTTCTATAAATTATGAGATAAATATCCAGATTATTTACTCAAAATTTAATATAAGTGAGATAAAATAAATGTTAAGTCAAGATAAGTTTGAAAATAATTATTAATGTTAACGCAATGCATGCAAATCTTTGGAAAAGTGGAAAAGGTGCCTTTAAGATAATATTTATAAGGATATAAGTCTAGGATATACTTTTAAGATAAATATTATGAATTATAAATTATTTTAATGTATATTTATTAGTTTTATAGTTATATAACAAGATAATTATCCAAATTCTAGTATAGTTCAGGAACAAGATAAGAAAAGTCAAAGTAATATCTTAAAAATGTGTTCATGATAAAGATAAGTGTAAATATAAATTATGAATGATTCTAGATAAAAAATAATAACAGTAATAAATTATATTTATCTTATTAATTTATATTTAATTTTACATAATAGAATAATTTTCCAAAAGGCTTATGTAATGTTGTTACAGTACATGTGTAAGGAGGAGAAAATTCAAATTAATGGTTATAAAAATATTAAAGGTGGTAATTTTTAGATAATTGAAGGGCATGAATTTTTTTAGGTATTAATATTAAATTAAGTTAATGATGTAAATTTTTAAAGTTTAATATAATTTTTATCTTGATAATTTTAAAATTCAAACAATGAAAATAACATTACAAATGACTTTTAAGGGCATTTAATATTAAAAATGACTTATAAATTAATAAAAAATCACAAAAAATATTATATAAAGTTAATTAGGATATATAATTGTATATAATACAGTCTATTGTCCATTTTAAACCACTTTCCACTTTAAAATGTCATTCTTGACCATTAAAGGCATAATATTTGTGAAAACACAATAAAATTTTTCCTAAAAAGGGGACTCATTCTAGTATTTTCAAAGAATAGATAAAGTTTTATTTTAACTCTATATTATAATAAAAATACTATATAGACATCCATTTACAAATTCATAATAATTTTTCCTTTCTAAAAAATCCTTTCTCCAAAGGGTTCAGAGTCAAATCGAATGAGGTTATTCAAAGAGCAAGGTAAGAGTTTCAACGCCTCTTTCTCATTTATTATTTATGATTATTTATCATAAAAATCCTTTTAAATTTCTCTTAATTTACTTGAATGATTCTATTTACATGTTATTTATACTTTTTATCCATAAATTATGATAGATGACCCATTACCTCTCACCAAGCTCTTTTCACAATCCGTTGCTACATAAAAATATGGGTTTTCCCAAATTTATCTTTTCATATCAACTCTTATATTACTATTTTAAATTACATGAGTAATATTTAAATGAAAACTTAAAAAAATTATCACAATTTCCCTTATTTTAAACTATTTTGGAAAATATCACTCACTATGGTGGGTTTACACTACCTAAGTGAATGATAGAGTTTTCATAAAATATAACTTTCATGGATATTATTAAAAATTTATTTTATGATTGAATATGCCATTAATATTAAATTAATTTTATTATTATGATTATGTAATATAAAAATATCTATAATAACAATAGAATTAAAAGTAATCAATCATGGTTATTTTTAATCATAAAAAGGACACTTATCAAGGAAGACTCTCAGAAAAGTAACTATTTCATGATCTATTGAACTCCTTTTATTTTGGAATGACATGTGATATTCCAAAAGGAATGTGTAGGGACACCTTATAGGGGGGTGAATCAGGTTTGTTCTAATTTTTGACAAGAACCAAATCATCTATCTACCATATCCCTATTGGTATTTGAACCCATGCTGCGGGTTAAATCATAAAGGGATCTTGTAGTCTTTTAATTAGTATCCCACAACCACATACAATGAAAGTATGTAAAAAAATAGAAAATGGTATTTTTACATGGGTTTTCCCTGATGTGGGAAACCTACTCATTATCGTGTGAACTCCCATTGAGTCATATATTCTCCACTATAATCAAATCACTAATTACAATGAGTTTACAAAGATAATTTGAAACCTATTCTCATTATATTACACATGTTTGGTTAATATATTACGTAGGTGAAAAGAATCCATTATATTAAACAAGAAAGGGGTATTTATACATATTTCCATAGTCTTCTTCTCCCACTGGTATCTTCTTCCTTCCCCCTTCATAAGTAAATATTCTTAATCTATGGAGGGATGTATCTACACTAAAAAATATGACCTTCCTCTTTAAATTGGATGGAATTAAACTTCCATAATGTCTGAAAATTAAGAACATGGAACTCTTTTTATAAAACTATCCATATATTCCCTTTCTTCATAGAATCTATTGCTATAGAATCAACATATAATATTTCTTATTCTTCAAGACACTTCATTTTTTATAGGCTTAGATAAATATATTTTTCATCATCTTATTCTTCACAATAGTTTTTAGTAGATTCTTCTTATTCTTTGAGTGTTATAGTTCTCTTACAAACTACACTACTCACTTCTCTCACACACCATTATCAATTGAAACATATCTTCTTTTATTATATAGATTTACAGACACTCCTTCTCTACACTCCTAGAGATCCATGATTCTCATATTCATAAGTGGGTTCATTAAACGAATTAATTCATTTTCATATTACATTAATGGTATATTGAGGAGAAAAAATAACTTCCATCCCAAAATCACCATAATAAAATACCTAGTTTGGGTCTCAATGATTTCCCGTGCACTTCTTTTCAACTCAAAAAGTATTCCAAGAGTACCCTTATTTATTGCACCTCATTTCTTAAAACTCAAAAAGATATTCTTTTGTTCTTATAAAGTAAAAAATTATTCTTATTTATCTTATAAAAATATGTCTACTAAATATTTACTCTATATATCTCCATATATGTATAAAAAGTACACAAAATACATCTTTATGGTGTGGAACTCATCTTGCATTTCCAGATTTATGAAACCTGTAAGATATCTCATTTTTTACTCATAGGAAAATTCATATAATTCCATCTAAGATAATTTTATCTTCTATGAATGTGGATAAACTATTTAATTCCATTTTACTAGTTTTGAATCATTTAATGAATATGTGGATAGTTTGAACCTTGATATAAATACATTTTTATTATTCTTGAAAACTGGATGAATACACTTTCAGTACTTTGATTTTGTATATTTTCTATCACTCTTTGATCTTATTATTCTTTAGCACGAATATTATTTTACTAGGCCCAAATCATGGATTTAAAATATTCATGATATTATGAACTAAAAAACCTAACAGAATAACTTTCATATTTGTTTTTTCTTAGAATTAAAAAATTCTACAAACTCACTTTTTTTATTCTTTCTTTGATCTTCCTATTGAAAACTCATAGATCACCTCATATTTGTTTTAATAATTGAATCAAACAACATTATAGGTATTTTTTATTTTTATACCATGTTAAAATAAATATTTCATCATCCAAAATTAATTCCATCTTTATCATATTTAAATCTAGAGTCTCGAATTTTTCATCCAGTAGAACTTTGAATTGTTTCCGAGTGTTGATGTATTATGATGGGAAATTCAAGTCATATATTCGAAAATACATATGAGAATAGAATTATGATTGGTAGAATAAGTATTATGTTCATATCTAAAATATGTATGCTCTTGTCTTTTCCAAATTTTCACATCATCTCAAAGGAATACGTCCTGACAAAGTGATAGGATCATCTTAATGACTTATATGTGGAGTCTTCTGATCATGAATTTCTAAATTTTCAGCAGAATTAAAACTTATAAAATAAATTATTTAATTATAAATAATAATTATGTTAAAAAATTGAATAATTACATTAAAAGTGAATTCATATGTTCTAGTATGCAAAGTCTTACATTCAAGACTTACCATTTTTCAATAAACTACAAAATTCGATATTTCTATAGGAGACTTCCAATGGACTTCATATTACTCTAGGGATTATCCAAATTATTAAAATAATCTCATAAATCCTTGAAAATATTTTTATAATTATTTAAATAATTATAAAATACTTAACATATATTCCTAAGGCTTTAAAGCATATAAAAAATTGAAAAAATAGTGTTATTACAGACTCCTTTGACAGTACAGGTGTAATGGCTAGTTTCTTCTCATCATTTTAACTTCAGAAGTGATTTTTTATAATGTTATAGTCATTAATTATATCATTTTGAATCTTGATATGAATAGGTAGTAACAAATTACATATCCCTTAGGTGGATTATTTGTTCTTTGTCTATCGCCCAAGGTATTACCTTTGCATTCACTCATATCATTAACTTGTTATTTGAATTAAAATAACAAAACACAACCATATACAACCTTTAGCCAAAAAAATACCCCTTTATGTTTTTTGTCAAAATATATACCATTTCTAAACCAATGATATTCTCTCCCCCTTTTGACAATAAATTCAAAGGGTGAAATACTCCACCATTTTGACCCTGTATAGTTCATGTTTCAATTTATTCTCCCGCTTTCATATTTGATACCAATTTAATACCACTTAAAGTTTAAGGTAAATTTTATATACATGTTCCTATACCTATTTTTATTTAAAATGAGGAGGATTTTAACACCTTAACATTTAAATAGATCATCATACCTCTATGTTTTTTCAGATACCACCTGTTGATGCCTATTATAATCAATAATGCATTGACTTCATGAAAGAATGGATTAAAAAGAATGAATTATTATTAATATTAAGTTATTTTGAAAACAATTTAGAATATCATAACATCATATGATATAAAATTGGAATCACATATCTCTTAGAAACATCCTACAAAAAATAAACTTTAAGATAATGTGGGATAACCCTCTATAGAAAACAAGAGTGAAAGGTTCAGATGATAAGGCTATCCATATTTTAATTAAATGTGATACCGGTTTCAATATTTCTAAAACTTGGGGTATTATCATTAATATTTTCCAAATAAAAACATAAGAACCTTCACTCAATTAAACAAGTTAATCAAAACATTTCAAGTTATAGGTCTTACCCATCCATTTAGATAACCACCCCCCTTTGTAAACATAATTTATTTACATTTAAATTGAGATAAAATAATTAAATCATACCTCATATTTAGATTTTTAAGGGGAAAAAAATATTTATATATTTTACATAATTTTATAAATATTTAGTATATTAATACAATTTTAGAGCTACCCCTTAATGGATACTCTCCAGCCTTCCCCACCTTTAATTATTAGCATTTAAACAAATTTAATATAATTTGGAAATAAGTTGGATCTTACAATATCTCATCATATTGAGTGATATGTATTAGATAGATTTTACAACCCATAAAATCTTTTTCTTATAGGTCTTAAATTTCTAGATCTCTTTATGATTTCATTATATTTTTCTTTCCAAATCTGAACCCCATATGGAAGCATGGACTTCTTATCCTTTTAAACTTTCCTCTCAGTTTGATTAGACTACTTGAATTGATAAAATAGAGTAAAAACTTTGTTTTTAGCTTAAACTACTTCCTTATCCAACTCCAACTGACTTGGACATATGTTAATACAACCTTTGGGCACATGATTAGCCTTGTTCTTGGGTGGGGAATTCTTCTTTAGAATGATAACTTTAGAAATTAAGCTTATTGGTGCCTTTTCTTTTTTGTTACATCTATCTAGGAAATATAATAATTTATCTAACAACATTATGTCCTAACTAGTTTCAACTTCTACACATTTCACTATCAACTCATACTTTTCCATTCTTGGGAAACTTCTCAACTTATTTACAAGTGTTTTCAACCATAATACCAATCTAACTATATCTTTCTTAGATTTAATTTATTTTGGTTTTTAGATTTATGGAAATATTATATTGCTCTATGATATATTATTTCTTAACAAAATATAAGTATCTATTCCCTATTTTATTGATACCTTAATCAACTATCCTTTATAACTTCTTATGAGAAGTCATCTCCACTAATTTCTTTTCCAAGGAAGACACACTTTCTTTATTTACCTACTTCCTAGATTATGAAGGTTATTTATTATCTAAAGTAGTAAGATGATATCTTTAAGTATTATGGTATTAATTATAGAAATTACCACTAATGTTACACATTTTATACAAATTTTCAATTCCATCAAATATGTTCCTCGTGGGTAGTTTTTTATTTTTTTATAGAATTTTCTTTCTTTCAGCAGATTTATTTTAAATTTATTCTTTTCTCCCATTTATTTAGGCCTTATTTATAACACCCCAATATTTTATGATATGAATCTCCTGAAATAAATTAAATTTATTTTATATATTATGTTTCATGCAACACCGAGTTTAAATGAACTATGATATACTATTAAATATTAACATGACTGTTGGAATAGTAATGTGACCGCTAGGAATAGTAATATGGTTATTAGAATAATAAAATCACCTATTAAAGTATAAATAAATTTTAGGAATATCATAATTTAAAATATGATATATTTTTATCATGTAATGAGTAAATAAATGTTTTAAAAATGTTAAATTATCTGTCAGTATTTTTGTTAAACACAATTGTTTGTTTAAAATTTTATAATTAATGTAATGATTTAAAAGAAAATTTATTTTCATAAAATTTATTAACAAATTAATATTTTTTTCATTATAATTATAATATAATTTTATGAAATCAAAATTAATTTTTAAAAGTGTCATAAAATTAGTTATAATATTAAAATCAGTATTTTTTGAATAAATGAAGATTTTATTTAAAAATTAAAATTTTCATATTTATAAAATTATTTTCATAACATGAATAATATTTTTAAATATAAACATTGAAAAATGTTAATGGTAAATTTTTCGTATTTTTTTAAAATAGTTGAATTTTTGATATATAGTGAAATACAATAATTTCTAATATTTAACATTATAAGTTAAATATATGATTTTTTATTAATTGATGATGTAATCAAACATTATTTAGAATTAAAATGCACTATTTACTATAATTAGTCATAATAATCAATACTATTTATAGTATTGATCCAAAATAATAAACTAATGAATAAAATAATCAAAAAACACCCCTCTCCTCCCCTATAAATACTACCACTCACCACCTATTCTTATCACACCTTCTAAGATTTATGGTTTTATTATATTCTACCCAATTCCTCTACTAAATCTTATTCCCATGTATTAGTATTTCTGGTATCACCAAAAGATCAAACCCAAGTGCCTTAAGGAGGTTCTGAGGAGGCAACATTTAAGAGGTAAAATCATCCCTCTTTCTCTTTTAATTTAATTTATTTTATTATTATCCTTTAACCAAACCTTTAAAAAACATAACTATAACTACAATATCATATATATACTCTAATTTTATTATATTAATTGAATATCCATCATCATGTCTCTTCTCTTCTCCTTTTACTTTAAAAATGAAAACATCGTTCGTGATGTGTCGATTCATTGCCATTGTGGATGATGAGTTTTCATTTTCAATTACTACCTTAAATTCTGGTAATAAAATAATTATTATGTTTAAATGATATTTTAATATAAATATTGTAATTTATGTAATGTTCTAGAACCAATATATAAACATAATGTTAAATAAAATGACACAAGTTAGTGACGGTCATAAAAACTGTCCAAACAAATTAAGACATTTTTATAAACATTTTACCTAAGAATTCATCCTAATTCCATATATCCAAATGATATATGATACCATTTAAAATTATATAATTTAATTAATACTATATAATTTCACTTTTGTATATGTTATTCCCATTTTAGAAGAACTCCCATATTTATACTCAAGGGAATCGACCATAAAACCCTGAAACGAACGCTCATTGAACAATGAAATTTAACATTATAACTCATAGAAATAGCTAAAAAAGAACTTATTAAAATTATAATAAATAAAATATATGTTTAATAGGTTCTTAATTAATTAATTAATGAATCTAATTTTATTATCTAGGACATTAAGTACAAGTGCAGAATGATTTCGTACATAAGGTAAGTGTTTTATCCTATCACTTTTACTTATGTGAGATATATTCCTTATTCAACCATTATTTATTATGTGTGGTGTAAATAATTCACTTTTATATATCATAAAATTTATCTATTTATCTTAATTTCATTCAATGTTTCATTTTACGATCATTAATTTTATGGGGTATACTGTTCGACTGATTACAATGTGGTAAGTGAATTCTTAACCCAATTTACATTATTTGGGTTAAACTTCTACTCCATTGATTTTTTATTCTATGATTATGTGTGATTTTTTTATCATATTATGTTTTATTTTCAACTTTTTATATGTATTTATATCTGATACACATAATCGATTCATTTGGTCAATGCTCACACTTTTTAAAAAAAACACTCTTTTAAATGTTTGTTTTTCAAAATTTTAAAAGATTTTTAAATTATATGGAATGAGAGTATTTTTCCAATTTCATGAACCTAAAATGTCTTTTTAATCCTTTATATGTTTATAGGGTAATTTTCAAAGAATTTTCTTTCTTTTATAATTGTGTAGCTTTTTAATAATAAGTGATTTCAAAGTTAAAAAGGGTATTTTCCTCAAGAATTTTTTTGTGATATTATTAAAGTATCTATGTCAAAACCTTTTATTGAATACTATGATCTATTGAGATCTATTTCTTATAATACCATTTAATATATTTTATAGAATAGTTTATGATCGGTTTGATAGGTATATACTATTTTTATACAATTGACCATATTTCTATATATGGTTTATGATTGTGTTTATTAAACAAGAAAAGTATTTACATTTTATATTATAGTTTAAATATGAATGTTTATGTTGATTATGTTTCACGCCTTTCATATGAGGAATGAATTGAACTTATTAAGTGATAGGAAGGGCCCACTATAACCCCTTGATGCATCAGTATGTCTCATGAGATAAACTAGACTGAGTTTTGGACGAGGCATACTACTTGGTTGAGAACTTGATGGTATGTTTTAGACATGATGCATTATGAATTCCCTCATTATGAGATTAGTCATTGATTTCCATGTTATTATTTGACTAATAGAATATCCATGATTATATTTTCTAGCTCATGTGAATTATTTATAAGGTATTATTTGATCATCTTTTAATATTCCATATTATGCTTAAGTTATTGATTAAATGAAACATTTTTTAGTTATTTACCTTCCCATAATAGTTTATTATTGTTTATAAAAGTTTCCACTATATGTATAACCTTACTGAGCATCTGATCTCACTCTTTTCTTATGTTATATTTTCCCCTAGATGTAAAGAAGTTTATTATGACTGATATGATGGGTTAATCTAGAAGAATAATGGTGTTCTCAAAGGATTAACTATGTTGTATTTTATATTTAATATTGTAATGTAAGATTAATGTATGTAATATGGTTTCCAAAAAACTTATAAGCTGATTGGTCCTTTAGGATTCGAATTTTGTATCTATGCCAATATAATAAAGTAAGGCACTGACTCCATGGTACTGGGGTTGGGGTTTTTATAGTTGGTATCAGAGCAAGTTTAGTAGAAAACTTGGAAACTAGATTTAGAAAAATATAGATTTGGGAATATAAACGTATGATAGACTTTGAAGATAAATATAGAACAACATCCCAAAAAAACCATGTTTATGATATTTCCTATGCATAAAATTTTCAATTTATATTAATTATTTCATTATTTTTTAGATTATTCACAGTGACATGACCTAATCTAGTGTACTTCGTCATTTAGAAATGGGGAAAAGTATAAGGAATGGTAACCTCATCAATGCACATGATCCAAAGGGTAAGAAGGATAATATATTTTAGAGACTTATTCCAATCTTTTGAAGGGAAAAATTCTCCCAAACTTTATCCTCATATGAAGACATAATATCATATACTAATAAGGAAAATAAAGAATTATATAGGTATTATTTCTTCAGAAGGAATCCTGAGAACAAGAGTATCGCTAGGGGAAAAAATGGATAAATGAAATAAGAGAAAGAAGTATTTTTACAGATGTGATAATTGTGGAAATAAACACCCTGTCACTTTCTTAAAAGGAATGGGAGTTTTCTAAAAGTGTTGAGAGAAAGAAAACCATTATTTTTAATAAAAGGGTAAGAAAAGGTTTCCATTATACAAAATTTCAACTGAAAAGAGATGGGATACTACACAAACAAATGTCTCTAGCATCAAAGAAATATACCACAAAAGAGGCTAATGGATTGTGTTCAAGATTATGCTACAACCATATACAAAGAGAAATTAATAAACTGATTGTATTTGGATTTAAGAATTATGTTATTTGAGTATTTCATCAATAATTTTTTGGTTATAAGAATCATGATATATATAAGGATTGTACTGCAATACCTTTTCTTTAAATAATTGGAAGCATGTGATAAATAACACTAGTAATCAAGTGAAGTGATTTTGTTGTAAGTTGAGTTTTTTGAAAACACATGACTTGTAAAAGATAACCCAAAATATTTTATTTATGTTGAGATAATAATAAATAGATATTTATGTGATAATATTTGTGACTGTGAATGTGGTTATTGATTTTAAGGTTTACGTTATGATGGAATTATTAGATGTTTGGATTTAAGGAATACATTCTAAAAACTAAGATTTTTCTCTTGGAAGCATGAATGTTTCATAAAGGTTTGAAGAAGATTAAGGTATTAATATTTTTTGTATGTGATGTAACACCCCAAGTTTCCACTCTATGTTTCCCTTTGAATAATATACTAGCTTTCATTATACGCAACTTCGAGATTCCAACACACTACGACCAATCAAACTAGCTGTTATGAATAGAAATACCCAATTTTTGAAATTTTTGAAATTTTATTTTTCAAAATGGACTTTATTTTTGAATTCATAATATCAAAATTAGATTAGGGTGAATTTTTGGTACTTTCCTAAAAACTGTCAATTTTTGATGAATAGTAAAAAATACTAAATTTTAATTAAAAAAAACTTTTTTAATAGAAATAATTTATAGTGTTAAATTATCCATTTGATTGGTTTTAATGTTTTATTAGATTATATTTTTACCATTTAAAATAATTTAGGTTATTGTATGTAATTTTATATTTAAACTGGACATAAACAAGTGACAATCTTTTGATAGTTATTATTTCTTAAATACACACTTTTTGTTTTGACAACACGAATTAATTTTAAATTAATTTCTTCCACTTCTGTGTTTTGAATTTGAAAAAAAGGATTTTATATTTGTAATCAGAAGGTAAAAATTTTGTAAATAGGTATCTTTTATTTTTAGACATTATGAATAATTTCTTCGGTAATATTTTATTTACCATGGTTAAAGGGTAAATCTGGTAAATAAGGGTAAACAAATAATATTATAATAATATTATTTTAACCTAAAATGGGTCCTATTCCTATTGGTTGATATATTTATGACCATGGGAAACTTTGGGTTGATTTTGGGACTTCATGGAGCCACTTGAGAGTGATAATGATACTTTATATTAATTAATTTAAAGTAAAGACAAAAATGACATAAACATATATCTTTTAGGAAAATTTTTTTACATGGAGTTATATAAGTTATATTTATGAATATAAATACAAATTATAAAGATAAAAATATTTATTATATAATTTTATTTTATTTATAATTTTTATACATTAAATAATTAAATTTATTTTTGACATAATGATGATGCAGTAATTACCTTATTAATGAAAGAATCAAATAAAAGGTATTATAAATATTAAAATAAATATAATTTCAAACTTTTTATGACATACACGAATTTTATAGGTTAATATGACATGTTATGGTTGATTAAATGTATTTTTTTTGAAGTAATCATGTTGTTATGACTTTCAGAAAAACCAAATACTAAATAGTGTCAAAATTGACATAGATGAGTTTTTTTAAAAATATTATATTATTAAATTATATAATAGTCCTAAAAATATAAGGTTCTTCCAAAGAACTTATATAATGATATTTATATCATTAATTAACTACTTTAGGTTCTCTTGGCATTTTATAGTAATTTTATTAACCAATTATTATAATAATACAAGAATACATGGTAAAAGTTAAACTATTTAACTAAGAGTTAAATCTAAAAGATAAGGTTAATATGGTGACCCAAATCTATCTAAAACCTATTGGTTGAGAGTTTTTAGACCCATCACCACATTAGACTTAAAATAAATCATTTTTGAGCCATGAGAAACCGAAATTTATTTTATTATAAAATAATATTTCAATATTTTCCTATGGTGCCCCTCACATCTCTTATAAAAGGGCACTTCCACTTCTCTCAAAATCATACCTGTAAAGCCATTTTGATCAGCCAAAACCTACCCAAATATACTCCCAAATTCTCTCAATTCAACCTAGAGGCCTTATTTTTATCATAAATCCAACTTAAGGAGCCCTTTTGATCAAATCAAATGGAAGAACCTGAAGAAGAGGTAAATATTTCATCACCTCTTTCAGGTTCTTTTTCTTCTTCCACTTCCTATTTCTTTGTTTTTTCCATTATAAAATAATAAATCCAGTATATTCTATATAATTTTATGTTATTATAAAAATGGTACAACTATATGCATTATTCTATCCATCCTATGAATGACAAAGTCACCATACGTGCACACGTACAACTTACCGTCTCCACGTCGTGGTGTAGTTGTTATTCAATACAATATTTTTTTGGATGGGCATAATAATGATGTATAATTGATGTAAATAATAAATATAACATGTTAATGATTCTGTATATATTATATAAAATCTATTTACATACGATTTTAATATCAAAATAATGATATTGTCGCTAGTACGTACGTACAGATTACCGTCTCCATGAACACGATGCAACTCATTTCCCCATCGTAACCATTCAAGAATAATTTTAATTTGATTATTTAAAATAATGTTTAAGAAATTAATATAATTCTAGATATGTATCAAATACATCCTATCCAAAACAAACATGGATTATGTAACAAAACATATAAAGGAAAAGGAATCAGTTAACACACGAAACGATGATAATACTAAAATATTATTAACAAAGCAATATTAGAAGATCATATATGTTATCATATTTATATATATGGTTCTTGTATAATTTAATAACACTTATTTAACTATTATACATGAGTTCAACTTACCTTCGACCAAGGAAAAGTACAAGATAAGGGTTAATTTCACAATCTCTTTATTATCCGAGGTTGTTTTTACGTAAGTATCTACTGGGACCTCTTTATCATCAAAATCCGTGTTTTCTTAAAATTGTATTTTAATTTTTTTTTAATATTTACTAGACTATGGGATAAAGTCATTTATACCCTTATTTGACCTTATATTTTTTGAAAGGACTCTTTTCGTTGTTTTCCAAACAAGGTACTTTATGACCTTTTTGACAAAACTAAGGTAAGAATGTTTTTTAACTTATACGACGGGTGCGGCTATTTTCCACCGTTATAACATCATCAAAGTTTCCCTTAAAAGATTATGATAATATTTTCAAAATAAATTTTTTCTTTTATAATTATGTGAATCTTAAATGATTTCAAAATAGAAAGAGATATTTCTCTCAAAAAGTTTTGATTTCATCTATGTCAACATCCTTTGATAAAATTGACACATGTTTGAAGTTGATTTATTATGATACAAATATTCCATATTGTATTTAAGGTTTTGTGATATGTTTGACTATGTGTGTGTTATTTTTATACCATTCATGGTTTATGGTTAAAGTATTGACATTTTGTATGCTAGTTTTAATACGAATGTTTATGTTATGTTTGAACCTTTTCATATGAGGAATGTAATGGACTTAATATGTGATGGGTGGAGCCTGATATAGCTCCTCAATGGATCGTTAGGTCTCATGAGACAATTAGATGTGGAATTGGACAAGGCCTTTCCCAATTTGATATATGGTTTTGGTCAAGGCCTAAATCATTTTTAGACGTCTTGACCGAGGCCTTGATAAGATGTTTTAGAATGTCCAACATTATACATTCCCTCATTATGAAAATAATAATGATGGTTCATGTGGTTATTTGACTAGTAGAATACTCATGACTATGTTTTATTATGGCATTATTTACTCATCTCACATTCCATCCATAAAGTGTTCATGTTTATTATTTGTAAGGGAATGTGTTTTTAATTATTTCACCATGCCTAATTTTTATGTTATCTTCTGCTATACTTATTACTCTTACTGAGCATTTGAGCTCACCCCTTTATTCTGTTTCATTTTCTCAAGATATAAAGAAGTTAGTTATGAGTGACTTGTAGGCATAATATAGGAGGCTTGGATGTTTGTAATGGAATAAATTAGTGTTGTATTTATTCTCAAGTTCTAATGTTGAACTTATGTATGTATCTTATTTCCAATAATACTAAACTGTTTTGTCTTTCGGGACATGATTCCTTGCATAATTCCAATTCTATATAATAAAGAACTAACACTGGGTAACTGGGGTCGGGGCGTTATAGTTGGTATCAGAGGAAGTTTAGTACAAACCTTGGAAACTAGATTCAGAAAAACTCTGATTAGAGAACGTTACCTTAATATAGACTTTGAGGATTAGTATAGAAAAAATTTCAAGAATTTTGGTAATGTAAATATTTTGTTTATTTTACAAGAAATAAATACCTATCTAGATACAATCAGGTAGATATAGTTCTGGAATAGATATACCTAGGAGTGAAAACTCAAACAAGGAGTTTCGAGCTTGACCCGGGGTATCCTGGTGCAAGAAAATGGGTCTTGCTGCACTCTTGGTTATGACACTCCCAGGGGATATGATTAGGATAATTCACATTTTCTTTATAAACCATTATGAAGTATTTATGAGTATATGCCTCCTCAATGAAGACATTTTTTTTATGATTATGGATTATATCTATAAATTGTTCAATTTATTTTAAGTTTTTTACAAGTTTGGAATTAGGTATTGTGATTCAAAAACTAATCTAGTGTATGCCATTTTTTACAAATGGCGCCTAGTGGAAGAAATGGAAACCATATCAATGCATGTAATCCATGTATGGATTTACCTCCAACTCAAGATAATTATAGTGGAGCTAGAGATACAACTAGTGCTGATCAGCTTATCACCATTCTGGGACAACTCACTCAGGTTATGAATAATAACCTTACCCGTATGGAGCACCCTGATCCACAATGCAGAGGATCAACATTAGAATTCTTTATGAGGAAACAACCATCAACATTAAATGGGAGTAAAAATCCATTATTATCTAAGCAATGAATAAGTTCTTTAGAGAAAATATTTCATGCTTTGGGGAGTAGTGAAAGGGAAAAAGTTTTCATGGCATTTTATCATCTCACCGGAGATGCAGATCAATGGTGGTCATTAATTCAAAACACAAAGGAGGATGAAGAAGTATCAAGTATGGAATAGAGGGAGTTTGAAGAGATTTTCTTGGAAAACTATTTTCCTCATGACCATCGAGCAGATATGGAAATGAAATTTTTGAGTTTGAGACTAAAAGAGGATGAGAATGTCGCAAAGTATGAATCTAACTTTACATTGTTAGCAAGGTATGCTGCAGATTATATACATAATCCAAGAAGTAAGATTGATCGTTTCTTTGATGGGTTGATACCATTTCTCTGTTGATCATTAGTCTCACAATCCTTCTCATCATATGAAGATATTTTCTCATGTGCTATCAAGACAAAAAAGGAATTATCTAAGTCTTATGACTTTAAAGAAAAGAAAGAGAAGAATAGATCTGATGAAAACTATGGGAAAGGAAATAGGGAAACATGAAAGAATGGAAGAGTTTAATTTCTACCATGTGATAATTTTTGAAGGAAGCACCCTGGTTCCTGTCTAAAAGGAAAAGGAGTATGATAAAAACGTTGATAGAAAGGCCATCTTACTGGTGATTGCCAGGGTAAGAAAGAAGCTACTAATGTTCAATGTTAAAATTTCAATGAGATGGGACATTATGCAAATGAATGTATTAAGTGTTAGGGAAAATTACATTAGAAAAGGCCAAGGGATAAAGAACAAGCTTTTGCGATCACTACTGCTTAGGTTGAATCTTCGAAAGATGTAGTGGAAGGTAATTTAATGGTTTCCTCAATTTTAACCAATGATTTATTTGATTCTAGATCATCACATTGTTTCATATCTTCCTAGTTTTCAATGAAAATTAGATATTTTTAGTTTGACTTAACAAGGGAGTTGTCAGTCAAAACTTCTAAGGGAAGTATCATCACAATAAAGTTTTGTGAATCAATTCCCATTAGGGCATATAAATGTTCTTTATCTGCTGATCTCATCATCATACCCATGATTGAATTTGATATAATCCTCAGAATGAATTGGATTTTGGACCATGATGTAAAATTTTATTATAAGAAGAAGGAGGTTACAATTCTTGATGATGATAAGGAGTACCTTATCCTTAGAGCAGAAACGTCACCATCTGATTCTTATCTAGAACCACTCCCAGTAGATCTACTAAATTCAATTATTGGGGAAGAAGAGAATGAAATAACTATAGCTAAGGAAAGGAATGTTCAAATAGAGGATGTACCTATTGTGCAAGAATATGTTGATGTGTTTCTAGAGGATTTACCTGGACATTCTTCAGAACGATAAATTGAGTTTTCCATTGATTTAATTATTGGTTCAAGGCCCATATCAAAGATTCCTTATAGAATGGCCACAGTGGAATTAGTGGAACTAAAGAAACAAAAAGAGTGATTGAGTAATAATGGATTTATTCGCCCAAGTTTTTCTCCATGGGGATCCCCTGTCCTTTTTGTTAAGAATAATGCCAGATCTATGAGGTTGTGAATTGACTACAGTGAGATCAATGTTATAACAATAAAGAACAAGTATCCCCTACCTTACACTGATGATTTATTCAACCAACTTCATGGAGCTCAATATTTTTCAAAGATTGACCTTTGATCTGGATATCATCATTTGTGTGTGAAGAAGGAACACATTTTGAAAACAACATTTTGAACCAGGTATGGGCATTATGAGTTTATAGTAATGCCTTTTGGATTGACTAATGCACCCTCTGTCTTCATGGATTTAATGAATAGAGTTTTCAAGGAATATCTTGATGAATTTCTAGTGGTATTTATTTATGACATCTTGGTATACTCAAAAAGCTACAAAGATTATGAAAATCACTTGAACACTATTCTAAAAACCCTCAGAAGAAATGAATTATATGATTAGTTTAGCAAGTGTGAATTCTGGATTCAACAGATTTCTTTTCTTGGCCATATTTTCTCTAAATATGTAATCTTTCTTGATCCTTCAAATACAATGGCAATCCAAGAATGGCCATAACCAATGAGTATAATAGAGATACATAGTTTTATTGGTTTAGCAGGTTATTATCGACATTTCATCCAGAATTTTGCCTGGTTGGCTAACCCATTAACCAAGATCACATGTAAAGGGGTTAAATATATTTGTAAAAAAGAGTGTGAAGAATGTTTTGAATAAATGAAGAGAATATTAGTCAATGATCCAATCTTGAATCTACCATCAGGTAATGATGGGTTTTTTATTTATAGTGATGATTTAAAGAAAGTACTTTTTTGTGTCCTTATGCATAATGATAGAGTTATTGCCTATGCATCACAAAAACTAAAAATTCATGAGAAAAAATATAACACTCATTATCTTGAGTTAGCATCGGTAATATTTTCTCTGAAGATATGGAGACACTATATATATAGTGAAAAATGTGAGATTTATACTAATCACAAGAGTTTAAAGTATATTTTCTCAAAAAAATAACTCAACATGAGGAAAAGGAGATGGCTTGAACTACTCAAGGATTATGATTGCACTATACACTACCACCCAGGTAAGGAAAATAAGGTGGTAGATTCTTTGAGTAGAAAGGATCATGGAGTTTTGAACAAGATGAGAGTTAAAAGGGATCTTATTTTCATGGATCTAGTAAAGATGGATATGGTAATAACCATGAAGGTGAAACATAAATACTTTTTCAAATGATTGTCAAACCATCTCTACTAGAAATGATAAAAAGTTCTCAGACTAATGATGGGGAGTTTCAAAAGAATATTAAAGCTGTAAATGATGGGAGATTGAGTGACTTCATATATGAAAATAAAATTTTAAAATTTGGGAAGAAACTTTGTGTTCCCAATATACCTCATCGAAAGAGGTAATTGTTGGATGATTCTCATAGATCCAATTTCTCTATACACCCTAGGAGCATTAAGATGTATAGAGATTTGAAGGAACATTTTTGGTGGGACAACATGAAGAGGGAGATTGCTGATTTTGTGTCAAGATGTATAGTTTTTCAACAAGTAAAAACTGGAAGGAAAAAACCTAGAGGAGTCATGCAACCTTTTCCCATACCTGAGTGGAAATGAGATAATATTATGATGGACTTTGTCATGGGGATACCAAAGACTCCTAGAAAGAACGATGTAATACGGGTCATTGTTGATTGTCTTACCAAGTCAGAACATTTTCTTGATATAAGAGAAGATTTACCACTTGAATGTATAGAAAGACTATATATTAATGAATTTGTAAGACTTCATGGAGTACCCCTATAGATTGTTTCTGATCGTGATCCCCATTTTACATCATGATTCTGGAAGAGTCTTCAGAAAGCCTTGGATACTTAACTTCGTTTGAGCACTGCCTACCCCCCTCAAACTGATGGACAATCAGAACGAACTATTCAAATCTTAGAAGACATGTTGAGATCTTGCTCACTTGACTTTAAAGGTATGTGGGATTAGTATTTACCTCTGGTAGAATTTTCCTATAAAAATAGTTTCCATTCAAGTATTCAGATAGCACCATATGAAGCGTTATATGGAAAGAGATGTCACACACCAACTTGTTAGGATGATGTTGGTGAAAGAAAACTCATAGGCCCAGAACTTGTTGAGGAAACAATGGAAAAGGTGAAAGTAATCCAAACCCACATCAAAGCTGCTCAAAGTAGGAAGAATATCTATGATGATAACCGAAGGAAGGATTTGGAATTTTATGTAGGAGATCATGTTTTATTGAAGATGTCTGTATGGATGAGAGTTATACGATTCAGTAATAAGGGTGAATTAAGTCCCAGGTACATCGGACCTTTCGAAATTCTAGAACAAATTGGAGCTGTAGCTTACCATTTGGTAATGCCGCCAAGTCTCTCCAAAGTTCACGATGTGTTCCACATATCACTGTTGAGGAAATACATGCCTAACCCAACACATGTACTCACCTATGAGGAAATTGAACTAGAACCTGATCTATCTTATTTTGAAGAGCCTATCAAGATTCTTAATACCAGAGAACAAGTGTTGAGAAACCGGACGAATCATCTGGTAAAGGTTTTATGGAGAAACCATAAGATGGAAAAGGCAACATGGGAACTTGAGGAACTTATGATGAAGAAGCACCCAAATATTTTTGTGCGGTAGTATACTAGAAATTTCAAGGATGAAATTATTTGAAGGGGGGAATAATGTAACACCCCAAGCTTCCACAATACTTTTCCCTTTGAATAATGTAATAGCTTGCATTGTATGAAACTTTGAGATTCTAACACACAACGATCAATCAAACTAGTCGTTATAAATAACAATACCCACTTTTTAAAATTTTATAAAATTTATTTTTCCAAATGGACTTCATTTTTGAATTCATAATATCGAAATTATCTTAGGGTGATTTTTTGGTACTTTTATGAAAACTTTCAATTTTTGACGAATAGTGAAAAATAATAAATTTTAATTAAAAAAACTTTTTTAATCGAAATAATTTATAGTGTTAAATTATAAATTTGTGTAGGTTTAAAGTATCATTATATTATATTTTTATAATTTAATATAATTTAGGTCATTTTATGTAATGTCACATTTAAACTGGACATAAACAAGTGTCAATCTTTTGATAGTTATTATTTCTTAAAAACATGATTTTTGTTTTGACAATGGAAATTAATTTTAAATTAATTTCTGCAACTTCTGTGTTTTGAATTTGGAAAAATGTATTTCATATTTTGAATCACAAGGTCTAAAATTTTTAAATAGGTATATTTTATTTTTAGACATTATGAATAATTACTTCGGTAAATATTTTATTTACCATGATTAAAGGGTAAATCCGGTAAATAAGGGTAAAAAAATAATATTATAATAATATTAAATTACCCTAACATGTATCCTATTCCTATTGGTTGATAAATTTCTGACCATGGGAATACTTGGGTTGATTTTGGGACCCCATGGAGCTACTTGAGAGTGATAATGACAGTTTATATTAATTAATTTAAAGTGAAGACAAAAATGACATAAACCTATATCTTTTAGTAAAACAATATTTACATGGGGTTATATAAGTTATCGTTTCAACTATAAATACACATTATAAAGATAAAAATATTTAATACATAATTTTATTTTATTTATAATTTTTAGACGTTAAATAATTAAATTTATTTATGACACAATGCTGATGTAGTAATTACCTTATTAATGAAAGAATCAAACAAATGATATTATAAATATTAAAATAAATAAAATTTCAGAGTTTTTATGACATTAATGAATTTTATAGGTGAATATGACATATTAGGGTTGATTAAATATATATTTTTTGAATAAATCAAGTTTTGATGACTTTCAAAAAAACCGAATACTAAATAGTGTCAAAATTGACATAAATGAGTTTTTAAAACAAATATTATATTTTTAAATTATATAATAGTCCTAAAAATATTAGGTTCTACAAAAGAACTTATATAATGATAGGTATATAATTAATGAACTACTTTAGGTTCTATTTTCATTTTATAGCAAGTTTATTAACCAATTATTATAATAGTAGAAAAATAGATGGTAAAAGTTAGACTATTTAACTTAGAGTTAAATCTAAAAGATAAGGTTAATATGGTGACCCAAACCTGTCTAAAACCTATTGGTTTAGAGGTTTTTGACCCATAAACACCTTATAATTGAAATAAATCATTTTTAATCCATTATAAACCTAAAATTATTTTGTTATCAAATAATATTTCAATCTTTTCTTAAGGTGCCCCTCACCTCTTTTATAAAAGGCCACTTCCCCTTCTCTCAAAATCACACCTCCAAATCCATATGGATCGGAAAAAACCTACCCATATATTCTCCCAATTTAACTCACTTTAATCTAGAGTTATTAGTTTGATATGAAAGCCAACCTATGTAGCCCTTTTGATCAAATCAAAAGGAAGAACATGACGAAGGGGTAAATATTTTATCACCTCTTTCAAGTTCTTTTTCTTCTTCCACTTCCTCTTTCTTTGTTGTTTCCATTATAAAATAATAAATCCAGTATCTTATATATAATATGATTTTATTATAAATATTTTACAACCATATTCATTATTCTATCAATCATATGAATGAAAAAGTCACTATATGTGCGTACGTACGGCTTACCGTCTCCATGTCGTGGTGTAGTTGTTATTCAATACATTATTTTTTTAGATGGGTATAATAATGATGTATAATTGATGTATATAATAAATATAACATTTCAATGATTATGTATATATAATATAACATCTATTTACATATGATTTTAATATCAAAATAATGATATTATCGCTCGTGCGTACGTACTGATTACCGTCTCTACGAACGCGATGAGATTCATTTCCCCATCGTAACTATTCAAGAATAATTTTCATTTGATGATTTAAAATAATGTTTAAGAACTCAACATAATTTTGTATATTAATCAAATAAATCCTATCAATAACAAACATGGCTTATGTAACAAAACATATAAAGGAAAACAAACCAGTTAACACCCGAAACGACGATAATACAAAAAATATTATTAACAAAGAAATATTAGAAGATCATATATGATATCATATTTATGTATATAGTTATTGTATAATTTAATAATAATTATTTAACTATTATACAGGAGTTTAACCTACCCTCGACCAAGTAAAAGTAAAAGGTAAGAGTTAATTTCACAATCTCTTTATTATCTGAGGTTGTTTTTACGTAAGTATCTACTGGGACCTCTTTATCATCCACATCCGTGTTTTCTTAAAAATGTATTTCAATTTTTTTTACTATTTACTAGACTATGTGTTAAAGTAATTTATACCATTATTTGATCTTATATGTTTTAAAAGGAATATTTTCATCGTTTTCCAAACAAGGTACTTTATGACCTTTTTGTCAAAATTAAGGTAAGAATGTTTTTTTAACTTATACGGCGGGTGTGTCTATTTCCCATTGTTATAAAATTGTCTAATCTTCCATTACAAGCTTATAAAAATATTTTCAAAATAAATGTTTTCTTTTATAATTATGTGACTCTTAAATGATTTCAAAATAGAAATATATATTTCTCTCAAAAATATTTGATTTCATCTATATCAACATGTTTTGATAAAATTCACACTTGTTTGAAGTTGATTTATTATGATACAATTATTACATATTTTATTTAAGGTTTTGTGATATGTTTGACTGTGGATGTGTTATTTTTATACCATTCATGGTTTATGATTAAAGTATTTAAATTTAAAATGCTAGTTTTAATATTAATGTTTATGTTATGTTTCAACCTTTTCATATGAGGAATGTGTTGGAATTAGTATGTGACGAGTGGAGCCCGCTATAGCTCCTCGGTGCATCGGTAGGTCTCATGAGAAAATTAGATGTGGAATTGGCTGAGGCCTTTCCAAATTCGATATATGGTTTTGGCTAAGACCTAAATCATTTTTAGACGTCTTGGACGAGGCCTTAACAAGATGTTTCAGAATGTCCGACATATACATTACCTCATTATAAAAATTATAATGATGGTTCATGTGGTTATTTGACTAGTAGAATACCCATGACTATGTTTTATTATGGAACTATTTTCTCAACCCATATTCCATACATAAATTGTTCATGTTTATTATTTTTAAAGGCATGTGTTTTCAATTATTTCACCATGCCTAATGTTTATGTTATCTTCCACTGTACTTTTTACTGTTACGGAGAATTTGAGTGCACCCTGTTCTTATGTTTCATTTTCTCAGGATATGAAGAAGTGAGTTATGAATGACTTCTCGACATAATCTAGGAGTATTGTATGTTTCTAATGGAATAAATTAGTGTTGTATCTCTTCTCAAGTTGTAATGTTGAACTTATGTATGTATCTTGTTTCCAATAATATAAAAAATTTCAGTCTTTTGAGACATGATTCCTTGTATCATGCCAATGCTATGTAATAAAGTACTGACTCTAGGTAACTGGGGTCAGGGCGTTTCATGTGACAATAAGATCTACTTTATTTGGGGAAATCTTATGTTATGTTGATTTTGAAAATTTAGTGAACTTCCTTCATTTTTTTGGATTTTGAATTTGGAAAAATATATTTTGAATTAGTCTTAAGGAAACTAATTATATAATGAATTAAGTTTAAATTTGGTTAAAGTATGATTTATTATGTTAGATAACATGTTCTAATAATTTTGATATTGGTAAATATTTAATGTCCAAAGGAATGACTTTTGGATTATTTGACAAAAGTTATTTAGGTATAAAAGTTCATCTTGAATATTCATCTTATAGTTTAAGAATTTTATTCGAGAAAAATTAAATCACAAAAAAATGATGTGATTATGTTCTTGACATGCAAAGAAATCAAGTAAATTTATTTTCTCAAGTTTCTACCTATATAGTAAAATAATCTATCAAATCTATGAAAGAGATTTTAGGACAAAAACATTATCCATTTAACTTTCTTACTAATAAATCAATGGTCTTTTAACTGATCACAAATTTATGGTTTTGTGATGGTAAAAATTTTAATGACAATATTCTCTATCACTCTGAATCGGAACTTGATAGTTAGATTACTTTTCCATGACCATGTTTTCACTTATCACTAATGTTTACTAATAGGGAAACCTAGTGTTGTGGTGACCATCACATTGTCCTTTCCCTCCAATTAAGGGGAAGTTTTATTAACCTTGTTGATGATGTTGGATTTCCACAAGGATATTTTAGAATGACAATTCCATGATTACCAATCACAAGTTTAAATTGACAGGACAAAATTTATTAAAGTAAAGAATAATGTAAAACCCCAATATTTTACATTATTCATATTCTTAAACGAATTCAATTTATTCAATATCTTACATTGCACGTAACTCTGAGATTAAAGGAACCATGATATACTATTAAATATTAATATGACCACTGGAATAGTAATGTGACCATTAGGAATAGAAATATGGTCATTAGAATAATAACCTCACCTAAGAAATTATAAATAAAATTTATTAATATAATAAATGAAAATATGATATATTTATATCATGGAATAAGTAAATAATTATTTTAGAAAGGATAAATTAATTTTCGGTATTATTTTTGAAATGTAAATGTTTATTTAATTTTTTTAATTAATATAATGACTTAAAATAAAATTTATTTTCATAATATAGATACATAAATTAATATTTTTTTGCATTATAATTATAATATAATTTAATGAGACCATAATTAACTTTTAAAAGTGTCATAAAACTGGTTATAATATTCAAATGGGTATTTTTCGAATAAATGAAGATTTTATTTAAAAATTAAATTTCTCATAGTTTTAATTTTTTTTTCATAAAATGGAGTCCATTTTTTAAATATACATATAAAAAAATGTTTAGGGTTATTTTTTGGTATTTTTCTAAAATAGTTGAATTTTTAATGATTAGTGAAATATGATAATTTACTGTATTTAACATTATAAGTTAAATATGTGAATTTATGAGTCATTGATGATTTAAGTACCCATTATTTCAAACTCACATGCACTAATTATCATAATTATTCAAAATAATCTACACTATTGATAGTATTGAGCCAAAGTAATAAACTAATGAATAAAATAATCAAAAAACACTCCTCTCCTCCCCTATAAATACTACCCTTCACCACATATTCTCCTAAAACCTTATAAGATTTTCAGATTTATTATATTCTAAAAAATTCCTCTCCTAAAACTCCTCCATATTTCTCGTTCTTTCTGGTCTTACCAAAAGATCAAACCCAAGTTCCTTAAGGAGGTTCTCAAGGAGACAACATTCAAGAGGTGAAATCCTCCTTTCTCTTTTATTTTATTTTGTTTTCTTATCCTACCCTCACCTATCCTGTATAAAACAAAATTATGACTTTAGTATCATATATATACTTTAATTTTATTATTTTATTGAAATATCCATTATCATGTCTCTTCTATTCTCCTATTTTAAAACTAAAAACATCATCCGTGATGTGTCGATTCACCACCTTCGTAGACGACGAGTTTTCATTTTCCATTACCGCCTTCAAGATTGGTCATAAGACCATTATTATAATTAAATAATATTTTAATATATATTTTATAAGTTATATCATGTTTTATAACCAACATATAAACATAATATTAAACAAAATGACACAAGTTCGTGATGGTCGTAAAAACCGTCCAAACAAATTAAGGCATTTTCATCAACATTTTACCTAATGAATAATACTCATATTATATAAAAAAAATGATATATGAGACCATTTAAAATTATGGAAGTTAATTAAATCTAAATAATTTTACTTTTGGAGAAGTTATTTCCATTTTACAAGAACTTCCATATTTATACTCAAGGGAGCCGACCATAAAACTATGAAACAAATGCTCATGGGATAACAAAATTAAACATCATAACTCATCAAAATGAAAAAATAAACTCAAAAAATTATAATAAATCAAATATATTTTTAATAGTTTATTAATTAATTAATTAATGAATCTAATTTGATTATCTAGTCCGTTAAGTATAAGTACATAACACTTTCAGACATAGGGTAAAGTTTTTCTCATATCAATTTTACTTTTGTGAGACATATTACTTATTCAAAAATTATTTATTATCTGTGGTGTATATAATAACCTTTAATATATCATATCATTAATCTATTTTTCTTCATGGCATTAAATGTTTCATTTTATGATCATTAATTTTATGGGGCATAGGTTTCGATTGATTAAAAGGTGTTATAGAAATTATTAACCCAATTTCAATTATTTGGGTTAAAATTCTACTCCATTGATTAATTCATGATATGATTTTGTTTGAAACCAATTTTGATTATATTATATTTTATTTACACTTCTTTATGTGGATTTACATTTGATACATACAATCTATTCATTTCTTTAATGCTCACAAATTTTTTAAAAGAATCACATTTTAAATGTTTCTTTTTCAAAACTTAAAAGGAATAATTTTTTGAATTATATGGAATGAGAGTATTTTCCCAATTTCATGATTAATTAATGTCTTGAGTAATCGTTTACATGGTTATAGGGTTATTTTTAAAGAAATTTTTTTATTTTATAATTTCAAATCTTTTTAAGAATAAGTGATTTCATAGTTGAAACAAGTATTTTCCTCAAGAATTTTTTAGTGATCTCATTAATGTATATATTTCAAAACCTTTTGTTAAATCCTATGATTTATTTAGGTTTATATATTATGATACCACTTACTATATTTTATTTAATAATTTATGATAAGTACAACTGTGGATTTACTATATTGATACCATTCCCCATATTTCTCTGGATAGTTTATGATTACATTTATGAAATGAGAAAATTATTTAAATTTTGTATTATAGTTTAAATATGAATGTTTATGTTGATAATGTTTAAACCATTTCATATGAGGAATGAATTGGACTTAGTAAGTGATGGGAGGGGTCTAGTATTTCCCCTCGATACATCAATAGGTCTCATGAGACAAAATAGACCTAGTCTTCACCGAGGCCTTCCCCATTTATGTAAAATTATTGGTCAAGGCCTTGATGGTATGTTTTAGAAATCATACATTATGAATTTCCACATTATGATATTAGTCATTAATTTCTATGTGATTATTCGACTAGTAGAATATCTGTGGGGAAGTTTTCTAGCTCATTTGAATTATTTATATGGTATTATTTGATAATATTTTATTAGTACATATTATTCTCAAGTTATTGATTAATTTTAATGTGTTTTAATTAATTAACTTCTCATAATAGTTTATGATTTTTGTATGATATCTTCTATTGTATATATACCCTTAATTATCATTTGATCTCACCCCTTTATTAAGTTTTATTTTCCCCCATGATGTCAAGAAGTTTATTATGAATGATATGAAAGGTTAATATAGGAGAGTAATGGTGTTATCAGAGGATTAACTATGTTGTATTTTATATTTTATATTGTAATGTATGATTGATGTATGTAATATGGTTTTAAAAACTACTAAACTGATTGGTCCTTTGGGATTTAAATCTTGTATCAATACCAAGTTAATAAAGTAAGGAATTGTATCTGAGCTACTAGTGTTAGGGTATTTAAATTGTTAAAGTTTTACACAATAAAATATTATGTTATAAATCAATGGTTATGTTTATAAATCTTTAATAGTACCAATAACTTCCAATTATACTTATTATTTTCACTTTGGGTGTAGTCAGTCCAACATGACATGTCTTCATTTTTTATGCCAGAACCTCAATATTTTGGGATAATTTTGGTGGAAAATTTTCTTGGTTTTTATCACCTATACTATTTATGTTTTAGTGGGTTTATAAATTTTTTTACACTTTTATATTTATACAAAATTTTCTTTTATCCTACACTTCCAAAAAGCATATATTTAGTGTGAACTGAATTTTTAGAGTTGTGGGATAAATTTTTTATGATATGGAGTTGGATACTTCTCTAGATGATATCCAACTTTTCTTGCCACATTTTATATCCTATTTTGAAACAATAAACTAAAAAAATGTCTATATAGTAGTTGTTCTTGTCTCAATTTCTTAGGAAAAATGAGTTTTTGTAATATCTGAATTTATCAATTTGATTTCAAACTCAAGGAACTTATTTTTGAGATAATTCTTGTTATAATTATCTTATCTCAATAGGTTTTTATCATTTATTATTTATCTCCATAACTTGATCCTCATTCATCTTTCTGGTATCTTATAAATCATTTTCCAACTCTTTCACCATTTTAGATTTAACTTTTAGTTGGGTTTACTTGACATCCATGGATACTTTATGAAGCTTCTCCAATTCATGGAACATTTACTTAACATTTTTCTAAAATAAATCATTATCACGTATAATTATTTTCAATTATTCATCAATTAAAGATACAATTTCTTTTAAAATGTGGTAAATCCTTTCTTATCTTTTATAATATTTTTAGAGTGTTATTACAACTCATTTTCTTTTCCAATGATTCTTCCAATACATCAACATATTCTTAAAATTATGATTTTACATAAATAATCTACTTGATACATGAGAAAATATATGAAACAATTACTTTAGTGAACTTTTTAAAATAATCCTTAACCTTAAGATAAATTTTTTCAATAGATTAAATGCATCAAATTTCATATCTTTAACATGATTCACTAAAGGAATAAAAGTCAGTTATTTTAACAAATAAATACTCACTTTTATGATTACCTTCAACTAAAAGTGTTTCATATTCCTTTGTTGAACTCTTTCTCAGATTTATAGCCTTTTTTCTCCCAATTTCTCAAGTTCTTTGATAATAACTTCAAATATATTTAGGTTGGAATGAAATAATTTTCTTCCATATAATGTACTTCTTCAAACTCAAATATTCACTTCATATATATCAGATATAATAACTGGTATTTTTTGAGTTTATTAGAGAGAAAACAATTTTTCTAATTCCCATTTTAATGCTAATAAAGATCCAATGATAGGGAACCTACACACTAATACCAATTGATATTCCCATGGGACTATGTATGGACACCCAAGAGGAGAGTGAACCAGATGTGGTTTAATTTTTACTAAAAACCAATTATTCTATTTAGCTTATCCCATTTGGAATTTGAACCCCTATTTTTAGTTAAATAATATATATATAATTTTTTATTTATTAGGACACAAAAAAATTAAATGAAAATATGTAAACAAAGACCAAAACATGGTATTTTTACGAGTTTTAGCCTTGATGTGAGAAACCTACTCCTTCCCAAGTCAACTCCCATCGAGTCATGAATTCTATAATATAATCGAATCACCAATTATAAGGGGTAACTTGTGATCATCTTAAAACCCCTTCACACAATATTTTACATTACATAGGTTACATGACTCCACTATATCAAAAAAGTGAATACATATTTATACTGATTTCCATAGTATTCAACTCTCATTGGTATCTTTTTCCTTCCTCCTTTTAATGTAGATCTTCTCAATATTTCCAGGGATGTATCTATACCCAAAAATATGACACAATCCCACAAAAAAGAGTATATTTTACAACCAGAATGTATTTAAACCAACATCATGAAACTAATCCTTTGAAAATATCCCAAACTTATAGTTCTTAATAGAATATATTTCTAGAAATTTAACTCAAAATATATCTTCTTCTTTAAGACACTGTAGGTTTCACAATCTTATCCAAATCTCTTCTTATTCTTATTATTCCTTGATATAGGTTTTAGTGTATTTTTCCCTAAGAGATATTGTTCTCTCATAAAATACACTAATCAATTTTCTCACATGCTATTATGAGTCAAAAAAAACTCTTCTTTTTTAGTATGGATGTAGAGATGCTCCATCTTTTCACTCCTCAAGATCTATGCTTCTCACATGAATAAGAGGATTCCTTAAATTATTTATTTATTTATAAAATACTATAAATGGAATATTATGAATAAAAAATATCATATATCCCAAAATAAACATAACATAATACCCAATTTAAGTTTCAATGATTTACCATACACTGATTTTTCAACTCAAAGAGTAATCTAAGAGTACCCTTATTTATTTTGCCTCCTTTTTTAAAAATTAGAAAAAATGATATTAAATCATTATTCTCTTGGTATAACTCATTATTATTTATAATATAAAAATATATAAATGTAATTCACACATTATATATCTCCACATATGTATAAAAAGTACACAAAAAAAACTTTCTAATATGAAACTCATTTGGAATTTCTATATTTATGAAATCTGGAAGATAAAACATTTTTTGTCTTCAGAAAATTAGAAAAATTAAATATCTGATACTTTTATCTCCAATGAACGGGGTTTAGAAAACTCATTACCTTATATTAGTTTTTAATAATTTAATTCATATGTGTAAGGTTTTTAGATTCGATGTAAATACATCCACATTTCTATTGAAAACTACATAAATTCAATTTCATCACTTTGATGCCCCCGATGTTCTTTCAATATTTGATGTTAATATAATTTGGTTAAGGATAAGATTATAAGGATCATATTATTTATTAAAAAATATTCATGAAATTCTTATCTCTAACTCATATCATAATGATCTTCGAATTTATTTTTTCCTTTGTATTAACAGATTTTGGAAACTCCCCTTTTCTTACTTTGATCTTCAGATTGGCAGCTCAAATATTAGATCCTATTTCTTTAAATTATTATATCACACACTATTATAGGTGTTTAATAATTTTATACCATGATCAAAAATATATTGAATCATTCAAAATTAATTCCACATTATTTATATTTAAATATGGAGTTTTAAATTTTTTATTTAACAAAACATTGAAATTTTCCTAGGGGTTGATGTCTTATATTGAGAAATTCAAGTCTTATGTAAAATAAGTACTATGATAAGAGGCTTAATCTTAGAATAATACATCTTAAATTTATCTCCAAAATACTTATGCTACTTTCATTTCTAAATTTTCACCCTGGCTCAATTTTATGTGTTCTAGTGAAGTGATACGATGAGCACAGAGACTTATAGTGGAGTATTACGATCACACATTTTATAATTTTCATTAGACTCAAAATTAATATGATTAAGTCTTACATTTATAAGATGAAATATGTTCAAAATATAAATACATATGTTTATAGTGAAGTAATACATTTATTCATGTTAATTATTACATTTTGGACTTAGTAATTTTTCAGTGAAATTCAAAAAATCTATATTTCCACAGATGAATTCAAATGGACTTTATATTGATCCATATTTTCTATAATTTATCAAAATCATCTTACAACTCATTAAAATGATTATTAGATTTATTAAAATAATTCCAAACTCCATAAAGCACATTCTCAAGGTGTTACATTATATAAACCACTCAAAATAGAGTATTCTTATAGACTCCTATAACAACTCAACTGTATGTATTTTTCAATAATTACTATTCTACATCTATTAACATTAATTCCAATTCATCCTTCATAAACATCAAAACTGATAAAAACTATATAAAGTTCATCTTGTTCAAGATGTCTAATATAGCTGAAAATGTTGGTTTTCTCTCATCGTTTCAACTATTTAAGTGACCATTGTTCATGTTGTAGTCACTACTTAGAATATATCCAAAAATATTTTCACAGCTAATAACAACTTTCACTTCCTTTGGCTGTATTATTTTTTCTTTTTCTATCACTTGAGTTAATACCTTTTCTTTCACTCATATCACTGAATTGATTTTTTATATAAAATACAATAAAAAACCATATATTACATTTTTCCATAAAAATATGGATACAATACCTTGAAACTTCTAAATCTCATGGAACCATTGGACAAATATATTTTAACATTAAAAAAACAATGAATCTATTTGTAGAAATTATGAATCAAATGACCTCAAAATAGTCTATGTGAATAATTAAAATTTAGTAAAGCAATAAAATATAATAATAAGTGAATTATATGGAATGAAAATAAGGAAATTAACATTAATATGTTTATAAAGTAATTAAATAATTAATATAATTTTATTATTAAGGAGGTTAGAGGATACACGTTGAGTGTATGGTCTCTAAGTTATTGGGTTTTTTTTAATCATTTACTTTACATGTTTCAAAGTCCTTATATCAATAAAAAATTTCTCCATATTCATATCATTTATATTGTTTCAATAATATTCTTCTTTACAATTCGATTATTTCTTAAAGTTATTTTCTATTATAATTGATTTTTTACAAAGGTTTTAAAATCAATCTTTAAATGTCTTCCACTTGGGTAATTTTGTACTTTCATTCGAAGGTGTGAAAAGAATTTTTTTTTTATTATTTTAATCATAAAAGCTTTTTTCCCACAGTTATATCCATTATTCACCATCAATCTTCCTTTAAATATTTTCAGGATTTTGTAAAGTAATTTATTTTCCCATTTTTTGGTGAAATTTTCAATTTTTAAGGTTATCAAAAGGAAATGTATTTTATAATTTTTTACAAATCATTTTATAATTATATTTTAATATTATAGATTTATTTTTATTTTACTCTCAATATGAAATTGGTTAACCTATTTTTGAAATCATTATATTTTTATGGGTTAACTAGAGTGTGTGATTTCGGGTTGAAAAGTAAATTTTTATGTGTTTTATAGTAAAATGCCAGATCTTATGTGATTTTTTCACATTATAGTTATTGGATGTTATATATGTTGATGGTTGGGTCTAATATATCTTTCCAATTCACTGGGTAGTATTTTATTCTCAAGTGAAATGATGTTGGAATCAACTGATGAAGTTATTCCATTATAAGTGTAATTTATAAGTGTGATATAAATATAATGTCCCAAAATGGATTTATGGTTTTTTACATTATTATAATGACATTTATTGGAAATATTTGGATTTCATGAAACAAGAAGTTGATTTTATGATTGAATCCAAGTTTTAATATTTTAAAAAATAAAGAATTGTTTTTTAAGGAAAGTTTATGATTTTATATATATTTAAAGTTTTCATATATTTTCATGTTTTCTCAAGGAACTTTCAAATTCTTACCATTTTCTATGATTGATTATTAGGTTGATTTACAAAATTATTTTGAGAAATGTTTCTAATTTATTGTCTGAAAGTGCTTTTATATGATCTCATGGTTCTATGTTTAGAGGAAACACTTTTCAAAGGCTTTCAAGTATTTTTGATGGCCTAAGGAGTTTTATCTTTGTTTTAAAACTCTTTATGTTTTTTATTCTCATCATATGTTTTCAAAAAAAAAATCATAGGAATAAAGAAGGGTAAGAATTATTATGAAGTATAGCTTTGAATATGATATGTTGGTCTTGAATGAAGAATGTGTATCATTTAAATAGTTTTTTAGTGAAATTAGTTCCAATATATAGGAAAATTGTAGGCATTTTTATGTATGTAATTTCCTAATTATCTAAAAATCAAAACTTAAGAGGTCATGGGAATTAATGTAATGAAATATTTTCAATAAATCTTATAATTATAGTGTGATTATGATTGAGTTATTATGTATATCCTAATAGGAACTTTCATGCTTATAAAAAGGAGTCTCTATGTAACGGAAAAGCCACTTCCAAGAATTTCAAAACCCGATCTCAAATAAATAATTCTATAATTGTCTTCTATAAGCATTAACATTCCTTTGTAAGTTCCCCACAATAAATTATCTTTCATTATTCTCTTGATTCCAAAGCCTCTTGAAGTGTTTCTCTCCACTAAGTACATGTATAGAGTAATGAACCACTATTTTATACTAAAGAGGATTCACATGTAACCAATTATACTATCAGCTTAATTGGGGAAAATATACTCTTATGTAGAGTGGCATCATTACATGCCTCAACGAGCTCCATTTGCTAACAACAAAGCAAGTCCATTCTATATCATTACCCACATATATCCCTAACAATATTAAGGTTATATTTTATCAATATGGACATAGAGACAATCAATTACATGATGGTGTTGGAGTAATTCAATGGTAAACATTTTATGATTGGTAAAATAATATTCACTTTGTATATATGAATCACAAAGTGGTTTACTTTCTCTTAACTCTAATTCCCCCAATGTCTGAATACGAGACTCTACAAGTCTCCCGAATGAGTAAAAAAAGAGATAATGATGATATTATATATCAATTAAATATAATAAATGAATTTTATGATGATATATTTAAATCATATCAATATCGTAACACCATGATATTTTTATGAAATGGATTTTTAAATAATTTGATTTCCTCGATAGCTTGGGTAACATGTAAAAGAAAGTCTAGAAGAATTGAAGAATATTATATGTACATTATAACATAGATATTAAATTGGAGGGAATAAATATGAATAAATAAACTATTAAATAAATATAAAGGTCCAAATAAAAATGAATGTATTGGTAATTACTTAGAAAAATGATCACACATTTTTTAGTAGTCTCTTTATTCTTCAAAAATACGTTTTCTTCATAAATGAGCTCTTCTTGTTTTAATGAGTGAATATTAATTTATAGAATTTATAGAAAATATATTTGAAAAAATTAATTTTATTTTTGAATTCAGAATTTCAAAATTATCTTAAAGTGATATTTTGTTAATTTTTTGAAAACATTATTAAAGGAATAGTGAAAATACTGATTTTTATTGAAAACTATATTTTATTTTAAAGTGTTTATAATTTAAAATTATGTTTTGGGTTAGTTATAAATTTTTATTAGTTTCTCTTGATTTAAAATAATACAATTATTTTTTTAAAGTATTTTATATATTAATTCATTATAAAAACATTTTATGTTTAAAAAAGGAATTTTTTCTGGAAAACTGTTTTCATGGTGTTTTTCTGATTTTATTTTAAATTAAATTATGAAATTTCTCTATTTTTGAATTTTGAAAATTGGATTCTATATTTGGATTCATAATGATAAAATTTTGTAAATAGGTCCCTTTTATTTTTGAACAATATGAATATTTTCCTTGATAAATTTTGTTACTACGGTAAAGGGTAAATTGGGTAATCTAGGTTAAAAATAAAATGGCAAGGACTATAAAATGACGCTATCACTTCCCAAAATGTTATTGGATGATGTTAATGAGACCCATTACACCAAAGGATATAAATTTACATATTATGTGTGTATTAAATTATTTTTTTGAAGATATCTTGTTTTCTTGATTTTCCTAAAGTCAAAATAACTAATAGTGTCAAAATTGACACTAATGATATTTTATGATAATAATATTTTATTCTTTTTAAAAGTAAATAAATTTATTTAGAAATAAAAAGTGATTATTATATATTCTAAAATTTTATAATTTTTTCATTTATAGTCTAATTTAAATCTCATAAGAAAAAATTATAACCTTTTAATAATGAAAAATTTGTTACCGTACTTACAATTAAAATAGGTTAACTAAGGGTTAATAAAAATGATAAGGTTTAAAATAATAAAAAACTTTTATAAAATATATTTTTTGATTATATTAAAACCTCATATTATCTTATATTTTAATCGATGTCCATTTAGTGTCATTTTTATAAAAAATGGATTTATTATAATTTAATCTTTTGAGAAATTCTAAAAGTACCCCTCACCTCAATTAGAAAAGGGAACCTCCTCCCTCACTTATTCACATAAATTTAATATTATATAATATACCATCCCCAACCAATTTATCTTCTAAAATTCCCTATTAGCCTTATGAAGGTTCTGTTATTCTCAAAAGACCAACCCTGGAGCTCTTTAGAGGAGATCCAAAGGAGTTGTTTCAAAGAAGAGGTAATTTATCTAACTAATAACTTTCTTTTTCTATTCTTCATTACCTACTATAAGTCTATGTATTTTATAATAAAATAATACATTTATTATCCTCAATATTCTTAAATTTTATTATGATTATTAAAATACTATTATACACCCACTTTCCCATCAAACAAGAAGTGAAAGTATTGCTCGTGCGTACGTATGACTTACCATCTCCATATAAAGATTCAATTCATTTTTAATCACCAAATTTTATGAATGGTTATTGTGATGGGTTTAATAAAAATATATGATATATATTATACAAAAATAATTCTGTAAATTTGAATTATATTTACCTTTATTTCATTCCATTGACTAAAAAATGAAAATAACATTTATGTGTACATACGACCTACCATCTCCATGAATGATATAATTCATTTTTCTATATTTACTTTTTATGAATGATTATAAATATTAATATAATGAGTATATATTATGTTTAAAACATGATTAAAATTCTGTAAATTATGGTATAATGATCAAAGTATAAGGATTGGGACAACCAATCCAAAACATGCTTGGAAAACAAAGCCCTTATCACTAAGAACAGTGATCTGAATAACAAATTATTAATAAACAGGTGATAAGATGATATAAATAAATAATACATGGTATAATATATATATTTTTATGTAATAAATATATAATAAATTCATATTTATTATATATGAGTTTTCAAAGTGAACAAATAAAGTTAAGACTTGAGGTAAGGGAATTTTTAACTCAATTTACTTCAATTGTGTTAAACTACTATTTCATTGATTATAACATACTAAGATTATGCGTAAAATTATTTTTTATTATATAATGTTTAATTTAAACTTTTTTATTTTGATTTACAGTGAATACACTTAATCGATTCATTTTATTAATTTTCACTTCAATGATTTGATATTTATAAGGGTTTATTCCACAATCTCATTATTATTAAAGACTGTTTATGTTCAAGTATTTTCTAAGGAATATTTCTATTCAATGTCCATTTTTTCTAAAATGTTTCATTTTTTTAATATTATTCAATTATCATTTGAATTTATTTTTACACTATTTTTTTACTTTTTAAAAAATGTTTTAAAAGAAATGTTCTTGTTATTTTCCAAAAAAGTTAATTTATAATTCTTCTTACAAAAGTGTGAATGGAATATTTGTTTAAATAATATAGAATGATTGAAATTTCATACTTTCCTGATGCCTTAATGTGTTGAAACTTCATTTACAAGCTAAAAAGGTTATTTATAAATAGTTGTTTTATTTTATAATTGTGTGACACTTTAAAAAGAAATGATTTTAGAATTGAAATGTTATTTTTTTAGGAATTATTTAAAGTGATATTTCAAAATAATTTTCCATCTAAGATAACATTATTTCAAATTACTTATGATTTCTGGGGATGTTATTCAAGAATACTATACTTATTCATTTTATTGTTTGTTTATCTCTATGATGGTATTATGTTTCTGAAACCCATTTCTTTTCCATGATTTATGTTATGATGAAATGTTTTTGGAAGAAATTTATTTACATGGGTTCTGATATGATGAATGAATTATATTATTTGGAAAAAATATATATGGTTTTTATTATGTGATTGGTGGGACCTATATTTCCCCCCAATGTATTGGGTAAATATGGATAACTCATGAGGTACATATGTTATGAATGGACCTGATTTCATGGAAAAAATATATGCGTAGACCCGAATTTAATGTCCACAAGATTATGTATGGATCTAGTTTCATATACATAAGTTTTATGAAAGGTATTGGTTTCATGTCCTTAACTTAATGAGTGAACATGTTTCTATTTATACATGTTCACAATGTTATAAGTTTATTCGTATGTCATAATTTCATATTTCATGTTAATATTACGCTCTCATAGATTATGTTATTTGATTTTTTTTATTCATGTCTTATAAAATTTTATGATTTATTCCATGAGTCAGTATTATAACCTTTGATATATAGGTTATAATTTTCAAATGTTATGTTCATGTTCTTATTCATTTATGCTTTTGTTTTGATGGATTTCTCCCTTGTTTACCATTGATGAGAATCTAAGCTCACCCTTTTCCTTTGTTTATTTTCCCCAGGATATGAATAGAGGTATTAAGTATGATTTTTAAAAAAAGGTTCAAGTTATGAAGGAATAATATGTAAAAGTTTTAGATGTTTTATGAACTAGTTGTTTATGTTTTCAAGTTTCCAAAGACACTAAATATATACGATTCTAGTGTGTTTTTTTGTAATTTTAATATTTATTTATTTATATGTAATATCTATGTTTGAAAAGTATGGGTCATTATAGTATGTATCAAAAAAATTTTTTAGTTAACCTTTGGAAACTAAGATGAGAAAAACCTAGTAAGAACCCTAAGGGTATGTCTGGGTTACAAACCTAGAGTTTTGTAAAGATCATGAATAACCTATGTAAAACCTAAGGTATCATGGATTGAAATTTTATCAATAATTTCCCTTTATTATGATTTTTTATTAGTATTATTAGTGTTTCTCACACTATTCATTTTGGTTTTATTCAGTGGAAGGAACCAGAAGGAACTAGGTTACTGTTGAATGTGATAAACAATTTTTTGATGAGAAATCGAATGGGATAATGACTGGAGTCAATAAAGTTGTGATTATGTCTAATCAATTTACATGGAACATGATTAGTAATATATACCTTAAAAAACTCTTAGGCTCACTAAATAAGATAAGAAAATAGTTCATTGAGAGTTTGGGTAGTTGAGACAATGGAGAAAATAAGATCCAGTTTCTTACATGTCGAGAATGTGGGAAGAAAAACCCTAGTGGATGCCTTATAGAAACTTGAAGATGTTTTGACTGTCAAATATATAGACACAAATAATGTAACTTCAAAGAAAAAATGAAGAGTTTGGTTAAGTAAATGGATGGGAATATTGGTCTCCCTAAGGTATTATTAATAGATTAATACTTTAAATGCAGAAAGTATGGGAACTATGAAAATCGATGTCATTGGGGGAATTTTTGTGACGAAACTAAGTAAGGTGGTATGATTAATGGTTATATTTATACTATAAATGAAATGTGAAAGGAAATAAGTGTTAAGTAAGAAGATGATAATTCTCAGTTAATTATTTGAGAATGAAGTGGGACGAATGAAGTATTTATGTGTAAAACCCTAGGTAAATAAAGAGTATGACACTTTCACATTTATCCATATTTGTGAATAAAATATTAATATAACTTTAAAGGGGAGGCTATGCTCGATGGCGTACCCAACATGCAACAACTAGTTTTTTTGGGAATCTTACGTTTCACTCTAATAATAAAATAATATTATTTTAAAAGGTAGTTAACGCCTAGCTGTTGTGATGGAGGGAATGAATAGAACTAACTACAAAATGATTATATATGTTTGTCAAATATTTTTACTCTTTACAATAAATGTTAGAGGATTAAAAATGCAAATGAATCCAATTTTTAAGCATAAACATTCTAATATTCTTTAAAAGGTCGATTAACCGCCTTTTGATGGAGAACCTATTTTAAATCCACTTTTCGACAATTTTATGTGTTATATTTGACAAAATAAAATTAGTCTTTAGAATCGGAACATCAAAATTTACTTTGTGTAAATTTTTGGTATTTTTCCGATAAAGTTCATTTTTTAATGAATAGTGAAAAATGTTGTATTTTAATTCAAAATCTCTTTTTAATATAATTTATTTATATGATTAGATTATCTTTTAAATTGGTTTTAAAGTGAAATTAGAATATATTTTTTCCATTAAATCCAATGTTGGTCATTGGAATTAATTTCACTTTGAAATTGGACTTAAACTAGTGTCAATCTTTTAATAGATATTGTTTCTTAAAAACACGCTATTTGTTTTGACAGTGGGAATTAATTATTAAATTAATTAATGCAACTTATATGTTTTGAATTTTTTAAAATAGACATTATTTTTGAATTCGGAATATCAAATATATCCTAGGGTGATTTTTTGGTAATTTTCTGAAAAACTTCAATTTTTGATGAATAGTGAAACCACTAAGTGGTACTTATAAAAATTGATTTTCCGTTTAAATGAAAATTTGCCACCTTTGTGTTTTGAATTTCAAAAATCAGACATACATGGTTTTAATTAAGAAGTAAAATGTGGTTCAATGGGATTAAAATAATTTTTTTGTGAATAGTAACTTATTAAGTTTTTAATCGCGATTATAGGTAATTAGTGTAGTTTAAGGTAAAAATAATGTTTTAATAATACGAAATGACCTATAAACATGTCCTACCCCCATTGGATGAGTCATGGATGACCAAGAAAATCCATGGGTCAACTTGGGGACCCCATAGAGCCACTTTGGATGGAAAATGACATAAACACCTTTTTATTTAATGTTAAAATTAAAATGACACAAAGATGAGATGTTTTACTAATTTTTTTTAAATGGGATTATACAAGTCAAATTTCTTACTATAAATAGTCATTGGAAAGATAAAAAGATTTCCTACATCATAGTATTTTTTTTATAATTTTTATACATTAAATAAATTAAATTATTTATGACATCATGATGATGCAGCGACGACCTCATTATGTAACAATTTAAATAAAATGGAAAGATAATGTAAAATCTAAGACCTACACATGTCCAAAACCTGTTGGATGAATATAATTCTGGAATTAAAATATACATACCTCTCATTTAGTTTTAATTCCATTAATATGACATAGAAATTAAAGTAGCGTTCATGCGTACGGACGGCTTACCGTCTCCATGAACGGTGCATTTCATTTCATACCTCTAAATGATTATGTAATATTATAAATACATGTATATTCTGGATATATATGATATATATGATATCTAAATCATGAATATCATTATGGATATAATGAACCTTGGACCACACGAACAACATGTAATTGTAAGAAGTCCACTTTCAACTTAAGAACCAAATATCGACAAAACAAACATTATTAACTTAAATGATTACATAATGTTTATAACATGGAAATAAGTGATATAAAAGTAATAATGAACTTGAAAAAGGTTCTTAAACAAGTATAAATTAACTCAAGTATATTATTCAGGACGTTAAAGAACGATCGAGTCAAGTCGGACCCGAGGTAAGGGATCCTACTCCTCTCTTTCTTTTTAAGTACACTCTTTTATGTCATTCCTTTTAAGCTCATCTTAATTATGATTGGGATATTATTTTATATTAATAATACTGTATGTTTTATGTTCATATGGTTTGAGACCCTATTTTCTCTCATCAATCCATTTTGGAAGTTTTGAGTGGCGCCGTTAGGCTGCCGAATTTTCGTAAGAGATCTAACCTCTCTCTTTCTTTTTAAGTACTCTCCTTTATGTCACTTCTTTTAAGCTCATCTTTGTTATGTTGGGGGATGTTCTTTTATATTCCTCTTGTTTTAAACTTTATGTTAATATGATGAGAGACCCTATTTGATCTCATCAATCAATTTTTTTATGTTTTAAGTGGCGCTGTTAGGCTGCCGAGTTTTCGTAAGGGATTTTTCATCTCACTTTTATTCCCGTGAGATTTATGCTACATTTGCAACAATTTCTTTTGAGTGGTGTATGTACTGCCCATTATTTTACTCATTGTGTAATATAATTTCATTTATGAGTATTTACATCAATGTTGTATTGTCCTTCTTTTACGGGGTGTATGTTTCGGAAGATACCCATGTCGGTAAGGGAACCTTTCACCCTCCTTTTTTTAAAGACTTATTTTGTTATGTTTTTTAATTCACATAAAATTATGTTGGGATATGTTCTTCTATATCCTTAGTGATTTAAATTGTATGTCCAAGTGATGAGATACCCTTTTTATCTCTCATCAACTCATTATCTGAATTTTTTAGTGACGCCGTTAGGCTGTCAAATTTTTGCAAGGGAACTTCTTAACCCAATTTTGATTCTTTGGGATAAGCTTGTACTCCTTGAATATGTCGTTCTATGAATATGTGTGAATAAACTCTAATTGTTTTAAACTTATTATCCACTTATATTTGGTGTATTAGTTTGTCACACATAATTATGTAATTGATTTATCCTTAATCCAAGGATACCGTCTTTGTATGGGACTTCATCTCAATCTCCTTTCATTGAGGCATATTTTGTTTTATACAAAACCTTCTTTTATATGGTGTATAAACCCCTTTTACTTTTACATTTATCTGAAAGGAATCTTTTTTATACAAAGCATTTTACTAAACGAAAAAAGGGAATGTTTTTGTCGTACGTATGCGGCGACAACGAATTCTCCGCCGCCGTGACCATTATTTGAGTTTCGACTTCCTCTACAAGCCATACCTTTTTTTAAAAGAAAAATAAATAACATGTTTTACTTTTCTTTTATTTTGGTATTGAAAATGGTTTTCATAATGTTTTTATATCCATGTGTTGTATTGATATCTTTTGATTGAAAAGTGGAAATATTATGTTTCCTTTATGCATGTTTTATGTGATACAATTATGTTATGGTTCTTGGGCATTATTATGAAGACGGGTGGTTTCGTGATAAACTAAGGGCAGGTGAGCCTGATATAGCTCTCCAATGCATTGGGTAACGCGAAGGGGTTAAACGTTAAGGTTTCTCCGAAGAGATTTAGGGAATATACTATGATGGGTATTCCAAACGTAACCAAGAGGGTTACTCCCTACGTAAGAATGTTATGAATGCCTCAAGTTACCTTTATGTCTTATGATTTCTATGATTTATTCATGATTTTATGAGGTATGTTAAAGTGCTTATGTTTTATGTCAAAATTATGATTTCATTCTTATGTATACATGTACTCATGTTTCCTTTCCATACTTTTTATAACCCTTACTAAGCTTTTTATGCTCATCCCATGTTTTTTGAAATTTTTTTCACAGGTCAAGGGAATGGTACATGATATGATGATAGTGTCAAGGAAGTGTCAAGAAAGAATCCATGTTTTATTTTAAATATGTTTCCGTTGATGGGAAAAATGAATACTATATTTTATGTAACCACTTTATTTAAATGTGGAATGTAATGCAAGTTTTATGATCTAATTATCTAAAACTCTAAACCTGAAAAGATCCTTAATGTGTAATCTTGTAATAACTCAAGATTAAGTAAGGTTTAAGGCTGGGGCCTTATAGTTGGTATCAGAGGTCGGTTTAGATAACTTTAGAGGTTAGGGTATTCTTTAGGCACAAGTGACGATACCATAATTGTTAGGATTTCAGAAAGAGTCCTAGTTTTAGATAAAGTGAATGAGTTAGTATATCTTAGTGTTTATCTTCTTATTTAGTACATGATGGTTTTGTTGATATACTCACACTGACATTTCTGTTTTTAGTGAATGTATGGATCTAGCAGGCACCAAAGTGACAATAGGTTTGAAGGAAACTGTGGTGGTTCTCTGATTAAGAGACATGATGAAATGGGGGATTCAATGAGGAAACTCGTGGTTGTTCTAAACCAACTATCAAGGAGTCATGATCAACCACTTGAACCTTGGTATGATCTGTAATTCATCATGTACGAGATGACCAATCGATGTGGAAGTTCTGGTAATAATTATAAAGGTAACCATTAGAGTTTATATAATCCTTACTTTTGTGGTAATTATGGGTTATTATATGTTATGATGGAAAATGAAAGGCATGAGATAAAATTGAGGTTAAAATATGTTATGATCATTTTTGAATATTTTATCTCGTTTTGGAGAATTTTTTAAGAATTATATAGTTTTGGAAAAAGGACAACACGCAGACCGTGTGACAACCCATCGTGTCGGACAAAGCTGCGGGAATCGAACCCACAACCAAAGTGCGACTGGTATTTATTGCCTACCACTGGACTACGTGAAGTCCCTAGTTAGTTGAATAATTATTTTTAGTTAGATGATTTTAGTAATTAAGAGTAAGTTTATTTTGGGTTATCTTTGGAAATGATTAACCTATCATCGAGGATATGTGATTAGGTTATTTACTTTTCAATATGAGAATTTAAGAGCAACTGATGTTATTTGGAGATAAAAGTTAATTTGTACCTTGGAAGTCTATGTGACTAAATCCTTCAAATATTTGGGTTTCAATCTTAGTTTGGTTTATTTTGAAGAATTTTATGGACAAATTGTTTATCAAATGGTCCTCGTTGAACTTTGGGTTTTGTTGGACAATTTTTGGAGATTAAGAATATATTTTCTTTTTATAAAAGGGTTATCCTTTTCTAGATTATCTGATCTTGTACTAACCATTTTGGTTTTGGTTTTAGTTAAAGTCTAAAGACATGGGAAGTATATAGTTCTCTTTTGTGGATTAGGAGATTCTCTAGAAGTTTATTATAGTGAACAAGTCTTCCTAAATACTTGTCTTTTGGGGAAAATATGAGTTTGTGTAAGAAATCTAATAAAAGTTAAAAGTCAACATGATAAGTAATTATGTTTCCTTATGAATAAATTCCTCAATAAAAAAAACAAAAATGTTTTCTATTAACTTTTCCTACTGGGGAATCGAATACCGTTTAACCCATCACAAGTTTGTGATTTTCTTGTGGTTAACTTTCTCCTAAACATGTTTTCTATGACTCTACATCAAAACATGACCCTTTGTTTTTTCCTCCATGTCCATATTTTCATACTTGTAATCCTAGTATGGTTTAACTAGGGTGACCTTTGTAATTATCTTTCTTTATTTTAAAGTGATTGTTTTACTAACTCTTGTTCCGATGTGGGATTTTCAATGAAGTTTCCAAGCCCAATTTTAAAATTGCGAGGCTGCAATTCCCAAAAGGGGGGAAGGATGTAACAACCCAGGTAAATAAAGAGTATGAAATTTTCACATTTATCCATATTTGTGAATAAAATATTAATATAACTTTAAATGGGACGTTATGCTCGATGGCGTACCCAACACGCAACAACGAGTTTCTTGGGAATCTTCCGTTGCACGCTAATAATAAAATAATATTATTTTAAAAGGTAGTTAACGCCTAGCTGTTGTGATGGCAGGAATGAATAGAACTAACTACAAAATGATTATATATTTTTGTCAAATATTTTTACTCTTTACAATAAATGTTAGAGGATTAAAAATGCGAATGAATCCAATTTTTAAGCATAAACATTCTAATATACTTTAAAAGGTCGATTAACCGCCTTTTGATGGAGAACCTCTTTTAAATCCACTTTTTGACAATTTTATGTGTTATATTTGACAAAATAAAATTCTTCTTTAGAATCAGGACATCAAAATTTACTTTGTGTAAATTATTGGTATTTTTCCGATAAAGTTCATTTTTAATGAATAGTGAAAAATGTTGCATTTTAATTCAAAACCTCTTTTTAATATAGTTTATTTATATGATTGGATTATATTTTAAATTGGTTTTAAAGTGAAATTAGAATATATTTTTTCCATTAAATCCAATGGTGGTCATTGTAATTAATTTCACTTCGAAATTGGACTTAAACTAGTGTCAATCTTTTAATAGATATTGTTTCTTAAAAACACGCTATTTGTTTTGACTGCGGGAATTAATTATTAAATTAATTAATGAAACTTATATGTTTTGAATTCTGTAAAATAGAAATCATTTTTGAATTCGTAATATCAAATATATCCTAGGGTGATTTTTTGGTAATTTTCTGAAAAACTTCAATTTTTGATGAATAGTGAAACCACTAAGTGGTACTTATAAAAACTGATTTTCCGTTTAAATAAAAATTTGCCACCTTTGTGTTTTGAATTTCAAAAATATGACATAAATTGTTTTCATTAAGAAGTAAAATGTGGTTCAATAGGATTAAAATAATTTTTTGGTGAATAGTACCTTATTAAGTTTTTAATCGCGATTAGAGGTAATTAGTGTAGTTTAAGGTAAAAATAATGTTTTAATAATATGAAATGACCTAGAAACATGTCCTACCCTCATTTTATGAGTCATGGACGACCAATAAAATCCATGGGTCAACTTGGGGACCCCATGGAGCCACTTTGGTTGGAAAATGACATAAACACCTTTTTATTTAATGTTAAAATTAAAATGACACAAACATGAGTTGTTTTACTAAAACAGTTTTTAAATGGGGTTATAAAAGTCATATTTTTTACTATAAATAGTCATTGGAAAGATAAAAAATATTTCCTACATCATAGTATTTTTTTTATAATTTTTAGACATTAAATAAATTAAATTATTTATGACATCATGATGATGCAGCGATGACCTCATTATTTAACGATTTAAATAAAATGGAAATATAATGTAAAATATAAGACCTACACATGTCCAAAACCTATTGGATGGGTGGATTTCGAACCCTTATCACTTTAGCCTCCAAAAAAATCAATTTGGGACCATTAAAATCCGAAACGCATTTTAAAATAAAGTAACGTTTCTTTACTTTCCAAGAGTGCCCCTCCTCTCCTCTTATAAAAGGCCCCCACCTCTACCTCCTTACCCACGCTTCCAAAGCATTTGGCTCGGCCAAACCCTGCTCATTTTGTCTCTCCACATCCCTCTATTACTCCTAGAATCCTCACTTTGGGCATAAGTCTTCCCAAGGAAGCCTTTTAGCTCAAATCAACGAGAGATACCCGATTTTAAGGTAATGTCTTCACTTGTGTTCTTTTGTTTTATTTTGCTTCTCCAACCCCCTAAACTCTTTTTATTAATTTCTTTTGTAACAAATACAGTATCTTCAATATACTAGGATGTTTTTATAATAAGTATTTGAGCTACACTTTCACACACCTCCATCTAATGGTTAAAAAACATACTGTTTCTGTGGATGGAGAATTACTGCCTCACAAAATGATGATTGTTCAATTTTATTTTAACACCTTAAAAGGTGGCCATTAAGATGTCACTATATTTATATATGATAAATAATATGTTTATGTTTTACTTAAGCTTCTGTATTTTTCTTTTGTGGCATACCTTTATGGTTTCCATTGTGGGTAAACACAATAATTTCATTTTAGGAAGTGCGGACTACCACCCCCTCAAAGTGATTTGATTCCTTAATGCCATATGTGGGATGTATAAAGGATGTATTTAAAGTTATTATATATGATGTATGTTACATATAAATGATGAATATAATTCTGGAATTAAAATATACATACCTCTCATTTAGTTTTAATTCCATTAATATGACATAGAAATGAAAGTAGCGTTCATGCGTACGTACGGCTTACCGTCTCCATGAACGGTGCATTTCATTTATTACCTCTAAATGATTATGTAATATTATAAATACATGTATATTATGGATATATATGATATATATGATATACAAATCATGAATATCATTCTGGATATAATGAACCTTTGACCACACGAACAACATGTAATTGTAAGAAGTCCACTTTCGACTTAAGAACCAAATATCGACAAAACAAACATTATTAACTTAAATGATTACATAATGTTTATAACATAGAAATAAGTGATATAAAAGGAATAATGAACTTGAAAAAGGTTCTTAATCAAGTATAAATTAACCCAAGTCTATTATTCAGGATGTTAAAGAACGATTGAGTCAAGTCCGACCTAAGGTAAGGGATCCTACTCCTCTTTTTCTTTTTAAGTACACTCTTTTATGTCATTCCTTTTAAGCTCATCTTAATTATGATTGGGATATTCTTTTATATTACTCATATTTTATGTTTTATGTTCATATGGTGAGAGACCCTATTTTATCTCATCAATCCACTTTGGAAGTTTTTAGTGGCGCCGTTAGGCTGCCGAATTTTTGTAAGAGATCCAACCTCTCTCTTTCTTTTTAAGTACTCTCCTTTATGTCACTTCTTTTAAGCTACTATTTGTTATGTTGGGGGATGTTATTTTATATTCATCTTGATGTAAAATTTATGTTAATATGATGAGAGACCCTATTTGATCTCATCAATCCATTTTTGTATGTTTTAAGTGGCGCCGTTAGGCTGCCGAGTTTTCATGAGGGATTTTTCATCTCACTTTTATTCCCATGAGATTTATGCTACATTTTCCACAATTTACTTTGAGTGGTGTATGTACTGCCCATTATTTTACTCATTGTGTAATACACTTTTATTTATGAGTATTTACATCAATGTTGTATTGTCCTTCTTTCACGGGGTGTATGTTTCGAAAGATACCCATGTCGGTAAGGGAACCTTTCACCCTCCTTTTTTTTAAAAGAATTATTTTGTTATGTCTTTTAATTCAAATAACATTATGTTAGGATATATTCTTCTATATCCTTAGTGATTTAAATTTTATGTCCAAGTGATGAGATACCCTTTTTATCTCTCATCAACTCATTTTCTGAATTTTGTAGTGACGCCGTTAGGCTGTCAAATTTTTGCAAGGGAACTTCTTAACCCAATTTTGATTCTTTGGGATAAGCTTGTACTCCTTGAATATGTCGTTCTATGAATATGTGTGAATAAACTCTGATTTTTTTACACTTAATATCCACTTATATTTGGTTTATTAGTTTGTCACACATAATTATGTAATTGATTTATCCTTAATCCAAGGATACCGTCTTTGTATGGGCCTTCGTCTCAATATAGTTTCATTGAGGCATATTTTGTTTTATACACAACCTTCTTTTATATGGTGTATAAACCCATTTTACTTTTACATTTATTCGAAAGGAATATTTTTTATACAAAGCGTTTTACTAAACGACAAAAGGGAATGTTTTTGTCGTATGTATGTGGCGACAACGACTTCTCCGCCACCATGACCATTATCTTGACTATGTTTACTCTCTATTAGTTATTTGGGATTATTTTTCCCTTAAAAATCCACATTTTAATGTTTTTTATGAGGAAACCTAGTTATGCGTTACTTATGGTAACCTTTATGTCTTTAACCTTTAATTTTTAAGGGAAGTTTTATTATTCAGTTTTACGACATCATTTTACTTGAATAAATTATCAAATGTTAAAACCTTTGATGAAAAATATAAATTTTGAGCAATAAATTCATTTTAAGGGTTAGAATGTAACACCCCGAGATTTTTATGAAATGTATTTTTAAATAATTTGATTTGTTTGATAGCTTGAGTTGCACACAATAACAAGTTTAGATGAACCAAAAAATATTATATGTCTGTTATAACCGAGCTGTTAAATTTTTGGGGATAAATATTAATAGATAAATTATGAAATAAATATAAAGGTACAACTAAATATGAATATATTGGTATGCACTTAGAAAAATTATCACAGAGTTTTTAGTAAAGTCACTTTATTCTTCAAAAATATATTTTCTTCAAAAATGAGTTTTTTTCTTTTTATGAGTGAATATTAATTTATAGAAGTTATAGAAAATGTATTAAACAAATAATTTAATATTTGAATTATTCATGTAAAAATTATTTTAAAATGTTTTTTTGATAATTTTATGAAAATATTGTTTTCAAGGAATATTGAAAATACTATTTTTTATTGAAAAATGTATATTATTTTAAAGTCTTTATAGTGTAAAATTATTTTTTGGATTAGTTTTTAATTTTCATTAGTTAATTTTTATTTAAAATATAAAAATATGGTTTTTAGAAGTATTTTATGCATAAATTTATTATTAAAACATTTTATGTTTAAAAAGGGAATTTTTCTAAAAAACTATTTTTCGTAGAATTTTGAAGGTTTTATTTAAAATTAAATTATAAAAATTATGTGTTTTGAATTTTGAAAAATGGATTCCATATTTTGATTAATAAGGACCCAATTTCGTAAATAGATCACTTTTATTTTTATCCAATATGAATAGTAACCCTGGTAAATTTTTTTACCACGCTAAAGGGTAAATCGGGTAATCTAGGTTAAAAATAAAATAATAAGGACTATAAAATGACCCTAACACTTAATTTTTTTTATCAAATGAATTTAATTCTATAATTAACACCTAAGAATAAAAATTGAGTTTTTTAATGTTTACTTTTCTGTGAAAATAACTTATATATTATTTAAATCAATGAAAGTCACAAAATGTCACTTTTCTTATCTTAAATATCTCTTATGTGTCCACATGGGGATATAACTTGGTTATGAACGAATATAAGTATCAATTTTTAACTTAATAAACTTATTTTAATTATATAAATTTATTTTTGACTTTTGGCACCACTTTTATGGGATTATGATGTTTATAATATTTTATTTAATGAAAAAATAATGATGTCCCATTCATGTTATTAATAACTGTATCATTTTTAATATGGTATAATTAAGAAGATATATTTGAATATAAATATTATTTTTAAATATAAAATATTTATCTACATAATTTTATTTTATTGAATACAAAATTATATTAAATAATTTCAAAATGACGATGGAGTAATTATTCAATTAATGAAACAATCAAATAAATGATATTAAAAATACTATAATAAATATAATTTGAATTAATTAAGGTGATCCACTATTTTTGAATACTATTATAAAATATTATGTGTTTATAAAATTATTATTTATTAAGATATATTTTTGTCTTTATTTTCCTGAAGTCAAAGTAACGAATAGTGTCAAAATTGACACTAATGATATTTTATGATAATGACACATTATTAAATTATTTAAAAATCATAAAACTATTTAAAAATAAAAAGTGATTATGATATGGTCTAAAATTCTATAAATTTTTCATTTATTCTCTAATTGACATCACATAAGTAAAAATTATAACTTTTAATAGTGAAAAATTTGTTACCATAGTCCAAATAAAAATAGGTTAACTAAGGGTTAATCAAAATAATAAGGTTTAAAATAATACCAAAACTTGTCTAAAATATATTGGTTTATGTGATTACAACATTATATTACATTTTATTCTAATCCATGTCCATTTGGTGTCATTTTTATAGAAAATAAATTTATTATAATTTAATCTTTTGATAAATTCTAAAAGTACCCCTCACCTCAATTATAAAAGGACACATCCTTACTTACTTCTTCACATCACTTTGAGCCTTATAGGTAGACCATGTCCTTCAAATTTATCTTTTAAACTTCCCTATTCACCTCATTTAGGTTCTAGTCTTCGAAAAATACCAACCCTAGACCCCTTTAAAAGAGATCCAAATGAGCCGTTTTGAAGAAGAGTTAATCGCTCTTACCAATCACTTTCTTTTTCTACTCTTCCTTAACACCTATAAATCTATGATTTTTATAATAAAATAATAAATTAAGTATCCTAAATATTATGAGATAATTTTATGATTATTAAAACACCATTTTACAACCTCTTTCCTATCAAACAAGAAGTGAAAGTATCTCTCGTGCGTATGTACGACTTTCCATATCCACGTAGCGATACAATTAATTTTTCATCACCATATTTTATAGATGGGTATTATGATGGATTTAATGTATAAATATCATATATATGATATAAAAATTATTCTATTAATATTAATTATTATTAACCTTTTTTTCACTCCATTTTTCAAAAAATGAAAATAGCATTCATGCATACATACGACCTACCGTCTCCATAAACAGTTCAATTAATTTTTCTATCTCTAATTTTTATTAATTATTAAAAATATAAATATAATGAATATATATTATTCTTATACCATGATTAAAATTCATTAAATTATGGTAATGTGATCAAAGTACAAGGACCAGGACTACCAAACCAAAACATGCTTGGAAAACAAAGTAGTTATCACCAAGAATAGTGATTTTAATAAAAAAATATTAATTAAAGGATAATAATATTCTATAAAAAATATTTCGTGCTATAATATATATATGGTTATAGAATAAATGTATAATAAATTAATATTTATTATACAGGAGGTTTCAATGTAAACAATGAACGTTGATACTTAAGGTAAGAGAATTCTTAATTCAATTACCATTAATTGGATTAAACTACAATTTCATTGATTATGTAATGCTATGATTATGTGAAAAATGAATTTAAATTATATTATATTGTATTTACTCTTGTTTTATGTGGATTTATAGAGAATAAACATAATCAATTCATTTTATTAATTATCACTTTAATAATTTGATATTTGTAAGGGTTTATTCCACTATCTCATTACTATTTAAGATTATTTATGTTTAAGTATTTTCTGAGGAATATTTATCTTACATTTACATGTTTTATAAAAAAATTAAAATCATTTTTAATATTCTTCAGTGATTGTTTGAAGTCATTTTTACACTATTTTTTTACAAAATTGTTTAAAAGGAATCTTCTTTTTATTTTCCAGAAAGTTAATTTATGATTTTTATTAAAAAAGTGTGAAACAAATGTTTTTTTAATTTACACACCATCTTGATACATCAATGAATTAAATCTTACATTAAAAGTTTTCAAGGTTATTTTCAAATAAAATGTTTTATTTTAGAATTGCAGGACACTTTAAAAAGAAATGATTTTAGAATTGAAATGTTATTTTTTTAAGAATTATTTCAAGTGATATTTCAAAATAATTTTCCATATAAGATAACATTATTTGATGTAACTTTTGATTTTATGGGGATATTATTCAACTAAATTATCATTATTCCATTTATGTTTGGTTTATCTCTATGATGGAATGATGTTTATGAAACCTATTTCTTTTCTATGATTTATATTATGATAAAATTTTTATGAAACTAATTTCTTTAAATGGGTTCAAATATGATGAATAAATTATTTTATTATGGAACACATATGTTTGTTTTTTGCTATATGATGGTTTGGACCTATATCTCCCTCTAATTAATTGGGTAAAGAAGGATAACTCATGAGGTAAATATGTTATGCATGAAACTGGCTACATGTTCTCAATTATATGCATGGACCAAGATTTCATGTCTATAAGTTTTTTGAAATAAATATTTTCATGTCCTCAACATAATGAGTGAACCTATTTTAATTTATACATGTTTACTATGTTATAAGTTTATGTGTATTCTAAAATTTCATGCTTCATTTTAATATTATAGTCTTATATATTTTGTTATTTTATTTTTTATGATTTATGGATTATGAACTTCTATGAATTATTACATAACTCAAGATTATAACCTTTTACATGTAGGGTATAATTTTCAAATGTTATGTTCATTTTATTATTCCATTATGTGTATGTTGCGATTGATATCTCTCTTTTTTACCCTTAGTGAGCATCTGATATCACCTTTTTATCATGTTTATTTTTCCTAGGATATAAAGATAGGTATTAAGTATGATATGTCAAAAAAGTTTTCTAGTTATGAAAGAATAAATAGGAAAATTTTTAGTTGTTTTATGAACTATTTTTTTCTGTTTCCAAGTTTCCAAATACACTAAACCCATACAATTATAGCATGGTTTTGTTGTAATATGAATATTTATTTATTTAGATGTAATATTTTTGTATGAAAAGTATGGGTCATTATAAATACTTCTGATAGAAAAGGATATTTAGGATGATTTTGAGAAAAAGTACATCACCAAGGATAGAATAACAAATAAATTACATATAATCATGTCTATTTCATACAAGATGGTATATAGTTTTTCTGTTAGAGATATATTTTATAAAATTCAACACATATTATAATATTTAAATCAAAACAATATTAATATCAATGATTCCATTTTTCACATTTATCATTGATAAAATACCCCCTCAATGGAATAATTTTAATAATTCTCCGAAGCATAAGAATAAATATATTTCATCAATGTATTTATCAACTATATTCAAATAGAGGAAGAATATAAAAATCATGAGGAAAATTAACCTAAGTATGATAAATACAAGGTCCTTATAGAGGAGGTATTTGGTCCATTTAGATACTTAAATGAACATGAACTTGTACATTATCCTTTAAAATGAAAAATATAATTCAATAAGAAGAAAGGGTTATGATAATTTTATGGAAAGTTTGGATACTTCAAGTGGGAATCCAAGAGACATATTTCTAGGTTACTATATAAGAACTATAATATACATTGTAGTAGGTATTGTTCGGTACTATAATATCCATAACTATTCATCTGTTTGGGATTTTGGGCCATCAGTTTGGTCCCCGAGTCCTTCAAGGCCTTCGGGCCACCCAAGGCCTTTAGGCCAGTAAGGCTTTCGGGCCACCTCAAGGCCTTTGAACCACCTCAAGTCATTTGGGTCACCTAAATTTGTGCTAAATAGACTAGGAATACTCTACAAGGAGTAGAATCCGGATGAGGATTCAGAGCAGGCTTATTCACCAGAGTATAAGCTAACAAATTTAAAAGAAATAGAGGGTAGTTCATTGCCATCAGGACTATCCTGTGCATGCATGGGAATCCAAGAATAATAGTCATGAAAAGGTGGAGAGCTAATATCACGATGCAAATTTTGGGGAGGAGCAGTTCCCTATAGTTACAGTCTGGATATTTTCTCTAAGGGATAAGGGTCATGTAATCTCTAATACTACGAGCCTTGTAAGGGTTATCCTTCATCCCTTTAAATGGGGCTATCAAAAATCAATAAAAAATAAGGCCTTTGGGATATTTATAAACAACGACACTCATAAGGAGAACTTTATGACCACTAATTTTTATTGAGTTGTGCTTGAGAGTAGTTATTCTCAATGGATAAATTATAGTAATACGTGACACATGTATAATGAAAAATCCCTACAATATGAATGAATCATTTAATTATGATATATTACTCTACATGAAAAAATAGAAAAGAATAAATTTATAAGGGAAGGGTGTGTTTGTTCTAGATTCTACCTTAAGAAATATCCTTACTCTAAATGATGTTGTGTATGTGCTCAAAGTTCATTGGAACTTGATTTTAGAGATATTATTAATCAAGAATGGGCCCAATCATGTATTTGAGGTAGATAACATTACTCTATCAATAATGGATTTTAAGGGTAACTTGTATAATGTACTATTCAAATTAATTTTTAATATTGTTTCTATTTTAAGGAGGATATTGCTAAAAAATAGAGGTATTTAGTGTGATTTATACTTTTTATCAACAGTTAAAAATATAATTTTGAAAATGAAATTAATATGTTTTTGGAAGAGATGAGGTGTTGCTCAAATATAAATGAACAAAGGAGTAAAGTAAGGTGTTGATGGAGATGGTCTTAATTTTTAAGGCAAGTGATGATGATACTTAGAGATTAAAATTATTTAAAAAATATTGGATGTGAAGTTTATTGAAGAATATGTGTTGGATGAGGTTTTGATAAATTGAGTTTGATATGTTGAGAAGGGATTTAGGTTGTATAAATATTTGATTTTCTTTTTTTGAAGATATGACTTTATTTCATTGAATAAAAATTTGGGCAAGCCTTAGGTTGGAAACCTAATAATATTAACACCAAAGGGTTCTTGGAAAAACTTAAATACACCAAGAACTTGGATGAACATAGAGGATCATAGGTGAAGCGGGATTTTTAGCATATTTTTTGTCCAAGTAGGGAGTGCATGGGCTGGTGAAAGGGTGTAGGTAGTGGAGGCTTGGAATTGTTCAATGCCAAGATATTTTATTTTAATATTGAGAGATACCTTCATAAATCTAGGAACACTCAACCATATTGAAAACCGATGCAGGAATTAGTTTTTAAATGGTATAATTCCCCATTTTAAAAATCTAGTCCACACATAAAAATGGAATAAATAAATTTAAATCTATATTCTATGTGAATTGAACATGGTTTGAGAAAGGCATAGTGTCCTTGTATGTGAATGAGGATCTCATAGGGTACTTCTAACTTTGAAAAGCACATGCAATAGCTGAGAAAATTCCATGCGATATGATGAAATGCTCAACTAAATGAAGAAAAATGGTAAATCAAAAAAGTTCACATACTTAGTTTATGAAGCCATGAATACATTATCTAGATTTTATATTCACAAGGTTTGTTTTTAAAAGCTCACAATCCATAAAGTCTGTCCACAATAGTTAGGTGGTATTTGTTTCCGTGTGTAAAGTAAGAGGATTCACATCATTTTATTCACTATCACGAAGTAAGTATACAATGCCGGTTTTTGGAAATAGTAAGCAGAATCTCCATGTAAGGATGATTTCATGAGGATATTTTATGTGATGTACCCTTGTAGTATGTAGTGAATAAGGAATGATACAAACCATGTGATGTTTGTTTGAATATCCATAAAGTCAGTATGCGGTGGTGGGACTACAGTATAAAGACAATATGGGTTTCATGTGAGCCTCAAATGAGGGTCACATGAACACCATACGAACATGATAAATTTACAGTAATCATGAAGGAGGTTACTAGGATCTCATAGGAAGTTAAGTATCACATACTATAATAGTACATGAATCATTAGTTCAAAAATCCTCCAATGTGAAGTACCATTTATATAAATCATACATTGAAGGATTTTGTACACCAAATATATGATGCATGGCTATTATATGTGAATAAATATAAACTTTCTATGAAAAATACATGAGGTAGTATTCCATGAGAATGAAAAATTAGGAAGTGGGACATGAAGAATTAGTATAAAAATTAGTTGAGTTATCCATACATGAAGTTTTACATGAATAAGAATTAAAAGTAGTTTTCATGATGAAATATCATGAAGAATATGTGAGAAGTAGTTATGTGAATCACAAGATTGATATAATATGAATAATGAAAGAAATGTTACTGATTATAAGAGTTTTAAATGTTAACATGAAGACATGAAAAACTTGAGCATTCAGTGAATTGAGGAAGATCAATTCATTGAATATCAGGAGATAGTGAGGAAGACTACTGGTTTTGATCCTGGTTATTAGATATAAAATCTCTCAAAGAACTGAACAAAATAATATTACTTGATCCATGAGGATCAAGGAGGAAGATATATATCAAGTGGTGTAGAAGAAACTAGGATCTAAAGATGATATTTATTATTTTGGTTTGAACATTTTGTAGTGGGATGTAGGAATATATATTCCTCAGTGGGACTCTATAGTAGGAAATTTCAAATATGAACTAAAATAAGAACCGCCACACTATAGTGGTTCCTATAAATTTTTGCAATAAAATGTGAATCACCACATCATGGGGGTGTATATGAAGCCATGGTATAAAGATAAAACCTACATATGATGTGTGGATTTGAATTTTATTCCTTGGGAAGATGAGTTCTTCTACATGGATATCATTTATGGAATTGTTTTGTTAGATGGAATGTTTGGGAGGAAGTTCATTCAGGAATTAGACACATGAATTGTAAAAATCATTAACTAAAGTATTGTAACACTTATGTTAATGTGTTCTTCCCCAAGGAGTGTCTTCAAACGATAAAAACCATTAACATATGATGGCATTGGAAGTGTGTGATTTCTTCATGTATGAATAATAACTCTCCTAAACTAAGATCTCTTCTTCTTCCTCTTTATCACTGTGAAGTGTTATCACACCATAGAGTGAAGAAGGATTATGTTTGTATGAATAATGATTCAGTAAACCTGTGTATACCTATCAAGGTGAGAGGAATTTATATTTCATTATAGTGATTGTCATCAAACTCACTAGATTAATTTCAATAAGGTTTTAGAGTATTTTTCAATGAATGGTACACAAATTTCTTCATTTTATGATTATATATGGTTTCGTTTATCCTCCATAGAGATCCTATTTCATGGTTTCTATTTGTTACAATATTATGATAAAGTATTAATATACTCTAAGGAAACCCATAAATGGCATCAAAGGGATCCATGCTCTTAGTTTATGAAATCTCATTTGAGAAATCTAGAATACCAAAGTATAGATCACCACATCAGATGACAAAAAGGATTGGCCAGTTTGTCACCATCCCATAAGGATGGACATTTATATTCATTTTTTATTGATTAACACATAAAAAATGGCCAGTTAGATGTCAATAGGGCATGGTGAGGAATCCATTTTGATTCTTATGTTAATATTTAAGGCATTTGAAATGGGAAACAAAGGTGTGTGTCGTAGATTTTGTTTTACAAAGGTGAAGTGTTTCTTCAAAATGTATTAAGAAAGGAAAAAATAGGGTAACACAAGATGTGGTTAATTAAAAATGACTTCAGAATGAATAACAGGATGTCATGTATGATTTTGTGGAGTATTGTACAATTGACCACCACCATGACCTATCATAATTCCTGGTACAAAAGAAAATTGTTTTCCAACTATTTTATTTTTTTTGAGTTGAATTAATAATTTATAAATGATTTATAAATTATTATAAAAGGTATTTAAGGATATTTATTATTTAGTAAAGGTTTAATTAATTAATTAATTATTACAATTTTATAATTAATTAATAGTTGTTTTTGAACCATTTATTATTAAATAATCCTTTAATTAAAAAATTTAATATTCAAATATCTTTTTAAATTCATATCGCATGTTTTATGGATTATAAATAAAAGGGTTCATGATAATATTATATATTTAATAAAATTTCATTTAATGATGAATATAATGTTCTCACATTAAAATTAATATAAATTTTTATATTCATAGTTATTGAGTATCCATAGTGTATAAAGTAGAAATTATAAAAGTGTTTATAATAAGATTTATTTTATGAATATTCATTAAATGGTCATTTTATGTTTCATTATTATAATTTTTTATTTATTTAAAGGGTAATACCTAATTTTTTCATAGTTATAAATTCTTTATATTATAAATATTTTTATTCCAAAATCTATATGATAAATTTCTTCTAGGATCAAGCCTTTGATTTTCAGGATAAGATTGATTCCATAATAAGTTTATTTTTTCATTTACCATTACCACAATTTGTAATTGATGTTATGAACTTGAATTAAGCTATTGAAAATAGTTTCTACATATTATGTTTTAGAGTTAGGATGAATTTAATTCTCTATTGAGTAAAGTATCCTCAAGTAGATGGAATTCGTTCTGACCACTTATCTGTCTGGAGGCTTATGCCTTGTCTAGAATGGTGAATGTGGTTGACCATTTATTTCTCTAGGATTACTCATGTGGATATTATAAATCACATATAAATATATTATTTTACATGAAGTTTTTATGTACCTTTTTCATATGATTCATTTTGATATGTATGAATATGTTTTATTACTAAATGTTGGGTGAGTAACAAACAATTTTGGGTTATGTAAGGAGTTTCACATCAATATGGTTGGAACATGTTGATTTGGTGGAGTAAATATGATTCCAAACTAAATTAATAGAAGCATGCATATAAATGGGAATAATATGAGATAAGATGGATAGGATACCAGAGGAATGGATGTGACGCCCCTGACCCAGTTCACTCAAAAGTAACCGAACCCGGTTTTCCACATGGCCTTGAGAATGCCTCTCTATACACTAAAGGCTTACAACTTATAGATAGGGTTTATGATGGTATGGTGGGAGGACTATACCCTCTTGATAATAGTGGAACACAATGTTATATAAAGTCCAAAAAAGTATTGGAATAATATAATAATAAGTCAAAAATGGTGGTAAATACCTAGATAATAATAAATAACTAAAGCCACTGGAAGTAACATAAACAAAAAATAGACCCATTTCCACTATCATATACAAAATAATGTTATGTATGTATTCTATAAAAAGAGGGGGATATATGAGATATATAACAACATACATATACAATAAGGTATACAGAAATAACAAAATATAAAAAACTATCTCTAAGAGCATCACAAACATAAGGCCGGTCTTCTACTCCCGTACTCCATCTAAGTACAGAAAATCAATAAACCATAACTGGACAATTTCCCTTGTCCCTACCTGAATCCATAAAGTCCATTTAGGTACTAATTGGCGGCCCAAACAGGGTGTGAGATATTCTTATTATTCCACCATCAGCGGTGTTTAATTATATCTAGTCCATGAGTATACAATGAAGCAGTGTGTAGGTAGAATAATAAAATAGTAAATAAAATACATAAAACCAAAAATGGTATGGGCCACCCATGGAACACCCATCCTATTCTACCTAATTCAGCCTATGCTGGTACATAGTTAACTAGGATTATCATACATGGATATTACATCATTTTTATGGATATTAAGCCCCTAAAAAAGTTCATGCCTAAGGATTGTAATAGTTTAGTGTCTTTGGAAACTTGAAACAAAATATTATAACTTGTTGAAAGATATTCAATGTTTCCCACAATAATCTTCTTATTTAGCAATCCTACCTAAAACCTTTCTTCATAACCTAGGGAAAGGAAACATAATAAATGGTGATCTTAGATACTCAGTAAGGGTAAATAATGGAGATACGTATGCATAACATGAAAATAAAGGTATGAGAACATGAGAATAGAATTTAAAGATCATACCATACATATCAAAGATAATATACTTCAGTTGTGGCATAAATATTGGTAGATCATAAGAAATGAATCATAAGGTAATAAAGAGCATAATCCAAGAAACCATAACATAGGAATAATACATGGAAACATGACAGAAATATAAACATATAAAATCATTATCTATAAGTTAAGGATCATTTCCAAAATTTATCTGGGAATTTCATGGGGGATGCACCAACTCGGAGGGACACACCACCATACCTAGTCAAGGTGCTTTTCTTATAGTGGACTAGGTTATACTTTCTTCCCATAGTGGATTGGGATTAACCCATTTCACATAGTGGATCAGGTCACACACATTTCCGATTATGGATCAGGATGCAACCGTTTCCCATTATGGATCGGGACACACCTATTTATCATTGTGGATCAATCCCATTAACATGATTCCCATTTTTATCTCATAAGATACAAATATTTACCCAATTCATTAGAAGGAGATATTGTTACCACCTGTCACATAATGAAATCATACACATATGTGACATAAGATAACAAAACATTCCTCATTTCATGACCCATAAAAAAAGATGGGTTTCATAAAAATCATATCATAACCCATGAAATGAAATGGGTATCATAAAAATTTCCTCATATCATAACAAATGGAAAAGATATGGGTTTTATAATCATTTAATCATATAATAACAAATGAAAGGAAGTGGGTTTGATAATAGTTTTATCATGGTATAACTCGTGGAAGAGAAATGGGCTTCATAAAAAAAATTAATCTTAAAAATAAACCATTAAAATAAATAATAAGAATGGTGCCCTTGGATAATATCCCCAATGAAGCATAAAATATATCAAAGGAAATCATCTTATATAGAGAAGAATTTTGAAAGATCACTTGGAGCATTTCTCACGGAAAATAATCATTCTATAAAAATATTTTTTTAAGACATAAAAATTTTAAAAATAATTTTCTTTGAAAAAAACTTTTAAAACTTTCAAATTAATATTTAAAAATTATTAAAAACATTTCTTGATGAAAATATCATTTCCGATTTGAAAAAATTACTTTTAAATCATAAAATTTTTGAAAAACATTTCTTGGAAAATAACCTTGAAAACATATAAATAAATCGTTGAAAACCATTTAAAAAAATTTTCTATGAAAGTGAGATGATAATATAATCTAAAAAAAATTTAAATATTTTTTATAAAACATTATTTTGGAATTCAAAAAATTTCCAATCGAAGAGAGAAATAATATCATATTTTCTTAAAAACACTTTTTAATTATATTAAGTATGAAAGAGTGGATAAATATTACCATTACATGAATATATCATGTATAAAATGATAATAATAAAAAATTTGATAATCCTTGAGATATGGAAAATAATATTTCTCCTAGAACAAATTTGGTTTTGTGGAAGGAAGAACTATCCAAGACTGCATTAATACAACCTCAGACCATGTCAACCTTATTAAGAAAACTATCATAGGTGGATGCATTTCCCTCAAGATGGATATCAGAAATTATTTTTACACTATGTATTATATATTTATTTATAAAGTGATTCAAAGTTTTGGATTCAATAATTTTTTTTTGAATTGAGATCAAGATCTTTTTTATTCTATTCATATCTATGTTTCTATTAATAGTTCTCTAAAGGGGTACTTTAAGTGCTGAAAGGGTGTCAGAAAAGGTGACCATATATTTTCTCTAGACTCCAATGTCTCAATTTAGGACTCTTGGATCTTTACAATATGGACATGACCAGGAATCACATCAATCTATTAAAGAACTATGTTTTCCCTTACCAAGGATACTTTAATATCGGAACTATCCTAGAATGACATTTTTAATTTCAATTTTTCTATCATTCTAATTTTGAACATGATAATGATTTTTAAGGGCTCAAATAATTTGATAAGTCTTGGATTATGACTTCTAGGATGATCATGATTTGGAGGATTTCCCATAATATAATTCCTAATGATGACTGCTTACAAACTCAAGGAACTGTCTTATATTCCAAGTGCGGGTTCTACAACCAACATAGGGAGGAAATTACACACTTATTCTTGTCACATTCCACTGATTATGCTATCTGAAAAGTACTTTAATAAATATTTAAAATACATCTACTCTAAATCTCTATTTGTTTTTCTATTGTTCAACAATTTAAAAATATTTAGGGTAAACCTCAAATCAAGAACCTATTTTTGGCCATTGTAGTAGTAAATCTGCACGTCCTATGGTCTGGCTGAAATTCCATCATGCATGGGAAATATCATTTTCAACTCCATGTGGATCTTACTCACCTCATCTTAGTAGCCAAATTGGCCAACATTATACAGTTTGGTCACTAATATAATTTAGTTTATGACTTCATGATGCTCTATAATATTGGTGTGCCTAGAAATTACAAAAATTAGCTAGGTCTTTTTGAAGTTTGCTGGAAGGTACCCCTACAAGGATCGATTAAAATTAATGTTCATGTAGATTTAAAAGGTAAAATGGGTCCTGAAGGTTGTGGTGATATATATAGAGATAATAATGGTAAATTAATTGATTTGTTTTTGGAACATATGATTATTATTCCTTTCTATAGGCTTAAATGCTCACCAACATTCATGCTATAAATTATGCATGACTTAAAGGCATGAATAATCATAGGCTTGAAAGTGACTCCACCACTATTGTAAAAGATATTCAGAATGGTGTGATCCACCTATCTTGGAATCTCACTACTAGATAGATGGAATTTCTGTCACTCTTGAGCTTCAAGTACATCATCATGCATTCATACCATGAAGCAAATACTGTGGTAGATAGACTTGCTAATAAAGGAATCAACAAGGAGATCACTTGGTTAGATGAGCTTCCATCAAACTTTAATATTATTCTTGATAAATATTTTAATAAAATAACTTCTTTTCAACTTATTAAATCACCCTTTTCTTTTAATAAATTTATCGTTTTCTATTTGGCCAAGACACCCCCTTAAAAATAAAATAAAAACGAGACTTGAAATCCCCTTACTACTTGAGTAACTTTTGAATCTTGAGACATGTAAAATAATAACATATATTTAAACTTTTAATATCATGAAGTAAAGGAAATTAATAATATAAAATTTCATAGGTAAGTATATACACTACAAGAAATAATCTAGTGGTGAATATGGCATGCATCTCATAGATATAAAAAGTGAGATGAAATTCCCTTACCTTAAGTCTTGACTCTCATCATACTTGTTAAAATCTTCTATATAATAAATATAAGTTTATTATGAATCTATAAAAAAACCATATTCATATATATAATATCATTTTTTATTTAATTATGACTTTATATTACTCATTTATTAATAATTCTATATTAATGTTATGTTTTGGGTAATAACAACTTTGTTTTTAGTACATGTTTTGAATTTTCATTCTTAGTCCTCTAACTTAGATAATGATTTATTTATTTCAAGAATTTAAACCATTATATAAATATAATAAATATTTACTATATATTTATTTATAATAATCATTAAAATATATAAATAGGAAATGAATACACTGTTCATGGAGACGGTAGGCCGTACACACGCATGAACATTGTTTCTGTTTTCTTGTCACATTAAATGAAAAAAAGTAAATGATATATATGTATAATAATTAAAGTAACATTATAATGTCATAAATATCACATATTTTTAATAAAAAAATCCTTAATACATTCCATTTAAAGTGTAAATGAATCATATTACCTTGAGGAGGTGGTAGCCCCCACATCCACAAACAATGTTATCATATTCCCAAAAAATGAAAATCATGAAGGTATGTGTTATATAATAATTATATAAGAATAAATAAATCCTAAATATAATATATATCATATAAAAATATTAATTAAATCATTATTCATGACATTTATAGGTTTTAATGGAAGAATGAACGACATCAGTTTGTGAGGTGGTAGTTTTCCGTACACACGAACGATGATTGTGTATCCCATTTGATGGAAGTGTGTGTAGGTGTAGGTATAAACCTTAAAATAATGACATATTAGTATATTTATGGTACTAAGGTTATCATATAATTATTTAATAATAATAATTTAAGGTGTGGAAAAATTAATAAAACAAAATTTCTTATTGAAGAATATTACCTCTTCTTTAGGTAACTCCTTTTGGTTTGCACCAAAGGACTACCTTGGTTTTCTTTTTAAAAATGAGAGGCTTCTATGATGAGAGTAGGTATGTTGGGAGATTATTTTTCAGGGTTTTGATGATTAAAAAAGCTTTATATGTGTAAATAAGTGATGTGGGAGGGGGGTTCCTTTATATAGTGGAGGAGGAGTGACATTCATGTAAATACAAAAAGGTAACCACCATTAATAGGTCTACCATACATAATGTGCCTCCAATAATTATCAATTTTCATAAAAAGGGAGTATAATGTAGAGATATGGACATAAAATGGCTTTTGATCAAGTTTTTAAGTTATTCCCCCTTAATATTAAAGTTTACCCACTAAGTAAACTCTTTTTACTTTAATCACTGTAATTAATTTTAATTACCTTCACTAATAATTTTTGTAAAAAACGAATTTGAACTTAATTTAAATTATAAATTATGGTTATTAAAAATATGGAATATATTTTTCCATGTTCCAATCACATAAGTGGAATAATTTAATTTAAAATTAATCCCACAGATGGGATGATGCAACGTGTTTTAAAAGTAAAAAAGTAAAAAATTTAAAAATGTTTTTATAACCAATTTCAATGTTAAATTGATTAAAATGAACTTAATTGTGTTTATTTATGAATAATTTTACTAATTATACTTAAAATATAATTTCAAATATAAATAAATTATAAAAAATGCCTTTTTCAATTAAAATTCAGTGTTTTTAACTATTCACCGAAAAATGAAACATCTCAGAAAAATAGAGAAAATACACAAAGAGTAAATTTTGATATTAAAATTTTAAAAATGAAGTTTATTTTTTGAAATAAAAATTATAAAGTCTCAAAACTTTTTTTTAAAACAAGTCTTCCATTAAAATGTGGCAAAAATTTCTTTTAGAAAAATAAAACTTTTATGTCTAAAATTGGATTTGTTCTTGTTTAATTACTATAAAAATTATTGGATGAATGTAAAAAATTTTATTTTAATTTATAATATATAAATTTAATCAATATATCTCACTAATACTGATAAATTTAATTTATTTAGATAAGATGCCTTTGGGATAATAAAAATAGTTTTTTTTCATAAAAATACACTTTTTATATTTAATTGGTTTTATTTTAATTTAAAATAAATTGATAACCAGAGAATTAATTTTATAAACATGTGAAACCCTAGTGTTATAATTTATTTAATCTTATACATATATTCAATCCCAATGTCTAGGTGATAACTTAAATAATATTTTAATACTAATATTAATAATATATTGTTTTATAGTAAAACATAGACTTATGTGCAATAAAAGCTATTGAAGGAAATTGGAATTGTGTATAACACAAGACAAACATAGTGTTTTGTGTATCACAAACTAATATAAGTGTTACGTGTAGTACAATATTAACGTGATGTTTAATGTAATGAAAGGCAATCTTAGTGCTTTCATATAAAAGAAGCTATATTCCATGTTGCGTGAAATGTAAAATTTTAAATTAATTAAAAAATTTACCAAAATCTCAAGGTGTTAAATTCTGAACCCCTAAAATGGATTTCTCCCAATAAATTAATCTGGATTATAAAATGTTTAATATTTGATAGTTTCTTTCATAAAAACCCATATTATAAAAATGAATACTAAAAATTCCTTTGAAAAAGGAAATTTAGAACCATAATGGTTTCCCAAAGTAACTTATAACTAGGTTACACATAAGATAAAATAGTTGGGAAGTAAATATTTTACATGAAATAAAAGTGTAAATAATTATAGAGTGATAAAGGTCACTAATCACCAACAAGTAAATGATTAATTTGAAGTTAAAGGCCGCAAAACCGTAAATATGTGATGATTTATAAGAGCATCTGTTCAATATAAATGAAGGTATTAGGATAAATATTTTTCAATATTCTTTCACTATATTTGAGGAATTCTTTTACTAACTAAAAACATAAGGAAATATAATTACATGATTTCATTCCTTTTCATATGCACTATCTCACCATTTGGTTTCGCCTTGTGAAGTGCATTGTGTTGCATTTGTTGTCAATGAGGCATGAAGTTGTCTTGGAATGAATGGATGTCAAGGAGTCAATATGTGAATGACAAAGGTTGTGATGGTGTTGGTGATGAAGAGAGAATGACCATAGTACTAAGATGCATGTCACTTAGGAGATTCACTAAGTGACATAGGAGATGATGGTTGAAACATTCTCTAAGAACATCTGACGATTGTTGAGCTGATCTTTAAGTTCATAGAACTTGTATCAACTGGATACAAAGTCACAACATTGATAGAAGACCATGCATTGTCTTCACAATGCATGGGGAGTTGAAAGGAGTTCCATCCACAACTACTAAGTGGATGATGTGCACTAAAGAAGTCCATGCACTATCACTTAGTGCATGTGAATCAGAATATGATCCAATTGATCTCTGATTAGATCAATGAAGCACATTAAAGAGTTTAAGTGATTTAGGAGCTCAGTTGAAGATGAAGACCCTTCGTGAATTCCATTACAAAGTGATGAATAAATGTTGAAGAAGAATGGAGGAATTCTAATGAAGAAGAAATAATTGATCAAGTAGCTCGGTTGATGAAGATCCTTGAGAATTCTCTCCTAAGTTGAAAATGAGATGGTGAAGAAGAATTATAAATTGAGGAGTTGTTTTTAATCAAGAATATTAATGTTTGAATTCTCAAGAAGAAGATGAAGGAAAAGAAAGCCTTGAAGGGCAAGTGGCATTTGGCTTATACTCATGGGTTACTTTGTTTTTGACAAAGTATTTGTACTTGCCTTTGCCAAAAAATTAGGCCAGCCAAGGCACCTTGGGGGGTTCAACCCCAAGGCATGGGCGCTAGGGCACCACGCCCGGGGGAACCCCGTGGGGCGAGCCAGGGCGGCTGGGCGCACCCGCAGACACCACAGAGGCGCTGGGGCACGCCCGGAGGAGCGCATAGTGGGCGCTAGAGCGCGCCCGTGTGTGTGCATGGTGGGCGCTAGAGCGCGCCCGCAGGAGCAAGAGTGGGCGCAGAGCGCGCCCGCAGAGAGAACCCGGTGCGGGGCGGCACCGGGAGGGGAGAGGATTCAACTGGCGAGTAGCGGTGAGTGCCAGGGTAATAAACCGCGGAAAATCCGCGGAAAGTTTCGATGTGGGACGCGCAAAAAATCCCGGGAGCAAATCTCCGCCGTCCGTCTCATCGCGCGCTTGATCTGCGCCGCACATCTGATCCGCGGCGTCGCGATCTAATCCACGCCGTTGAAGATCTGATCCGACGGCCCCGGCTTCGTCTTCCACCTCGAGCTCGAGCCGAAGCCACCCGCGAGCCCCGCTGAACCAGGCGCCTTCCCGACGACCTATCTTGAGCTTCCGGCCACCTATGAAGGATCTAAGACCTCCATTGTGATCGTCTGGCCACACTGAACATTTCCATGCTTAAAAATATACATGCATGCAACGTATGAATGAAATCGATGAAGGCCGAGGCAAACGAAGTTGCCGAGGCATGCAACGTTGCCGAGGCTTTGAAGGGTTCGTGATTTGCATGGTCTGGAAGAAAAGAGGCCGTGCATGCGTTCCAAGTCGCATGCACGTGAAGAAGATAAAAAATAAAAGAACCCGCGTGCACCGAAGAGAAAACGCAAAAAGATTGGAAAGATTTTGAAGATCCGAAATCTTCGGTGATTCAAGATTTCCCACGCGGATGAACCAAGGCTCTCCTCGCCTATAAAAAGAGAGGCCGAGCCCTCGAGGAAGCTTGCTGATACGCTGAAGTTTTGAAGTCCCGTGAGAGCCTCTGTGCCTCACGAAGTTTGGAGCTCCACGCAACCCACTTGCGCGACGAAGCAGCCCGAAGCCACCCTTGGCTTCGTGAGTTCCTTTTGCGCACTCCTTGCGCGAAAGAGGTTGGAGAAGAACCCTGCGCGCCTTCCCCTTGCGCGGCAGGAAGAACCCGGGGCCGCGGCATCTTGCGCGCCCACGGTTGAAGCCCGTGCTGCCTTGCACCCGTGGCTTGCGCGGCCCGTGTGGTGTGAGGCTTGCGCGGCAGTGTTGAGGAAGAGAGGCCGTGGTTCAAACCTTGTGCAGCTGTTGGAGAAGAAGTTGGCCGCGGCTCAAGCAGACCCTTGCGCGCCTTGTTTGTGTTCGGGTTGAACACACCTTGTCCGAGACATACTCGGGTGTGTGTGCAAAGTGAGAAGAAGGCAGTGTGTGTGCCAAGTGGAGAAGAGAACCCAAGGCTTGAGCACTTGTGTGTGCATAGTGAAGAAGAGAAGGCCACGGCTCATCAAGCACTTGCGCGCCTTCATATGGGCAGTAGGAGATTCGGGTGATGAGAATTACACACCAAGTGTGTGTGCGCTAAAAGGAGAAATCACCTAAGCCTACATGTGTGCAAAAAGAAAAACAAACAGGCCATAGCCTTGTGCAACCAAAGAAGACCCGAGGCCTTAGTGGCTTGTGTGCAAAACAAGAAGAGGCCGTAGCCTTTGGAGGTTGTGCACACTTGAAGATTAAAGAATATTATTTGTGTGTGCTAAGTAAAGAGGAAAAGCACACTTGGCCGTGTGTGTGCAAGAAGTGTGAAGGCCAAGCTCAAAGTGTGTGCCAAAGTGAAGAAGTTTTGTGTGCAAAGAGACAAGAAGGCCGAACCTAATGTGTGTGCACTAAGTGTAGTGAACACACTTAGAAGAAGAGAGAAGTGGAAGACTCACACTAAAGTATAACACACTTTTAAGTGTGTAAACACATTGAACAAAGTGTGAAGTTCAAGTGAGAAGGTGTGTGCTATAATTGATTACACCCTTTGTGGGTCTACTGCACCAAGAAGAAGAAAGGAGGAGTGCATGCATGCATGCATGCACGTGCACACGTGAACAAGTCTGAATCAGCTTGTGTGCATTTGAGAATTCCAAGACCAGAAGATCTTGAAGATATTGTGATGCCATGCATTCAGTGCATGAAGTTGAAGTTAGGTGAGACTGGACCAGACCGAAGATAAAGATATTATTTGTCTGAGCATTCAGTAATTGGAGAGAAGCCGGGTCATCCTTAGAAGAAGGTGATAAAGCCCGAGCAAGACGAGAAGACCTGTTCACCACAAGTGATCAGAAGAAGAGCAAGGCCAGCAGCCTTTATCCCAGGCTGCTAAGGATACTTGAAGAACTTAAAGAGAAGAAGAGCTACTCGTGTGACTCGAGGAGCCAGGAGAAGACCCTGTGGGACTCAGGGAGAAGAAGTCTTCAGTGGGATTCTGGAGCAGGCCAGTGGGACTCTGGTAACACTGTGGGACGCAGTATAAAGACCCTCCTGTGGGACTCAGGAGAGATACGGTGGGAAGCTGTATCGACCATTGTAATACTAACAGATTATAATGGGAGAATCCATGCTTGGAGAGCATGGCAAGGATGTAGGCCTTTGGTGCCGAACCTTGTAAATCCTTGTGTCCTGTGCCTTTTCATTACTGCATTATCCGGGAAAGGGTGAGAGATACAAGAAGAGTGGATCGAGGCTTTAACCAGCCATAGAGGTTTAATTGATAAAGAATCAATTAGTAAAAAGTTTTGAGGGATCACTGATTCACCCCCTCCCCCTCTCAGTGATTCACACTGATCTGGGCACTTCAACTGGTATCAGAGCGAGGTTCCCTCTAAAAGATCCAAGAGAGTCTTTATGGAGTGCAGATTTGAGGAAATGAGTGATCAGCCTCAAATGGAGATATCTGCCAAGACTCAGAAAAATAGAAAGAAGAAACAGGCAAAGAAGATGAGGAAGAAGGTTGCTGCAATCAGAGAAACTCCTTCTATGGAAACAAATGTGAAAGTCACATCAGATGACAATTCCTTTTATCATTCTTCTGATGAAGCCTGCTCTAGCTGTGATGAATTTGAAACAATGAATGATCTTCAGAGTGCACTCAAATATCTTCAGAAGACAGTTCCCATGGAAGTGGCAAAGTGTATAGCTACAGGCATCCATGATCTTCATGAAGAAAAATCACAGTTAGAAGAAGAAGCCAATGCAATGGAAGATCAATTGGCAAAAAGGGTTGGCATAACCAACACTCTCAGAAAGTTGGTAAATGCCAAAGATGAAACAGTTTCCCTTTGCAATGAAAGATATGAAGATACCTGTGAAGAATTGCAAAGGAGCTCTTCTGAGAAAGAAATATTTTTGATAATGATCAAAGATGTTTTCCGTGCACTGGAAAAGAGACACAGAGTTTCAATGGTTGTCAAAGATGCTCAACTTGAAGACAAAGCAAAAAGGGTGAAGGAGCTTGACAATTCATTGCTTGAATTGAAGACAGTGCATGATGACCAGATGAATCAGCTGAAAGAAAGTTGGGAAGGAAAGCTAAGAGCTGTTGAGGATGAGAAGAACTCCCTTAACATGAAATGCTTTGAACTGGAGGTGATATTGAAAAATCTGCAATCACCCAAAGCTGAAGCCTCCCAGTCAGCTGAAAGAAGAAACGTTGCTACTCAAGTTTGCTTTGAGCAGGATGATTCTAAGAGAAAGACATCCTCTAATAAAAGTGCAACATCTTCTAGAAAGAAGGTATCATCCATACCATCTTGTACTCATGCTTCTAAAAGTGTTTCTACTAAAAGTGCAGGATGGAAGAATAATTCCAAACAAGTATGGATGAAGAAAATGAAGAAGCAGAGCTCTCCTGAAACAACACAGCAATTCAAGAGAAATGCCCAACAGCAAGAAGGACTCAAGAGGTCAAGATTTGTGGGTCAGTGTTGGTGTTGTAACAGGTATGGGCATTGTGCAAAGGATTGTTGGTACAATCCACTGAATGCCAAAGCACAGAGGAAGCCCATGCCAAGGGGGAGCAAGCCAGAAGGAAAGAAGCAGCATCCACAGGTCCAGAGACATCTGTTTACTGCTAACAGATTTGGATTACTTGACAACATCTGGGATGAATGCAAAAGTGGTCAAAAGAATGATACATGTCAATCTCCAACTGTATCCAAAGCTGGAATGAAGAGAAGATCACTGAACCTGGCTAAAAGAGATTCCTTGGGAAGCAAGCAGAAGAAAGTAGAAAATGCTCCCAAGAAGTGTTTGAGAAATGAAGAGAAGTCCTTGGAATCTGAGTCCAAGAAGGGTGATGCATCCAGAAGAGCCACCAAGAAGACATGCTTCTACTGTGGAAAGAAAGGACACACCATGGATCTTTGTGAACAAGCCATGAAACTGAATAGAAGCAGACTGAACTCAAACAGACAATCAATCCAGAAGAAGCAGAAGGGATTGATTGAAAACAAGTTGCCTAAGAAAGGTAGCTTGACAGCATCAAAAGAACCATGTGGAATTTCCAAAACTGAGGCCCCACTTCCAAGTGACTTACTAGTCATATGGCCAAATCAGTTGCAACTTGCCAAAGATCTGAAGAGAGCTGAAGATGAAGTTCTGGAAATTGGTAAGGCAAGAGGGAAGAAAAATATTTCACATGAAGATGTATTGAGATCCACACCAGCACAATCATCAATGAAGATCAAATGTGCAAGTGTGAAGACTGGTGAAAATGGGACATCTCGGTTGAGAGAATCTTCTCAACCTTGTTGTTCACATTGATGAACCAAGGAGGTTCCATCTTATTCCCTTATACTCTTGGTATATACATGTGCTGACATTGCAGGGAATTGAAGATGATGATCATTCTCAGCTGGAGGATGGTTTGGACAGAATGGAGTGCACCCCTTGAGGGGGAGCCAATCTGGAGAAGATGGGATTCTGATATTTAATTCCATCTTGAGAAAAGCTGAAGGTATTCCAATCATACTTTCATCCCTTGTTTCTTAATTGAGTTTATCTTGTCAATTAAGGGGGAGTATGGATTGAAGACAAATGGATGAAAGGGGGAGCTTTATCATTGCACTGAACTTTCTAATGAGTTTTGTGGAGTATGTGCAGGATTTAGCAATTCATTGTTATATCTGAAAAATTTCAAAACCCTAAGCATGATCTCACATGTGTAGAGAATTGTGGACAGCATTGAGTTCCTTGGTTACATCACTCTTGTTTTCTACACCGGGTTAGCCCAAGTAGACTTAGAGTTGATTTACTAAAGGTTCTTTGCTAAAGAAGAACATGTGGCATCATCCCTCTCTCAGTGTTTTTCAAGAAAATACTTTTCAAAGGGAGGAAGATATTTTTGGAAGTGAACCACACCACACCTTTGCATTTGATTGCCAATAAGGGGGAGAAAATAGTGGCACACATATTGACCCATTCATATGTGCTGAAGGAGTGTATTGACAACAAATACAAAGGGGGAGATTGAAGTGCATTGTGTTGCATTTGTTGTCAATGAGGCATGAAGTTGTCTTGGAATGAATGGATGTCAAGGAGTCAATATGTGAATGACAAAGGTTGTGATGGTGTTGGTGATGAAGAGAGAATGACCATAGTACTAAGATGCATGTCACTTAGGAGATTCACTAAGTGACATAGGAGATGATGGTTGAAACATTCTCTAAGAACATCTGACGATTGTTGAGCTGATCTTTAAGTTCATAGAACTTGTATCAACTGGATACAAAGTCACAACATTGATAGAAGACCATGCATTGTCTTCACAATGCATGGGGAGTTGAAAGGAGTTCCATCCACAACTACTAAGTGGATGATGTGCACTAAAGAAGTCCATGCACTATCACTTAGTGCATGTGAATCAGAATATGATCCAATTGATCTCTGATTAGATCAATGAAGCACATTAAAGAGTTTAAGTGATTTAGGAGCTCAGTTGAAGATGAAGACCCTTCGTGAATTCCATTACAAAGTGATGAATAAATGTTGAAGAAGAATGGAGGAATTCTAATGAAGAAGAAATAATTGATCAAGTAGCTCGGTTGATGAAGATCCTTGAGAATTCTCTCCTAAGTTGAAAATGAGATGGTGAAGAAGAATTATAAATTGAGGAGTTGTTTTTAATCAAGAATATTAATGTTTGAATTCTCAAGAAGAAGATGAAGGAAAAGAAAGCCTTGAAGGGCAAGTGGCATTTGGCTTATACTCATGGGTTACTTTGTTTTTGACAAAGTATTTGTACTTGCCTTTGCCAAAAAATTAGGCCAGCCAAGGCACCTTGGGGGGTTCAACCCCAAGGCATGGGCGCTAGGGCACCACGCCCGGGGGAACCCCGTGGGGCGAGCCAGGGCGGCTGGGCGCACCCGCAGACACCACAGAGGCGCTGGGGCACGCCCGGAGGAGCGCATAGTGGGCGCTAGAGCGCGCCCGTGTGTGTGCATGGTGGGCGCTAGAGCGCGCCCGCAGGAGCAAGAGTGGGCGCAGAGCGCGCCCGCAGAGAGAACCCGGTGCGGGGCGGCACCGGGAGGGGAGAGGATTCAACTGGCGAGTAGCGGTGAGTGCCAGGGTAATAAACCGCGGAAAATCCGCGGAAAGTTTCGATGTGGGACGCGCAAAAAATCCCGGGAGCAAATCTCCGCCGTCCGTCTCATCGCGCGCTTGATCTGCGCCGCACATCTGATCCGTGGCGTCGCGATCTAATCCACGCCGTTGAAGATCTGATCCGACGGCCCCGGCTTCGTCTTCCACCTCGAGCTCGAGCCGAAGCCACCCGCGAGCCCCGCTGAACCAGGCGCCTTCCCGACGACCTATCTTGAGCTTCCGGCCACCTATGAAGGATCTAAGACCTCCATTGTGATCGTCTGGCCACACTGAACATTTCCATGCTTAAAAATATACATGCATGCAACGTATGAATGAAATCGATGAAGGCCGAGGCAAACGAAGTTGCCGAGGCATGCAACGTTGCCGAGGCTTTGAAGGGTTCGTGATTTGCATGGTCTGGAAGAAAAGAGGCCGTGCATGCGTTCCAAGTCGCATGCACGTGAAGAAGATAAAAAATAAAAGAACCCGCGTGCACCGAAGAGAAAACGCAAAAAGATTGGAAAGATTTTGAAGATCCGAAATCTTCGGTGATTCAAGATTTCCCACGCGGATGAACCAAGGCTCTCCTCGCCTATAAAAAGAGAGGCCGAGCCCTCGAGGAAGCTTGCTGATACGCTGAAGTTTTGAAGTCCCGTGAGAGCCTCTGTGCCTCACGAAGTTTGGAGCTCCACGCAACCCACTTGCGCGACGAAGCAGCCCGAAGCCACCCTTGGCTTCGTGAGTTCCTTTTGCGCACTCCTTGCGCGAAAGAGGTTGGAGAAGAACCCTGCGCGCCTTCCCCTTGCGCGGCAGGAAGAACCCGGGGCCGCGGCATCTTGCGCGCCCACGGTTGAAGCCCGTGCTGCCTTGCACCCGTGGCTTGCGCGGCCCGTGTGGTGTGAGGCTTGCGCGGCAGTGTTGAGGAAGAGAGGCCGTGGTTCAAACCTTGTGCAGCTGTTGGAGAAGAAGTTGGCCGCAGCTCAAGCAGACCCTTGCGCGCCTTGTTTGTGTTCGGGTTGAACACACCTTGTCCGAGACATACTCGGGTGTGTGTGCAAAGTGAGAAGAAGGCAGTGTGTGTGCCAAGTGGAGAAGAGAACCCAAGGCTTGAGCACTTGTGTGTGCATAGTGAAGAAGAGAAGGCCACGGCTCATCAAGCACTTGCGCGCCTTCATATGGGCAGTAGGAGATTCGGGTGATGAGAATTACACACCAAGTGTGTGTGCGCTAAAAGGAGAAATCACCTAAGCCTACATGTGTGCAAAAAGAAAAACAAACAGGCCATAGCCTTGTGCAACCAAAGAAGACCCGAGGCCTTAGTGGCTTGTGTGCAAAACAAGAAGAGGCCGTAGCCTTTGGAGGTTGTGCACACTTGAAGATTAAAGAATATTATTTGTGTGTGCTAAGTAAAGAGGAAAAGCACACTTGGCCGTGTGTGTGCAAGAAGTGTGAAGGCCAAGCTCAAAGTGTGTGCCAAAGTGAAGAAGTTTTGTGTGCAAAGAGACAAGAAGGCCGAACCTAATGTGTGTGCACTAAGTGTAGTGAACACACTTAGAAGAAGAGAGAAGTGGAAGACTCACACTAAAGTATAACACACTTTTAAGTGTGTAAACACATTGAACAAAGTGTGAAGTTCAAGTGAGAAGGTGTGTGCTATAATTGATTACACCCTTTGTGGGTCTACTGCACCAAGAAGAAGAAAGGAGGAGTGCATGCATGCATGCATGCACGTGCACACGTGAACAAGTCTGAATCAGCTTGTGTGCATTTGAGAATTCCAAGACCAAAAGATCTTGAAGATATTGTGATGCCATGCATTCAGTGCATGAAGTTGAAGTTAGGTGAGACTGGACCAGACCGAAGATAAAGATATTATTTGTCTGAGCATTCAGTAATTGGAGAGAAGCCGGGTCATCCTTAGAAGAAGGTGATAAAGCCCGAGCAAGACGAGAAGACCTGTTCACCACAAGTGATCAGAAGAAGAGCAAGGCCAGCAGCCTTTATCCCAGGCTGCTGAGGATACTTGAAGAACTTAAAGAGAAGAAGAGCTACTCGTGCGACTCGAGGAGCCAGGAGAAGACCCTGTGGGACTCAGGGAGAAGAAGTCTTCAGTGGGATTCTGGAGCAGGCCAGTGGGACTCTGGTAACACTGTGGGACGCAGTATAAAGACCCTCCTGTGGGACTCAGGAGAGATACGGTGGGAAGCTGTATCGACCATTGTAATACTAACAGATTATAATGGGAGAATCCATGCTTGGAGAGCATGGCAAGGATGTAGGCCTTTGGTGCCGAACCTTGTAAATCCTTGTGTCCTGTGCCTTTTCATTACTGCATTATCCGGGAAAGGGTGAGAGATACAAGAAGAGTGGATCGAGGCTTTAACCAGCCATAGAGGTTTAATTGATAAAGAATAAATTAGTAAAAAGTTTTAAGGGATCACTGATTCACCCCCTCCCCCTCTCAGTGATTCACACTGATCTGGGCACTTCACCTTGCTTGATTTCCACACCATCTATCAATTTAAGAAATGAAGGTGAATTTTTCATTCCTGAAGCACCAAAAAATCATGATAATGGTAATTCACTACATATCTATTTAGCTAAAATCATATAAAAATTGTTGGCACAAGTTATCCAATATGCATAGATCCTTATATTACGAGATAATACCTTAATCTCTAAAATCTCATACAACATTGAAATTAAACCATTCAATAAATGGTTAAACTTGTAACCCTTTCGAAAGCTAAAAATCTTAAAACATTATAAAGAAGTTTACTAATTTTTTTTAAAATCAACTTAACATTGATCTTCCATTTATCATAAAGTAACTGTTGGTTTTTAAATACCAAACCTGTGAATACATTAATCATTTATTCTATTGAAACATGGTAATAACAGAAATTACCACACATCCTCATTTAAAACATGCATTATTTATTATTTAAAATATTATTTGATATATTTATTAAATAAAAAAATATCGTAAACTCCATCTATGATAGAATAAACCTCCTTTTCAAAAAAATCCTTTAGTAGCTCTAAGGTTATTAATAAATCCAATTTACATTATCTATATCAATCATCTCTTTATACAAGATAAACACAATTTTTTCAATATCCACAACACATTATGTGTAACACCTCAATATTTTACAGTATGGCTATTCTTAAATAAATTCAATTTCTTCAATAAGTTATGTTGTTCACAACACTGGTTTTGAGCGCACCACAATCTATTAACCTAGCTATTTAAATAACGATTATAAATATTATTAATAAAATTATGAAATTCATGTATATTTAATATAATATTAACATTCATGTTATGTGTTTTCAAGATAATTATATAAGAAAAAATCTAATTTTACGCATAAAAACTATATTCTTCAAAAGTGTAATTTTACTGCATTTTGATGGTGCACCTATTTTAAAACAAAATTTTGGAAATTGTATAATTTATTTTCAAAGTAAAATTCATTTTTTAATTCATAATATATAAATAATATTAGGTTTAAATTTTTGTATTTTTCTAAGAATTTTTATTTTTTAATGAATAGTGAAAAATACTGCATTATAGTTAAAACATTGACATTTCATTTAAATAATTATTATATTTTAAATTTATTTTTAAAGTTACAATAGATAAATAATACATATAATAATCCAATTTAGGTTTTTAGAATCATATTATATTGAAATTAGATATAAAAAATTATTGAACTGTTGAATGTTTCCTTTTACCCGCTTTCTCATCACATCTATATGATTAGTGCTAAACATAATTTTACTACGTTTGTGAATAGAATTTTGAAAAATAGATATAAATGGTTGTAATATGTATTATATTTAGAGTCTAATAGTATCAAATTATTATTTTTGATTAATAACTTGAGTATTTTATTTACCACGGTTAAAGATAAATCGAGTAATTAAAGGTAAACATAATATTATAATATTATAAAATTTCCCGTACAATTTTTCTAATTTAATTGTATGAGTGGGGTTAGATAAAAATTAATCTTAGTCTAAAATTATAACCTTTTTAATCACTTGGGTAAGAATATGAAATTTATTATATTTTATTTAAAGTTAACCTAAAAATGTCATACTCATTGTTTTAATAACTAAATAATTTTTAATATCGGGTTATACATAAGATAAATTGGACTATAAATAGTAATTTGAAAGATAATAAATTCATCTTCATAATGATAATTTATTTTTAAATTTTAGAGAATCAAAATTTAATTAAAGGCTTGCATAATAATGATGTAGAAACTTTTTAATCAATGGAAATATCAAATAAATGATATTAAAAATATTAAAATAAATATGATTTTATATAATTAAAAACATAAAAAATATTATACATAAATTTTAAATTTTATTTATATATTATAATTTTTGGTTTGAAGTTATCATATTTTTAGAATATCTTTGGAAAGACAAATAATGAATTGTATTAAAATTGACATAAATGATACTTTAAAATAAATAATATTTTATTAAATTATATAAAATTCATAAAAATATAAAATTTGTATAAATAAATATAATAAGGTTAAATATATCATCAATGATGAATTTTGGGTTCATTTTTTATTTTATAGTAACTATATTAACCCTTAAGTAATAAAAACACATGTTGTCATAGTAAGACTTAAAGGAATTAGTCTAGGGTTAAAGCCAAAAGATAGGGGTAAAAATATATCCTAAACCTGTCTAAAAATTACTGATTGAGAGTATTTATACCAATACTCAAATTATATTCTAAATAAATCACATTTTATCTATTTAAAATCTAAAATCAATTTATATTAATTTAATATTTTAAGGGATTCCAAGAGTACCCCTCCCCTCTATTATAAAAAGATACCTCCTCCCTCACTTCCTCACACAAAATTGAGCCTTATATCTTAAAAAAAACTAAAAATTTTCCATCTCATATTCCCTAAACACATCCTATAGGTGTTGGTCTTCTCAAAATATTAAACCTAGTGTTTCTAGGAGGAGATCCAAAGGAGGATCCCCAAAGAAGGGGTAATCATCTTTACCGACTCATTCAAAATTATTTCTTCTTCTACTTCCTCTTTTCATGTTGTTTATATTTTAAAATAATAAATATAGTATCATATATATTATTATATGTTATTATTAATTTTTTAAAACCATATTCATCCATTTATTCATCCTATGAAAAACAATAACACCATGCGTGCGTACGTACGACTTACCATCTCTACACAGTGGTGTAATTTGTCTTTCATCACCACTTTTTTTAGATGATTATAATGATGAATATAATGGATATAAATAATAAATATGAAATTATATTGATTCTATATAGTTAATATACCATCCAATTACTTACCATTTTACCATTAATGGAATGATACCATCGCTCGTACGTACATATGACCTACCGTCTTTACGACGTGATGAGATTCATTCTCCATGTGAACCATTAAAGAATGATTATAAAAATGTAAATTATGAGTTAATATAATATTTATGAACTTAATATAATTATGTATATTAATAAAAAATATCCTATTCCTAATAAACATGACTCACACAACAAAACATGCATTGGAAAATGAAACAGATGACACCCAAAACAAGGGTAATAACCAAATATTATTTTAAAACGAGTAATATAAAGTCATAAATGAATCATATATGAAATTGTAAATATTATTTTGATTTTGGTAAAATTTAATAATATATTTAAAATCATTATACAGGACTTTAAATTACATATGACCAAAAGGACGTCTGAGGTAAGGCTTTCTCATCTCAGTTTTTACCTCTTTGAGATATTTTCCTTTTTCACCACTTAATCCTTATGTGTGGTGTTTATACCTCCCATGATTGTATTTTATGAATATTATTATAAATATTATGATATGTTCATATCCATATAATTTTATTTATTTCATATTCATACAATTATACTGATTGTAAAGTGATATGTATTTAATTCAAAATGTCATCATTAATTGAGATTGCTTCTGTTTAAGTCTCCACTGGAGAATATTTATTTTATTTGTCAAAGATTTATAATTTTTTAAAAAATTATTTTAATATTATCCTATAAATGTTTTAAGTCTTTTACTAATGTTAAACTTTTTATAAAATTGTTTTTAAATGAATATTTTTTTTCATTTTTCAAACGAGGTACTTTATGAATTTTTCGACAAAAGTATGGAAAGAATGTTTATTTTTAACTTATATAACATGAGAGGCTTTTAATGACATACCAAAGCCTTGATATTTTTAATATTTCATTATAATTTTAAAAATTTATTTTTAAATAAAATTTTTTCTTTTATAAATGTGTGGAATTTAAATAAATGATTTTGAAGAAAAATTGTATTTTTCTCAAGATATTTCTAATAATTTTATTAGAGTATTTTCGTCTATGTCAAAATACTTTGTTTCATCTTATTATTTATTGAGGTTTATCTCTTATTATTACTTCTAAAATATTTTAATAAAGGGTTTATGATCATTTTGACTATATATGTACCATTTTTATACCATTCATGGTTTTTAGTTGAAGTATTGACATTTAGTATGCTAGTTTCTCAGTAAGAATATTTATGTTGTTTATGTCTCACCCTTTTCATATGAGGAATGTATTGGAATTATTAAGGGATGTATGGGGACCACTATAGCCCCACGATGCATCATTAGGTCTCATGAGACAAACTAGTTAGGGTTTTTACATATTTATGTATGATGTCTTGGACGAAGCCTTGACGATATGTTTATGATGTCTGGTATTAGGCATTTCATCATTATGAGATTAGTTATTGATATTACATGTGATTATTTTACTAGTAGAATATCCACGGTTAAGTTTAATTCTCATGTGATTATTTATATAGAATTATTTGATAATTATTTATTCCTTCTATATTGTGCTTAGGTTATGGCTTAAATATCATAGGCTTCATTTCATCACCTATCCATAATAATTTATTCTTGTTTATAATAGATTCCACTATATGTATACCCCTAATTTTCTCACTCCTTCCTTATGTTTCATATTTCCCTAGGATTCCATGAAGTTTATTATAACAGATATGTAAGGTTATACTAAGGAGATTAATTAAATGCTCGAAGAAAATTCTTTATGTATTTTATATTTTAGATTGTAATAATAAATTCAAGTATGTAATATTGTTTCCAAAACTACTAAACTAATAGAACCGTTGGGATTTGAGTATTTTATCTATGATAATGTAATAAAGTAAGGAACTAGATCTGGGCTACTGGGTTTGATGGCATTACATTAAGGGTTACCTTCCATTGATCAAAATAACACCTTTCCATTAAATATTTTTTCTAGGTCATGAACACCATTCAATATATTTTTTGAAATCATTAACGAAAAAATATTTTTCATGATTCAAATAACATAATTCTTGAAATCAAATACATGCTCACTGCAATCAACCCACTTATTTCTCAAACCATCAGCTATGATCTATCATCTTATTTCTTAATACCCATTCTTAAAATATGAAATAAGAATAATGTATTAAAATTCATCAAAATCAATTTAATCATTATTATAAAAAATTCTATTAGAATAGAACATACCTTTCATGTGTAATTCTTGGTTTCTTCATCATCAGTAGTAGAACCATTGCTATTATAACCTTTCTTTTTTCTTTAATGATATTTCCCCTTAAGACACTGATTTTTATAATGGACTTACTTTCCACACTTAAATGATTCATCTATTGATAATACCTTATGAAGACCAATATTCCCATCTATTATGCTAACTAACCATTTTTCATCTTCCCTTTGTAGTTACTTGTTTTGTGGCCTTATTTTCCATAGTCAAAAAATCTATCTATTCCTCTAAGAAATTTAATTGTAGTATCTAGATAGGGAAGTAATTTATTAGAAACCACTCTCTTAATCCTTTACCAAAATTCCCAGACATTTTACTAAACTTTGAATCATCCTTAGGATTATCCTTAGAGACATCCCTAGACATACCCATATAAATATACCTAGGTATATCAATAAAGTTTTCTCATCCTAGTTTCCAAAGGTTGATGAAAATATTTCTTTTATACCAATTATAATGACCTGGATTAATATACATGGATATTTAATCATTCTAGATGAACATTCAATACATTACAAAAGAAAATTCCTAAGGTCTATAATGGTTTAGTTTCTTTAAAAAATTGAAACACAATATTCTAACAAAATTAAAGATATGTAATGTTTCCCACAAAGATATTCTCATTTATTACTCCAACCAAGAACATTTATTTATAACCTAGGAAAAGGAAACATAATAAATGGTGATATCAGATGGTCAGTAAGGGTAAATAAAGAAGATATGTAAGTATAAAATGAGGATAAGGGTATTAGAACATGAGAATAACATATTAAGATCATACCCTACATATCTAAGATCATTTAAATTAGTCATGACATAAAGTTTGGATGTTAATAATACATGAATCACAAGGGAATAAAGAGCATAAACCATAAAATCATAACATAGAAATAAGACGTGGAATTTTGGAAGATACATAAACATATAAAATAATTACCTATAAGTAAAGGATCATTTCCAAAAATTATATGTGCACTTCATGGGGGAAGCACCGATAGGGCATGAAACACCACCATCCCTAATGATAATACTTTATTCACAGTGGATCAGGTTATACCTTATTCCTATAGTTGATTAGGAAGAACCCATTTCCCATTACGGATCAAGCTCATAGACTTGTTTTACATATTTATCTCATGAGATAGAAATATTTACCCAATGAATTAGAGAGATATATAGGTCCTACTCATCACATAATGAAATCATACACACATGTTCTATAAGATAATAAAACATTCATCTTGTCATGACCCACATTGAAAATATGGGTTTCATTTACATCATATAATAACCCATGAAATTAAATGGGTATCATAGAAATTTAATCATATAATAACCTATGAAAAATATATAGGTTTCATAACCATTTCATCCTAGAATAACCTATGAAAGTAAGTGAGTTTAATAATCATTTTATCATGGAATAACTCATAGAAGATAAATGGGCTTCATAATTTTTTTTATAATAAACTTAAACCATTCAGATAAATAACAAGAATGTTTTACTTGAATAATATCCATGGTAAATAATAAAATATATCAACGTGCATCATCTTAGATGGAGAAGGAATTTTAAAGATCACTCGGAGAATTTTATATGGAAAATAACCATTATTTAAAAATATTTTTGTAAGTCATAAAAAATTTTCAAAATAATTTTCTTTTAAAAACAATTTTAAAATATATTAATTAATATTTAAAAATAATTTAAAAACTTTCTTGATTGAAACATCATTTCATATTTTAAGAAAACTCTTTTTAAATCATAAAAATTTTTCAAAACCTTTTTCTTTGAAAATAACCTTGAAAACATGTAAATGAAGCTTTCAAAATCATTTTAGAAACTTTATAAAACTTAAAAAAATAGAAAATATTTTTCCATTAAAATTATCTTAAAATACCATTTAAGAAATATTTTTTTAATTTTTTTTGAAAACCTGATTTTTGAATAAAAAAGATTTCTAACCGAAGAGAAAAATAAGGTATGATTTTCTTAAAAAAACTTTCTAAATTATGTTAAGTACCAAAAAGTAGATAAATGGTACAATTACATGAATATATAATAAATAAATATATGATAGTAAAATTCATGAGAATATTTGAGATATGTACCATAATATTTCATCAATGTAATCACAATCATAAATAATCCTGATAAATGATGATATTGTATCAATGAACTCCTACCACTTTAGTAACTATGAATCAAAATACTCATGAAATAATAATATAACATGACACATAAAATATAATTAAAATAAGGATATTAATGATATAAAATATCAAAGGTTTAGTATATACAACTCAAAAAAAGAATATAGGTGCATAACTTAATATGTTTCTCAATGAAGGTAAATTGAGACAAAATTACTTTACCGATTTGGTAAATTTTGAAATATGAACCCCATAAAAGAGAGATCATAAAATGGATATATAAATACTTGTAAATTTATGTATAATAATCATATAATAAATTAATGTTTAGTATATGTTGACGCTCCTTTCGTCACGGAATCTAAAGTTCGGAAAAGGGAATATCTAAGCAAAAAGTGATTCATCTTTTGAAGAAACATCAAAAATCGACAAAGGGATGAACAAGGAGAACATTGCCCATAGGTCACGCAAGTTCCCTCTTGGTCGCGCAAGTAAACTTGCGCGCCGCCTCAACACTTGCGCGACCCCTCATGGTCGTGCAAGGGACTTGCGCGACAGATCTGGTAACCGCCCAGTAACCGCCCGGGGTCTTCTTTTGCCTATAAATAGACCCTGTGGGCCCCCCATTCGAGAGGATCTCTTTCCAGAAACTTGGATCAAAGCTCCCGACGCCCAAGTCTCTTCTCAAAGCTTCCGGAATACTTCTAAGGTAATCTCTTACCTAGAACGGAAGATCTAAAGAGAAGAAGGAAGGCCCAAGTGTTGAAACTTATCAAACACTTGCGCGCCAACTTAATTCCTTCAATATAACTTGCGCGTCCCTTCTCTGGAAGAACTTCAAGAGGATTATAAAGGGTTTAATAAAGAGTCGCTCAAGTATTTCAACTCTGGTTGAAAATCGCGCAAGTATCCCTCATTTCGCGCAAGTATACTTGCGCAACCTACACTTGCGCGCCGACGCAGGACTTGCGCGACCTTCAAGACTTGCGCGCCCCTATCTTTTTGGGTGCCCATCTTGCCCATTTTTACCCCTCTTAAGCCATTTCACCCTTCCTATTCAAGATTCAGTCTTCAAGATACTCTTCAAAGCCATTTATGGCATGATTTCTTGATTTGACATCCTTATCTGAAAGGAATTCTGTGAAATATCTCTCAAAACCTAGTGATTTAAACATCTTCATGTCACCAAAGATTGAGAGTTCATTCATTTCAACCTCATCCTTTAAGATGAGAGAATCCTAACCTGGGTCTCCTTTTCAGGAATAATCCCCAGTTATAAAACCTTTGATTTGGGCATCTTTCTTAAGAATAAGCCCCAATCAAGTCCTTTAATCTTGGGCATCCTCCTCAGGAGTAAGCCCCAAACCTTAATCCCTAACCTGGGTCTCCTTTTCAGGAATAAGACTCAGTCATAAACTTGGGCTTCCTTTTCAGGAGTAAGCCCCAAGTCCCCTAACCTGGGTCTCCTTTTCAGGAATAAGACTCAGTCATAAACTTGGGCTTCCTTTTCAGGAGTAAGCCCCAAGTCCCCTAACCTAGGCTTCCTTCTCAGGAATAAGTCCTAGTCATAAATCTTGGGCATCCTTCTTAGGAGTAAGCCCCAAGTCTCTTAAAATTTCTCTTAACCAGTCATAAATTACCTTTGATTTGGGTTTCCTCTTTAGGAATAAAACCCAATCATAAGTCCCCTCCTAACTTGGGCATCCTCCTTAGGAGTAAGCCCCAAGATTAGAGTATTCAAATCTCCATGAAGCACATATAACTTTGTGGACCCTGTTCTTGGATTTTCTCCCTAAAAGTAAATCCTAAACCTTCGTCTATCTGGGCAGTCATCTATACATAATCCCCAAAACAAAATTCTTATGATTGCATCTTTTACGGAACAATTGTCTAAATTTTACCAATACATCTTGTTTCTCACACCGAGCATGACTCACGTGAGCTTAGAGTGTAAAAGTAATTATGACATTCATCTTTGAGCCATCAATCATAAAACATCATATCCCATTCCTCGAACTACGTGGGTTCTGATTCCTTTTTCAAAACAAAGGATACGTAGGTAGCCCATTCATGGGTTCGATCCCAACATTGAAATAATCTCTGTCCTTCTGAATGACGATAAACTTCAAGTGCCCCACTGAGTGGCTTTAAAACCAGCCTGGTCATCAAAAATGACCAAAAGACTTTTATATAAATGTTTTGAAGGATACCATTGACCAAGAATCTCTAAACAAATATAGATGATTCTATATTGATGAAGAACCTCGAATACATATAAAAGATTCTCTAAATTTCTTGCATATTTAATCATTGATTGTTAAAACTAAAGGAAAGCTCATTTTATACTTGGTAATGTAATAAGGATTCACGAACTTAACTTAAATCTATAAAGAGAGTCCCGGAGTAGACAATAATTCCCCTCAAAAAGGTGTGATGAGTCCGACCTCCCATCCTCTCGACCAATGTAAATTCCTAAGCCTCATTAGCCCACAAGCTAATGAGCGCCTGCCTTTGGAAAGTAGGTCCAAACGGATGTGGAATCATTGGATGTTTCCGGTTCTACGAACAAACCCGTTAGAAACCGATCGGAACGTTTTAATCTCCCGTCCAGGAGGTCATCCCCGGATTCCGCGCGAAACAAAAATGGTGAACCCGACGTGAATCCTTAACCAAGTTAAAGTGATATTCTTCTTATCTGTTAGGCCCTTTGGGCCAACAAGGCAATCATTGACATATGATCATCCAAAAGATGCAGTAGCCGGATTCATCTTGATTATGTCTGTTACATGGAAAAGGCACTCTTTTTTTTCAAGATCTTCTACAAAAATGGCTTTCCTTAAATTCACTCCTGTGAATACTGCTGCTGGGAACACCTCTTCTGTGAGGTCTACTGCTGTGAAAACCAATGCTGCTACTCCTGCTGGAACGTCATCCGCTCTGAGGATGACATCACTAACTCAGCGTCTTCAACGCTGTGTTTCTAATGCACTGGTTAAGGAGTACCGTCGCAACGGTACTATCCCAACTCTGGAGGCCGCTCGTCAAGCCCTCCAAGTTAACAATTCTACCTGGTCGTCCGGACAACGGCGACCAACAATCAAGAAGCAGACGGTGCTGACTACCGTCTCCAACCGTTTCGGGTCGTTATCCCCGGAACGCAATTTCCATTCACTCCCTTATTCCGAGGAAGTGAATGAGTAGGTCCCGCAGGACCTTAATTCAAAAAGACAGGAGTCCTTCTCAAGGGCTCCCATCAACAATCGCCGCCAGACTCGTGCGGTAGTGCGCCCTCAACATGATGAGGGTACCGGCTCCAGGCATTCAGCTCAGGTTCCTCGAACCCGAGCAGGCAAGATGAATCACCAGAGACGGAATCCGGTTAATAATAGGCAGGTTGTCATCCCTGCCATCTCCGGAGAAGTCCACCAACCTAACTTGGTGGCAAACAACGAGCAGGCATACACACCTGCCCGTTTTAATCCCGCTGTCCAGCAGACTCGTCTGGCAGCATCAAGCCGATCCCGCCAGGCAATTCCGGCGGAGTACTATAGGCAGGAACATACACCTGCTTATACATCAGCAGTTAGTCAGCAGGCTCGTCTGACTACATATGGTGGATCTCGTCAACCGCGTTTGACGAAGTGTAATCAGCAGGCACATAAACCTGCTAATACTAATCAAGCCTACCAACAGTCTCGCTTGGTAGCGCACGGAGAAGTCAGTCGGAAAGCCCCGACGACAAACAGGAGGCAGACTAAACTCTCTGCCTCCACACTTGAGTACTGTCAGGATTCACTGACAGGAAAAGGAGGACAGGAGCAGGCACATACACCTACTCCAAGCCCGGAATGGACGTATATCCCTGTTCTGGCGGCTGAAGTCACCAAACATATTTTGTCAATGGTGAAAGAGCAGAAGAAAATTCCTGCTCATATTCTGGATGCTTGCCAGGATATCATAACAGCTTCAGCATCATCTCAGGGACAGACACATAAATCTATCCCTAGCAGTGGAGTGACCCATCAACAATTCACTCCAGAACAGACACACACATCTGTTCCAGTCCAAGAGGGTTGTGGGGCCTACTCCCCCCATATCATATGGACAACCAAGTCAGGCACATACACCTGATTTGAGCGATGATTGTCAGCCTAACCTGACCATCTTTCCTGATCAGGCACATACACCTGCTCAGAGCAATCACTTTCGTCATCAAGTGGTTTCTAAAGCGAGTAAGAAGGCATCTAAGAAAAAGATCCGCCCAGCACAGTCAGGAGATCAAAGGCCAATCTGCAACAAGGCCTTGCTCGATGCTGGAGTTCTTGAAGCCCTCAGACATTTATCTGTCGGAATTCAAGATTCTACTCCCTCAGTTTCCAATAACAGGAACATTAATCCCGAAGGTCTTCAACAGACACTTCCTCATGAAGACTTGCTTCATGAAAATTCGGTCAATCTTGAAGTTTCTTCTTCAGATGAGAACCACAGGAACCCTCTGTGTGGTCAGAAGGACAAGGAGCAAGAGATTTCATCTTTTGCTGTAACCCATCATGAAGGTCCTCCTCATAGTGATGAACTTCGCTGCGAAAGTCCTCTCCGCAGTAGTGATTCACATTGTCTCGAAAATTCTTCAGAAGGCAATGTAGTGACGAGAAAGCCCTCCTATCTCGAGGCACTTGCAAACGTAAAACCAGTCATGTCTGAAGTTTTACTATCGGCAGGTGAAACTCTTTCTCCATCAGAAGATAGCTTGGGGTTCAGGTTATTCTCCGAACCTTCCCTGGGTCATTCATCTTCCAGCATGAATAGTGATTCCTCTACCAATCTTGTTGAATCCGATGAAGCAACAAGGAAACACCAACTCTGGTCCAAACAGGTAGAAGAATATTCATTTAATGATAAAGAGGAAATGCTGAACATGAGGAAAAAACTGGCAAAAGGTGAAGTACCAGTCATGTTTTGGCCTTTGGCTGACTCCCAGTACGACATTCCAAAGATGTTGACGGATGATGGAATCCATGATATTCATCTCAACATATGGAAAACTCTTTGTCAATTAAAGAAGAAGGTATTATCTTACGATGAATATGAAAATCATCTTAAGATAATAGAAGGGTTACAACGCCAGATTGATTTGGCATCTCTATCAGTCTCTCGGTATCCGAAGGCTGAAAAGCAACAGAGAACCTTTCAACGTTCATGCCTTGGCGCACTAAGAAGGTTGCGTCAGTTAATTTCCAATGCTCCATCTAATGTTCATATCAGAGGATGGGGTGTTCACGGAGCACTACATTTCACAGTGCTTTCCGGTCAGCAGAGCCCGCCGAAAATGGTCTCATGCAATGTTATTGCCCATGGCCGGCCACAGTCAATGGGCTTTGTTCATAATCAAAATCTTGCTCGAGATCAAGCTTCAACTAGTTCCTCTCAAAATCAAGTATATAGAGAACAGGTTGTTGAATTGCTCCTACATCAAGCAGGCGAGAATATTGCACAAGCCTCTCGTCTGGAGCAAACACGTCATCAAATGACAGAAGTTTCGGAAATCATCCAACGGTCTGTTGAACCAGGTGATAAAAGTGGATACAGGTTAATGCATCCAGCTAATTTCCGAACTAAGATCCGCAAGATCAAGAGAGATTTCAAGAAGATCTCAGACATAGCATGTCAAGAGACACCCCAGCTTGCCAGACTGGGGACTTCTCTAACCCAACCCTTAGAATCAACGAATGGGATTCAAGGAGTTGAGCGGAAGCAACAGGAACATCCCCAGTCCACCGGACTGGGGACTTTTTCAAATCTTCAATCCCTCCCTCAGAGAAAGTCAGTATTCTCTCGATTAGGGAAGAAGCCTCAAGAGGAACGAAGAGCCAAGCTATCAGGAGATTCTCTCCAAGTGACGGTTCACAAAGAAATTCCTGAGGAATCAAGTCAACGGAATTCCATGTTTCATCATGGACATGGAAGAAGACAATATCACAGAAATGTTGATAAAAATGATTCTATGAAATATGCATCCATTAATGTCATCACTGCCGTTGCTGCTGATTCACCAGATGAGGCTCAATCAGAGGGATCAGACGAAGAGGTTCCTGCTCAAGAAGTTGCGCACACGGACCTAAATGAAGAAGGTGTGCGCACACGTAATCAAAGGCTTACCCAAAATCTGGGTATTCCTTCAAGTAACCCACTTCCCCCTCTCCGAAAAGGATCCAATAAGGGGAAAGGAAAGAATCAGGTTACTTATCACCCTTCCTCTGAAGGAGGTCAATCGCTCTCATTAGAGCAAAGGTTTGCACAACAGGAGGAAGAAATGGAAGAATTAAGAAGGTTGAATGCAGAACTACTTCAGAGTAGTCTTCTTCTTAAGAATGCTGAAGTCCGACAGCCGAAGGAATTTGTTGTAACTACTGAGATGGATCAGGAATATCCTCCTTTATCAGTACACCCACAGAGGTCTAATCCTACGGGTCAAACGCAACAACGGTTGGCAGCACTACCATTAGTTGCAGCACCAACCTCCACGACTGTCCAAGCTCCATTCATTGCACCTACCCAAAACCAAGTTCAACCTGACGTTTCTCAAAAGTTAATAACTACTATTGAGTCATTAACAGCTCGGTTAGAAACTATGGAAGGGAAACGGGCGCAAGTTCAACCTGAAAAGAAAGTTTACCCTGAATGGGTAGATTCAATTTCTCCTCCATCCAGTTTTGGAAACCCTATTTTCCCTACTTTCAATGGATCAGGTGACCCTGAACAACATTTGACGCATTACGTGTCTTGTTGTGATCCTATGATGGGAACTCCAGAGCAACAAGAAGCAGTGAAACTCAGATGCTTCGTGCGAACCTTGCAAGGACCAGCTTTTGTCTGGTATACAAGCTTGAAATCCCGGTCAGTCATCGGATGGGAGGATCTTCGTCAAAAATTCCTTCTTCAGTTCAGCTCAATTTTGCCAAAAACGACAGTTTTCGATCTTACAAACTGCAAGCAAAGGGAGAATGAAAGAGTCTCTGATTTCATTGCTCATTGGAAGGGATTAACGTATTCCTTGAGTTTATCACTCCCTCAGGAGGAATTGTTGCCAATCTGTGTGGCAAATTTGCGTGACGAATTACGCACGCCATTGATCCCTGTGAAATACACAGGAGGGTTTCGAGACCTTACTTCAATCACTCAACAGATTGAAGATTCCCTTATGCAGGATAAGGTTAAATCTCGTGTAATTCCATCAGCTCCAGGAAGAAGAATGGGTAAAGCAGAAACTGCTACAGTTATGCTTAAACAGGCACCTGTACCTATTTCTACTTCAAAACCTTCATCTTCTCGAAGGGCTCCACCTCCTGAACGCCAACAACAAAGGCTGTTTCGTCCAAATGATCAAAAAGATCAACGACGAAAACAATTTGAGGATATGAAGAGTAAAACATACTCTTTACGAAGTGAGCAAGTTCCTGGTTACTTCATTTCAGCTCTGGAAAATAATTTGGTTCAATTACCAGTGCCGAAGAGACCAAACAAGGAAGGAGATGAAGACCGTCCCAATTATTGTCCCTTTCATCAAATGTTGGGGCATCCCATCCAGGAGTGTTTTGTCTTTAAAGACCTCCTTCAAAAGATGGTCGATTTGGGACAGGTCAAATTGAAGGGTTCTTCAGCTCATGTAGCGTGTATTACCGCTACAGATCCAGAGGAAGGAGGCGAGTGGCAGGAAGTCAAAAGCAAAACTGCGAAAAAATATGATGATTGGATGGTTAGAAAGACAATCAATCGGACTCATTCCATTTTGAGAACACAATTGAAGAAGCCAATTGTGTCTCCTACAAAAGCTGCAGTAAAGCCTCCATCAAAGGAAAAATCCTCAAAATGGCAGCGCAATTCAAAGAAGAAAGAGGAATCAGGAGAAGATGAGTATGTATCAAAGCCTAAATTGTCTTTGACTCTGGCAGATTTCATGCCATCTACTTCAAAGTCACGGGCACCGTCCCACCAAACGGCACAGCCTAAACAGGCTAACTTGGCAGAGTCTTTATCAGACGAAGAATTGATCTTTGGTTCTGTTAATATGATTCAATTAACAGATTCATATTCCAGTCTTGATGAGCCTGAATTCCCTGTATCAAATAAAGGAACCTGAGGAAGTTCTAGAGGTTCAGGATATAGGGGAAGACGTGGATCTTTCCGAAGCCACTACTCTAATTCTACCCCTGCTAGCACTGTATATGCAGCAGAAACTCGTGGTAGAGCCCTTCAGCGAGCTCAAAATGAACAAGCAAGTTCTTCTGCCAATGGCCAACTCAGCTTCGGCACAGTTATTTTGGAAGACCGATTAAATGTTCCATCTTCTTTATCTCAGCAAGTAAATGGATCTAATCAGTCTAATTTTCCAAAACCAAAGATGTTGCCAACTTCAATACAAAAAGCATCAGCTTCCAAAGCATCTGCTTCCAAGGTACCTGCTAAACCGCATATTCCTATTGGGAAACGCATGCCTCTAGATCAAAAGTATGATATATTGAAACACTTGGCCCAAGTACCAGCCAAATTATCAAATTTGGATGCTTTGAATCTATCAAAAGATCTTCGGGAAGCACTCATCGAAGCTTTGTCAAGTCCTCAGGAGTTTGAAGCTGAAATTGCTGCAGCTGAAATTTATCACATAGAGAATAATCCTGCAGAATGCCATGCAGTGATATCTTTTACTGATAAAGATGAAGATGATGTTGTGCATGGGCACATAAAACCTTTGTACCTATCTGGCAAAGTCAATGGTATAGATGTTCGAAGAGCTTTTATTGACAATGGTTCAGGAGTCAACCTCATGCCCATTCGCACACTTCGTCGATTGGGCCTCACGGAATCTGATTTATCTCCTTCTACCATGATGTTGCAAGGATATGATAAAAATGAACAAGAACCACTGGGAGAAGTTATGCTCAGAACTCAGTTTGGAGATCTTGTTTCCAATTCAGATTTCATGATTGTTGATCAAGACTCAGCTTTCAATATCTTGCTTGGAAGACCCTGGTTACATCAGCATGCAGCTATTCCGTCATCATACCATCAATGTCTCAAATACTGTTTCGATGGTCAAGTTGGAACATTGTATGGTGATAAGGCCCCGTTCAAAACATGTGAGTCTCAATACATTGAGGCGGAATTTTATCACATGAAGGGAAGAGAAAAATCTACAATGAAGGAAATTACCAAAGTTAATGCTCCATATGGTCTGGAAAAAATTCCAATAAATCCATTTTCACATGTGAGTACAGATTATGTGTTACCTATCAGTCAAATTGACAAAATAGGCCCAAATCAAAATACTCTTATGGAAAGATCCATAATGTCAATTACGGCAATCGAGCCAGACAACATGAGAGAAATTGGTAACTTACCAAGCAGTGATGAAAGCATAAGTGGTGACGTTTTCATTTCGTCTGCTGAAATCCAACAAGTCTATACTTCGCTAATCAGGCCAGAAGAAGTTATAGCAACACCAGAGGTGAATGTTGATGTCGATTCTCAATCCATCATCTCCTCTTTATTTCCCAAAGAAGACCCTTTTTCATCAATAGGGTCGGAAATGGAAGCTTCTTCTTCAAAATGTGAAAATTTTGACATCTCTTATGATCATGAGAATTTCGTTTTTTCATCTACTTTGCAAGTAGAAACGGAAGATATAACACATGATGAAGAGGAAGAGGAAGATCTTAGAGATGCTCCTCCAGCATTTGAAGAGGGTATCTCTACCACTGTGGATGAACTCAGAGAAGTAAATCTGGGTACAGAGAAAGATCCACGCCCCACTTTAATTAGTGCGGCCATGACCCTTGAAGAGCAAGAAATGTATATTTCTTTTCTAAAGAAAAATAAATATATTTTTGCTTGGAATTATACAGAGATGCCTGGCCTTGATCCTGATGTTGCCACCCATCATTTGGGTTTGCCAAAAGAACATCGAGGATTCAAGCAAGCCGCGAGAAGAACCCACCCGACCTATGCTTCCAAAATTGAGGCTGAAGTGGATAAGCTTATCAAAGCTAACTTCGTCATAGAAGTTCAATATCCCAAGTGGTTGGCTAATATTGTCCCTGTAAAGAAGAAGAATGGACAAATTAGGGTTTGCATCGATTTCAGAGATCTTAATCGGTATTGTCCCAAAGATGATTTTCCAGTTCCGATTACAGAACTCTTAATTGATGCGACGGCTGGCTATGAAGTACTTTCTTTCATGGATGGATATTCTGGATATAATCAGATCCGAATGGCCCCAGAAGATGAGGAATATACAGCCTTCAGAGCTCCTCAAGGTGTGTTTTGTTACCGGGTGATGCCCTTTGGTTTAAAGAATGCAGGTGCAACATATCAACGCGCCATGCATCGTATCTTCAAACCTTTTCTAGGGAAATTTGCTGAATGCTATGTAGATGATTTGGTGGTTAAATCCAAACAACGTTTTGATCACTTGGCTGATTTAGAAATCATATTCCACAAGCTTCGACAACATAATTTGAAGATGAACCCCTTAAAATGTGCTTTTGGGGTAACCTCAGGAAAATTCCTTGGCTTTGTTGTACGCCATCGTGGTATTGAAGTCGATCCTGAGAAGACCAAATCAATCCTTGGTATGTAACCTCCTCAGAATTTGAAAGAATTAAGAGGACTTCAAGGACACTTAGCCTATATTCGGCGTTTCATCGCCAATTTGGCAGGCAAAAGTTTACCTTTTACCAAATTATTGAAGAAAGGAGTCACTTACCAGTGGACTAAAGAATGTCAAGAAGCATTTGATGTTCTCAAGAAATACCTCTTAAGTCCACCAGTACTCATGCCACCTGTTGAGGGTAGACCTCTTATCCTCTATGTGACAGCTTTAGAGCGATCATTGGGTGCCTTTCTCGCTCAAAAGAATGATGCTGGGAATGAAAATAGTCTCTACTATCTCAGTAGAACTATGCTTGAAGCAGAAACCCGGTATTCGAATATTGAAAAGTGCTGCCTAGCATTAATCTTTTCAGTTCAGAAACTGAGACACTACCTGCAACATCACGAGGTCCAATTGGTATCTCGTAATAATCCACTCAAATTCATCCTTAGTCGTCCAATGCTTACAGGACGTCTGGCAAGGTGGGCGGTTATTCTACAGCAGTTCGACATTCAGTATGTGTCTCAAAAGGCAATTAAGGGCCAAGCTCTGGCTGATTTCCTGGCTGAACACCCTTCAGTGGAAGACACGTATTCAGATATCGAACTCCCTGATGAGGAAGTTTTTTCTATTCAAGAGAATCCTCAAACATGGGAAATGTATTTTGATGGTGCTTCTAGAAGTCCAACATGGAAGAAAATGGAAAATCCTAAATTCAACAAAGTTGGTTTAGGAATTGTGCTCATTTCTCCAGATAAGGCAGTGTTACCTTATTCCTTTTTGTTGTGGGAAGGTGGTACCAATAATGAAGCTGAATACCAAGCTCTCATTGCAGGCTTGGAGTTAGCGCTTCAAGCACAAGTGAATCACTTAAAGGTAAAAGGTGATTCAGACCTGGTAATCAAACAAGTCAATGGGGATTATGCCATCAGAAAAGAAGAATTAATCCCTTTGTATGATTACGTCAGAGAGTTAATGTCGGAATTCCCTTCAGAACCGACATTTTCTTATGTCCCAAGATCACAAAATGCTCAAGCAAATGCACTGGCTAATATAGCCACAGCATTAGCAGATCCAAATCGGGACGAGACAACCATCTGTATTGCCCACCGTCATGTAATTTCACCTTATGTTCAAGTCAGAACAGAGGAAATTAATGAAATTAGTCCCATTCCTGAAACGTATGGTCATACTACAGGATGGATGTCACCTATCAGTGAATACCTTCAAAATGGAACACTTCCACCTGATAGAGCCGAGAGAGAACAAATTCGGCGACGTGTGGTCAATTTTACTCTTTATGATGGTCCAAACCACCTCGAGAAAATTCTCTACAAATGTGGTTTTGATGGAGTTCTCTTCAGATGTATTGATGGTGAAGAAACAATGGCTGTCATAAAAGAAGTGCATGCAGGAGTCTGTGGTGCCCACCAGTCTGGACATAGATTGTCTGATCAAATTCGAAGACTTGGATACTTCTGGCCTTCAATGATACAAGATTGTGTTAATTTCACAAAGAAGTGTCATTCATGCCAAGTATATGCCAATTTCATTCATCAACCTCCAGAGTTGCTTCATACAGCTAAATACTCATGGCCATTTTCCACATGGGGAATGGATGTGGTAGGACCTTACCCTTCAGCTACGGCCAAGCAGTTTAAGTACATTCTTACTGCTACTGATTTCTTTTCCAAATGGGCAGAGGCAGTACCTCTCAAAGAAGTCAGTTCTAAATGCATTGTTAGCTTCATCAAGTCTAACATCATTACTAGATTTGGTGTCCCTCATACCATATTGACAGACAACGGCACCAACTTCTGTTCTTCTGAGGTAAAGAGATTGTATCAAGAATACAACATTAAGTCCAACCATTCATCTCGATATCATGCAGCGGCTAATGGCCAGATAGAGGCCTTCAACAAGACTCTTTCAAATATACTGCAAAAGAAGGTGGATAAAGATAAGAGGTCATGGCCTGATAAACTCTATCATGCTTTATGGGCTTATCGGACTACCACTCACAATGCAACGCGGTCTACTCCATATTCATTGGTATATGGAACAGAAGCAGTCTTGCCAATTGAAGTTCAATTGCCCTCACTCAGAATAGCCATTTGTGATCAGTTATCAACAGATGAGCAATCCCAAAAGCGGTTGAATGAATTGGAACAGTTAGATGAGAAAAGATTGTGCACTTTGCACCACTTGGAAATCTATCAGAATCGAATAGCACGAGCTTTTAACAAAAAAGTTCGTCTTCGTTCATTCATTCAGGGAGAATTGGTATTGGTTCTCAGAACACCAATGATACCAGGAAAGAAGCCTCCCAAGCTTGAGCCAAAATGGGAAGGACCTTATTCAGTACATAAGGTCTACTCCAATGGAGCGTATTCTATGATTTCAATGGATGGAGAACACATCACGACTCCAACTAATGCCAGATTTCTGAAGAAGTATTTTGTATAAACACAAAATATTGTTCCCAGAACCAAGACTTACAATTGGTTCATACAGAAAAGGTCCGGTATGACCTTAAACTACACCATGGTCCAGTATGACCTTAAACTACAACTTCGTCCAACATGACATTAAACTGTGTCACATATTCTGTCCAAGATGACATTAAACTATAATACGTCCAGCATGACGATAAACTGTACGGTCCATGCATATGACCTTAAACTATTCGCACTTATGTCCCTGCAACATGACACTAAACTGTGCAGCACCAATAGTCCTAACTACAAGACTTTAAACTGCATAGTCCCTGATTTTGTCTTACATGACAATAAACTGTATAGAAGTTCCTATATTTTGTCCGAGATGACATTAAACTATATTGTGTCCTAGCAACATGACATTAAACTGTGTGGCACTTTCATCGTCCAACATGACGTTAAACTGTGTCAGTTCCCTTATTGTCCAACATGACGTTAAAATGTCACATTGGTTATTAATATGTCCTACATGACACTAAACTGTATATGTCCGAGATGACATTAAACTATATTGTGTCCTAGCAACATGACATTAAACTGTGTGGCGCTTCGTCCAGCATGACATTAAACTGTAAAAAATCCCCAGAACTGATATCCTCATATTGGTTCACCTTAGTCCTAGCTACATGACTTTAAACTGTACAGCACCAGTTCGTCCTTTCTATATGATGTTAAACTATACAGCAATGGTCCCGTATGACCCTAAACTGCATCATCCGTGGTCCATGTATATGACCATAAACTATTTACAAATATGTCCAGCAAGACGTTAAAATGTGACGTCCTAACTACATGACGCTAAACTGTATAAAAGTCCCTCACGTCCGGAAAGACGTTAAACTATATAATCATCAAAAGTCCAGCATGACATTAAAACTGCACAATCCCCCTTTCGTCCAATATGACGTTAAACTGTATTGTCCCCATCGTCCTAACTACATGACACTAAACTGTACAGAAAGTCCTTAATATGTCCTACATGACATTAAACTGTGCATCGTTAAGGTTGTTATTACCTCTTGTTTCTCACACCGAGTATGACTCACGTGAGCTTAGAGCGAACATCAACCATAACACTCCCTTTGGGCCACTAACCATGTGTAAGTCCCAACAATATTTTTTATTAGATCATTGTCCACAAGAACAACTTGATCATTGATTCATTCTTTAATTGAACTACACGGACTTTGATCCTTGCCCTCCAGGCTGGGTATGTAGGCAACCTCCCAAAGGTTCAAGCCCAAAAACAATCTCTTCACATTGGTTCACCACAATCTCATATGATGATGATTTGTGAAACCACCCCTGGAATCAATATCTTTACATTGATTCACTTTCGTCCTTGTTATATGACGTTAAACCATACAACACTTTTGTCCGGTACGACAATAAACTACAATATTCTTTGATTTCCTCATTTGAGAAGGAACCATTATTAACATTGATTCTTTTTCAATCATGGTTTTCATTTTCAAAAGACTACATACATACATGGTAATGCCTAAACTTTTTATCTTAGGTTAAAACCATCATTGCACTAAAGTCTCTTTTCACCCTTCACATGTACGAACCAAATTTGTACAAAGGGTAGCTCTAGAACTACGTGGACTTGATTCCCATCCTTATGGGATACGTAGGAACATTCGAGTGTCCCTCAAATCCAGTCCCAAGTCTTTTGGGCCTAACCCCAAATTTCACTTTCAGTCCCTTGGCTGAAAAGTCTTCATGAAAACACACACTGTGTATTCATTATTATGGTCCGAATTCTATGACCCTAAACTAAGATCACTCATACTTTCGTCCTGCATGACGTTAAACTGCGTTTCAAGAACTACGTATGGCTTGATTCTCATTCTTATGAGATACGTAGTGAAGTCCAAATTTCAATTCAGGATCCAGCCACAACATGATTATGGTTTTCATTGACCTATGTATCTCTATATACATTGGAAAATACCCATCTTTATGTATTATAATCCTAACCTTAAATATTTTCAGATCTTCATAACCCTTTTCATGACTTATAGTCACAAAAATGTCAAACTTCTGAGAATTCTTTTGCCTGAATATGCAGCACGTGCCCATAGGTGGCCTTGCATAAACAGTCCACATAAAAGACTTGTCAGCCAAGAGATGCTATTTATTTGACCATGCAGCCAATGCCCATAGGTGGCCCTGCATGTTTTCAACCCCCTAACGGGTTTGTTAAATAATAGTAACTTCATTCTTGGGAAGAATGCCTCTTTTGTCCTTATTTGTCTTAAACGACAGTATGTAGGGATCCGCAAAAATAGCCATCCTTAACGTATTTGTCCCATATCCTTTTTCATGATCTGAAAGTATTCAAGTCTATGGTTTATTCTTCTTCCCTACGTTTGGGTCAGACCTTCGTAGGAGTGATATTCATCCAGTTCTTCGATATTCTTGTTCGGAAATATCCTTTCCATATTTAAGTACCTCTTTCCATACAACAAACTCTATGCTTTAGAAAATTTGAATCTCCATAAACTTTCACTGGCTTTTAGCACTAGGAAAGTAAATTTCTGAGAGTTCTTTTGCCTGACTATGCAGCACGTGCCCATAGGTGGCCTTGCATAAACAGTCCACATAATAGACTTGTCAGCCAAAAGATGCTATTTTATTTGACTATGCAGCCAATGCCCATAGGTGGCCCTGCATATTTCAACCCCCTAACGGGTTTTGTTAAATAATAGTAACTTCATTCTTGGAAACTACTTTTTCTAATGCCTTTTAGCTCTTTTTCATATCATTCCTCAGATTCAAATATTCTTAAGTCATAGTTTACATATTTTCTCTCATACTTAAGTATGGTAATTTGTTTTCAGATAAATTATCAAGGAATTGAATCCATTTTAATCCATTTTTCGGTCAAAGCTATTTCGACCTTAAACATTAGCCCCTTTATGTCCGGCGTGCATGACTTTAAACTGCCCACACAAAAGACAAAGGAACTCTGAATAAAAGTCAAGTTCCAGCTCACTAAATATACATTTTTTTGTATGATTTAGGTAATATTGAGCAGTTAAAAGGTTCAAAGTTTGTAGGGTTATTTATAATAATCCTAGTAAAAATCAAACTATGCTTACTAGGCCCATTGGCTTAAGTAAATTTGAAGCAGGTAATGGAAGAATGCAAGTACAAATGATTGAAGACAAAAGTGTTTTTCATTGATACACAAGAGTTAGAAGGACATCCACAGACTGGAGTCTCTTCTCTTCTTTCAAGAATTACAAAAGGCTTTCAACATAACACTTCATTTGATTTACGGCATCCCGATCTTCATTAGAAACCACCTAGAATTCATTTCATTCAACTGGATACAATAAGAGATGCAGTGATACCAGCTCTTCTTGGAACAATTGTAAAAGGATGTTCTTGAGTGCGGTTTGAGAAAATTTTCTGCTGATCAAACAGTGACTCTGTTTCTGTCCAAGAGACTTGGAAGATGGATACATGGATTTGAGAATGGAGCATTGGAAGTAAAGAGCCATTTGGAGAGAGTACTCTTTTCAGATATTGCTCTAATACCATGTTTGTCTTCTCTCCACCAACAGGCAGTGGAAAACATTTCAGCCCATAGGTTTGCCATTTTCATATCTTCAAGGGAATGACATGGAGGAAGAATTTGAAAGTTCACACCATTGTTGTTACTCTTAATTCACAACATAACCGAAATAGAGAAGTAGCAGTGCAGCTGCATCTCAGGTGTATAATTGTTTGCATTTGGAACATTGACTCCTTGAAGATGACCATGAACACACAGAGACAGGTAGATGCTCTGTTGGAAATTAAGATGATATTTCTTCAAATACTTATCCAAATCTGGGAAAGTGCTGTCGCAGATATCATAGTAATCATGGCCAATAATGTTCATCATGTCATCAATCCGCTTGCTAGCCAGTTCATCAGCCGTTTCAATTCTCTTGGGAGCCATTGAATCTGCACAGAAGTTGAATAAATTAAACTCTTAAGTGGGTTTAGTTTTTCATAAAATTTGTGAAAGAATTTGGGAAAAAATGGATAAGGCATTAAAACGCGCAAGTATGCAGATGTCGCGCAAGTGGTACATGTGCCGCGCAAGTTTATGGCGCGCAAGTATTACCGCGCAAGCCCTATTACCTTGAGAGTAGCGCGGCAGCTAGAAAACAGAGCAACCTGCACGGTCAAGGTGACCTGCGCGGCGAGAGCTCGAGAAGGGATGATGTCCGGAAATCCGGATACTTGTACGGAGGTGAGGCCGTGTATTTATAGGCTCAGAAGCCTACCTGCGCGCCGTACCCAGAGCAATTAAGGCCTGCGCGACGCAAACTTGCGCGCCACCCTTTGCGTACTGAAAACTTGTGCGCTTCCCCTTTCCTTTGGAAGGATTCGATTTCCTCAGAGTCAAATCCTCATTTCTCTCCGGATCCAACTCTGAGGGGGGACTTTTGTTGACACTCCTTTCGTCACGGAATCTAAAGTTCGGAAAAGGGAATATCTAAGCAAAAAGTGATTCATCTTTTGAAGAAACATCAAAAATCGACAAAGGGATGAACAAGGAGAACATTACCCATAGGTCGCGCAAGTTCCCTCTTGGTCGCGCAAGTAAACTTGCGCGCCGCCTCAACACTTGCGCGACCCCTCATGGTCGTGCAAGGGACTTGCGCGACAGATCTGGTAACCGCCCAATAACCGCCCGGGGTCTTCTTTTGCTTATAAATAGACCCTGTGGGCCCCCCATTCGAGAGGATCTCTTTCCAGAAACTCGGATCAAAGCTCCCGACGCCCAAGTCTCTTCTCAAAGCTTCCGGAATACTTCTAAGGTAATCTCTTACCTAGAACGGAAGATCTAAAGAGAAGAAGGAAGGCCCAAGTGTTGAAACTTATCAAACACTTGCGCGCCAACTTAATTCCTTTAATATAACTTGCGAGTCCCTTCTCTGGAAGAACTTCAAGAGGATTATAAAGGGTTTAATAAAGAGTCGCTCAAGTATTTCAACTCTGGTTGAAAATCGCGCAAGTATCCCTCATTTCGCGCAAGTATACTTGCCCGACCTACACTTGCGCGACCTACACTTGCGCGCCGACGCAGGACTTGCGCGACCTTCAAGACTTGCGCGCCCCTATCTTTTTGGGTGCCCATCTTGCCCATTTTTACCCCTCTTAAGCCATTTCACCCTTCCTATTCAAGATTCAGTCTTCAAGATACTCTTCAAAGCCATTTATGGCATGATTTCTTGATTTGACATCCTTATCTGAAAGGAATTCTGTGAAATATCTCTCAAAACCTAGTGATTTAAACATCTTCATGTCACCAAAGATTGAGAGTTCATTCATTTCAACCTCATCCTTTAAGATGAGAGAATCCTAACCTGGGTCTCCTTTTCAGGAATAATCCCCAGTTATAAAACCTTTGATTTGGGCATCTTTCTTAAGAATAAGCCCCAATCAAGTCCTTTAATCTTGGGCATCCTCCTCAGGAGTAAGCCCCAAACCTTAATCCCTAACCTGGGTCTCCTTTTCAGGAATAAGACTCAGTCATAAACTTGGGCTTCCTTTTCAGGAGTAAGCCCCAAGTCCCCTAACCTGGGTCTCCTTTTCAGGAATAAGACTCAGTCATAAACTTGGGCTTCCTTTTCAGGAGTAAGCCCCAAGTCCCCTAACCTAGGCTTCCTTCTCAGGAATAAGTCCTAGTCATAAATCTTGGGCATCCTTCTTAGGAGTAAGCCCCAAGTCTCTTAAAATTTCTCTTAACCAGTCATAAATTACCTTTGATTTGGGTTTCCTCTTTAGGAATAAAACCCAATCATAAGTCCCCTCCTAACTTGGGCATCCTCCTTAGGAGTAAGCCCCAAGATTAGAGTATTCAAATCTCCATGAAGCACATATAACTTTGTGGACCCTGTTCTTGGATTTTCTCCCTAAAAGTAAATCCTAAACCTTCGTCTATCTGGGCAGTCATCTATACATAAGCCCCAAAACAAAATTCTTATGATTGCATCTTTTACGGCACAATTGTCTAAATTTTACCAATACCTCTTGTTTCTCACACCGAGCATGACTCACGTGAGCTTAGAGTGTAAAAGTAATTATGACATTCATCTTTGAGCCATCAATCATAAAACATCATATCCCATTCCTCGAACTACGTGGGTTCTGATTCCTTTTTCAAAACAAAGGATACGTAGGTAGCCCATTCATGGGTTCGATCCCAACATTGAAATAATCTCTGTCCTTCTGAATGACGATAAACTTCAAGTGCCCCACTGAGTGGCTTTAAAACCAGCCTGGTCATCAAAAATGACCAAAAGACTTTTATATAAATGTTTTGAAGGATACCATTGACCAAGAATCTCTAAACAAATATAGATGATTCTATATTGATGAAGAACCTCGAATACATATAAAAGATTCTCTAAATTTCTTGCATATTTAATCATTGATTGTTAAAACTAAAGGAAAGCTCATTTTATACTTGGTAATGTAATAAGGATTCACGAACTTAACTTAAATCTATAAAGAGAGTCCCGGAGTAGACAATAATTCCCCTCAAAAAGGTGTGATGAGTCCGACCTCCCATCCTCTCGACCAATGTAAATTCCTAAGCCTCATTAGCCCACAAGCTAATGAGCGCCTGCCTTTGGAAAGTAGGTCCAAACGGATGTGGAATCATTGGATGTTTCCGGTTCTACGAACAAACCCGTTAGAAACCGATCGGAACGTTTGAATCTCCCGTCCAGGAGGTCATCCCCGGATTCCGTGCGAAACAGTATATAAAACACATAAAATAAACCATTGGTGAATATGGAATAAGTATCTCAGAAATAAAAATGAGACTTGAAATCCCTTTACTACTTGAGTAAATTTTGAATCACGAGACAAGTGAAAGAATAACATAAATTGAAACTTTTAATTTAAGTAAATAAATTAAATTCATGATATAAAAATTCATATGGAATTATATACACCACACAAAATAAATGAGTGGTGAATATGATCTGTATCTCACAGATATAAAATGTTAGATAAAATTCTATTACCTTAAGTCTTGAATCTCATCATACGTATTCAAAACTTTTGTATAATAAATATAAGTTTATTATAAATATATCACATAACCATATTCAAATATATAATACCATAAATTATTTACTTATGACTTTATATTACCCATTTATTAAGAATTCCATGTTAATGTTATGTTTTGGGTAATAACAGCTTCATTTTTCATACATGTTTTGACTTGTCATTCTTAGTCCTATAAATTGGATCATGATTTAATTATTTACAGAATTTCAACCACGAAATTAATATCTTATATATTTATTATATATATATATATTTATAATAATCTATAATATATAGAAATATGAAATGAAATAAACCGTTCATGAAGACAGTGGGCCATACATATGCATGAAAAATGTTTCCATTTTCTTGTCATATTGAAAGAAATAAAAGTAATTTATGAATATATATATATATATATATATTATTATCATTCTAGTATAATTATTTTATAAATATAACATATTTTTAATAAAACCCTCCTTAATACATTCCATGTAAATCGTGAATGAATCACATTGCTATGAGGAGGTGATAGTCCGGACATCCATAAACGATGTTATCGTATTCCTATAAAATGGAAAGCATGAAGGTATGGGTAATATTATAATTAAAAATCATAAATACAATATAAATATCATATATTTATTATAAAAATAGTAATTCCATCATTATTCCCAACCTTTAGAGGTGTAAATGGAATAACGAATGACTCCGGTTCACGAGGCTATAGTATGTCATACACACAAATGATGGTTGCGTATCCTATTTGATGGAAGTTTTTATAGCTGTAGGGATAACCATTAAAATAACAACATATCATTATCTTACTACCCGAATGGCCCGAAGGCCTTCATTTTTATTGATTTTTGATAACCCCCTTTCAAGGGATGAGGGGAAACATATCATTATCTTGAAGTGAATAATTTTATTATATAATAATTTAATAATAATAATTTAATTGGTGGATAAAGAAATAAAACAAAAGTGATTATTGAATAATGTTACCTATTCTTCAGGTAAGTCCTTTTGGTTTACACCAAAGAACCTTCTTAGTTTACTTTATGATAAAATTTAGGATTCTAGGATAAGAGGGGGTACGTTTTCCGATTATTTGGGTTGGTTTTTGACAAGAAAAAATTATTTATGGTGTGAATAAGTGGGTGGGGGGGGGGGGGTAAGAACCTTTATATAGTGGAGGAGGAGTGGTATTCATGAAAATACAAAAAGGTAAACACTATTGAGAGGTATCCATTAAATAACGTGCCTAAAATAATGATCAATTTTTAATAAAATGGAGTATATGGTATAAATATTTCAATAAAATGTATTTTTTATAAGTTTATGGGTCATTTTGATCCTTAATATTAATTTTTATTCACTAAGTAAACTCATTTTTACCTTAATCACTGTAATTAATATTAATTAATTTCATAAATATTTTATACCAAAAACCATGTTAATATTAATAGAAATTATAAATTATTCTATTTAAAAATATGGAATCCAATTTTCTAAATTCTAATCACATAATTGGCAGAATTTAATATAAAATTAATCATGCAGACAGGACGAAACAATGGGGTTTTAAGGTAAATAGTTCAAAAATTTGAAATGATTTTATATCCAATATCAAAGAGAAATTAATTCTAGTTACCTAAATTGGATTAAATGATGTATAATTTGACTATTTATACTTCTAAAAAAATTTAAATATATAAATAAATTAGTTGAAAATGAATTTTTCAACTAAAATTTCTTGTTTTTTACTATTCATCAAAACATGAAACTTCTCAGAAAAATACCAAAAATTTATCCAAATTAAATTTTGTTATTAAAATTTAAAAAATGAATGTTATTTTTTCAAATAAAAATTATAAAACTTTCAAAAAAATTTTTTTGAACAATTATTCATTTAAAATGTGGAAAAAGGCATTTTAGAAAACTACTACCTTTTTATGTCTAAAATTGGATTTATTATTTTTTATGAGTATAAAACTTTTTGGATTAATTTCAAAAAATTTTGTTGAAATTATAATATTTAAATTTTATTAATATATCTCAATGATAGTTATTAATTTAATTTATTAAGATAAAACACTATCATGGGTATAAAAATAGTTTTCTTCATAAAAACAAATCCTTTATATTTTATTGGTTTTTATGTTCATCTCTAATTAATTTATAACACAATAATTAAATTTTATAAAAACCTGTAAACCATAGTTTCATAATTTAGTTAATATTATTCATATATTCCATCCTAATTCTAGGAGATAACTAAAATAATATTTTAATAGTAATATTTAAAATATATTGTAATTTTATAAAACTCGGTCTTGCATGTAACATAATATATCAAAGAAACTTAGTATTGTGTGTAACACAATATAAACATAGTGTTTCATGTACCATAATAAAATATAAGTTTTGTGTGTAGTGTAATCCTAACTTGGTGTTGCATGTAACACAAGATGAACTTAGTGTTTTCTTATAAAACAAGTTATATTCCGTGTTGCGTGAGATGAAGAATATTAAATTATTTTGAAAAAAAATATTTCACAAAATCTATGGGTGTTAAATGGTATGTCTCTAAATTCTTATGGTTTTGTGATTTAATTTGTTTATATTAATCTCGACACCTGATGATCATAGCCGAGGTGTCCACTATTGATCATATTCATATAAGGGATGAATAAGTCCCAAAACATTTATGGTTTGAATAAGAAATTATAACAAGGCCTTAATGTATCTAAAGTATTGACCAAATCCAAGAATGTTCTTTGACTTGGAAAATTCATCCTTTAATTAATTTATTTTCATCATGATCACATCCTATTTATTCCTCATAGGTAACCCAGTATCACTCAAGGTGTACTATGAACCCATCACCCTTAAATCCCATCCATGGAATTTCTCATGGGAACCTAGGTATCTCCCAATCCATGGTATAACAGAATTTCCCTCTGAGCCATTCTTTATCATTAAAATTAAAGAATCCAAGTGTCACTCATGGAATAATATATTGCACTTCCCTCTAAGTCTATCCTTGGAATTCCATGTAAGGAACCCAAGTGTCACTCATGGAAGAATATAAGTCCAGTCTCCAAGTGTGTCCATCCATAGAATTCCTATAGAAATATATGTATCACCCATATTGAAACATAATTTCCTTTATAATTCATTTTAATTCAATAATCCTGATGATACCATCAATGATGTTTTTGAGTTTGAACCCATCTATCAATATCGATCTAACAAAAAGGATAGTCATGGATTAGTATCCAACCCTTACCATTTAACCATTTACCTATTCCAACTTAGTTGTTTCACTTATAAGGGAAACTCAGGAATAAGAAAATAATAACAAGTAAAAGGGACAAGGGTATAACAACCCTGGTCTTTATTTCTTATTTAAACATGATTTATTACATAAACTTGCACTTAATACAACTAATATGATCAATAGGTTTAGTGTATTTGGGAATTAGTAACATTAAATAACAACTTAAAACATTAAATACACATATTTATTGAAAAATTATTTTACATTAACACAACATTCCTTCGCACTTAGCATTTCATGGGGTAGCCTGAGGACATACATAAGAAAGGGGTGAGTTATAAGGCTCAATATGGGAATAAAAATGTCACAACATGAGTAATAAAATACATGTTTGTCAGTAGGAATATCAATGGAACAAAAAAGAAACATGGACATAAAGGCATGATATAACATGATATTCATAACATGAAAATGTGACAACAACATACAACATGATATTAGCATGAGCCAAGTCTCATTATACATGGACTAGCATGAGTAAACCATCATTTCACATTAATTATCATGATTAAACCCTCATTGAACATGAATTATAATTATTAAACCCTCATTGAACAAGGAGTATCAAGATACTAAACATTACCCAATGCATTGGAGCGCTATCAGGACGTACCCTTCATAATCATTTCATTTTCATGTATAAGTGTGCCACATAGATCATACAATATGGTTTAATTAAACATTATAATTTTTTCTATGAAAAATTAATGTGGAATTCATACATGTAAGTACCCAATCAATTAGTACATGATCATAATGGTGAATACCCTTGATAGAGAAATGGGTAAGATATTCACTACGTGATGATTTTGGCATGGAAAATTATTATACAATTGCTACAACATAACAACATCAAATAGAAATTCATAAAATGTTTTGATGATAGAGAAATGGGTATCTAATCATTTATACATGAAATTTATAGTAAAGATATCATTTAACATAATATCCTAACATATGAAATGGAATTTCGATGCATAAGATAAAAGAAATTCTTGAATGGAAATGAGAAGAGAGAAATACCTTAAGAAATTTTGACATGGTAATAGGTGTACACAGGAGGAATTAATGAGAGATACATGGGTCACTAATCATTCAAACATAATAAGGGTAGTATGGGGGAGGTGAAAAAACATACCCTATCATTTTTAATTGGAAATAAAAGGGTGTAACAATATAAGGAAACTTGGATAAAAATGAGAAAGGAAAGAACCCTTTCTTGGATGTGTGATCCCAAAGGCTTGGGAGATGCTTCTTGGAAGCCCAGGGCACATTGGGAGGACTCTATAGATTAGATAGAAGAGTTTGTATGAGTTTTAAAGAGTTTTAGAGAAGAGTAATGGGTGGTTGGGTGTGTTAATATAGTAATAGAAGGGGAATTCTTTATTATTTTGGTTTTGGACACTACAAACTAAAATATTAAAAACCAAAAACCATACTATGATTTTTACCCATGGTTTATAGAGAAGTGAAGCGGTATAAATTATTTTATAAGGTTAAGTTATGAAGATATTAAAATATTTCCTTTGTTTATGTGGAGGTGAGTCATACTTTTAAGGAAATTATTTAAAAATCTTTAAATATTTCATATTCCATGGAAGATTCACTAAGGCATTATAAATTATATCAAATAATCTTAAAATTAAATTATTTTAAATTAAAATCCTATATTTATCTGAAAATACTTTTTATATTATTTTATTACATCACTATTGGTTCATTATGTTGTCATAAAACACATTATATATTTATACAGTATTTAATTTTTACCCAAAAATTAGACTATCTCCGAAAATTATGAAAAATTCACCATTGGATAATTTTGATGTCCTTATTCCAAAATTAATATTAATTTTATCTAAATAATTTTCTAAATAAGTAAATTTTCACTTTTAAAATAAAAACTGACATTTATTGAAAACTGATGGGTTTTGGAAAAAATAGTTTTAAAACCTTAATAAAAGTTACTTTTGACTTCATAAAAGTTATGTGATCATTAATATTTAATAAATGTAATTTAATAATAATATTTTTTTAAAATATTATTTATTTAAAAAATACATTAATTCATTAAAATAGATTCCTTAATTGAAATCGAATATTAGCCAAAAATAATATTTGTGCTTTAGAACATCATTTACAAAGTGACAATAATAGAATGAAAGTATTTGAATTATTCTATAAAAAACAATCTTAATTCTAGGGTGTTGATATATATCCCTTTATTACACCAGAATACACCCTAAGAGTAAGGTGTGCGGTGGTGGGGATTTCTTTGGGCTGTTTGGTGAACATGGTCTAGGCCATGATCTCGATGAGATTGAACTTCTCCTGTAATCAGTTTCACTCATGTTTAAGTTATTGGATCTTGGATTGGGCTTGGTATAGGGAAAATCATAGAAATTCTATCTCCCTCAAAAGCTCTAATAAATTGGCTTCATAGGGTATGATCCTACTTATTGAGGTCATCACTTCCTTTGTCCGTGCTAAAAGGATTTGTTAAAAACCTATATTTATATTAGTCACGTGATCACTATTAAATGGCTATATTATCAACAATAAGGATAATTAGCATTCATTTAAATCCAATTTTATATAATAAAATAAAAGGAGTACTTGTGTTTTCTATTTCCATAAGACATTTAATTAAAAGAAATGGAATTTTAATCTTAAATGTTCAGGTCGTTACAACTTTCCCCCCTTGAAATTTCACCCTAGAAATTTCCTTTTCACACATTAAAATAGATGAGAGTAACTATGCTTCATAACTTCCTCCGTCTCCCACTCTAATTCTAAAAACATGTTGTTTTTCCACAACACCTTGACAAGGGGCATCATCTTATTTCGCAGAACTTTTTTCTCTATAATATAATATCTTCACTAGATTCTCATCATAGGAGAGGTCATTATATAACAATACTAGATATGGATTGAGTACATGTGATAGTTTAGATATGTACTTCCTCAAGTGTGATACATTGAATAAATAATGTAATTGAGATAGGTTTAGTGGGAGTTCTAGTAGATAGTGCACAACTCCGATGCAATTAAGGATCTCAAAAGGGCCGATGTACCTTGGACTAAGATTTACCATCTTCAAAAATCTCATAACTCTCTTACATGGAGATATGAAGAGGAATACCATGTATCCAACATCAAACTATTTGTCTTGTAAATGATTGTTTGCATATATATTTTGTCTACTTTGGGAAGATTTAATGTGCTGCTGGATGGTGTTAACCTTATCCACCATTTCTTTGACCATTTTTGGACCTAGAATTTTTCATTCCTCATCTTTATCCCAACATGCTGGTGTTCTGAAACTCTTCCTATAAAGGGATTCATAATGAGACATTTGGATGATTGAGTGGAAACTGTTTTTGTAAGAGAACTCCACCAAAGGAATATGTTGGTCCCATCTGCATTTGAAGTCCATTGAGTAAGCTCTCAACATTTCCTCAAGTGTCTAGATAATCCGTTCAGAATGGCCATCAGTTTCAGGGTGATAGGCCATGCTGAAGTTCAAATAAGTGTTTAGAGTGTATTGGAGATTCTTCTAGAACTTAGTGATGAATCTTGGATCTTGATCGGTCATAATCGATAGTGGTACTCCATGAAAAATTACCACTTATTTGATTTATATTTTTTCCAGTTGATACAGTGAGAAATCCTCTCAAATTGCAATGAGGTGTGCAGTATTTATGAGATGACCCACAACAACCCATATATCAATTTTTCCTTTATATGTCTTCAGAATTTTGGTGACAAAGTCTATGTTGATGTTTTCCCAGTTTTATATTATTATGGGTAATGTCTGCATCATCCCCTTAGACTTATACCTCTTAGCCTTCACTTGATGAAATGATAGGCAATTTTATGTATATTTATCGATCACTTTCTTCATGTCATCAAACCAATAGTGAACTCAGAGATCTAGAAACATATTTGTGTTTCCTAGGTGAATAGAGAAATTTGAACTATGTGTATCATCCAAAAGTTCTTTTCTTAACTTAGTATTTTATGAAATATATAGTCTCAATCCAAATCTCCAAATTCTTTATTTATTAACATTGATCTCAGATGATTTCCTTTTTCCAATAGTTTCCACTTTCTTCTGAATTCCCACATCATATTTTTGGGCATCCTTTAACCTTTACAAAAGAGAAGGTTGAGAAACCATTTTTGAAAGATGACATTTATTTATTTATTATTCCCAAGTCCATCCTCATCAAATCTAATAATATTAGTTCCTTTTGAATTCTCATCAATGATAGACTTTCTGGGTCATTTCTACTTATAGAATCCGCCACCTTGTTTTCTTTCCCATAGTGGAAATAGATTGAGTATTTGTAATCCTTGATGAGCTCTAACCATCTTCCTTGGAACATATTCATATCTTTTTGTGTGAATATATATTTGAGACTTTTGTGGTCTGTGTATATTTCACACTTCTCCCAAAAGAGATAATTCCACATAATCTTTAATGAAAAGATCATAACTAGCAACTCCAGATCATGTGTGGGATATTTTTTCTCATGAATTTTTATTTGGATTGAGGCATATGCAATGACTTCTTCATTCTGCATCAACACATAGCATAAGACCTTCTTCGAAGAATCACCGAAGAATAATAAAAGCTCCCCACTTGTGGGTAGTGTGAGCACATGGGTAGTGAGAATACTCTTCTTCAAATCCCCAAAGCTTTGTTCAAAATCATCATTCCAAGAAACCTTGAATCCCTTCTAAGTTATCTTTGTAAGAGGGTTTAAATTTTTTTAGAAATTTCTCACAAATCAGTGATAATATCTAGCTAACCCTAGGAAGCTATGAATATCCTTCATAGATGTTGGCCTCATCCATCCCTCAATTTCTTTTGTTTTGGAAGGATCCATAGATATACCATTTCTTGTGATTATATGACCCAATAATGAGACTTACTTCAACCATAACTCACACTTTCTATAATTTTCATAGAGCTTATACTTTCGCAAGGTCTATAAAAAAATGGTTAGATACTGCTCATGCTCCTTATTGGTTATGAAGTATATTAGAATATCATCTATAAATACTACCAAAAATTTGTCGAAGTAATCTATAAATACTATATTAATTAAGTCCATGAAGATTTCTGGAGCACTAGTGAGTCCGAATGGAATCACTAAGAACTCATAATGCTTATAACTCATACAAAAAGAAGTCGTAGGGATATCCTCATTCATGCCAACTTGGTAATATCCTGACTGTAGATCCACCTTGTAGAATTTTTATGCTCCACATAGTTGATCAAAAAAGTATTAAATTCATGGAAAAGTATACGTTTTCTTTATTTTGATTTTGTTGAGTTCACTATAATCAATGGAAAGGCTCATTGACCCATCCTTCTTCATGATGAAGAGGAATAGTGCACCCAATGGTGAGGCATGTGGGAATATAAACCCATTATAAAAATTATTTTGTGGTTTTTTCTTTATCCCCTAAAGCTCTAATTCTTGGATATTAGAAATGCCCTGGGTATAAGATCAATTGATAATTTAACATCTCTTCGAGGATAAAGACAAGGAAATTCCTTAGGAAACACATAAGTGAATTCCCTCACAATATTCATGTATTCGAGGATGGTTATTTCATTAGACTCAATCATATGAGAAAGATATGTATGATCATAGGGCATTAGTATCCATGCTTGATATATTGGTGCTAAATAAGATTCAACCTCCTCCATTCACTTGTATAGAATCAGGGGTCAATTCACCATATGGAGAGTTATTTCCCTCTCATAGAAATTTATGTTGGATCTGTATAGGGAAAAATATCCATGCCAAGAATTACATCAAATTTCACTAGAGGGAGTATGATAAGGTTTTTTGGGAAGTTAAATCCACAAATTGTGACAAGGGAGGAGTTATATACATAGGATGAAATAATTTCCCCATTATTCCTTTTCATCTACATCTCTTCATTCATGCTTCATGGTGGTGTTTGGATTATCCTACTAAACTTCTGAGATATAAAAGAATGTGTTGAACTATAATAAAAAATTACATTTTATATTCTTTAATGAATAACCAATGTACTTATCACCACTTCATTGTCAGGATTTACTTTGACGGTAGTGATTGAAAAAGCTCACCCTTGCTACCTTGGAGGTTTTTTGTTACTTCCAACTACACTTGGATTAGGAAATTGGTTAGAAGAGTGCCTTGGTTCCTTGTAGTTTTAACAATGAACAACACAATGATGGTCGATTGGAGTATTACATTCCTCTTTCACTTTGAGGGGTTTCTTCTGTTGGAAATTATTAGCCATGTTCCTTTCTCTTTCACACCAGTAGCATTTATTTGACCCCTTTAGGAAATTTCTAGGGTGCTTATTTCCACACCGTTGACAAGAGGGGTGTAGGAATTTCTTAGAAACAATATATTTATCCATTGTGCCTCTAGAATTAAAGTCCTCTTTCTTCTTCTTATCCCCATGATACCCCTGCGATTCAACAATCTACATATCTACTTTGAGGGCACATTGGACAATTTCTTCATAGCTATCAAAGTAACAGATCACTAGGGATTTTTGTAGGCTATGTTTTAGCCCACCAAAGAAGTGGTCAACCTTGAATTCAAGGGTAATGACAAATTTTTAGGAGTATCATGCAATAATTGTGAAGTTTTCCTCATACGCTCTTATGAATTCATCGTATTTTTTCTTGAGGACAATGAAGTCCCTTTTCATCTTAAGTCAGAGGGTGTGGGGAAAATATTTATCAAAACACATTTTCCAGAAATCATTCCATTCAATAACCTCAATATCTTCATCATGATTCTTATTTTTGATCAATGTACACCATTGACCAAATTCACCCTCCATATAACAGGAATCCAGAAGAAAATTTTCTTGTTTGGAGCATTAAATGATAAATAAGATCTTCTCAATGGAGTTGATCCGTTGTTCGGTGATTGAGGGATCAAATGATCCATTGAAAGTAGGAGGCCTTTGTCTTATAAAGATCTAGATTGAGACTTTTCTTTCTTGTGTGTGTGTGTGGGGGGGGGGGGGTATGTTACTATCTATCCAAGTTTCTATTCAAAACATTAGTTGACAGAGAGAGTATCCTGAAAAAATTTGTGATTCCTGCTCCCATCAGATTGGGAATTTCATTAGGGTAATCTTCGCATCAGTTGTTATCCCTATTACTACTAATACAGAACTTTGTCTAGAATAAAAAGAAAATTAGGGATGTGTATCTTAAATATTTAAACACATAAAGGGGAATATAATGACATTAAAGGGATAACTTATAAATTATATTTATCTCCTTAACTTATGAATTTCTAGGCTTTGATCTATGTTATCCATGATTTACTTCCTGACATATATTCTTATAGGATTTTCATTTGATCCATTAATAATGGTTTTTAATAAGCTTATGAATTTATTAAAGTATATACCCCCAGAGTATCAAACCAATAGTGAATCAAGGCCTGTTATCATGCACTAGTTTCCGTTTGAGTCTATCTTAAAGCAGTGTTTTCATGTTTTACCCTTATGTACATCTATTCTAGAGCTACCTCTACTTGTTCGTATCCAGACATGAATGCATTTTTTTTATAAAACAATTACTCTATAATCACCAAAATTTAGGTATTATTTTATTATACTTAGTCTTATCTATAAGGCTTTAACTAGAGTTTTGTAATCCAAATACCAAAAATAACTAAACCGTTCCCCTAATACCAACTATAACAACCCTTCTCCTTATTAAATATTTAAAAATGATTTATTAAATAAAATTGAACATAATTCAACTCATAAGATCAAGATTTATAGTGTCTTTAGGGATTAGGAACATTAAATAACAACTTAAAACATGAAATACACATCTTTATTGAAAAATTATTTTACGTGACCAAAACATTCCTTCGTACTTAACATTGCATGGGATAACCTGAGGGCATATATAAGAAAGGGGTGAGCTATAAAGCCCTATAAGTGAATAAACATGGAATAAAATGAGTAAGAAAATACATGTTAGTAAATATTCATATCAATGGAGTGAAAAATAAACATTAACATAAAGACACTATATATCATTATATTCACAACATGGAAATGTGTTAACAACATACAAAATCATATTAGCATGAGATAAGGCTCATTGCACATGGATTAACATGAGTAAACCCTCATTGCACATGAATTAGCAGGATTAAACCATAATTTCACATGAATTAGCATGAGTAAAACCTCATTGCACATGGTGTATCATGATACTAAACATTACCCAATGCATTGTAGCACTATTAGCATGCACCCTTCATAATCATTTTTTTCATGTATAAGTGTACCAAATCGATCATACAAGATGTATTTATTAAACATCAACATTTATTCCATGAAAAAGGAATGTGGAATTCATACTCATGATTCCCCAATCAATAAGTACATGAGCATGAAGGTGAATATCTTTGATAGAGAATTGGGTATGGTATTCACTACACGATGATTTTTGGCATGGAAAATCATGGTGCAATTGTGACAGCATAACGACGTCAAATAAGAATTCATCAAATGGGTTGTTGAAAGAGAAAGGGGTTTCTTATAATTTATACATTAAATGGACAATATGATGATCATGTAACATAATATCCCAACATATGAAATGGAATTTATATGCCTAATATAAAAGAAATTATTGAATGGAAATGAGAAGAGAGAAATCCTTTACGAAATTTTGGCATGCTAACAGGTGTACACGGGAGAGATTAATGAGAGAGAAAGGGGTATATCATCATTAAAACATAATAAGGGAAGTATGGGGAGGTGAAAAAATACACCCAATCATTTTTAATTAGAAATAAAAGGGTGTAACAATATAAGGAAACTTGGATAAAAATGAGAAAGGAAGGAACCCTTACTTGGATGTGTGATCCCAAAGGACTGGGAGAGGATTATTGGGAGATTTGGGAACCTTAGGAGAACTCTATGTAGTATATAGTAGAGTTTTTATGAGATTCATGGAGTTTGAGTGAAGAGGAATGGGTTCTTAGATGGGTTTATATTGGAAATGAGTGGGAATTCTTAATTTTTTTTGTTTTGGAAACTACACACTAAAATATTCAAAACCACAAACTACCCCATGGTTTTTACACATGTTTTATGGAAAAGGGAATTGGTATACATTATTTTATTAGTATAGGGGCTGAAGATATTAAAATATTTCCCTTGATAATGTCGAGGTGAGTCACAATTTCAAGGAAATGATTTTAAAATCATAAAATATTTTATATGACTTGGAGGATTCACTAAGGGTTTTTAAATAAATAAAATAAACTTAAAATTATATTCCATCCATCCTAATCGATTTTTTTCCTTTTTCTAAAAATCTACTTTAAGGATAGTTGGAAAACATACATTCCAAACACAATTACATTCAATTCAAATTACAAATTTCAAAAACATCATCATCATATCGACTCCCATGAATCTAGATTCAAGCGCCTGCCTCAAGTCGCACACCTTCACCATGCCGAAGAGACCCACTGAAATCCTCATCACCATAAATTTCAACTTCACTACTGTCTCACAGAGTTTCGTGTTATCATCATCACTATTCTTCACACTGATCTAATCAAGTTCCACTATCGTTATCGTAGTCCAAATTCCACACTAGTACACCAGAGAACGTTGTAGTTTATCGAGCTATCCAAAGCCGGATCAATCTGCGAGTTCACCACCACCAGCACGTGTCCAGCCAGACCCCATCGCCGTCTTCCTGTCAACATATCGTCTAAGTCTTCATCCTCCACACCTCTTCACCGTCGGCCTCAGCAAAAATGATGATTGGACTTCGATGCCAAAACAAGTCACCACTGTCGATACCTTGAACTGGCCTCTCACTCTCATGACCTAAAGAACCATGATGACCACCTCACTACTCCACTTCAGAGAGTTTTGGGGAGCCTCAGAACCAGAGTAGAGAAACAAAAAAACTGGGATAGGATGAAACGCCAGTGAAAATAATATCGACATCGTCATGTCGTCATGTCGTCATCACCGTCAACACAACATCAGCCTCTGCAATAATGACGACCACCTTCATAACCGATGATGCCTAGACCTTCTCTGTCGAAACATTCCACCATCGTCGATTACCCTGAACTAGCCGCTCGATCTCATGACCCAAAGAGCGATGATGACCACCTCACTACTCCACCTTGGAGAGATTGGGGGAGCCCCGTAACTAGAGTAGGGAACATAAAGAACCTGGATAGGATGAAACACCAGTGAAAAACATCTCAACATCTTCACGTCGTCATCGTTGTTGTCAACAAAACATCATAAGAAACACAAACATAAAGCAAACCAGACATAAATCACCGCGAATCACATATGTAGAAACAAAACCCCTAAAAAATGGAAAAATACCATTGAAGAAAGGATGCACAAGGCATTCCGACGACCGCTACTCCACACATACCAAAGTCTCGCCATTACCACCACACCCGACCTGCCTTGGAGAGGCACAGAAGAACAAGAGACCAAAGCAGGGAAGGAGCAGTCGAGGGCTTCAAGCGTTGGCACCGTCAGTGAGACAGATGAACAGATCCATAAGGAGGAAAAACCATAAGACCATCACCCAAGTGAGCATAGAGGCCACTTTTGGAGACTAAATAAGAAGAAGGATAAGAAAGAATAAAGGGGAGAGGGGGAAAAATACCGTAGAGCCGCGCACAGGCCTCCCCCACTCCGATCCACCGCTGAGGAAAAAACCTAGCTTGAGAGAGGAATTAGGGAGACTCCACTCCTTAAAATTATATTATATTAAAGAAAAAACATTTATTTTTCTGAATATACCTTTTATAGTATTTTATTACACCACTAATTGGTCATTATGATGTCATAAAACACATTATATATTTATATGGTATTTAATTTTTACCCAAAAATTTGGCTATCTCAGAAAATTATGAAAAATTAACCATTGGAAAATTTTGATATCTTGATTACAAAAATAATATTCATTTTATCTAAATAATGTTATAAATATGTGAATTTTCACTTTTAAAATAAAAACCGACATTTATTGAAAATTGACGAGTTTTGACAAAAATAGTTTTCAAACCTTAAAAAAGTTACTTTTGAATTCATAAAAATTATATGATAATTAATATTTAATAAATTTAATTTAACAATAATATTTTATTAAAATATTTTTTATCAAAAATAAATTAATTCATCAAAATATATTTCTTAATTGAATTTTAATATTAACCAAAAATACTATTTGTGCTTTAGAAAATCGTTTACAAAGTAACAATAATAGAATGAAAGAATATTCATTATTCTAAACAAAAATAATCATAATTCTAGGGTCTTTATACATATCCTTTTATTAGACCAGCATACACCCTAAGTGTAAGGTTTGAGATGGTAGGGATTTCTTGGGGCCATTCAGTGAACATGGTTTGGGCTGTGATCTCAATGATCTTAAAATTATCCTATAAATGGTTTCACTGATGCCTAAGTTGTTATATCTTAGATTGGGATTATTCCAGGGAAAATCACATATATGATATCTCCCTCAGAAGCTCCGATAAATGGGCTTCATAGGGTATGATAATACTAGTTGAGACCATCAATTCCTTTGTCTATTCCAAAAGGATTTTTTAAAACCCTATATTTATAATAGTCATGTGATCACTGTTCAATAGCTATATTATTAATGGTAAGGATAATAAATTATAATTTAAATCCAATTGGATATAATAAAACAAAAGGAGTGCATGTGTTTTTATATCCATAAGAAATTTTATTAAAATAAAGGGATTTTTATTTATAAATGTTTAGGTCATTACAAAGGGTCATGGTCACCCCATTCTCTCTTTCATTAAATTTAACTTACATTTCATTCTTCTAATTTTATCTTCCAAAATATAAGGGTAAATAAAGACACCTGATAAGTGGTTTAGATTATAAAATCAAAATTTAATCATTTATTCAATTGAATAACACACCCATGAGGTGTTTTGAATTGATGTTTTTAACCTCTAACAGGTTCAACAAACCTGATGGGCCATGGGGGTTATGGGACTAAAATTTGTTAAAGGAAAAACTCATTTTAAGAAGCTAGACATGTGAAACATGGGGCACAGAACAAAAAAACAATGTATAAATCACTAAAACTTTAGGGAAAAGAATTAAATCAGTGAAATTTGATGTAAAGTGGATGAATCATCCATTATTTTTCTATAATCTGGGCTATAATGGGATTAAATAGAGAAATAGATGAATACCTTGAAAATATGGAATAATAGATCACACAAATTTATCATTTAACACAGTGAGATAAGAGATGAGAATAAGAAAGGGGATTCAATGTATAAACATTAGATATCCAATATTATGAATGATGAATGAATTAGAGTTTGAATGTAGGTGGTATCTCAAAGCCTACCTTGGATGCCAAAGGGAGCTCCCAACAGGCGGGAGACTGTTCAGTTTAGGGAAATAAGAAGCGAGGGGAAATGTTAAAGACCTAATTAGAAAAACAACATTTCAACCCATTTATAGAGGCAAATGGTTTTCTTATAGGGTTTGGTCAAATTGTACACTAACTGTGTGGATTCATTGCCTAAGTGGAACTACCCATATGGGATAAGTGCATAGTTTTTCAAATCATGTGTATCTTGTGAAGATCCCCTCTGAAATCCACCTAAAAATCCTCACACAGAAGTATGACCTTCTGCTCATGGTTAAACTAACCGTTCACCTCATATTACTAGGCCTCACTGTTGAACCATAGAGTTAAACTAACTATGAACCAATTTTGATCCTCATATTTTTGGGCACCGAAAAATCCTTGGATGCTCTTGAAACCTCTTTGATCTTTTTGGGCCCTAATATAAGGTTAGAAAGGAATATTCAAATTGAAATTTAAAGGATATGTACCTCATAAGATTTTTTTTGGATATTATAATGGAGTTTAGTTTATCTATATGATGAATTTTATAAATAATTATCCACTAAACTATCAATGACTCACAGTTGTTGGGATTAGGATTATTCCCTACAAAAATAATCATGTATTATTTACATGATCATACTGATGTATTTCATGGTGAAATATAGATCTTGGAATAATAACAGATATAGTGATTTGATAGTGAAAATATTTTCAATTAATTTTAATTGAATATAATTTTTTTAAATATCACAAAAGTGTTACTTTATGATAAATTTACCAATTTTATGATATTGTTGATATTTTGAGCTTAATAGTAAAAATGGGCCATTTTGGATTTTTAACTATTTTAAATTAAAACTCTATTTTGGACATATAATTTTCTACACAAATAAAAATTGAAAAATTCTTTCATTTAAAGATTATAAACATATATAGATTCATTTAATACTTATTTACCAAAAGTTGAATCGACCATAAAGAAGCTCAAAAGATGATAACATGTTGGACCATTAAAACTGTTTATAGATCTGTTGATTTTTGGTGTGGGGACCATAACTCGTTAATGGTGGTCCCAATTGCTGTGAAATTCTATGGGTGGACACAAAAGACGTTTTGGAACATATTTCATCAAGGATATGATGCCTTATTGGCCGTTAAGTGGTCATTAAATCATTCTAATTTGGAGGTTTTCGGTTTGGAGAGTCTGATTGGATATAATAAATTATCAGAGTAAAACAGGCATAAATCTCAGAATAATTGTCAAAATATGCTAAACGTTTTAGGAGAGAATACTAAGATAATTATTAACAACATTAAAGAACGGTGAAATGCATGAAGATGTCATTTAATTTGGCTACACTGCGTCATCTTTCAGGGGACATATTTAGGCTATAAAAGGAGGGGATCTCCTCTCTCTCAACGCACCTCATTCCACCCCATTCCTTCGAGGGAACCAAGGAGGAGAACTTTTAATATTTATCTCTTTTATTTATTTTCTTTTACATATATTTTTAATTCCTTATTATTCCACATTTATCTTTATTACTCTTACCATGTTGGGGTAAAAGTTTTTATTTATTGGGGAATGGTCGGTTTTGTATTTTATAATGCTTGAGTTCTTGGACATAATTTAATGAAATTAATTTCTTTTTCAAATTTGTTTTCAATTTAATATAGTATATTTTATTATCAAGTTCCATCATTCTTGAATTTTAATTCCATTGTTTATTTTTTCCTTGTTAAAATAATCATTATCTTCCTCCACTAATTTCTGGTTCATATACGATGGAATAGACCTGTGATTAGTGGTAAAGTACTAAAGGATCGTCAGTACGTATAAAAGGGGTAGTGAATGTTCTTGATTGTTTAAGATAAACAATACCTGATCGGGTATTTCCCATGTAAATTGAGGATATTCAATACAACTATTTTTTACATGGAAGGAGAATTGACAAAACTGAGATCTTGGTAATGTTTTCTCTCACCATCATAATTTCACCAAGGAAGTGAGAGGAAGTTATTGTGGAAAATAACTTTAATCAACTAAGAATAATAGGTTTGAATTAAATTGAACAAGTATAGTATTAAAATTGGGAATCTAACCCCGAACTAATCACCCTTTTAATATCATATCTTTTTAATCCTTTGAATTTCAAATTTCTTTTCAATAATTTTCTTACCGATTTATTCTAAATACGCACTATTTTTACCCTAATTTAAAAGTGACAAAATATTTTGTGCACACTCCTCTTTAGGATACATCCTTGGTTTAATCACTAGACTACACTTAGGGAATATATAAATTGTTTTTTCATTCCCTACTACAGGAATGCATCATGATTTTAAAATGGGTCATCATTTTAGTGGGATCCCATTTAATAAAATTCTTTATTAATTGGTTATAAAAATGACACTCCTTTGTTAAAAGATTATATTTTAGATAATTGGAATCATCATCAAACTTAAACTTGATATCAATAAATTATAAGTGAAATCTAAATAGTTGCAATTTCCTCAACTGGTACTGAAATTTGAGAATAATTATCAAAAAAGATTGCATGTTCTATGTGTTGTAAAATCTTCTTCCTTAGTAACCAATGAGTGAAGATATATAACAAAAGGAATTAAATGAATTAGATAAATATATAAAATATGCATAAGAATTATCCAAACTCATTATATTTACCATAAATTAAATATTTCAAAAATAGAATGACACCATGTATGCCTATCAAAAGTTTGATAACTTTAACAGGCTATATCATGATTAGGCTAGGAATGAATGATATAAAGTGTCCAATACAATTTTTAAGTGAAATATTATGTAGATAACATTAATTTATAATAATTTTCTCAAAATTATTGGGTACATAAATGACTTTGAGTGATTAGGGTCATCTCTAAATCTTGATTTAAACACTGATTTAATTCTTTAATCTATACTGGAAAGGTTTTGGAAGTTTTTTGTGAATTACAATATGAATGAATTTACTAAAACTTTACTATATCTACTTAATATGTTGCGGATGGATGAGAAGAACATGGTCCATTTAGGATAAAGTACTATGTTAATGACATGAAATGGAAAAGGAAATTTTTTTTTGGCTAGAAGGGAAAGAAAATAGGCTATGGAGAGTCCAAAACACTAACTAAACTAAAGAAAAAGGGACAATGTTTTCATTTTGGAAAAGTTGACCATTGGAGAATAAATTCTACAAATAAACTGAAAGGTTATAAGAAGCCTAATGAAGATTCCACATCACGTATAAATATTATAGAGGTCAATTATATTATAATGATAGATATATGGTATCAATTATTTTATTTTCAAGAGTTAAAAATATACATGAAGTCAGAAGGTGATAAATAATCAAAGTCTAAAGTTTGAATATTAATTTTAAGTTATAGTGAAAAGGAGTTACTAGATTGATAACTTGGATGAATTATACTTTTAAGGACTTATCATAAGTTGTGTATTTTCTCATTTTTATCCTGATAAGAGAATGTAAATAATATTTATTTAAATAAAATGATATTGATGTTTATAATACAAAAATTCATGATTCTATAATACATTTTAAGGGAAACTCATAAAATGAATTACTCTAGTTAAGCAATTAATCCTATTTTAATTTACAGAAATGTTATAATAATATTATTGAATTAAATGGAATTTTTACCCAATATTTTTAAAGTGTTTATAAATGAGTATATTGGGTATATTATGCTTTGGTACTGTTACTGTATAAAAAAGTGGGTAAAATTTTAAACTAGAAGAAGAAACATTGGTTGAAAAAGTCAATAATATTTCTTCAATAAGAAAGTAAATGTCATAAAAATCTAGTGTTATTAGGTAAGAGGATTATTAATTTCAAATGATGGATTACCAAATATACCTGATGAAATTTTTGAAATTCCAATGAATTTTCATTTATGGTATAGGTTCTATAAAAAACAATTATTTTAATTTTGAAGGATTTATGATACCAAATGTATATTTTTGAAGTGTTGTAAATATACATGAGTTAAAATTATAATTATAATTGATTGATATTATAGTTTACATTCCTATTTTTAAGTAAATAGTTACTACATAAAATTGGAATATAAAATAATGTATCAAGATTAGATGGACCTAATTAAAATATGTGTATCTTCATCTAATTTATTTTATAATATAAGAGAAGTGGTTTAGTAATATATAGTTTATGTGAACAAAAGTTTGAGACAATTATTTTAATATAAATTTTTATTATTCCAATTTAAGGAAAAAGTGTGAAACCAAGTTTTAAAAACAAATTGGTACCACTACATGTTAAAAGAGATTAAAAATTTATAAAACAAAATACTACGATTATTAGAATTATACAGTCTATATAATTCCTAGTGAAATGTACTAACATGGGTGTTTGGATCCATGTTGATGAGATCTTCAGGGTGAGTAGCTATTCTATCCATTTTCTATATGAATTCCTCTGAGTTTATATCTTAGAAAGATATTACAAAAATAATATAGTAACTAAGAATCTAGTGGGATCATGTTTTGACTTATTGATTTTCAAATCTAATAAATAAAGTATTAAACAACTCTAAACCCAAAGTTTATTTCACTTAATATCCTAAATAAAGTAGGATAAGTAATGATAAATAAATATATAAGGTGTTATATTTAGTCATCATTAATAAGTGGACACCACCTTGGATATATGAGTTATTCCATGTGGAAATAATTTATAGATATTTTCATTAGATTAAATATTTGGGAGGAATTTAATTATTGTATTAGATGAATTAACTACAAAAATCATTAACTCAAGAATGTTAATGCTTGAGCTAATGTGTGATTCATCAAGGATAATCCTTAGTCTATATAAACCATTGTCGTGTGATGATAGTGGGAGTGGGTGATTTCTTCTTATATGGATAATGATTCTCCCAACCCAAAGATCTCTTATTATTCCCCTTAATCATAATGAGTTTCTATAACATTGTGGTGTGAAGAAGTTTTTAGTTTCTATGATGAATTATCTAGTCAGCCTATAGATTCCTCTGAAGGTGAGAGGCCTTTGTGTGCCACTTTGGTGATTGTCATAAAATGAGAAAAATGAAGAGAAAATATGTTGTTGAGGAATTTTTGGTGAATAATATGTTTGTTTCTTATTTTTTAGTTTATATGTGGTTTTATTTATCTTCCTTAGATATCCTATTTAATTTTTTATTTTACTTCCACTACTATGATTAATTGTTAATATATTTTAAGAAGAGCCATCAGGAATATAGTAGGACACTATGTTTATGGGATTTGGAAGATACCTTGTGTTAATACTTGTGATTACAGTGGAGAATCTATATTTCAGGAGTATAATGAATCAAAAAAAGGAGTATGTTCTCACATTGGGGTTGAACATTGTAAAAAATTACAATGCCTTTTTCTATTTACTCTTTTCAATATTTTTTGGTGGGGTTGTGAGACATACAACTGAGAGGGTTAAGATCTTATATAGTCATAGATGTGGAATTAAAAATAAATAATTCAAAAAGGTGATCACTAATTCACCCACTCTTAGTGATTTAACCATACATGGGAACTTTAATTGGTATCAGAGTGAACCTAGGTTACCTCTATCAGATCTAAGGGAGAGTAAAGAGTTATTGAGGATGGATAATTGAAATTCAATTATTATCAGGGGTGTTCCCAAATTTTATAGAAAAAAACAATCACAAATTGAAAAATAGGATGTTATCCTATCATATTTATCCTATCGTAGAAGTAAGAGATACAGCTAAAATGGTATTTCCACCTCTTAATTAGGATTCTCTTATGAACCATTTTGATAAGAGACATATTATGAAAACCCATATATTTTATAAACTTTATTTCCTGATTTATTTAATAAAGATGGACATAATATAATCCAAAAGGATCAAGATGCCTAGTGTATTTGGGAAATTAGATGCAAAGAGTAATAACTTAAAACATGGATTCAATTCCATTATTTAATAACTCTATAACATGCCCTTAAATTCTATTGATCTTCTAATATTGCATGGGATAGTTTGGGGATGTTCATAAGAAAGATGTGATATATAAATCCCAGTAGGGAATTATTAATAAATAACATAAATTAAAGTAGTACATGTGAGTCAATATGTGTAACATGGTGATATCAAAAAGTGAGAATAATAATTATGAACATTAAATCATGACTTAAAATGATAGCATCAAGGCATCATAGGAACATGAAAATAATACAAAAAATTAAATCATAAGAATATGTAAATCCTATCCAAAGAGATATCATAACCTATTGTACTTAGCCTAACTTCCCATGAACCAAACATAATACCTCATAATATTATGACATTAATACATGCATTTAAGGGGTATATAATTTCAGGTCCACCCATCATAATATTATCATGCACATGAATTTGTGTTCCACATAGATCATACAACATAAGAACATGTTTCACAATTTTAATCCAAAGTATAATGAGTATGGATCAAATACATTGAAATAAAAAATCAATTAATTAGAGGTAAAACTATATGAATAACCTCGAGTGGAAATGGTTATGGGTATTCACAACACAAAATTTTGGCATGGAAAATCACATAAAAATTTTGGCAGCATAATGGGTGTATATAAAGGTTCATAGAAGGGATTAATGAGAGTGAAAAGTGGTCTATAATTACCTTGGAAACAAGAGGATAATAATGGTATGTGTAAAAACACCTTTTAACATGAAAAATGTTAAATGAAAAGGCTTAATACAAACAAAGTATTTGAATAAATAGGAAGAGTAAGAAAATACCTTACTTGAGTGGTTGATTCTAAAATATTTGGAGGATATTCTTAAGAGTATTGGAACATCTTGGGAGGGATTTAGAGAGGTATAGAGAGAGTAAATTAATTATCAATGGGTTTTTAGGGAAGATTAATAAGAGGTTATGTGGGTATATATTTCTAAAGAGAGTGGAAATATTTATTAAGTTCTAAACATAGGTTTTGGACTCTAAGTAAAAAAAATCAGAAAGAAATAACCTACAATGGAATTTTACTATGATTTTTACCAAATAGGAGTAGATTATAATATTTTATTAGGTTAATAACCTAAATCATTAGAATAATACCATTCATTATGTGGAAGTGAGACATGTTCTTAAAGAGTTGTTTTTAAAACCTTAAAATATAATATAGGTTTTGGAGGATTCATTATATGTTTGTAAAATTAATTAAATAACATAAAAAATTATTTTAAATGGAAAAACTATTTTTGTTTATGGAATCATTTTGTAGTTTTTATTAAATCATGTTTTGGGTATTATGGTGTCATAATACATATCATATTTAATTTTTAACGAAAAATTATGTTGTCTCAAAAAATTATGAAAAATCCAGAATTGGATAATTTCAATATGTTTATTTAAAAAATAATATTTACTTCACAAAAATAATTTTTTAAATATAAGAATTTTAACTTTTAAATAAAAATCATTATTTATTGAATAATAATAGTTTTTATGACACAAATAACATTCTGACCCTCGCAAAAACTACGCAGGACATAATTAAATTATATTATCATTTATAAATAAATAAATAATATTTAATAATACCATTTCATAAAAATAAAATTGATTTCAAAACTCTTGGATTTATCAATAGTTTTTTAATTTAAACTATATATTTTCCAAAAATACAATTTTGGTTTCTTTGTATCAAAATTTATTTATTTATATTAAAATAATAATATAATAATATATATGTATATAAATTAACAATGAAAATGGATAAATATAATCATTGTTTTATTAAAAATAAAAATATAAAAATTTATACATCTAGGGTCTAGATACATAGCCCCTTGTCACATTAATTCACACACTAAGGGTAAGGTGTGCGATAGTAGTATTATCTTGGTGTGGTTGGACAAACATGGTTTGGGTGGAGATCTCTATAAGATTAAAATTATAATGTAAATGGATTTTCTCAAGTTACAATTGGTGAATTTTAGTTTGGTCTTGGTTGAGGGATAATCTCAATGATGCCATCTCCCTGAGAAGCTCTGAAAAAATGGGTTTCATAGGGTATGATTCTACTGGTCAAGGCCATAACTTCTTCCATTAATATTAATTAGATTTTATTATAACCATTAATATATAATAATTTTATCAGTCACTATAGAATTACTATATTAATAATGGTTATGATGATTAATGGTCTTTTAAGCCTGAAAATCAAATTATGGATATGTTTTATAACAATCCAAAATAAAAAAAATGAAAAAATAGAGTATTTTATTTATATAATTACATTAATTAATAATTTTTTTATTAATTTTTATGGTAATTAAAATTATAAAATTAGGGGTTATTATATTCTTTCCCTTCAAAAAAGTTTCTATTGAAACTTCATTTCATACACTAATATAGATGGGGGTAATTCTGTTTCATCACCTCTTCTAGCTACCATGTTACCTCCTCAAATTTTTTGTTTCATCATATGACTTTTAATATGTGAGTTATATTGTTTTTTATAAATTTAAATTTATAATCTAATATATTCATAAAATACTCCTAATATTAACGACCATTCTCCAAAATTACCACCTATGGATTTAGTACATGTGAGGGGTCTGATATGTACTTCCTTAAGTGGGATACATAGAATACATTATGTAATTTATATAAGTTAGGTGGGAGTGATAGTAGATTGAACAAAACCATGATGTTATAAAGGATATCAAAGGGGATGATGTATCTAGGACTAAGCTTTCCCATCTTCCTAAACCTCATGTCTTTCTTCCATAGAGTTATATGAAGGAATACCTTATCTTTGACTTCAAACTCTTGGTCACATTGATGATTATATGTAGATATTTTTGTCTATATTTCATAGTTTTTATATGAATATCAATGGTTTTAACCATATCTATTATATCTTGAATAATATTAGGTCCCATCATCTTTTTGTATCTAAATTTATCCTTGCATGTTGGAGTATGAAAGATCATCTCATACAGAGCCACACGTAGTTCCATTTTAATATTAGAAAGAAAACTATTATTATATGATAAATATTATTGGGTAAGGGAATGATATCAAAATAATTTTAAATAAATAAAATATGATATTATAATATAATATAAAGTTTAAATGGTTCACTTAGACTAACCATCCCTCTAAGGGCGATAAACAGTGCTAAAACTTAGATCTATATCCAACTATTGTCGAAGGATTCTCTAAAATCCTGAGGTAAACCTATGATCTAAATCAGATATAATTAAGGGTTGTACTATGTGTATTCCCAACTCTTGTATTTTGTATATCTTATGAAGTGGGTCAATTGATAAATCATACTTGATAGCAATGATACAAAATGTTGTTGTAAGGCGATCAACTACCACCTAATTCTCATTATAGACTTTAGATTTATTGGGGAGTCCTACCAAAAAATCCATGGTTCTATAATTTACATATTGATATAGGTAATGGTTTTATCATAACCTTTGACTTATTTCATTCAGTCTTGAATTATTAGAATACTAAGCATTCAGATACAAATTAGACAGTCTCCCTCTTCATGTTACCCCTCCAAACGTTTTTCTTCATATATATATACATCTTAATACTTTATGGATGAACAAAGAAGGATGGGATATGAACATCATCTAGATGTTAAATATTGAATTTTGTTTTTAATGGGACACATATCTAGGTTCCAAACCTTATAACTCCATATTTATAAAATTTTAATTCCAAAATATTCATTACCTTTTTCTGTTGTTCCCCTAAATCTTTTTGGACCTCCTTGATCCTCTCAAGAATAGATGGTTGATTAGTTATTTTATCAAAGTTGGATGATGTTACTTTTATGACTATAATGTATATCCTTTTCATGTCCAAGAAGATTGGATCTATTTCAATCCTCATCATGGATAGGGTTTCAGGATCCCCTCTACTTATAGAATTTTGAAATTTATTCTCCCTCCTAGGTTAGTAATGAATTGAAAATTCATAATCCTTGATCATATCTAACCATATTCATTGGTTCATATTGAGATCATTTTATTTCAATATATACTTTAGGATCTTATGATATGTACATATTTCACACTTCTCTCAATAGAGATAATGTTAAAAAAATATTTAATGTGAAGGTCACTGTAGCTAATTATAGATCATATGTTAGGATTTTAGATCATGTATCTTTAATTTTCTAGAGGCATAGGATATCACTTTTTAATTTTCCATGAGTGAAAAAACCAATACATTTTTTTAGAAATAATTGTAGATCAAAAATACTTTCCCACTGGTGGTTAATGTGAGCATAGGTTTAGTGATTAGCCTCTTTTATAACTCCTTAAATCTCTCCTTGGATTCATTAGTCTATAAAAACATAACTCCCTTTGGAGTTATCTTGATTAGTGTGTTTGAAAATAATGAGTAGTTTCTCAGAAATCAATTATAGTACCATTTTAATCCAAATAAACTATGGATCTCTATCATAGATATTGGTCTAGACCATCCTTAAATTTCCTATGTATTTGAGGGATCCATATATATCCCTTTGAGAGTGATAACATTCCCAGGAATTTTACTTTCTCCATACAAAAATTTCATTTACAATACTTCACATATAAAATTTCCTTTCATAGGTCTTTAGAACAATATTCAAATCCTTCTCAAGTTTCTCCTTTCTTTTAGAGTAGATATGAATATCATCTATAAATACTACTGCAAATTTTATGAGGTAATCCTTAAAGAGTTAATTAATTATATCTATGAAGTTATCTAGAGAATTAGTGAGTCTAAATGGAATTGATATAAACACATAATGATTGTACCTTAAACAAAAACTAGTCTTGGGGATATCCTACACATTCACCTTTAATTGACTATATCCTGAATGAAGATCCACCTTAGAGAAGCACTAGTCTCCACATAGTTGATCAAACAAGTCATAAATTTATAGAAGATGATTCTTGTTGTTTATCATTATCTTGTTGTTCTCATGGTAATCAATGAAGATTCAAATTGAACCATCTTTATTCATGAAGAAATGTACTGGCATACCCCATGGTGAAGCACTTAGGCTTATAAAACCTCTATCCAAATTATCTTGTATTTTCTTCTTTATCTTTTCAATTTTGATAGTGGACATTTTTTTACGCCTCATATATTAGAAAATATCGAAGTATAAGTTTTATTGAGAAATAAACCTCTTAATAGGGAGAAAGACTAGAAAATTCTTCTTAGAACACATAAACATATTCTATTATAATAGGAATTCCATCAAGGATGATATTTTCCTTCGCCTAAATAATTTGATTAAGATATGATTTATTATAAGGTAATAATATACATGATTGATATGATGATTCCAAAATAGATCTACCCTCCTTATAATTTTACAGAAATAGAGCTTAATTAAATATATGAAGGGTGATTTCATTATCCTAGACATTTATATTGGATTTATATAAGGAAAATGATTTATACCCAAAATAGTACCAAATTTTTTTAAAGGAAGTATCATAAGGTTTACTGGGAAATTCAGCCTAGAAATATTGATAGGGGATAAGATATATTCTTAGGATGAAATAATTTTCCCATTTTCCATTGTCAATAATAATTCAACTTCCATGTTTTTAGGTGGTGTTTGAATAGTTATAATCATAAATTATATGAAATAATGAATAGAAATAGAATAAAATAATATATTGATTATTCTTGAATGAATAAATAACATATCACTACTACAAATATGGCTTATAATATCCCTAAAAACGGCCTTTAACAGCGCTAAAAAAGCGCTGTTAATCTTGGAGAAGATAAGGGGGGGGGTCCCCTTTATCAGTGCTAAGCAAGTGCTGATAAAGGTAGTATTTATCAGTGCTATTTTTAGCGCTGATAAATGTATAATATATCAGTTCTATTTTGAGCGCTGATAAAAACTAACTTTATCAGCGCTCAAAATAGTGCTGATATATTATCCATTTATCAGCGCTTAACTAAAGGCCAAAGATCCTGTGAAAAACCAGAACCTGCACAAAACCTGCCCAGCACCTACACACATTACAACACCTGCACATAGCACAAACAACACCTGCACAGAGCACAAACAGCACCCACACACAAAGAACAGAAGAACAAAAATGATACATACATTTACTTGAAATCATGAATACAAAACAACACAATTCTATATACATTTCAAACAATGTTTAATTTGGTTACAATTACATTTATCCAACAAACAGTTAAAAAACAATGATGTTCCATCCTTTTTACATCCATCCGCTCTAAAAAATTGTCGTCCATGGCAGCGATTTCTGAACAAATCAGGAAAAAGATTTAACCTACATAATAAAACAAATATTATGTTAATAATACAATAATGAAATAAAGAATGGGGTTGCTAAATGGAATTATACTAGTGAGGTACAAAACATAAAATAACCAATTAATGAAATTGAAGAATGGTTAGGGATAATCATCTATAATAATCAAATGGACCAATGTTTAGTAGAGCATGGGCTATTTAATGATTCTAGGGGGAATAGATAAACCTACAGTTTTGTTCTAAGGTTATGATGGTCTCACATTGATGGTTAATAGTTTGTCAAATAATGTGATGAACTTGTGTAAGGTATGAGTTTTTGGGGAAGTATCTCTATATGGTTGAATAATGGATTGTAAGACACTCAATGAAACTATACGGATTACAAGTGTGTGTATATTGATTCCCACGTTGTTGGAAAATGATTTATTTTACCCTTAGGCCTAATAATTCACCTAATTAATGAGTGGAATTAACAAATTTTCACTATCAACCATTAAAGCGGGTTACCCTCGTATATCCCTCATTCCACTCAACAAAATCCTTTACATGCACTCTCCTCCTTCTCCCTTCCCCAATGGGATATCTCCCTTACTTTTGAGATAAATCAAATATTATCAGTTACATTAAAAGAGTGGTGGAATATCTTCAATGTAACAACCCAGGTTTAAAATTAAGTTTTATGTTTTGACAATGTTTCCAAGATGTAATAAAATAAATTACCAAATGAAAATATATAATTAGCGAGCATTTTATTCATACAAATACCAGAATACACCCTTGATACACAAGAACTAACCCATTAAACCCACTGCTATTGATAATAAAACAATTGGAAGACTACCAAGAAACACAACGATGCCGATCAAGTAGTTATCATCTCTTGAATCTGATAGAAGCACAAACGTTATGGCAAGGATAATAGCAATGAAACTAAAAATAAGATGAACATATAAAACCATCTCTGAAAGCAGTGGCCTGAGTGTCGTGATATCTTTCTCCTGAGTATTTGAACGACCCGTAAAACATTGATATTTATAGTGTTTTTAGCCGACCGTTATAAAAACTATCCGTTAGAAATTGTAATATTTAAAACCAACATTTGACAACTTTTAATAAAATAAATAGACAATTATGATTTAAATATTATTATATGATAGATATACAATAAACAAACTTTGTGAATTTAATAAATTTTATGAAATAATGTGAAATTATACATTAGCAAATCATAATCAGAACACGACACTAAGAATAAAATTTAAATATTAAACAAACACCATATATGACTTTAATTTAATTTTTGTTATATATATATATGGTTATTTTATGATATTAATATTAAATTTACATTGTTATAAAATATATTAATACGTATGAAGAACATTATAATTTTTGTTTAAAATGAAACAACAAAAAAAATGAATATTCATATATATATATATATATATATATATATATATATCGAAACTATATTCAAAGAATCGTTTTAATAAATAAAAAAAAATATATAAAACAAATAAAAAAATTAAAAGAATCGTGAAATCAGGATTTAGGGGTTTTTGCGAGTCCGGCTCGGGTAGGGTTTCGATGCCGTGAGCAGAGGAGTCCGTGGATGTGTTCGAGAGGGAAGAGGAGCGTCGCGTCGTCGGTTTCGTTCGATCTTCATCAAGGGGACGTTGCGCCACCATGAGAAGTCTACGTCAAGTGATGAAGTCGACATGGATCCAAGCATGTCTTCGTCTTCGACAACGGACGACGAGTCGCGAGCCGAGTTGAGTGTATTAGGGCGCGCGTTGATGTCGGGACAAATTCTGACCACTGGAGAGCTTCGGTACGTCTTTTTATTTGCGTTAAAGTTTTTGTGTGAGATTTAAAGGAAAACAGCCATTAGATTTTGAGGTTTTGTGGTTTTACGTTTACAATTGAAACGTATTGGGGATCCGAACAATATTTTGGGGAAAATTGACCTCCGATTTGTCTGAAACTACAAGTAGGTGTTTTATATTTAATTTCTAGATTGTCCGAATCTGTTTTCCAGTTTCATTATCGGTGTATTAATTTCCATAATTGTCAGTATTCATGTAGGTTTGTTTTAAATTTCATCAACTGGATTTCCGTATTGTCTTGGATATGGATTCTCCATTTTAAAAATAAAATTGATGATTGCTTTGTGTATCGGTTTTCTTCTTCTTTTGTTTGATTATGATTATTATAGTCTGTGCATCAATAATTTGTTGACCAATTCTGTTTCAAGTCATTTTCTTCAAACTATTTGATTATTAAAATAATTTTCATACCTTGAATCCGTTTATCATTCTATTTCTATTCATTGAGTTTTGATATTTTAAAATAGTGGTATTATGACCTGAAAATGATGTGTGTGATTTTTTCCCACTTCAAATGTCTTCTTCTCTGAATACGACAAGTAAAAATATATGTTATCAATCTGTTTCAGTGGTTTTAAATAAAAAAAATCCCTATTAGTGTTTTTTCTCCTTGCACGCACCAGATCATGATAAGTATATATATATTTTTTTAGTTTATCATTAGCCTTGGACACTGCTATATAAGCAGTAGTGCCTTCATTTGTTTGGGAGGATTTGGGCGAGTCCTGGTTTAGCAGGGATAGAGAGAGGTATCCTTTTTATTTTCCACTTCTATGAGTATGGAGTATGAATTGGGTTACGTCAATCAGAAGAAGGAAGAAAGTCCAACTATGCATAAAACTAGTAAGGGATCCTTATATTTATTCGGTCAATTTATTTTCCTCGAAAATTATAATTGTGCAATTGAAATTTATTTCATCTATGGTTTCTTTTTCAAAATCATCATGTTTTTCACTTCTGAAATTTTGGTAGAAAATAGTAAGGGACTATTTTCAATTATCTTCAATTTACAAAACCTTTATTTCATATGCAGCTTTATATACTCAAGTTTTTCTCAATCCCTCTTTTAAAAGTTTTAAAAAAGTGTTTTATGTTATGTTTTGTGAATAAAACCTATTTTTTATATATATACCTTGGTATATACAGATTTATATATAGATATTTATATGTGTGTTTCAATACCAAGCTAAATATTAATTTTTTTTGTTTTGGAAACTTTTCTACAGAATTTATTAAGAGTTAAACATTATTTTAATGTATGATTTTAGTGTTTGAATTATGTTGTTTTTTTATGGCAGTACATGTCCATATATATATATATGGAAAATATTGTGATGTTTATAATGTTTTCAATTATCTCCATGTTTCAAAAAAAACATATTGCATACCATCATGTTTTATCGATATCATGGGCGTCGCATTTTCATAGATATATAGCCATGTTATTATGCTCATCATCGACACTCATTGTATTATAGTTAACTCATGAATTTTATATAAGTAATGACTATTATTTTTATTAATAGTATGTTGTGCATATCGGTTTCACTAATCATGTATGGATAATAAATATGCATATTGTAAGAACTATATATATATATATTCAAGAAAGAGTGAATGCATATGAAATGCTATTAAAAATTTCATGTGTGACATAAAGATTTCATATGATTATTAATACTCACATTATTTCATGCTTAAAATTAATTAAATAAGTATGTTGTTGGAAATTTTTATTCAAGATTTCATTTTAATGGTTAAAATTATAACAATATGAAAATCGTGTCTTCCATAAAAATTTTAGGTACATGGATGTTTATGAAAGGTATGGGTGACAAAAGTTTGGTCAGAACCAAACATGAATGTGCAATGCGATGGAATTCCATATGTATATATATATATGTATATATATATATACATACATACATACATAATCATATATATATATATATATAAGTTTAATGGGTATTATAGTGCCGTAACATGTTTCTAAAATTTAAAACTCCAGTGAAAATTATTTGTAAGTAAGGCAAGATGAAAAATGTTTTATAAAGAAAATGGTGCTTGAAATTTGTAAATATGATAGGGAGTTGGATAATGAATCCATCCCTCAGGTGGGTAGGCCCATGATATCCTTCAAAGTTTCAAGTGGCCTTAGTTGTTTTGTTTTAAGAGCTTGCTTAATATTTTCTATCGAATCACTGGATTAATTTAAAATTGTTTTCAAAGTATAATTACTTTCCAAAGAATTATTTTACAAAGGTATTTCTAATTTAATATTTCAAATGTATTATCAACTAATATTTTGAAAAGATATTTATCAAAGGCTTAAAAAAACCTTACTGGGCAATTTAATGCTCACCCTTTTTTTAAATGATTTTCAGGTATCTTAGGAGATTATCGTAGATGTCGTCGCTTATGGAGGTAGAGCGCGCGGAAGCATAGTGGAAAATTTTATTATTATTATTTCAGCCCTGATAAATGAAATTTATGTCTAATCTTCCAGAACCTAGACCGGTAAAAGATCCTCGTTTTGTTTAAAGTGTTGTGAGATTTTTAAGTTAAGTTTATAAAAAAAAATTATTACACAACATTTTGAAGCAACGAGTCCGGAAGAGCGGGCTCGAGGCGTCACACTTGGTATCAGAGGAACGGTCTAGATAACTCTGGAAATTTAGAACCCTTTGATAAATTAAATGTCCTTCTCAGTCAACATTCTTCTTTGTAATTTTCAGATGGAAGGAAGGAGAGCTCAAACAAGTCTCTTAGGCCTTCCGGATGAATTACTCGCTATGATCATGGCAAAATCATGAAAAGAAGAATCTGATCCCTATGAAGCCTTGCAGATTTCTTGTAAACGTCTCTATAATATATCAGGCACACCAGATATACTTCATTTTCATCATGGTTCTGGTTTCGTTTTCGAAGATATCAGGCAGATCCAACGTCATTTCTATCGATGCCAAGGAGCATATTACGAAGGACTTTTTAGGTGTTTTACAATGTTTGAGCAACCAGAATCAATATCCAATTTTTATAGACCAGCTGAAGAAGGAAATATTCGCGCAGCATTTATGTGTTAACTTTTAAGCTTTTGCTTCACAGGAAGAATTTATGATGAATTTGAAACATTCGAAGATGAAGAAATGAGACTTTCTTATAGGAATCAAATTCAAGATGAACTTCTCGGATATTATATTGATTATCATTCCTTAAGGAATGTCTTCCGGTGCCTACATCCATACAACCCCTCTTGCACTAGTTGCATTTGGGCGAAGGAAGTGGAAGATTTCGAAGCCACATTGAACTTTAATTTCTTAGGAAGACATGGAAATCGTGGAAGACAACTATACAGACCTTGGGGACATCATGTGAGACTCATAATAGATGGGAATTAAGAAAAATAAGTGTAAATGAATTTCGAGGGCGAAATTCTATTTAAGGGGGGTAGAATGTAACACCCCAGGTTTAAAATTAAGTTTTATGTTTTGAAAATGTTTCCAAGATGTAATAAAATAAATTACCAAATGAAAATATATAATTAGCGAGCATTTTATTCATACAAATACCAGAATACACCCTTGATACACAAGAACTAACCCATTAAACCCACTGCTATTGATAATAAAACAATTGGAAGACTACCAAGAAACACAACGATGCCGATCAAGTAGTTATCATCTCTTGAATCTGATAGAAGCACAAACGTTATAGCAAGGATAATAGAAATGAAACTAAAAATAATATGAACATATAAAACCATCTCTGAAAGCAGTGGCCTGAGTGTCATGATATCTTTCTCCTGAGTATTTGAACGACCCGTAAAACATTGGTATTTATAGTGTTTTTAGCCGACCGTTATAAAAACTATCCGTTAGAAATTGTAATATTTAAAACCAACATTTGACAACTTTTAATAAAATAAATAGACAATGATGATTTAAATATTATTATATGATAGATATACAATAAACAAACTTTTTGAATTTAATAAATTTTATGAAATAATGTGAAATTATACATTAGCAAATCATAATCAGAACATGACACTAAGAATAAAATTTAAATATTAAACAAACACCATATATGACTTTAATTTAATTTTTGTTATATATATATGGCTATTTTATGATATTAATATTAAATTTACATTGTTATAAAATATAGTAATACGTATGAAGAACATTATAATTTTTGTTTAAAATGAAACAACAAAAAAAAATGAATATTCATCTATATATATATACATATATCGAAACTATATTCAAATAATCGTTTTAATAAATAAAAAAAAATATATAAAACAAATAAAAAAATTAAAAGAATCGTGAAATCAGGATTTAGGGGTTTTTGCGAGTCCGGCTCGGGTAGGGTTTCGATGCCGCGAGCAGAGGAGTCCGTGGATGTGTTCGAGAGGGAAGAGGAGCGTCGCGTCGTCGGTTTCGTTCGATCTTCATCAAGGGGACGTCGCGCCGCCGTGAGAAGTCTACGTCAAGTGCTGAAGTCGACACAGATCCAAGCATGTCTTCGTCTTCGACAACGGACAACGAGTCGCGAGCCGAGTTGAGTGTATTAGGGCGCGCGTTGATGTCGGGACAAATTCTGACCACTGGAGAGCTTCGGTAAGTCTTTTTATTTGCGTTAAAGTTTTTGTGTGAGATCTAAAGGAAAACAACCATTCGATTTTTAGGTTTTGTGGTTTTGCGTTTACAATTGAAACGTATTGGGGATCCGAACAATATTTTGGGGAAAATTGACCTCCGATTTGTCTGAAACTACAAGTAGGTGTTTTATATTTAATTTCTAGATTGTACGAATCTGTTTTCCAGTTTCATTATCGGTGTATTGATTTCCATAATTTTCAGTATTCATGTAGGTTCGTTTTAAATTTCATCAACTGGATTTCCGTATTGTCTTGGATATGGATTCTCCATTTTAAAAATAAAATTGATGATTGCTTTGTGTATCGGTTTTCTTCTTCTTTTGTTTGATTATGATTATTATAGTCTGTGCATCAATAATTTGTTGACCAATTCTGTTTCAAGTCATTTTCTTCAAACTATTTGATTATTACAATAATTTTCATACCTTGAATCCGTTTATCATTCTATTTCTATTCATTGAGTTTTGATATTTTAAAATAGTGGTATTATGACCTGAAAATGATGTGTGCGATTTTTTTCCCACTTCAGATGTCTTCTTCTCTGAATACGACAAGTAAAAATATATGTTATCAATCTGTTTCAGTGGTTTTAAATAAAAAAAATCCCTATTAGTGTTTTTTCTCCTTGCACGCACCAGACCATGATAAGTATATATATATATTTTTAGTTTATCATTAGCCTTGGACACTGCTATATAAGCAGTAGTGCCTTCATTTTTTTGGGAGGCTTTGGGCGAGTCCTGTTTTAGCAGGGATAGAGAGAGGTATCCTTTGTATTTTCCACTTCTATGAGTATGGAGTATGAATTGGGTTACGTCAATCAGAAGAAGGAAAAAAGTCCAACTTCGCATAAAACTAGTAAGGGATCCTTATATTTATTCGGTCAATTTATTTTCCTCGAAAATTATAATTGTGCAATTGAAATTTATTTCATCTATGGTTTCTTTTTCAAAATCATCATGTTTTTCACTTCTGAAATTTTGGTAGAATATAGTAAGTGACTATTTTCAATTATCTTCAATTTACAAAACCTTTATTTCATATGCAGCTTTATATACTCAAGTTTTTCTCAATCCCTCTTTTAAAAGTTTTAAAAGAGTGTTTTATGTTATGTTTTGTGAATAAAACCTATTTTTTATATATATACCTTGGTATATACAGATTTATATATAGATATTTATATGTGTGTTTCAATACCAAGCTAAATATTAATTTTTTTTGTTTTGGAAACTTTTCTACAGAATTTATTAAGAGTTAAACATTATTTTAATGTATGATTTTAGTGTTTGAATTATGTTGTTTTTTTATGGCAGTACATGTCCATATATATATATATGGATAATATTGTGATGTTTATAATGTTTTCAATTATCGCCATGTTTCAAAAAAAAACATATTGCATACCATCATGTTTTATCGATATCATGGGCGTCGCATTTTCATAGATATATAGCCATGTTATTATGCTCATCATCGACACTCATTGTATTATAGTTAACTCATGAATTTCATATAAGTAATGACTATTATTTTTATTAATAGTATGTTGTGCATATCGGTTTCACTAATCATGTATGGATAATAAATATGCATATTGTAAGAACTATATATATATATATTCAAGAAAGAGTGAATGCATATGAAATGCTATTAAAAATTTCATGTGTGACATAAAGATTTCATATGATTATTAATACTCACATTATTTCATGCTTAAAATTAATTAAATAAGTATGTTGTTGGAAATTTTTATTCAAGATTTCATTTTAATGGTTAAAATTATAACAATATGAAAATCGTGTCTTCCATAAAAATTTGAGGTACATGGATGTTTATGAAAGGTATGGGTGACAAAAGTTTGGTCAGAACCAAACATGAATGTGTAATGCGATGGAATTCCATATGTATATATATATGTATATATATATATATACATACATACATACATACATAATCATATATATATATATAAGTGTAATGGGTATTATAGTGCCGTAACATGTTTCTAAAATTTAAAACTCCAGTGAAAATTATATGTAAGTAAGGCAAGCTTAAAAATGTTTTATAAAGAAAATGGTGCTTGAAATTTGTAAATATGATAGGGAGTGGGATAATGAATCCATCCGTCAAGTGGGTAGGCCCATGATAGCCTTCAAAGTTTCAAGTGGCCTTAGTTGTTTTGTTTTAAGAGCTTGCTTAATATTTTCTATCGAATCACTGGATTAATTTAAAATTGTTTTCAAAGTATAATTATTTTCCAAAGAATTATTTTACAAAGGTATTTCTAATTGAATATTTCAAATGTATTATCAACTAATATTTTGAAAAGAGATTTATCAAAGGCTTAAAAAAACCTTACTGGGAAATTTAATGCTCACCCTTTTTTCTAAATGATTTTCAGGTATCTTAGGAGATTATCGTAGATGTCGTCGCTTATGGAGGTAGAGCGCGCAGAAGCATAGTGGAAAATTTTATTATTATTATTTCAGCCCTGATAAATGAAATTTATGTCTAATCTTCCAGAACCTAGACCGGTAAAAGATCCTCGTTTTGTTTAAAGTGTTGTGAGATTTTTAAGTTAAGTTTATAAAAAACAAAATTTATTACACAACATTTTGAAGAAACGAGTTCGGAAGAGTGGGCTCGGGGTGTCACATTCAACCTTATTATCCTCCCCTATATTCTTCTCCTTCTTCCCCTAACTTTGGTTTCAACTATTAGGGATTTTGGTCTCTATTCCACAGCATCATGATGCTATTGGATACCAATGATGGGCCTTTTGCAATGACATTAAACCTTGGCTATATACATATAGCCACAGTTTAATACCATGGATATATGTCCCCCCATTCTATAAAAAAGAAGCACCCCTGCCCCCTTCCCCAGTACACCCCCTAGACACTGCCCACCCCCGAGCACACCCCCTACCCCTGCACACTCCCTGCCCACTGCACTTCCCCCTTCCCATTGCACACCCCCCTTCCCACCCCCTACATATTTCAAAAGAACCCAACACACCCCCTACCCCTTCCCCTACCACTTTTCCCCCTTCCCCCTCCCCCATAAAACCACCCCTGCCCTCTCAACCTGTCCCCTGCACATCATAAAGAAAATACCTTGTATGGAAATTATGCTCAATTTACATTATACACATCCTATATATCAACACATTCTCATGTAAGTTCATTCAATGTAAATTCACATATATAGACTCTCTACATCTCATAAGAAAACCCTCTTTAAAATTCAAAAACACATTAAATCAATTTGAAAACACCCATCACACCACTTTCTCATTTCTTCAAACACATTTAAAGGACTTAATCATGAAAATACACAAGAAATACAACTGCATTCATTTTAAAAATAACTTTCAAGTCTATACACACCCCATATTCCTTTTATAACACATTTTTAACCACACAAACATTTCATATAGTACACTTAGCAAGTAAATACAGCATAATAAAATCATCATATAATGTAAAATCATGGAATCACCTACATAAATCTTGGAATCTTCCAAAATCAGCTGGAAAACATAAAACCACACCTCCATAATACCTTAATAAGGACTAATTAAACATTAATATTGAATATATTAATGGAAACAAATGTTTAACTTGTGTTATTCAATGAGTTTAACATCCCACAAGTATAGAGGGTCATTATTTAATGTCTTACAGAGATGTAAGACCTGGGTGGATAAAAACACTTATAAAGGTGGATCAGGTAGGTACATCTCTAGGAGGGAGCACTTGGAATGTTTACCTGATAGATGGATCAAAATGCCCAATGAGGTCTGACACAAGTGTGGTGCATCCTATAAAGGTAAGGTTTCTAATTTTGAAGACTTATTTGGATGCCACTAAGGGAAATACAAGAGGGAAAATAAGCGAAGGTGTGCCCCAGTGAGGGGGTCACCATGGTTTACCTTTGGTTGGGATTTAACCTCATGGAGGCTTCCTCCGTACCCTATTTAGAATACAAGGATCAAAACCCATATATTTAAAAGAGGTATGTTGTTGGTATTACCTATGGTTAGCTTCCCTTCACACTAGGAAAACTCGTGGTTGGATGAGTATGGGTTTTGTGGGGCTTATGCATTGTCAGATTCTTAGGTTCTTCCAAGAGTAGCAATGGGATGAATGGGACATACGTGATAAAATGGACCATGTGAATGGAATGATCCTTGTAAAGAGGTATTAGGCACAAAAAACATGTGGATATGTCTATACACATTATTTATGGTGGCCATGGGGCTCATCATACTCCCCATACCTTCCATAAACACCTCAAAACATCACGAGGACCAGATTCTACATGATGGTGCATCACAGGGTTGATTCTTTTGATGATGTACTGGTCATTTGAGCTTGGATTTCATCTCAACCAGACTTTCCCTTACTTGAATTATCCTGGGATGCATATTTTGGTTCCAAAAAATCCTTCAACAATACTGATTATCTCATGCATCTACCTAGAAATAATTGTGAAAGTCAAACAACAACACATGTGCTCAGATACAAGTTCAAACAAACAAGATACATAAAATGGATTTTGTTGATCCTCGATGGTTTCATCGTTCACCCCATACGTACTGCACACCATCATGCCTTACTTCAATATTGATTTGTTCAAATATCAATAATATGAATCCGGGGATAGGAAACATTGAGTAATAAATTAAGATTTCAATACATCGGAGCATTCTCAATTCACCAAAGAAGGTTGGAGGATAATCAATGATCATATATAGATAACATAAGTAGTAGGAATTCACCTTCATCCTATTTGTGTAAAATCTTCCATCATGTGTGTTGCCCATTCGTTTCTAAAAACATGTATATCATCTTCTGAATATGAGTTTTTGCGACAGTCATGGTAGTACTGAAAAAATATAAATACACAAAGGATTAATAAATACTTTAAATGAACTCGTAATTATTTTCAAAAATACCTCATCAGGGATACTAGTTTGTTAATGAAATATGATCTCTTTCATAAATTTACAAACATAATAACCACAGTCCTTTCCGTTTGTTTGTTTTGGACACTACTAAACCATCGGCAATAATAAGTAATTTGTTTTTATATGTGTTTGGATAGTGAAATGTTATTATATATACCCAGATAATTTTCCAGTTGTAGATCTTGTAGGCATGCTCATCCTTATGCCCTGGATTCATTCCATGCATTAGACGATATTGATGCACCACCCTATCATAACAGAATCCTCATTAAAAGATAACATAAATTATATAACTAGATGTTTAGTTTTAAAATGTTGGATCTAGTGTATTAGAAATTAACAAACACCATCATGCATGGCCCGTTTGTTGGATATCCATGCGTTTATTCCAGAAAATAAATCTTTGGAGTATCCAAATTGACTGCAATCAGCATCCAATGCTCCCTAAAAATAAAAAAAGTAATAAGTAAAGGAATAAATGAAAATATAGTTGATATGATTAAATTGTATAGTTTTACCCCTGTATTGTTGGTATTAAAAAGAGTCTGTCATCCGTAATTTTGTTTTCAAATGATTTGAGCAGGGATGATATTATTGCAGCCTCTTTATCAAAATCTATTTCGTCTTTTTAAGAGGTGGTGTGAGGACTTACGAGTCCAAATTTTTGTTCATGGGGAAATCCCTTCAATTGTTTTTCATATATACGTCTGTGAAAAATATAAAATGTATTTAGTCAAAATTATCAGAGTATATCAGCTTTTGTAAAATCAAATCATGAAAACTTACCTCATGTATACATTTACAACTGAGGCGCCTAGCCACTCATACTTGAAGAGTTCATTTAATTTTTCAGCACTAATGAAATCTGATATTTCCTCTCCATACATATATTTTTCGAAATCAACTATGTGAGTACTGCCGTCTTACAACTTTGCATCCACATGAGCCTGCAATGATATTAACTGTGGATATAGAATGGGCGGGGTGAAGGTGATCTCAGTAGACCGTTTCAATCGGTTGGTTGATACTTGAGATAGTTTTGAGCTGATATTTCATTTCACCCCATAGTCTTTGTCATTCTGTAATAAAATTCATTGGTTCATACCTTTTTTCATTAAATTTTAAATGTCCAGCTTGAAAAATAAATTGGAAATGAATACCTTTTTGTCGACATGTTTTTTTACAAGAACTGTCAGCCATGCGATGAATGTTCCAATATCTTTTTCAACCATATGAATGTCATCATCGTCATTTGGAACATGTATCTCAGCACTCAGCTAATTATCTACATTAATTGACACTCTAAGATGATCTTTTCGAAGCTGTCTGTTGTGTAGCATGTCGTTTTGCCTATTGAACACCGTAGCCCTCGCTACAAGGCGATTGGTGGGAGTTGATAAATATAAATCACAGTCATTTTCACGCTGTGGAATATTAGTACAGGAAAGGTATCAGTGTCTATGTAAATCACATTTCACAGAAACAATTATTAAAACATTGATTACCTCATCTAAGTTAGGTTTTTTAGTGGAATGGCTCACCTCAAAGCTGGTGGGGGTGGGGTGAGATCGTCACGCACGGGTTGTTGTTGAGTTTTTTCTTCTATTCACCTCTCCCCCATCAATTTTGCCATCATCTCTCTCTGGTATTGTAATTATTCTTGAAAAATAAATAATTGTTCTTGTAGATTTTCCATTTTTTCATTTTTCTCCCCCGCTTGTTTTTGTTTTTGAAAATATGTTCGGGGCGTCACCCCAAAACCCGCACCTCTGACGCGGCCATACTTTTCTGGCTACTTCAAGGCTGCTGAATGTATGTCTGCATCTGGTGTGGTTGTTGTTGATCCTTGTGACTATTTTAGATAGAAAATATAGAAAAATAAGTAGTTATTTTAATGTAATATCCATTTAAAGAAAATGAAATTTATATTATGTCATACTTACACATGTTTCCCACACTTTTTGTGTGTTTTCATCTATCAATATCCCCTCTTTATTTACACGAGCCTCCTTCCATAGCACATGGCGTGGGATGGATATGGCTTTCAATTTCGATTCATCAATATGCATATAAATAGAGAAACATGGTTATGGTGTTGTTTTATGTCACATACTAGTAGTAGGGTAGATTTAAAAGACGTACCAATTTTTTCTCAAGTTCAGCGTACCCCATCCTTGATTTACGGTAAGGGTACGCTGGTTCTGTTGCGCGTTTTTTATTTTCAGCACTCAGTAGCTATTTCATAAATAAAAAACTGTCAATCAGAGTGATGAATACAAGAAATCATCAAACAACGTATTACCCCACACAATGTACCTAAAAAGTTTGCTCCCCACGACAGTTTCTAAACGCATCCCACGCTCCTTGGGATATCAAGTGTGCGTAAAGAGGATGTGGGTGCAGCTAGATTTTCCCTTCTGTATCTTTAAGATGATATTTCTTTAAAATTGTGCGGAAACCTCTATGAATCCTTCTTGAAACTCTTAATACATATTCCTTGTGCAAGGCATCTACTATAAATTCACTCTGAAATTGATGATGAAGAGTAAGTCAATGTTTTGGTATTTTATTTTATTTTAATAAATTAAAAAAATGATATCATAATGTTACCGTAATCTCTTCCCACATTAGTGTCTTCAGCCCAGTGACAACATGGTGCCACGACTGTACATCAATTGGCATGCGTTGCCAAGTGACGATTCCAATGTAGCTACTAAAGATGGCTCTTTTAGGGTTAACATGTTGGCCTTGTTTATTCCATCCCACCTCAAATTTGATGCCTTTTTCTTTTGCGTTAAGGATTTTTGCTAACACTGTCAAACTACGACACTCTTGTTTTTTTTTGTGCTTTCTGGGTTTCATTTACTACCATTTCCTCAGAAGTAGCATCAATATCTTCCCCCGGAGTGCTAGCATCGGCAATGGGACTAGCAGCAACAGGTTGAGAAACCTGTTGTACCTCAGCACTGGGACCAGCAACAATAGGTTGAGAATCCTGTTGTTGCTCTACACTGGGACCACCAACATCTGGTTGAGAAACCTGTTGTTTCTCTGTAGTGGGACCACCGACTGCTGGTTGGGAGACCTTTTGTGCCTTGGTATTGGGCGCATCAGCAGGTGCAGAAGTCATTATCTGCAGAAGTGGTTTAATATTTAATTTAGATTACATAAAAACAGCTGCGAACAGATAATAACATAACGTAACACAATGTATGTTACAATAAACAAATAACCTGATTATTTTACTCTTTTTTTTCTTTAATGGCTGAAGAAATTTGACTCCTCTATCGACTATGTAAATTCCTTCATTGTGGTCTCCTATGACATACAAAACGCCGTCTACATTGGGACCATTGCGAAACGATTGTGAAGTCCCTATAAAAGGGTCAACCTCCATCGAACTTTCATCCAACCCTTCAGTTGTTTTGGTCGATAACATAAAAATTGACCAATTTTGGTTTGCAGGGTCTGGAATATAAAATACTTGTACTGCCTGTGATGCCATTATAAATGGTTTGTCTTTCTCCCCTTCCTTACTGAAATCAACTTTCACGAATCCTAATTCATCTATTTTAACAACACTCATGTTATCAACCCACTTGCATTGAAAAACGTCACTTTGAATTTCATATAATCCAACCGCCATATTCGTTTGATGATGCCAAAGTATGAAATATTCACATAAATTAGATTTTTGTTTTTAGCACTGGAAACATGCATTGCCTCATCCACAAGTGTAACCCCACTATTATGCATGGTATTGTCTTCATCATGTTCATTAGTATAGAATGTATAACGGTTAACTGCATAAGAATTGTAAGATAATACGTACACACTTGCTCCTCCGGACAACCATCAAAGTCGTTCTGAAATTGGGTCTGGATTTTCATCTAACTGCTTAAAAATATGGTCTTGAAACCATCCTATAAACTGTCGATTATGTGTATCTGATATCCATTTTTCATCCCTAGAAGGATTCAAATGCCTAATAATTTCTTTGTGGGTTTGAACATATGGGTCAACGTCGAAACTGTTATGAAAAACGTAAAGGTGGGCCTGCTCCAGATCTGTAATATTGATTGTGACAACCTCTCTTCTAGAAATTCCTTCACCCTCAAGACGCTCAGTGTGACGAGATTTCGGTAGGCCAACGATTTCCACACCAGACAGGTATTCGGTACAAAATTCAACAGCTTCCTCAACAATATATTGCTCCGCAATACAACCATTTGGCTGACTTCGGTTTTTGACATACCCTTTCAAAATCTTCATATACCGTTCAATGGGGTACATCCATCTATAATGTATAGGGCCACATATACAAATCTCTCTCACCAAATGAACCATTAAATGAACCATCATATCGAAAAATGTCGGCGGGAATAAAATTTCCAATTCACATAATATGACGACAATTTCTCTTTCCATAGTTGGCAATTTCGCCGGGTCTATAACTTTGCTGCATATGGCTTTGATGAAGAAACAGAGCTTCATTAATGTATGGCGGGCATTCTTGGAAAAAATGAAACGCAAAGCTATAAGAATTAGATCATGCATCAAAACATGGCAGTCATGTGATTTCAGACCCTTTAATTTTAAATCTCCCATTGACACGATGTTCTTGATATTTGATGAATACCCCTCTGGAACCTTTACGTCATTCAAGAAGTTGAAAAACTGATATCTCTCCTACCTGGAAAGAGTGTAAGCAGTAGGAGGAAGAACTATTCGTTTTTCACCCTTCACTGGTTCCAACTCTTCTTGTATTCCCATCACAACCATGTCCAATCTAGCCTTAATTCCATCCTTTATTTTACCGACTGCATTTAGCAACGTGCCGATGACACTATCACAAACATTTTTTTCAACATGCATAACATCAAGAAAATGTCTGACATACAGAAAATTCCAGTATTGTAATTCAAAAAAAACTGATCTCGTTTTACAACCAGTTTTCGTAAGGTTTTTTGAAAATGGTTTACCAAAAGTAGTATCCAAATATTTTACTTTCTCAAACAATTTATCACCTGTTAGTGGATATGGTGCTGTACGTTCCTCTGAACTTCCGTCGAATGATGTCATCCAAGATCAGTACTTATGTCATCGGGGTAGAAATCTGCGATGTCCTAGAAACACGGTTTTCGATGAATGTTTCAACCTAATTGACTGTGTACCTTGTTCGCAAATGAGACACCCTTGAGTTCCTTTAATGCTATATCCTAACAAATTTCCATAAGTAGGAAAGTCATTTATCATCCCATACAACATGGCTTTCAAAGTGAATTGTTCATTTTTGTAATCATCAGACAACGTAACACCTGAATCCCACAATATTTTCAAATCCTCAATCAATGGGGCCAAATAAACATCAATATCATTACCCGGTTGTTTTGGTCCTGATATAAGCATAGATAACATGATGTATTTTCATTTCATGCATAACCACGGTGGTAAGTTATAATTTACCAACATAACCGACCATGTACTGTGACTGCTTCTTTGAAAACCAAAAGGATTCACCCCATCTGTAGATAACTCCAGATGAAGGTTTCTCGGCTCGTTCCCAAATTCAGGATACTCGTGATCAATTCTCTTCCACTGAGGAGAGTCTGTCGGGTGACGTAGTTTCCCATATTTAATTCTTGTATCTGCATGCCATGTCAATTGTCCTGCAGTCTCCTCACTTCCATATAGGTGTCTAAACCTAGGAATGATTGGAAAGTATCATACAACTTTAGTAGGACTAGAATCATCTTTCTTGTATCAGGAAGCACCACACTTTGGGCATTCTTTAAGTGATTTGTAGTCCTTAAGAAACAATATACAATCATTCAGGAAAGCATGTATTCTTTCAGAGATCATACCCATCGATCGTAGAATTCTTTTGGCATTGTATGTTCGGCTTGGGAGTTCATTATATTCTAGGAGCATGTCATTTAGGAGAGAAATTAGTTCCGTAAAACTGGCGTCACTCCACCTGTTGCCTGCTTTCAAATTATATAGCTTGAATACGGCTGAAAATGTTGTATATTTAGTGCAACCAGCATACAATGGCGTTTTTGCAGAACTCTTTAACTTCTCAAACAATTTTGGGCAATCACGTAGTTCATCTTCAACTGTCCTAGTCATTTCCTCAATACGATCTTCATCATCGTTCACATCTGTAATCACACCCTCCATACGATCATCTTCACTATTCATGCTTCTAATCGTATCATTTGATCTATAAAATGTCATGTTCTCTGAGTCACTACCTAAATTGGTTTTTTCCCCGTGTTTATTCCAACATGTATAACTTTGATCTATTTCGTGACAGATCATGTGTTCTTCCAAATCCTCTGGACTAATTTGTCTTGAATAACAATAGCGTAAATGTAACACCCCAGGTGAATAAAGAATATGACATTTTTATTTTTTATCCATATTTGTGAATAAAATGTTAATATGACTTTAAAGGGGACTCTATGCTCGATGGCGTACCAAACACGCAATAACGAGTTTCTTGGGAATCTTACGTTGCACTCTAATAATAAAATAATATTATTTTAAATAGTAGTTAACATGTAGCCATTGTATTGGCGGGAATGGATATAAATAACTAAAATATGATTATATATGTTTTTAAATGTTTTTCCATTTATCTAATAAACAATAAAGGCTTAAAATACTGAAAGAATTCAATTTTAGGTGTATATGCCCTAGTTTTCACTAAAGGCTCACTTATCGCCTTTTGATGGCGAACCGTCATTAAATATAGTTTTGTTCACTCTTAAACATTCTATTTGACCAAATAAAACTCTTCTTAAGAATCGGGACATAAAAATTTACTTTGTGTAAATTTTTGGTATCTTTCCGATAATGTTCATTTTTTTAATGAATAGTGTAAAATGTTGTATTTTAATTCAAAACCACTTTTTAATCTAATTTATTTATATGATTAGATTATCTTTTTAAATGTTTTTAAAGTGAAATTAGAATATATTTTTACCATTAAATCCAATATTGGTTGTTGGAATTAATTTCACTTTGAAATCAGACTTAAACTATAGTCAATCTTTTGATACTTATTGTTTCATAAAAACACGCTATTTGCTCTGACAGCGGGAATTAATTATTAAATTAATTAATGTGACTTATATGTTTTTAATTTTGTAAAATAGACTTCATTTTTGAATTCGGAATATCAAATATAGCTTAGGGTGAATTTTTGGGATTTTTTTGAAAAACTTCAATTTTTGATGAATAGTGAAACCACTAAGTGGTACTTATAAAAACTGATTTTTCCGCTTAAATGAAAATTTTCCATCTTTGTGTTTTCAATTTCAAAAACCTGAGATACATGGTTTTCATTAAGAAGTAAAATGTGGTTCAATGGGATTAAAATAATTTTTTGGTGAATAGTAACTTATTAAGTTTTTAATCACGATTAGAGGTAATTAGTGTAGTTTAAGGTAAAAATAATGTTTTTATAATATGATATGAGGTTGACACATGTCCTAAACTCATTGGATGTGTCATGGTCGACCAAGACAACCCATGGGTCAACTTGGGGACCCCATGAAGCCACTTTGGATAACTTTTTATTTAATGTTAAAGTAAAAATGACACAAACATGAAATGTTTTACTAAAACAATTTTAACATGGGGTTATACAAGTCATATGTTTGACTATAAATACTCATTGGAAATCTAAAACGATTTCCTACATCATAGTATTTTTTTTATAATTTTTATACATTAAATAAATTAAATTATTTATGACATCATGATGATGCAGCGATGACCTCATTATTTAATGATTTAAATAAAATGGAAAAATAATGTAATATCTAAGACCTACACATGTCCAAAACCTATTGGATGAGTGGATTTAGAACCCTTATCACCTTATCCTCGAAACACATCAATGTGTGACCTCTTAAATCCGAATACCATTTTAAAATAAAGTGACTTTTCTTTACCTTCCAAGAGTGCCCCTCCTCTCCTCTTATAAAAGGCCCCCACCTCTACCTCCTTACCCACACTCCCAAACCCTTTGGCTCGGCCAAACTCTGCCCATTTAGTCTCTCCAATTACCTCTATTACTCCTTGAAGCCTCACTTTGGGCAGAAGTCTTCCCAAGGAAGCCTTTGAGCTCAAACCAAAGGGAGTTACCCGATTTTAAGGTAATGTTTTCACTTGAGTACTTTTGTTTTATTTTGACTCTCCAACCCCCTAAAATCTTTTTATTCATTTCTTTTGTAACAAATCCAGTATCTTCAATATACTAGGATGTTTTTATAAGAAGGATTCGAGATACACTTACACACACCTACATGTAATGGTTAAAGAACATACTGTTTCCGTGGATGACGAATTTCTTCCTCACGAAACGATTATTGTTCAACACTCATATAACACCTTCAAAGGTGGCCATTAAGATGTCACTATATTTATATATGATATATAATATGTTTATGTTTTACCTAAGATTCTGTATTTTTCTTTTTTGGCATACCTTTACGGTCTCCATTGTGGGTAAACACGATAATTTCATTTTAGGAAGTGCGGACTATCGCCCCCTCAAAGTGATGTGATTCGTTAATGCCATATGTGGGATGTATAAAGGATGGATTTAAAGTTATTATATATGATGTTATACTGGAATTATAATATACCTCTATATCATTATTATTTATTTCCATTAATATATGACAAAGAAATGAAAGTAGCGTTCATGCGTATGTACGGTTTATCGTCTCCATGAACGGTGCATTTCATTTCATACCTCTAAATGATTATGTAATATTATAAATACATTTATTTGCTAGATATATATGATATATATGATATCCAAATCATTAATATAATTCTGGATATAATGAACCATTGACCACACGAACAACATGTAATTATAAGAAGTTCACTTTCGACTTAAGAACCAAATATCGACAAAACAAACATTATTTACTTAAATGATTACATAATGTTTATAAAATGTAAATAAGTGATATAAAAGGAATAATGAACTTGAAAAGGTTCTTAAGAAAATAGAAATTAACTCAAGTTTATTATTCAGGACGTTAAAGAACGATCAAGTCAAGTCGGACCCGAGGTAAGGGATCTTACTCCTCTCTTTCTTTTTAAGTACACTCTTTTATGTCATTCCTTTTAAAGCTCATATTTCTTGTTATTGGGGTGTTATTTTATATTACTCTTACTGTAATTTTTATTGTTAATATGATGAGAGAACCTATTCTCTCTCATCAATCCATTTTGGAAGTTTTGGGTGGCACCGTTAGGCTGCCGAATTTTCGTAAGAGATCTAACCTCTCTCTTTCTTTAAAAGTACTCTCCTTTTTGTCATTTCTTTTAAGCTCCTATTTGTTATGATGGGGGATGTTCTTTTATATTCCTCTTTATGTACATTTTATTTTAATATGATGAGATACTCTATTTGATCTTATCAATCCATTTTGAAAGTTTTAAGTGGCGTCGTTAGGCTGCCAAGTTTTCGTAAGGGATTGTTCATCTCACTTTTATTCTCGTGAGATTTATGCTACATTTGCCACAATTTACTTTGAGTAGTGTATGTACTGCCCATTATTATAGACTTTTTATTGTATAATTTCATTTATGGGTATTCACATATTCATTGTATGACCCTTCTTCCATGGGGTGTACATTTCGAAAGTTACCCAACTCGGTAAGGGGACCTTTCACCCTCCTCTTTTTAAAAGACTTCTTTTGTTATGTCTTTTAATTCACATACTATTATGTTGGGATATGTTCTTTTATATCGTTATTGATGTAAATTTTATGTCCAAGTGATGAGATTCCCTTTTTATCTCTCATCAACTCATTTTCTGAATTTTGAAGTGATGCCGTTAGGCTGTCAAATTTTTGCAAGGGAACTTCTTAACCCAATTTTGATTCTGTGGGATAAGCTTGTACTCCTTGAATATGTCATTCTATGAATATGTGTGAGTATCCTATGATTGTTTTACACTTAATATCCACTTATATTTGGTGTATTAGTTTGTCACACATAATTATGTAATTTATTTATCCTTAATCCAAGGATATCGTCTTTGTGAGGGACTTCGTCTCAATCTCCTTTCATTGAGGCATATGTCGTTTTATACACAACATTATTTCATACGGTGTATAAACCCCTTTGACTTTTACTTTTATACAAAAGGAATCTTTTTCTACAATGTGTTTTACAAAACGACAAAAAGGAATGTTTCTTTAACGTACGCGGTGACAACGACCTTTTCCGCCACCGTGAGTATTATTTGGTCATTGGCTTCCTCAACAAGCCGTGATGTTTTTAAAATGAAATAAATACCACATACTATTTTATGTATTTTGGTATTGAAAGTGGTTTTTATAATGTATTTGTTATGTCAATATATTTGAGTGATATATTGTGATCAAAGTGTGGAAATTTTTTCTTTCCATTATGTTTGTTTTATGTCTTATGATTTTATAATGGTACTTGGACATTTTACGGGTGGTTACGTGATAAACCATATGACGGGTGGTTCCGTGAATACCAGGACGGGTGGTTACATTATAACCTCCAATTCATTGGGTATGGAAGTCAGTCGTATGACTATTCCATTAAGTATGTTTGGAAATTGGCCGTATGGCTATTCCATTAAGTGATATGTGTGGAAGTCGACCGTATGGTTATTCCACTTAAGTATGTTTATGTCCCAAGTTACCTTTATATATGTTATGTGTTCTTTATATGGGTTTTATGGTAATATTTTGGTTACATAAGGGTAAGTAATGAACTTTTATTCAGCGAAGAGTTTTTACTACTTCGAAAAGGTGAAAAGTATTACTTTGATAAAGTATACATGGTTTACTTGTTGTTTTGAAAAACTAACAGTTTTCATTCTTTGTGTATCCCTTACTGAGATTTTTATTCTCATCCCAAGTTTTTGAAATGTTTTTCATAGGACTTAGCGTGGAATAGGGTCAAGGATGAGATCAAGGGAAAGTCATGCTACCTAAAACATGGAACTAGAAATGTTTCCTTATAAGAGTTTTTATTTTATGGAAATTTAGTAGAAACGACTACTTTGTAATCTTTTGAGATGTAATAGTTATGTCCTAATTCTCTAAAACTCTAAACCTAAAAAGATCCTCAATGTGAATTACTCATTTAATTCAATATTAAGTAAGGTTTAAGGCTGGGGCCTTATATTTGGTATGAGAGGTTGGTTTAGATAACTTTAGAGGTTAGGGTATTCTCTAAGCATAAGTGACAGTACCATAATGGATAGGATTTCAGAAAGAGTCCTAGTTTTAGATAAAGTGAATGAGTAAGTATATCTTAGTGGTTATCTCCCTCATTAGTACATGATGGTTTTTTTTGATATACTCACACTGACATTTCTGTTTTTAGTAAAATGATGGATCTAGCAGGCACCAAAGAGACAACAGGTTTGAAGGAAACTGTGGTGGTTCTCTGATTAAGAGACTGGATGAAATGGGGGATTCAATGAGGAATCTCATGATTGTTCTAAACCAACTATCAAGGAGTCATGATCAACCAATTTAACCTTGGTATGTTCTATAATGCACCATGTACGAGATGACCAAATCGATGTGGAAGTTTAGGTAATAATTATAAAGGTAACCATTAGAGTTTATATGATCCTTACTTTTGAGGTAATTATGGGTTATTATATGATATGCTGGAAAATGAAAGGCATGAGATAAACTTGAGGTTAAAATATGTAATGATCATTTTTGATGATTTTATCTCTTTTTGGGGAATGATTTAAGAATTATATAGTTTTGGAAAAAGGACAACACGCAGACCGTGTGACAACCCGTCGCGTCAGACAAAGCTGCGGGAATCGAACCAACAACCAATGTGCGACTGGTATTTATCACCTACCACAGGACTAAGTGAAGTCCCTGGTTATTTTGACTGATTCTTTTTAGTTATATGATTTTATGAATTAAGAGTAAGTTGATTTTGGGTTATTTATGAAAATGATTAACCTATCATGGAGGATATGTTATTAGGTTAATTACTTTTCAATACGAGACTTTCAGAGCAACTGATGTTGTTTGGAGATAAATGTTACGATTTAACTTGGAAGACTATGTGACAAAATCCTTCAAATATTTGGGTTTCAATATTATATTGTTTTACTTTGAAGAATTTTATGGACAAATTGGTTATCGAATGGTCCTCGTTGAACTTTGGGTTTTTTTGGACAAATTTTGAGATTAAGAATAGATTTTCTTTTTATAAAGGGTTATCCTTTTCTGGATTATCTGATCTTGTAGTAACCTTTTTGGTTTTAGTTTTGGTTAAGGTTTGAAGACATGAGAAATGTATAGTTATTTTTTTTGTGGATTAGGTGCTCCTCTAGAAGTTGTTTATAGTACTCTTAATGCGAACAAGTCTCCCTAAATACTCGTCTTTTGGAGAAAGTATGAGTCTGTGGGAGAAATCTAGTAAAAGTTGAAAGTCAACATGACAAGTAAGTATGTTTCCTTATGTTTTATTTAATCTCAAAAATAAATTCCTCAATAAAAAGTAACTTAAAACAAAAATGTTGTCTATTAACTTTTCCTACCGGGGAACCCAACACCGTTTAACCCATCACAAGTTTGTGATTTTCTTATTGTTAACTTTCTCCTAAATATGTTTTCTATCACTCTCCATTAGAACATGACCCTATGTTTTCTCCTCCTTTTCCATGTTTTCCTACATGGAATCCTAGTATGGGTTAACTTGTGTGACCTCTATACTTATCTTTCTTTATTTTAAAGTTATTTTTTTACCGAATCTTGTTTCGATGTGGGATTTTCAATGAAGTTTCCGAGCCCAATTTTAAAATTGAGAGGACGCAATTCCCAAAAGGGGGGAAGGATGTAACACCCCAGGTGAATAAAGAATATGACATTTTTATTTTTTATCCATATTTTTGAATAAAATGTTAATATTACTTTAAAGGGGACGCTATGCTCAATGGCTTACCCAACACGCAACAACGAGTTTCTTGGGAATCTTACGTTGCACTCTAATAATAAAATAATATTATTTTAAATGGTAGTTAACATGTAGCCATTGTATTGGCGGGAATGGATATAAATAACTAAAATATGATTATATATGTTTTTAAATGTTTTTCCATTTATCCAATAAACAATAAAGGCTTAAAATACGGAAAGAATTCAATTTTAGGCGTATATGCCCTAGTTTTCACTAAAGGCTCACTTATCGCCTTTTGATGGCGAACAGTCATTAAATATAGTTTTTTTCACTCTTAAACATTATATTAGACCAAATAAAACTCTTCTTAAGAATCGGGACATCAAAATTTACTTTGTGTAAATTTTTGGTATCTTTCCGATAAAGTTCATTTTTTTAATGAATAGTGTAAAATGTTTTATTTTAATTCAAAACCAATTTTTAATATAATTTATTTATATGATTAGATTATATTTTGAATTGGTTTTAAAGTAAAATTATAATATATTTTTACCATTAAATCCAATAGTGGTCGTTGGAATTAATTTCACTTTGAAATCAGACTTAAACTAGAGTCAATCTTTTGATACTTATTGTTTCATAAAAACACGCTATTTGCTCTGACAGCGGGAATTAATTATTAAATTAATTAATGTGACTTATATGTTTTGAATTTTGTAAAATATAATTCATTTTTGAATTTGGAATATCAAATATAGCTTAGGGTGAATTTTTGGGTTTTTTTGAAAAACTTCAATTTTTGATGAATAGTGAAACCACTAAGTGGAACTTATAAAAACTGATTTTTCCGCTTAAATGAAATTTTTCCATCTTTGTGTTTTGAATTTCAAAAATCCGACAAACATGGTTGTCATTAAGAAGTAAAATGTGGTTCAATGGGATTAAAATAATTTTTTGGTGAATAGTAACTTATTATGTTTTTAATCGCGATTAGAGGTAATTAGTGTAGTTTAAGGTAAAAATAATGTTTTTATAATATGAGATGAGCTTGAAACATGTTCTAACCTCATTTGATGGTTCATGGCTTACCAGGACAACCCATGGGTCAACTTGGGGACCCCATGAAGCCACTTTGGTTGGGAAATGACATAAATAACTTTTTATTTAATGTAAAAGTAAAAATGATACAAACATGAAATGTTTTACTAAAACAATTTTAACATGGGGTTATACAAGTCCGATTTTTGACTATAAATACTAATTGTAAAGTTAAAAAGATTTCCTACATTATAGTATTTTTTTATAATTTTTATACATTAAATAAATTAAATTATTTATGACATCATGATGATGAAGCGATGACATCATTATTTAACGATTTAAATAAAATGGAAAGATAATGTAATATCTAAGACCTACACATGTACAAAACCTATTTGATGAGTGAATGTCGAACCATTATCACCTTATACTCGAAAAAAATTAATATGGGACCTCTTAAATCCGAATACCATTTTAAAATAAAGTGACTTTTCTCTACCTTCCAAGAGTGACCCTCCTCTCCTCTTATAAAAGGCCCCCACCTCTACCTCCTTACCCACACTCCCAAACCCTTTGGCTCAGCCAACCTATGCCCATTTTGTCCCTCCACTTCCCTATCTTACTCCTTGAAGCCTCACTTTGGGCAGAAGTCTTCCCAAGGAAGCCTTTGAGCTCAAACCAAAGGGAGTTACCCGATTTTAAGGTAATGTTTTCACTTGAGTCCTTTTGTTTTATTTTGCCTCTCCAACCCCCTAAACTCTTTTTATTCATTTATTTTGTAACAACTACATTATATTCAATATACTAGGATGTTGTTATAATATGTATTCAAGATACACTTACACACACTTACATCTAATGGTTAAATAACATACTGTTTCCGTGGATGGCGAATTTCTGCCTCACGAAACGATGATTGTTCAACACTCATATAACACCTTCAAAGGTGGCCATTAAGATGTCACTATATTTATATATGATATATAATATGTTTATGTTTTACCTAAGATTCTGTATTTTTCTTTTGTGGCATACCTTTACGGTCTCCATTGTGGGTAAACACGATAATTTCATTTTAGGAAGTGCGGACTACCGCCCCCTCAAAGTGATGTGATTCGTTAATGCCATATGTGGGCCGTATAAAGGATGGATTTAAAGTTATTATATATGATGTTATACTGAAATTATAATATACCTCTATATCATTATTATTTCTTTCCATTAATATATGACAAAGAAATGAAAGTAGCGTTCATGCGTACGCACGACTTACCGTCTCCATGAACGGTGCATTTCATTTCTTACCTCTAAATGATTATGTAATATTATAAATACATCTATATGCTGGATATATATGATATATATGATATCCAAATCATTAATATCATTCAGGATATAATGAACCATTGACCACACGAACAACATGTAATTGTAAGAAGTTCACTTTCGACTTAAGAACCAAATATCGACAAAACAAACATTATTTACTTAAATGATTACATATTGTTTATAAAATGTAAATAAGTGATATAAAAGGAATAATGAACTTGAAAAGGTTCTTAAGAAAATAGAAATTAACTCAAGTTTATTATTCAGGATGTTAAAGAACAATCAAGTCAAGTCGGACCCGAGGTAAGGGATCTTACTCCTCTCTTTCTTTTTAAGTACACTCTTTTATGTCATTCCTTTTAAAGCTCATCTTTCTTTTTATTGGGATGTTCTTTTATATTAATATTACTGTAATTTTTATTGTTCACATGATGAGAGAACCTATTCTCTCTCATCAATCCATTTTGGAAGTTTTGGGTGGCGCCGTTAGGCTGCCGAATTTTCGTAAGAGATCTAACCTCTCTCTTTCTTTAAAAGTACTCTCCTTTTTGTCACTTCTTTTAAGATACTCTTTGTTATGATGGGGGATATTCTTTTATATTCCTCTTTCTGTACATTTTATTGTAATATTATGAGATACTCTATTTTATCTCATCAATCCATTTTGAAAGTTTTAAGTGGCGCCGTTAGGCTGCCAAGTTTTCGTAAGGGATTGTTCATCTCACTTTTATTCCCGTGAGATTTATGCTACATTTTCCACAATTTCCTTTGAGTGGTGTATTTACTACACATTATTATACAATTTGTGTAGTATAATTTCATTTATGGGTATTCAAATCTTTATTGTATGACCCTTCTTCCATGGGGTGTACGTTTCGAAAGTTACCCAACTCGGTAAGGGGACCTTTCACCCTCCTCTTTTTAAAAGACTTCTTTTGTTATGTCTTTTAATTCACATACTATTATGTTGGGATATGTTCTTTTATATCCTTATTGATGTAAATTTTATGTCCAAGTGATGATATTTTCTTTTTATCTCTCATCAACTCATTTTATGAATTTTGAAGTGATGCCATTAGGCTGTCAAATTTTTGCAAGGGAACTTCTTAACCCAATTTTGATTCTTTGGGATAAGCTTGTACTCCTTGAATATGTCATTCTATGAATATGTGTGAGTAACCTCTGATTTTTTTACACTTAATATCCACTTATATTTAGTGTATTAGTTTGTCACACATAATTATGTAATTGATTTATCCTTAATCCGAGGATATCGTCTTTGTGAGGGACTTCGTCTCAATCTCCTTTCATTGAGGCATATGTCATTTTATACACAACATTCTTTCATACGGTGTATAAACCCCTTTGACTTTTAATTTTATACAAAAGGAATCTTTTTCTACGAAGTGTTTTACAAAATGACAAAAAGGAATGTTTCTTTAACGTGCGCGGTGACAACGACCTTTTCCACCGCCGCGAGTATTATTTGGTCTTTGGCTTCCTCAACAAGCCGTGATGTTTTTAAAATGAAATAAATACCACATACTCTTTTATGTATTTTGGTATTGAAAGTGGTTTTTATAATGTATTTGTTATGTAAATATATTTGAGTGATATATTGTGATCAAAGTGTGGAAATGTTTTCTTTCCATTATGTTTGTTTTATGTCTTATGATTTTATAATGGTACTTGGACATTTTACGGGTGGTTACATGATAAACCATATGACGGGTGGTGCCGTGAATACCAGGATGGGTGTTTATGTTATAAACTCCAATACATTGGGTATGGAAGTCGGCCGTATGGATATTCCATTAAGTATGTTTGGAAATTGGCCGTATGGCTATTCCATTAAGTGATATGTGTGGAAGTCGACCGTATAGTTATTCCACTTAAGTATGTTTATGTCCCAAGTTACCTTTATATATGTTATGTGTTCTTTATATGGGTTTTATGGTAATCTTTTTGTTACATAAGGGTAAGTAATGAACTTTTATTCAGCGAAGAGTTTTTACTACTTCGAAAAGGAGAAAAGTATTACTTTGATAAAGTATACATGGTTTACTTATTGTTTTGAAAAACTAATAGTTTTCATTCTTTGTGTATCCCTTACTGAGCTTTTTATGCTCATCCCAAGTTTTTGAAATGTTTTTCACAAGACTTAGCATGGAATAGGGTCAAGGATGGGATCAAGGGAAAGTCATGCTACCTAAAACATGGAACTAGACATGTTTCTTTATAAGAGTTTTTATTTTATGGAAATTTAGTAGAAGCGACTACTTTGTAATCTTTTGAGATGTAATAGTTATGTACTAATTCTCTAAAACTCTAAACCTGAAAAGATCCTCAATGTGAATTACTCATTTAATTCAATATTAAGTAAGGTTCAAGGCTGGGGCCTTATAGTAAACACGGACAAAGGATTTGAGTAGGGTCACATGCATGATCTTCTGCAAACTTGACAAGCTCTTTCACGGCATCTTCATACTCTTTTGTCAACCGATTGGCATTCATCCATTCTTTATTCATATTCATCGTCTTTATGGGTTCGATCTCGAGAACTTTCTTAATATTATGTTTTAATTAATCAGGTAGCATTGTTTGGGTTTTATAAAAACAAATCATGGTACAAATTCCTTTAAACACATGTGAAATCCATATACATGGTGTGTCCAGTAGGGTGAATATAGTGTATGTATAAGATACCTGATTTAATCTGACAAATATCAAATTTATTCCAAGTTAGTCTTAAAAAGACTGAATGATGCCTTTGAAAATACATGACATTTAGAACAACTTGATCTAAAGGCGTGTACTTTAGATACATATTGAGTCACCTCACTAGATATGCATCACATTTTTGTGGAATACACGGTGTGTAATTCTTACATGACCACTAGGGGTGTATAGTCTATACACATCAAGTCTTTATGGTATCTATACATGGTGTGAGTGAAGTAAAACACATGTCATCCTTGGGTGTTCATTTATAAGTCAAGTATACGTATATTACCAATTTATATATTCCAATGTTCAACAAGAACCAACCAACATTCAATTCATTTAGTGTGAAAACAAGGACTATCAACGACCACGATTTTCAGCGGGGCATTTAGCCCGTACATTTCACATTATAACCATCAATATCAAATAGTAATAACATGAGAACAAGAGGAAACTAATGAGTAATAGGAGAAAACAGTAATAAATATGATTCTATCTCAATATACTCAAGGTGATGATAAGATGTTGGTCAAGATCAACTATGGGTTGGGAGTACACTAATATTTAATTGAAAAAAACTACTAAAAACTGATCCAGAAAAGGATGAAATATCTTATTCATCAAGTCCATTAATACAACCAATGCAATAGTTAAACCAAATATCATCACTAAAAATTCATACAGGCCATAAATACTCCTAAAAGTAGTCCATGGTAGGTCCATCGATGTCCAACTAATCTAATGGCATCCTAATGTCAAATCTATCTTGGAGAAGATCATAGAACCTCATAGATGATCAATGTGACTATCAATGCGTGGATGAGGATACATATTCATGACTCTCATCAGGTTCAATCTCCAATAGTCTAACAAAAGATTAAATACCAATCAACCATCTATTTTAGAGAACTATAAAACCCCATGGTAAAGTACTATGCCATATGAAACCATTATATTCTATATCATCAAATTGTAATTCAAACAACTGATGCTCTTTTGGTGTTATTTTAGAAATTGTGATAGAAACTGAATTTTCTCCCAAAACTAACTAGATTATAAATTTTATCTCTTTATTAAGAAGTAAATTTTATACCTCATCAGTGAAAACATCCTAAAAATGTACTACCATTGGGGAAAAAGAATCCTACAACATTCTAGTAACATCTACAATATGCCTGACTATTTGAGCCATGAGAAAATACAATATAGATTGAATTGGTTCTACATGACCAGATAGAAGATTCCTCTCATCCAAGTGAAAATAAATCTGTCTATTTTGGAGATAAAAAGGTAACTCTTATCTGGGAAAAAATGATTTTGGATTTTTATAAAACAAACTAATCCATAAACAAACTAAAATAAAATATTATCATATAAAGCATGGGTGGTTCACAAAATAAATGATAACAACCAATATCTAGAGATCATTCCTTGCAACATGTTATATTCTTGGACTATAATACCAATAGGGTGTCGATTGTGATAACACTATCCAAGCTTTACACCTCCAAGCCTAAAACATTTACAAAAAGAGTGAAAAAAAGGAATGTGATTCTCTTTTATAAAAAATAAAATAAAGGGTAGATGATATAGGAATTGTACCATTGGTAGTAGATGATCAAGAATCCACAATATCCATAGTAGAATACATAACATGCATATGACTAGCCCCTAAACACTAGGCTGGATCCATACTCCCTATGTTATATACTCTTCCTTATACTGTCATCCTGGCATGGTGGTACAACATCCCCTCTCTTGACCAAAACATCCAATGGGACTCTAGCTACCTATTATCCGAGGAGTGTTTGAGTCCTTCCCAATCTCTGGTTCCATTCATGTTCCCCTACAAAGGCTCTATTTTTTCAGGCCCCTAGAAAACCACATTAGGTGGACGGATCTTTTATAAGCATGACACCTCAATCGCAACCCCATAGAAACCAAACAATCAAAATTTTAGATTTTATAAAGCATCCCTTATTCAATTTTGTTTGTTAATTCAGGGGTTATCACATAAGTTTTATCATCCTGGGGTGTTCATTCATAAGTCAAGTATACGTATATTACTGATTTATATATTCCAATGTTCAACAAGAACCAACCAACATTCAATTCATTTAGTGCGCAAACAAGGACCACCAATGGACACGATTTTCAGCGGGGTGTTTTTCCCATACATTTCAAATTATAACCATCAATATCAAATAGTAATAACATGTGAACAAGAGGAAACCAATGAGTAATAGGAGAAAACTCACCGCGAAGGTTTTGTTAAGCACACGGCAGAGGTGCGTACGTGGCAGAGGGGAGGCGCACAACAGAGGAGATTTCCAACTAAAAAGAAAAAATTAAATATGGGAAACCCATGAGAATAAAATAATCTAAAATCAAGTACACCATTTACCACATCCCACAAACCCCAAAAGACAATGCATGCAAATACATTTAAATTTATATATAGAAATCACTATCTGATCACTAATTTTTATTCAAACCATAGGTGCAAACAAATCCAAATAGGAATTAGAAGGATCACATACCTCGAGAAAAGAAATCCAACCATAATAGTGATCAAGCATAGAACAATGTGAACTAGATGGAACTCAGGATGTGGAGTAAGCCATCATGTAATAACTCTAAGAAATTGGTGTGGTGAAAAAATCCCAACATCCTATTAGTATTTGTGGTGTGATATGTTATACTCATCACCTGATGTAAGGGAGTGTGATTTTCCTATATTCTCAACAATTACCTTACCATCTTATGTTATCCTCTATAAATGTGTATTTTAATTTTAACTATAATATGGAATTACCTCCCATCCATCAATTTAATTATGACCATTTGTATAAGTAAGGCATTATTCACATTCATATTTATATTACAAATCATGAATAAAAACATCTCATATGTCCCATTATCCATGTACAATTTCATTCAACGAATTGAAATTCACAATTATCATTCTATATAACATGCAGTAGATGGTGTTACCTTTAAACCCATTACATATCATTTCAATTCATTTAATTAATTCATTAAATTAAAATAAATCCATCATGTAAAATTCGCTCCTCATTATTATTACACATTCAATTTTATCAAGAATGGAAAATTCACTAATAAGGCTCAATGGGTCTTCAAAATGGGCCATAATCAAAATGGAAATTTCCTACATGGTAATTTCCATTAAGAATCTAGGCCAAACACCTATAATGTGTCTTCAATTCCATTTATATACCCTTGTATCATGGGAAAACTCATTTAAAAGCTTTGACATAAGCTAAATAGGTTTTCAGGGCAGTTAATAATTTGACATTAAAGGGATAATTTTACTTGGCACACTCAAGGGGTGTCCATAAAAGAGTTCAAGAACATATAACCCATGAAACAAGATTCAATAGGTGTTTATTGAGGTGAAAGGATTAAATAAAGAACTCAATAATATAAATAATCCATTGACTCTTTCAATAACACCTTAAATCAGGATTTCACATGTTCAATTCAAGCGGTAGGAAAAAAATTACCTGAAAATGAATATCAATAATGGTAGCAGTGGCGGCGGAGGTAGAGCCGGAGGTGGAGGCGGCGACGGCAAGGTGGCGGTGGCGGAAGAGTCGGAGGTGGCGGTGGCGGCAGAGGCGGTGGCGGTGGCGGTAGTGTGGGTGGAGGTGGCAGAGGCAGTGGTGGTCGCGGTAGCGGGGGTGGGGGAAGAGGCGGCGGCGGGGGCGGAGAAGGAGGAGGACGAGGAGGAGGAAGGAGGAGTATGAGGAGGACGAGGAGGATGAGGGTGTGACAGCGAGGGGACTGGTTCAGCTTCTGCGAGAGCTTGACCGCGTGAAAGAGAGGATGGCCTGTTAGGGTTATTAAATAAAAACTGACGGAACCTTTATCAGTGCTCATTAAAAGCACAGATAAAGGTATGTTTTATCAGTGCTAAAATAAAAGCGCTGATAAAACATTCATTTATTAGCACTGATAAAGGAATACCCCTTTATCAGTGCTTTCTGTTTAGCGCTGAGAAAGGGCAGTGCTTCCCTTGCCCTATTTTGTGGTAGTGTACCTATAACCACTTTGTTGTGAGGATCCACATCAGATTTTGTATGGAATATGATCACACATGCTCTATAGGCCTTGGAGGTTGTTTTCAGTAGTTATATTCAACAACCCTTAGCTTATATAATTGGTTTTAATATTTTGATTTTCCTTAAAGTTGCAACATTAGAAAATAGGATGAAGGTTATCCTGAAATTTCCTTTTTTTTCATCACATTTGTGGGTTTCTATTGTTGACATTATCTAGTTTGGTGCACCTTTTTCCCACACCTAAAACATTTCCTTTTCCCCTACCTGTAATATATGGGATACTTATTCCATCACTTTTCAGGAGTGGCATATTGTATTTTCTTACCACCATAATATTTCTCCATTTATTCTCAAGAATTAAACTCCATTATCCCCTTCATATCTCATATCCCTTGACACCATTGAGATTCACCAATACCCATTTTGACTTTAAAGGCACATTATAAAATATCATCATAGATTTAAAAGTCTAAAATTGCTAAATATTTTCATATATTTATCTTTATCCCACTAAAAAAGTAGTCAACATTACTTTTGAGTTAAATAAAAAAGATAAAGGCATACTGTGAAAGTCTTGTGAAGTTTTCCTTACACACCCTGATGGATTCATCCACCTTTTTTCTTGATGATACATAACTCCCTCTGCATTTTAAGTTGGAGAGTGTTTTGAAAAATTTATTAAAAAACATTTTATTGATTTATTTCAACTCCATCACTTCAATTTCATCCTTAGGATTTATATTATTGATCAATGTACACCATAGATCAGATTCTCCCTCCAATAAATAAATAGCTCTCATGAAATTTTCTTTATCAGAAAATTAGAGGAAAAAGAAGATATTTTCAATGGATTTGATTCATTTTAATTATATTAAGGGATCATAAGATCCATTTAAAGTATGAGGTATTTGTTTCATAAAGATCTCAATTTATAATTTCTCTCTATAATTGTTTATTAGCACGATTACTCCTATTTCTAGCCTTTGAAAAATGTAAATGAAAATTAGATATGATAATTTTTAATCTATTGAACATATAAAATGTAAACTATGAAAATTTAAGGAATAAACCATAAATTACATAAATTACTTAACATATGAATTTCTAGAATTCAATCTAAGTTATCCCTGGCCTATTTCCTCACATTAAATTTCATAGGCATTTTTGTTCCCTTAATAGTGGGTTTTCAAAAGCATGTGATTAGCCAAGGAATATACCCTGGAGTTTCTAACAATATGTGAAATCTTAGATCTCTTTGTTATGAACTAAGTACAGGTTGAGTTAAAACTCAATTAACCCTTTCAAAGTTATTACCCTAGGTACATCTATCACACATGCACATACACTTGCTAGTATCCTAAAATGGATGTGTTTTCTTGGAAAATGAAGAACATTATACTTTACTAAAATTTCAAGGATTATTTACTATGTTTATTTTTTTATCCATATGGTTTTCACTAAGGTTTTCTAATAATAATCCCCAAAAATAACAAGAAATTTATCTAATACCAACTATGATAACCCATATCTTTTATACTATTTATTTCAAAATTTATTACATAAAGATACACTCAATATAACCCCAATGGATCAAGAGGCCATGTGTCTTTGGGAAATTAGATACATAGAATAATAACATAAAACAGGGATATATAGTCATTATTTAAAAACTCCGTAACATTACCTTAAATTCCATTTATCTTCTTATAATTAACAGGATATCTTGGGGACGTACAAAAGAATAGGGTGAGCTATAATGTCTAGTAAGTGAATAACCAAGGAATAATATAAATTAAAGTAGTAAATGTGAGTCAATAGGCATAAAATGGTGAAAAAAGGTTAGAATCATAATCAAGAACATCATATCATGAAATAATATGATAACATCATGGAATCATTGGAATGTGTAAATAATATAAAATAATACATCATAATGTTAATTTAAGGCTAACTGTTGAGACATTATAACACAGTGTTCTTTGGATAACCACTGATGAACCATACATGGTATCTCATGAGATAAAGACTTTATCTATTTTATTATAGGGATATATAATTATGTGAACACATTCCATAATCATATCATGTACATGAATTCATGTGCCACATAAATCATAAAACATAAAAATGTCTTTCATCAATTTTAATCCCACAATTAAAGAGTAAAGGTTGCATATATGTAAGTTCCCAATAAATGAATTATATGTCAAATTAGGTGAATAAACTTGAGTAGAAATGGATATGGGTATTTAGAATACAATAGTTTGGAATAGAAGATCACAAAATAATTTCAATAGAAAAGCAGGTGTAGATAAAGGTTCATGGAAGGGATTAATGAGAGTGAAAGGTGGTCTCTCATCCCATGGGAGCCATAAAGACAATACATGTATGTGTAAAACGATATGTCAAAATGAAAAATTATAAATCAAAAGGCTTAATATAGAGAAATTAATTGAATAAATATTAATTGTAATAGAATCCAGTACTCTAGAGGTTGGTTATAAATGTTGGGGGGGGGATTCTTAAGAGTTTGGAAACACCTTGGGAGGGATTTAGAGTTATATATAGAGTAAAAAATCATGCTAAATGGGTTTTAATTGAATATTAAAGGGAGGTTGTGGGGTGTATTTATAAAAAATTATTGGGGAATTCATTATAAATTTCAAAAAATTTGTTTTGGACTCTAAGTAACAAAAAAATATAAACAAAAAAAATATTCCCATGGGGGTTTCCCATGATTTGATGATTCTTTATGAAAATGAATCACTTCCATGGGTTTTTACCAAGATTTATTAAAACTAGAATTGGATTAAAATATTTTATTAATTTAATAATTTAAATCATTAAAATAATACCATTTATGATGTTTAAGTGATCCATGTTCATAACGAATTGTATTTAAAACAATAAAATATAATATAAGTGTTCGAGGATTCATTATAGGTGATCAGAATTGATAAAAAAAAATTCAAAAACACATTATTTTAAATGGGAAACCAATTTTTCGGCATGTATACATTTTATAGTTTTAATTACATATTTTGGGGCTATTATAATGTCATAATATATAGAGTATATTTATACTCTATTTAATTATTACAAAAAAATTGGACTATCATTGAAAAGTATGAAAAATTAACCATTGGATAATTTCTATGGGATTATTTAAACACTGATATTTATTTGAAAAAAATAATTTTCTAAATATATGAATTTTAAATTTTAAATATAAATCATCATTTATTTGAAATACTATTTTTTACGACAAAAAAAAAACATTCCAGCCCTCATAAAAATTACATGGGACTTTATTTAATTATATTATCAATTATATTTAAGTAAATAATATTTAATAATACTATTTCATGAAAATAAAATTTATTAAAAGATCTTGTACTTATCAAACGTGTGTTTTAATTAAAACTATTTATTTTCCAAAGATTTATTTTTTTACATCAACATCCTATTTTTATCAATATAATTATATAATCATGTATATGTATAGTAATCATTAAAAGGTATTAATATAATCATTATTTTATTAAAAATAATAATATAAAAATTAATACTACTAGGGTCTAGATACATAACCCCTTATTACACCAGCATAACCCCTAAGGGTAAGGTGTCCAATAGTAGTATTTTATTGGGGTGGTTTAGAGAACATGGTTTGGGTGATGATATCTATAATATTGAACATATCCTAAAAATGTTTTTTTTGGAGTTTCAATTTTTGAATCTTGTCTTGGGTTTATTCAGGGGAAAATCCTAGTGATTCCATATCCCACAAAAGCTTCGACAAAGAGGCTTTATAGTGTACTATTCTACTAGTTGAGGCCATTACTTCTTCATTTTATGTCAATTATATTTTTTTATAACCCTTAATATATAAAAATATTAAGGGTAACTATTGAATGAATATATTAATAATTTTTATGATTCATTATGGTATTTTATGGCCGATAGTCAAATTATGGATATGTTTTATAATGGTCCAAAATAACAAATGAAAAAATAATTCATGTTGTTTATATAACTACATTTCTTGATAATGTATATATTTAATTAGAAGGTAATTTCATTTATAAAATTTTTGGTCATTATAAATATATATGTTGATGAAAAATATCAAAATTCCATTATGTTGTCTCTTTTAGAAAATATATACAAATAAGTCTCAAGTCTTCAAACTGAAAAATAAATTTGGCACAAATTAGAAAGTAGTTATAAAGGCAATGTGAAATTCAATGAGGCCAAATTACACATTTTGAAAAGCTAGTTTAAATATATTTTATAAAAATGAAAATATTTATGAATACCTTATAATATTAAATGTGATTTTAAGAAATATCTATGTATTTGGTGAGATGTTGGAGTATTATATTATTGTCATGAAGTTGATGAGAAAATTTTTAGATACAGTTGATCTTAAAGTTTCATCCTTAGAAGATAGTGAATAACTTTCTCTATATGAATTATATTATATAATCAATTATTCTTAAATGATAAAGGATCTAACTTTTAGGAACAAATAAAAAGATAAAATAGTCTTTGAAGCAATGAGAAAGCTCAAAATCAAAGATAAAAGAAGTTGCATAATCAAGTGATTATGATAATGGGGAAGATGATGAAGAATTTAATATAACTGATTCTCTTATTTAATTTTTTTAGTCAGTAACATTGTAAATAAAAATTTATGTAACAAAAAAGGTTCTGTAACTATAATGGAAATGGAAACTTTTCCATAAATTTCCTAAATACGAAGATGATAGAATCCGAATCAGATGAGGAGGATGATAAATCCCTAAAATAGGTAAAGGGTTAAAAAAGAAAAAATATTCTAGAAGTATGAAGATAAATTTTATTATCAAGATAAAAAAATATGACTCATTTTCTTTTATCCAATCATAAGATGATGTTTTTATAATTCATGTTGAATAGGGTTTTGATACTTCAAGTAATGATGATGATGAAGGGGAATGAACTGAGATAAAATAAATATTAAAAAATGTTTTAGAATATTTTCATGGCCAGAAAAGACAAATCTAGAAGGATAAGAGGAAGATAATGAAGAAAAAGAATAATATGCATTAAGTAATAGATAAATATTTCTAGAAATAAGAAACTTATTTTGATGAGATCATGAAGTTTAAGTTGAAAATTACTGAGTAATAAAATATGATAAATGATCTTGAAGAGAAACTTGCTTCCAAAGATGATGAATTTTACAAGACATAATCAAAGTTTCTTAAATCATGAAATTATTTGAAAAATATAAGAAAAAACTTATACAAGTCAGTTGAAGTTAAATCAGATTCATTAACAGTTGGTGAAAAGTGGTTTCAAGAGAGGCAGGTTAATTTTCATCCAAATAAATTTAAAAATTAACCTTCTACCTCAATCAGTATAGATTCTATCGAAAAATGTTGATCAAGAAGGCCAATATGAAATCCTCTTGTACATAAATATAAGAGATTAATACTTCAATAATATCATTCCCCCAAAATCAAAGATATACATAGTTTATGGAACTATAATAACAACAATCTTTAAGATACAATTATTATTAGTGTGTAAGATGAGGGTTTGGGGGATATATCTAAATATATAGAGTGTTTGGGAATAAATCCTATTAATACTTGTATAATATGTCACTACCATAAAATAAGAATTAACCAAGGGGGATATATTCTATGAAAATGAGTATATATTTTTAGAGTAATCAAGTTGTGACCATGAATTCATCTAATATTCCAAAAAATGGTATAAATTTTTAGAATATTTCTATGGTAAAAGTGATCAATAGGTTCATAGTGATGAGGTATGAATTAATAAAATATCCGAATATATTCCACATGGTTTGAAATATAATAAAATTCATAAGGTTAAGAAATAGAAGTCATGTTTTGATGATGATATTAATAAATCATATAAAAAACTCAATAATTTTGAGCTTAGTAAAAAAGTGTGCATATTTGTTTTATCAACCCAATTGTAAATGTCTAAAAAATTGGAGAAGACATGTGAAAATTATAGTGATACACGTAAATAAGTTATTTATCATGAAGAGAACAAATTTTAGAAGATATTTTCAAAAATTGAGGACCCATATATACAATAGAATTGTGTGGAAGGTTTAATCAAGATATAAAAGGTATGAAGAAATTTATGACTGCTTTACTAGATAAAAAAGAATTGGTAAAAAAATAATGGAAGTGCCAGGTAATTTATATTCCTTTATGGATTATGTGAAGGATATAAATCCAAACAATGAAATAGTTGAAAGAAATAAAATAATCATTCAACCAATGAAGGCCCATAACAATAAAGGGAGTATGAAGAACACTCCCCATTATGAGATCAAAAGGAATCAAAGTCCAAGGTCAAGTGAAAACTCTCAAAATTTATATTTTAATTAAGTAAATAATAGGTTCTTCCTTATTCAATTATATCTTTTACTTATAATAATATGTATGGGATTGAATTATATGAATTATAGGGGAATCCTGATGAGTATTGTAGCATTTTTACAATAAGAAGAGGTGATTATCATGGAATAATCTAACTTCCATGTTGAGTAATGAAGTGATTACCTTGCAGGGGAGCTTACATGTGGAATAAATTTTCATAGAAGATTTATTTTTTATAAATGTATAAACTGGAAAAATCTAAAAAATTTAGAATATGTGGTATACCAATCACACTTTTCTAATCCTACCGTGATTATGATAAATATGTTAATAAAGTTAGATTTATAGTTAATGGAAAATAAATGATAGAATGGGGAGCTATACATCTTATAATTGAATGTTTTTTATGTATTTTAAAAAGGCGATTTCATATTATACTTTTATCGATGAATATATGAGTACAACCCCTGTAATGAGAAAGTTGAAGTGGTATCACATGCTGAATTGGTTAATGGAAAACATTCATGTCAAGGGTTATTCACTATTTATTTCAAAATTAAGTTAGACCAACTAGAATTATAGTTTATTGGATGATGGCTCATTATTAAGACATATGTGATGACATCCTTCTCTCAAAACATTAGTACATGCTTGGATTTTAAATGGTAATGGGTGAAAAAGTTCTCTTAAAATTCATAGAAGATGATTGAATATTGGAATACCTTCCCTTATATTTTCTTTGTATTTATTTCTAGTAAGTGGATACAAAATTCATACATATTGAAATAAATACTTATAGGTATTGACAAAAAACATAAAGGGGGTGATTAAAGAGACTGAGTGTGGATTATACTTATTATAAATACGAAACACTATCATTATGATAGTGCTATAAATATGTGTCTAGGAGAAATGGGATGTTTCTCATACATAATTGATACAAGGATTAATTTAGGGTGAAAACATAGCTTCCTATCATTTAATTATTCTTTAATAATGTATCTACATGTTTAATATTGAAACAAATTAATTCATTTAATGCATGTTTTTATCTTTATAGAATCAAATATCATAAGGTTCATTGTGATTCATGGTATATTATGAGAATAATAAATTAATAATATTAGAGATTTTCTCTTAATATTTTAGAAAATAACTAATGAAACTTGTATACAACACATTGGTTATAACATAAAGGATTTTAATTTTATTGAAGAGTATCAGTTGGATAAGGTTTTAATAAATTAATTTTGATATATTGAGAAGGGATTTAGTTTGGATAGTGATTTGATTTGATTTTTTTAAAATATGATTTCATTAAACATAATAAAAATTTGTCCTAACATTAATCCAGCAACCGAAGCATTCTAGCACCAACGGGTTCTTATGCAATATTAAAGTCGACTAGCACAGGGTCTACTATAGAGGAACATGGGTGAAGAAAATAACTTGGCATGGGTTCAGTGTAGACTGTGAGAATTTGGGGGTGGTGAAAAGGTGAAGGAAATTTCTAGTTGTGGTTTTTTGGTGTTTCGTGAAGAATTAATCTAGTTGTTCCAATATTTATCTTTTGATATTGAGGATTCATTTTTGTTTTCATCTTTTTTTGTCTAGTACTTAAACCTGAGAGTATTTTGGGGAAGAAAGATGTATGATGGGGTGAATTGTGATAGCCACCATGTCACTATAAAGTTTATTTCATATTATTTTATGTTATTAGGGGTTTTAAATTTTTAAGAGGTTTCTACCTAAAAAAACAATGTGTGAGTTTTCTTTAGAACATGATTTGGGTGTATGGTTTATGATAAACCGTGTGAAGACCATTTCCTTCCATTATGTGAGTATGATTTTGTTCTACACATGGTTATAACTCAAGGGTAGTTCATGGTTCAGTCCAAACAATGTGTGTCCTAGTAGAAACCATACAGGACCATTGGTGTGTATGGGTAATGGAACACAACTTGGTAAGTTGTGAAAAAATCATGAGAGTCTTCACTGTAGTTTTATAAATCCATTTTTCATAGTTGGTAAATAGTTTTTCTAAGCATGAATAATCCATAGATATAATCATGTGAGTGGATTTGGTCTAGGTGGTATCCTATAAATGATTACCATAGGGTTTGGTAAACCATGTAGCCAAACCATTTGGCCTACCAAGATTCATTAAAAGTTAAAATTTCACTTTTCCCCCTACTCAATTTCAACCATTTGAACCCTAATTTCCTCTCCCTGTCATTCGAATGGAACAAAAACACCTCCCATGGGAGTCTTCTTCTAACATACTGACTTATCAAAGAGTTATGAGTATTTAAATTCATTTGAAACACTGTTATGTTTTCTTTTGGATTAGACTGGGTAATTACACCATTAGGCCATTTGGTTGTTTGTGGAAGGGAATGTAGTTGGTGGGATGGATATGGATGTAGAATAAATTCACAACATGAAAGTAATTCAAAATTTGAATTTAATTCATGTCATGTATTTTGTTTATGATGATAATTTACCTATCCTGGATCAATAAGTTTTTATCGGATTTGAATCTAATACATGCCATGAATTTAATTCACTTCATGAATTATTCTATCTAGACCAAGTTCATGACATGCAATGGGTTTTCCTAGAAAAAACCCCGATATTTACACAATGTGTAAAACATACACATTGTGAATATGCCAATTTTTTTAAAGGGGGTAATAAAATCTACTTTTACAGAACCCTTATATCCTTCTCTCACATAGTAATCCCAATAATTTGAAGGTCCTATTCCAGACCTAAGCTATGTTCCTTTTTTGCATCTTTGGTCGTGCTTTTAACGGACCATCATTCATCACGTTGGAAGTGCATCTGTAAGAGATTCAATGTTATTTCTTATTTTCATGATTTACATTTCCTAATTCAATGTTATTTTGGTGTGAAATAATATTCCTTATTTATAAAAAATGTTTCTATTTTTATGATTTCTTCCATTCTAGCACAATTAAAAGGCCAACAACAGATGAAGGCCCATCTACCAACCTAAGGTAGGTGGTCTAGTCCTTTTACCTAAAAGTATTTTTGTATTTATCGTGTGTTATTATTCAGTGCACCGGAATCCTCTAGAGACACCTCTAAAAAGTTTGATAAATTAAATTAAATTCTAAACCCATGTTTAATGTTCTTCTAGTAACCCATGAATTAATATTATAGGGTGAACACCCCGACATGAGCAAAGGGAGTTACTTCCTTAAATTCCTAAGAGCATCAATATTTGAGTTGATAAAAACCACCAATTTAGTTGTGTGATTTTACCCTTATAATGATTTTACCACTTTTTATAAATGGTATGAGTTTTTTTTTAGCTAAACCCATACCCCTTTCTTTAATATTAGGGCAATAAAAGGGTCCCGACTAAAGTATTCCTTGTATGGGAAAGTAGATCTTGATAAATTAGAATTTTTAATGAATCATAATATGCCAATTATGACACTTGGTTTCTTTTATAGAATACCTTTGACTGGATCACTATGGGGATGCCTTATGTACTTTACCAGTGAGCGATACCTGGTTCCCTAGTGGATTACCTTGAATGAGATCAGTGGGAAATGTTGTTGTACCATGCCATGGGTGATACTTGGTTTCCTATGTGTAGTACCATGGATATGATCAGAGGGTTATTACTTTATACCATGTTGAGGGTGATACTTGGGTTACTCTTACAGATTACATTGGACATACTCTTATATTTTTGGGTACTTATAGTGATCTTAGAGGAATACTTGGGTTCCTCCTTACAGATCACCTTGGACGAGCTCAGGACTAATATTAATTCAAAACTCATGGTTTTTTCTTGTTAATAACTATTTATTCCTTTTTACTAAGTTTAAGGGTGTTTCCTCCAAGATAAATAACATTCTTGGGTTCAGTCCATGTTTACAATTGACCTTTTGATAGCCTAGTTATGTTTTCCATACATGTATGCAAGCAGCCTTATGATGTATCCAAATATATGTATCTATATTTACATACTTTCAAATATATAACTCATCTATACAAGTTGAAATTGGTTCATATATATCCATCATAGTACGAAGAAGGAAGTGTTAGTTGGGTATCCCATGAGGAACCCGACCCGATGTGTTTTATTTTATTTATTGCTTTACCCTTAGATTTACTTGTGCATTGATCATTTGATATGAATAGAATAAATAATTTTAAACACCATTTGGGGTGTCCTACTAAGCATATCTCACAAATTATTTGGGTCACCTACGGTGCCTAAAGACACCTCATGGTTGCAGGGATAGAAAAAATTAAGTTCCAAGCTTCTGATATTTTATTTTCTGTACTAGGATGGAGTATGAGATAAGAGAACGGATCCTATGCTTGTGATGATATTGGATGCTGCTTTTGGTCTCTTTAACTATTTTAGTATGTTTTTTATGGCTCTTCTCCTATATCCCATGTACTTACCTTTTTTATATCATCATGACATGATCATTATTTTTTATTGGATATTGATTCAGCGTCCACCTATTGGTTACATTCAGATGATTTATTATTATTTCACTACTTATGGTTTATTACCATTTATGATTCTTATCATTATTAGTTACTGTTTTTTATACAATCTAGTCAGGAGGTCATAGTCTTCCCATAAACACAACCAAGTCCCTCACTTCTATTCGACAACCTCTAGTGCACGGGAAGGCGTGGTTATGGTTATGTGGCCAACCGGCTCGGGGCACCTATTCGTGGCTTTTGGGCGGGGAATCTACAAAGTGGTATCAAAGAATTATTTTTCCTTTTGTATTATTATTTTGGTATGAGATAGAAGACTATGAATGTGTTGGAATTTGGTAATGAACCTATTCCTATGAGTAACTAACCCATGTATAGAGGAAACCCAAATTAAATGGAATAGGATATTGATATTTTGGTTTGAACCTATTATTGTTTTAATAATTTCAAAGTTGGGTGACACACATGTTTTGTGACATTATTATTGTTGATGTTACTATTATGGACCTCCTTTCCTTGGCATGGTATGGTATGATGGTATCATCTCATGCATCATTACAGGAACTCGAGGAGTCAGATTTCATGCATTATGCCCTTCCATATTTATATTACTATGTGCATTTCCTGTATTTCCTATCACTGTTGTGAGTTCCTTGATTATTATATATAGAAATATGCTAGTATTTCTTACAGGGATAAAATTATTTGATTAATTAATGTTTTTTCATCAATATAAATGATGTTTTCTTATATAAATTTATGATTACACCTTAATTAAATAGTTATACCAGGTTTTAGTCTTGTACTATTGGTTCAATGAGCTGAAACATTAGATGATTTAGATTATAAAAAATCTAGTTCAAATTTATGAAGTTTGTAATTCTATAAATTAGGAATGGTAATTAATTTAATTAAATAATTTTAAATGACCTGTTACATCATGATACTAGATTTAAGGGTTAGTTCATAGTTATATGATGCACCAATTACAATTTACCAAGAGTATGTGACTTTATAAATTGGAAATGGGGATGAATATATCTAAACTATGATATCTATATGCATATAAATGAGTAAGAATGTAAATAAATTTAAATATTAAATAAAACGGTTACTATTAAATGGGGATTCCAATTGTAAAGTAAAGGGTGTTTTCATTTATACCTTGTAATTGACAATCTATATACTAGAGCCTTTGTGGTGTTATATGAGACCTTGTAACTTACTTGACCTCAGTAGTGGGAATTAGGAAATGTCTCTTGTTATCCATGGTGATCCTTATTATCACCCAAACTTGGATTTAAGTGTAGGTAGAATGGTTTGAATCATTTATCACAAGTTTTTGTACCTACTATTTCATATTATCCAAATTATATCTATTATTACATATTATATGAGGTGTGGATTTATAAATTTTAGATATATGTTGTCATGAAATTCTCGAGTCGTGCACTAAGAGGGTGGTGAAGACCATCCTCTAAAGTTGGTGGGCCCTAAAACACCAGTATTACATCCTGTAATTCCATTAGATACACCTCCTGTTCTTCCTCCACTAGGTGACGATGCTTAGTTTTGAGTGAGATTTTTGTGCTTCATGCAATCTGTATAGGGAGCTATATGACCTACCTCTTATATGGTAGATTTGAAGTGATAATTCCAAAAAAATCATCCTCTCACCTTCTCAAGGGATAAAGATCCTTAGGATACATAATTTTTCCTAGAGTCCATGTTATCTATATTCAATAATTTAAAGATGCCTCCTTAGTGGAGGGTAAATATAACCACCTATATTATTCATTAATCTACTAAAAATTGGTGGGTTATTATCTCTCAAGCTAATCATCATCAGGGTATGTTCTGGGTGTACTTACATATATTATTTTTTGATTACTTATTTCCTTAAAAACTGAGCACAGACCATGCTAGAGATTTTATACACATACTGTATGGAATTATATCAATGATGGATTATTCAACTCGTTTTACCGAGATTTATATTTTTACACCGACATTGAACGATGATTAGTTGATAACTGTGAGATGGTTTGAGGATGGAATTGCGTATGCCATCCAATTATAGGTGAATGTTTTCTAACTGACCGCCAGTTTTGAGATAGTGAACTAGTCCCTCATCACTATGAAAAACCTAAGGTAATATGGCAATGTGAGTCATGGTGGTTCAACTTCTAAGAAGGGATGTGGTCCATCTAGTGGTAGGAAATGTATTTCCAAGGTTAAACTTGTTGGAAAATCCAACTAGATGACACACACCGATAGTAATGTGGTATGTCACCAGTATGGTAGGTTAGGCCATAAGAATCCCCAATATACGAGGGACCTAATTGAGTGTCGAGCCTACAGTAGGATGGGTCACCTTCAACATTGATGCTAAACTTTCCCTCTAGACCCTAGTGAGAAGGGATCTGTATTGACCACACACTGGAGTACAAGATCAGTATCTCCACATTAGGTAGAGATCTTTTCTACTACTAGAAGATCTGGTCAAGGAGGTGGTAATGGATAGAGTATTTAGACATTATAGGTATAGTTTCAAAAAATCATACTTTACAAGTTTAGTCATGTTACATCTTAGGGCCAAGAATATGTCCATATATATGCAATGAATCCTACTCCTGAGGAGTAGAGTCCAGAGACTTATGTAGTTAGAGGTACAATTATAAGTTGAATCTAATTTATAATCTTCCTTATTTGATATAGGTGCTTCACACTCCTTTTTATATGTGGAAGTTATAGAGATCCTTGGGATGGGGATAGAGCACTTCTATGGCATGATGAATATTGACACATCGTTAGGGGTTTGATCAAAGAGTATACACCAGTGTAGGTATTTCCCTCTTGAGGTGGGAAGATATCTCTTCCTTTGGAATCTTTTTTCCATCTAGATGAAAGGATTTTATTTCATTCTCAAGATTGAATATTTGGTTCAATACCACACCCATGTTTATTTCTGTCACCAGAGGGTATCTTTTACATAACCAAGGGCAGTACCTACATCCATAAAGTCAAATGGGATTTCCAAGAAAGTCGAGATGTAATTTAGTATCACGGGCTAGTAAGAGTGACATCCTAGATGGAAAGTGTCTTTATAAGTGATTAAGGAATGAATTGTACACAATTATTTTATGTGGTGGATAATTTCATAGATATTTCCCTAAATACTTATCCAGTTTACCTCTTATGAGGGATTTGGAGTTCACCATTGATCTAGTGTTAGGAGTAGCACCGATGTCCATTATTCCTCATAATATGTCACTTACAAAGATATAGGAATTCAAAAAGAAACTATAAGACTTGTTAGATAAGGGTTTCATTTGAACCAATAATTCACCATGGGTTCACCTATCCATTTCACCAAGCATCTAGAAAATAGCCTTAGATTTTGTGTGGATTAACATTGGTTGAACTAGTTTATAGTTAAGAACTGGTATCCATTTCCTAGTATGGATGAACTCTTCAACCAGATCCAAGGAGAAATGGTTTTCTCCAAGATCGATTTGAGGTTAGGTTACCATCAGGTCTGTGTGAGATCATCAGACATACCATGTATATCATTATATGGTAGATATGGGCTGTATGAGGATTTGGTTTTGACATTTATTATTATGAATTTACCATTAGTTTTCATGGATCTAATGAATCAAGTTTTCCACTTGTATTTGGATTCTTATTTGGTAGACTTCGCAGATGATATCTTGTTGTATTCTCATACCTGACATGACCATACAAACTATATTGAGATCATGTTGAATACACTAAGAGAGAACCATCTATATGCTAATCTCACAGAATTCCACTTTTAGACCAATAAAGTTCACTTCTAGGTTCATATCATCTTATAGGAAGGAGTATCCATTGTCCCAAAGTAGGAGTGCATTATAGTTTCTTGAGAACAACCCAAGAGTTTCATTGAAACACATAGTTTCTTGTGGTTTAAAGGATATTAAAGGGGTTTCATCTTGGACCTTTCAGGCCTATTAGTGCCTCTTACAGGCTTGACTAGAAAGGGTGTTAAATATTTTTGGTCAAATGAATGTGACTCATTCTTTTAGGACCTGAAAGGGAGAGTTACTTTAGTGAAAATCTTGATTCTTCCAGAGTCGGGAAGAGGCTATGTATTTTATTCTGATGCGTCAAGATTTGTTCTTGGAGTAGCTTTAATATAGGGAGATCGAGTTGTATCATACAAGTCTGACCATTTGAGACCTGATGAGTAGAATTACGCTACACAGGACCTCGAGTTAGTAGCTGTGGTTTATGCTTTACACTATTGTAGGAATTATTTATTGGTGGAGTGGTTCATAATTTAAAGAGACCATAAAAGTCTCATGTATATTTATACACTACATGACTTGGATATCATGAAATATCTGTGGGTATAATACCTTCATTCATTCAAATTTGAGGTTAATTATACACCTAAAAAGGGAAATGCAGTAGCTAATTCCTTGAGACAGAAGACTCAAACACATGCCATCCAAGAGGCTAGTAGTGAGTGGAATCTTATGGCCTAATTTTCTGAGGTGCACCTTGATATTTGAGAATATAATGGGTAGGTTGTTTTAGTTTATTTGATAGAGACATCATCCCTTTTGGAATGGGTAAGGATGAGATAGATTTTAAATCTTGAAGGTTTAGTCCTAAGAGAGAGTGTCTTAGTTGAGGACCCACTTCCTAGTTGGGTTATCAACAATTATGAAATATTATAATTTTACAGATGTGTTTGGGTGCCTATAGACATATAGGAAGAATTGATGCAGGAATACCATGCCTCTATTTGGGTAGTACACCATGGTCTTATAAGATGAATCAAGATGTCCGTCGTCAGTATTGGTGGACAGGTATGAAGAGTAAAATTATAGGTTTTATCACATGGTGTTCCACCTATCATCAAGTGAAGGGAGAGAATTAGTGTCTCAATGAAATTTTACAACATCTATCTATTCTTGATTGAAAATTGGATGACATCACCATGGATCTCATGATGGTATTTCTAAGATCCCCATGAGGCAGTGATATAATATGTGTGATCGTTGATTAGTTGACCAAGTTTATCAACTTTCTACCTATCCAAGATAACTTCTTAGTTGAATAGTATGGGAGGATTTATATTTGGGAGAATTTATGCCTTCATGGTGTTCCCCATTCTATAATATCAGATTGAGATTCCTAGTTTACATCATGGTTCTTGCAGGGATTGTTGAAAGTATTGGGTACACAGGTGCTTCTAAGTACAACATATCCCCCTCAGACCAATTTTTAGTCTCAATATATGATATGGGTGTTAGATAACATTATTCGGGTATGCGTTCTATATTTTAGAGGTTAATGAGAGATATTTTTACCTCTTATTGAGTTTTCCTATAAAATCAACTTTCAGGAAACTATTTTGATGGATCCTTACAAGGAACTTTATGATAGGTCAGTTCATTCACCCTTATGATAGTGAAAGGTAGGTGAAGAAATTCTACTAAGACCTCATCTCATTAGGGATTCTTTAGAGCAAGTACAACTTATTCATAAATGTATGGATACAACTTAGTTTCAACAAAAGTCTTATACTAATAGTTTCCACTAAACTATAATGTTTGAGGTGGGACATTTGGCATTTCAAAAATTTTATTCAATAATGAGTCATAGATATATTTATAGGTTGGGTAATATATTTCCTGGTTACATTGGGCCTTTAAAGAACATGGAGAGAGTGGGGACGATAACCTATATATAAGCATTACCTCAGAGGTACCAAGCCATTCCTGACATCTTCCATGTATCACATCTTTTCCTTTTTTATTATAACCTATTTAATTCATTTTTTACTAAGGATATTGAGAAAGAGGTGGATGTGTACTATGAGGATCATCTTATAAGAATCATTGATTAGTGAACCAAGGTTCTTCAAGGTAGGCCAGTTCCTTTGGTATAGGTGCTATGACATCATGACTATGTGTTGGATGAGATATGGGAGTGAGAGGCCGATGTACATGATTAGTGGTTGGAACTTTTCTCAGATGATGTTTTACCACCCTCACAAGAGAAACACGGGGAAGTTATTTTAAGTAGGATAGTTTTTAATGTACCATATTTTTAGCGAGGTGAAATTATTTAAATTCAGTTGAAACCTTGTTAAGTTTTCTTTTGGTTTAGAATGGGTAACCATGACTTTAGGTTGTTAAATTGATTTTGGAAGGGATGGTTGCTAGTGGGATGGATTTTGATGCAGGTGAAATTCATGATGTGGAAGGAATTTATGGTGTGAATTTAATTCAAATTGTGTATTTAATTCATGATGTGAATTTACTTGGCCTTGCCCCATGAGTTTTTGTAGGGAATGAATCCAATACATGCCATGAATTTAATTCATGACATGAATCGGTCTGGCTAGACCAAGTTCACGATATGCATTGGTTTTTCAAAGGGGAAAATCTGATCTCTACATGAGATATAAATATACATGTCATGAATATGATAAGATTTTTTTTAAAAGTGCAGAATAAACCATTCTATTTGAAAAAACCCTTATTTACTTCTCTCATAAAATAAACCCAACTATCTGGAGCTCCTCTTCTATGCCTAATCTAGGTTCCTATCTTTTTTCATCTTAACTCTAATTAGACCACTTTTTATCACATTGGAAGTGTGTTGGTAATTGATTTGACCTTATTTTTTATTTTCATAGTTTATCTTTAAATCTTAGGCACTATTTTGGTGGACATAATATTACTTATTTATAGAAAATTTTTCTATTTTGATGATTAACTCTATTCTATATTAATTAAAAGGCCAACAATGGATGAGGGGTTATCTAAAAACCTAAGGTAGGTGGTCCAATACTTTTACCTAAAAGTATTATTGTATTTTTCATGCGCCATTGTGCCACATGCTTGAATCCTATAGCGACACCTCCAAAATATTTGATAAATTAAATTAAATGATAATACACTGTTTAATGTTGTCCTAAAAACCCAAAAATTAATGTCGTAGGGTGATAACCTTGACCCGAGCCACCTCAAAGGGTGTTCCTTCCTTAAAGGCCTAAGAGCCTCATGCCTTGAGTTGATAAAAACCACTAATTGAGGTGTGTGAATTTTCCCTTCTAATAATTTCATCTCTTTGCATAAATGGTTTGAGTTTTCATGCTAGCTTAACCTATACCACTTTATTCTAGGCGAGGTTGATATAAGGGTCCTAAAATAAGGATTCCTTAAACAAGATCACACATATTGATAAATTATAATTTTTACTTAATCTTAACACACTAGGAGTGATACTTGGTTTCTATCATAGAATACTTTTGGTGTGCTCAACAGGGGATTCCTTAAGGTATTTTACCCATGATAAATACCTGGTTCCCTAATGGATTACCTTATACATGATCAGTGGGAAATGTTTCTATACCACGCCATAAGAAATAATTGGTTAGCTATGTATAGTACAATGGATAGGCTCCAAGGGTTATGCCTTTAGAGTTTGCTGAGAGTGATACTTAGTTTCCACTTATGGATCTCCTTGGATGGACTCTTATGGTGTTGGATACTTATAGTTCGCCTAGGAAGATACTTGAGATCCTCCTTATAGATCTCTTTGGATAGGCTTAGGATTCCTCTTGATTTAGAACTCATGATTTTTTCTTATTAATAACCAAGGATTCCTTTTTTGCTAATTTTAAGGGAACATCCTCCATGCCAAAGAAAATTCTTGAGTTCAGTCCATGTTTACACTTGAACATATGATATCCTAGTTATGTTTTCCACATATGTATTCCAGTAGCCTTATAATGTATCCATATATATATATATATCTATATAATTTCACATATATTCCCCATCTATACAGGTTTACCTCAGTTCAGAGATATATGGAATTGGTTGAAGTAGGTAGTATTAGTTGGGTATCCCATGAGGAACCTGATCCTACATGTTTTATTTTTTTACTTTACCCATATATTTACCCACACAATACTCATTTTATATAAATATAAGTTATAGTTCCAAACACCGTTTTTTGTGGACTTCTAAGTATATATCACACCCTATCTGGGCCACCTATGGTACATGAACAGACCTCATGATTTTAGGGATAAACAAAGGTAATAACCCAACTTCTAATTTATGATTTTCAGAACTTGGATAGAGTATGGTAGTAGAGGACTAATCCTATTCTTGTTATTCTAGTGGAGGTAGATTTTGGTCTTTTTATATTTTATTTATTATGTTATATATGATTATTCCCCTATATCCCATGTACTTCCCCTTTTGTATAGCATCATGAGATAATTATCATTTTGTTTCAAATATCGATTTAGCTTCCACCTGTTGGTTACATTTAGATGATTTATTATTATTACACTGTTGATGGTTTATTACTGTTTTCATTTTTTATCATTATTATTTAATGTTGTGTTATACTTTGATCAAGAGGGAAAATTCTTCCCACAAACACAACCTAGGACCTCACTACTAGTTGACAACCTTTAGTGTATAGGGAGGAGTGCTTGAGGTCATGTGGCCAACCATCTCGGGGTACTTATTAGTAGATTTGAGGTTTGGAAACTAAAATCCCCCATGTTTCCTTCATTTTTAGGGTATTTCCCCGTAGTTTCAAGTAGGTTATCTCTTTATAAGTCCTTCTAAGACTCTCCCTTTCTTCAATATCTATTTTCCTCTTGATTTCAATTTCTCCAAAAACCTTGAATATATGGGGATCATCATTAATATTATATAGGATTTAATAATTTGATTTTTTCTTTTTAGGTATTAATAAGGAACTCTTATAGAATGGATTGGGGTTCACTATCATAGGTGATGACTTCTGACTTGTTTTCTATTGAACAAAGGCATGCGTTTCTTTTTTTTAGTTTGTATACATACATTTAAATTATTAATGATTTTAGAATGGGTTTTCATTCATGTTATGCATATATTTATGAACCATGTGTGGATAAATTTGTTTTAAAGTGTTTGAAATACTTTACATTGCATGGGATTCCAAGGAAAGTGTTTTTGAAAATTTATAAATAGATTTTAAAGGATTACTTTAGTTTTTAAAGTAATAGAGGGAACTAGTTTTAGGTTTTCCAAATGTTTTATTGACACAGATTGATTTTTAAATCAGTTCTTTTGGTTTTTAGATCTTTTTAAATAATCTAAATTGGTTTTTTCACTTTAAAGGGTTGTATTAACCCTTGTTTGTGATGTTTGAAACCTTTTTATAACCTTGGTTTGTTTCAATGGATTTTTTTATGGAAAATTTTTGTCCTAAAATGTATTTCAATAAACATTCTAGGAAACTTTTGTCTAAAGAGTTTACTGGTATGAGATTTTATATAGTGTGAATTGTATTATCATTCTTAGCATGTGTTAGAAAAAAGGCATATTGGCCGCTTTCTGGAAAATGAGTTTTCATGAAAATGTGTGATACCCTATTGATCTCAATTTATTTTTTGTGGTCATGGTGGTTTTTGATCCTATAATGGGATATTTTATATTTATGCATCTTTATATACAACTCAAGAATAAGTGTGGTTATGGCTATTTGTGTGAGGGTGTGGGAGGTGATGTGTGAGTTATTTCAAATGCTTTTGATTTGACTTTTATAATGATTGATTAAGGTCACCTCCATTATAATTTTCATTAAATTACTAGGAATATATTAGATGAACTCTTTGAGAGAAAACCATATTATAGACAATGGGTCAACTAATGAGTGTTTCCTGGTCACTTTTTGATTATTTAAGTAGAATGGGTATCATAAAATTGATCTAGAAATATTCTTTTTTGTTCTCGTGGTAGTGAAGGATCTCCATTGAGGTTTATTTACAGATAGTCTAATGAGACTAATGAGGATGATCCATGTTTGGTTATTCCAGAATAGGTTCCTAATCACTAGTTTTGGTCTTTATTACTAGAGACATATAATAATTCCCATGATGTTAGGATCCTATTTAAGATTGTTTTAGGTGATTTATCATTTTAAATATATTGGATCCCCCCTTTCTCATATTATTTCTTAGATCCTATGTACTTGTGTTTTTTTACTTATCTTGTAACCTTGATATAAGGGTACCTATTTATATGCTTTATTCATTTACTTTTTGTATTTCTTTTTAAATATCTTGAAATGGGGATTTGTGAAAGGTTTTTAAATAAGTAAATTGTAAGTGTTATTTTAATGTTCTTCCAAGACTGTTTTATTAATGAGTTTGAAATGTGTGTTATTTAAATGTGAAATTCTTTCAATAAATTTTGGAGTGTTTAGATGAGAAAGCGGAAAATGGTTTTTTTAACTCTAGTGTGTTGGTTTTAAAACAAGGTTTTAGGCTTTCATGCCTATTTTTTACTTGGAAATTTGTTTTTAAATATGTTTGGAAAAACATTTAAAAATTTTGAACCTCCTTTTGTTTTAAAATATATATTTTAAAATAAGTGTTTATGAGATTTTTTTAATGTGGGACTCTAAAATAGTGGTTTGGTAAAAAAGATCTTCAACTAAGGAAAATTGTTTTCCATGTGATTGTTTTCATTTAGAAAAATAATGAAAAAGTGTTTTACTAGAATTATGATGTGTTTATTATTTCGTTTTGTAAAGGATTATGAATTTTTTTATTATTATACTATATCTCAAAATAGTATTTTTAGGATGTAATATAAAAGAAATTTCATAGATTTGGTGGGTAGGGATCTAATGGGATGTTTAACTCAAGATAATATTTCATAGGACTTGGATCATTCTAGATTTATTCTTCCTTTCTGCTTTTCTTAGGGTGAAATTAGGTCAAACAGTGACCATGGGTCATACAAAGTCTTGTTGGTGTGGTTTGGGGGTTTCTTTTTGGTTTTATGTTTTATATTTGTCATTTTTTCCTATTGTATCTTATACATAAGCTATAATTTTATATGCTTACATTATTTATTTTTTGTGTATATATTGAATATTTTGGATTGGATTTTTATTTATTCTTATGAAATTCTTGTATGGTTTATTGATTTCCATTTCCATTACTTATTTATATTATTTTATGAAATCTAAATTGTTTTAAAGTCATATTTTTTAAGGCCAAGGAACTATTTGTTAGACCTTGGGGATAGAGAATGCAGTTCAAGTCCTATGATGGACTGGGTAAGGAAGATGGAACCAAAACTGGTTCATTACAGTTCCATGCAAGTTATAAAGAAAGTTTAAATGAAGACCATGTGAACATGATGAATGTGCAATTTATGAAGGAATATGTGTTCAGTGGAAGATTAATAAATGATGGTTTGTAAACAAAGACACATTAATATGATATTTTGATGATTTTAGTATAAAAACATGAATGTGAAGTCCACAGACTAGTTATTTTACAAGGATTCTCTTTATGATTCCACAATGTGAAGATAATTCACATAAGGTGCTACATGATGGTGTACAAAAAACATGAAATAGGGTCTCACATTCACTACAAAATAATTTCGTAGTAATAATGTGATGTATGTATTATGTGGACATATAATGAGTTAAAAATAATTGATAATAAAATATAGTACTCAAATGAGAGATGTTTTAATATTCAGTGTCACATAAGAATTCATGGTTAACTGTAAATTTCAGATGCACACTCAGGGAATCTTGGATCATTACTTCTTATTAATACCCCCTAAACCTCATTTTTTAAGTTGAAAAAATTGGATAGTTGATTAATAGAGGGGAAAATCATCTACCCCAGGATCTCATAAGAATTTTATTACCATGTACTAAGGTAATACATGATGCATCAATTTTCAAAGCATCAATATGTGATTATCTTATATTAAATAAAATTTATATGTGAAATTATAGATACATGATTATCCTATGTGAATAAAATTATAATTTATATGTGAAATTCATTCATGAATATTCCATGAGAATGAAAAATTAAGATGTTGTACATGAAGAATAAGTACGTTATGTATTTGAGTTTTATGCATATTAAGTTTTACAAGTAAAAGAATTAAAAATATTGGTTACGAAGAAACATCATAAATAAGAAGTGATAATTAGTTACATGAAGTAGTTACATGAAGTATGATATTGAGATTACAATAATAACAAAATAAGAGATACTGAGGATGAGAGTTTTCAACAACAAAAATAATACATGCATAGCTTGAGTATTCCATGAATTGAGGAAGATATGATCATAGAATATCTGAATAAAGTGAAAAAGAATAATTGTTTTGGTCCGGACTAATAGAAATAAAATCTATTGAATTAGTGAGCACAAGAATATCATTTGATCCAATATTTTTTTGGAGGAAGATCTATATCAAGTGGTGTAGAAGCAACTGGGTGCTAAAGGTGATATTTGTTATTTTCATTCAAATTTTTTTTAGTGGGTTGTGAGATGCTATATTCTCTAATGGGACTCTAGGGAGGAAATATATTTGGTCCCAATATTAGTGGTATTTGTAAGATCCTTGGTGTAACTACCTATGATTATAGTGAAGAATATGTGATTGGGGATATTAACTAATCATAGAAAGGAGTAGGATCTCACATCATGGTCAAACCTGGTAATTTTATTTTGTGTATCATTCTATTTACATTATAAAATATTTCAGAGAGGCTATGAGACTTACAAGTGAGAGGATCAAGATCTTCACTAGTCCTCGAATTTTAATTAGAAAGAAAGAATTTATAAAAAATTGATCACTAATTCACCCCTCTTTAAGTGATTTTACCATATCAAGGCACTTCAAACAAGAATGGATTTAAGCTAGTATTTGAGGTAAATAACATTAATTTATCCATGGGTGATATTTTTTTGGAAAGGTTCACTTATATATTGGATTATTAAAATTAAGTAAAAAAATTATTTTTGTTTACTTTTAGAGTCTTTATATTTATATCATAATCATTTGGGTAAAATTAATTACAAGAAAATATATTAAATGTTAAAAATAGAATTATCACTTATCATATATAAGTTTTCTTTCATAAATTTGTTTCCTCTATGAAAAATAAAATAGTTGGGAAACCATTTCCATTTATAGAAAAAAAAATATTTCTTTTGGAATTAATACAAAATATTGTATGTGGGTTGTATGCTACACCCACCATAGGTAATATAATGTATTTTGTGACTTTAATTTATGATGATTATAGATTCTACAATTTTCATCATTTATATTATAAATGTGAAGCCATATATAAATTTAATATCTAAAAAAATTAGGTTGTATACTAATACATGCATATAATTAAATGTCATAGATCCTACATGGTAGGAGAATATTACAGTCCTTCATTTTTTGAATCTTAAGTGATCATAAATGAAGTAAAATATCCCAATAAACATTATTAGAATACTACATCTAAGATAAATAATAAAACAATAATAGAAATGGTTAATTCTATGATGTCAATATAGGATCTCTAAAGAGGCTTTTGGGGATATGAATTATTAATTACACGTCACATCAAAATCAGGGTTCCCACAAAATTGAATTATATGACTCCATATTAAATACGAAAGAATAGGAAACCAAACCTCAATTATTTAAAGGAAAGAGAATTTCATGAAAATGTAAGAGTACTAGAACCTAAAATCAAAATATTTGGAAAAAGAGCTATTGATTTACCATTTATAAAGTATTTTTATCATTATAAAGCTTATAAAATCTTGGTTATATAATCTTACGATGTAGTATCTATTAATAAAATTGACGAGTGAAGATATGCTATCATTGATGAATTAATATTTTCCTCTTTACATAAGGAAGTCTAAATTGGGGAATTTGGCTCAAATAAAATGGTATCACAAAAATATATTGTCAAAGAGGTTTGTAAAAGTAAATAAACTTGGATACCAAATAAAAATAGATATTATTTCTATATGTACTTTTTGTAAATGGAATAATGATAGTATGGTTACATATAATCTAGTTTTTCTAAATATTGAGAGAAATTATAAAATATTAAAAGAAACTATGTTTTATTATGATGTATCTCTTTTTAAGTAAGCTATAAATGATGAAATGGACTCTATAGTTGAGAACAATACTTGTATATTAGTTAATATTCTTCATATTTTATAACTAATAAGTTATAAAAGGGTATTTATAAGGAAAAATAAAGTCAATAGTTTTTTTTGAAAAAGATAAATCTAAATTGGTAGCTAAGGGGTTTACTTGAAAATGATAAATTAATTATTTTGATACCTAAGCTTCCATTTATGGATTAATTCTATTAGAATACTTCTCACTTTATATTATATATATAATTTATAAATTCACCAAAATGATAATAAAACAACAATTTAAAATAGTGAGTTAGATATAGGAATATACATAGAACAACCAGAAGGATTCAAAGTACATGAAAAAGAAAATAACATTTATAAATTTATACGATCCCATATATTTTAAAATATGATCCAAATTTGTTATATGGTAAATTTAATGATTTTTTTTTCAAAAATATTTTTAGTTATCCAATTTGACAAGTCTGTTTATAGTAGGTTCCATAATAACCCTGTTGTTGTTACTTACTTATATGTTGATGAAATATTAACATTTCGAACTAATATGAATGAAGTAAATAAGGATAATTATATTTTATCATGAAATTTAGAAATGAAATATTTGTGTGAAACAAATACTACACTGGGAATTGTAATTTTAGGAAGAATAATTCTATTTTTATTACTAAATATCATTATATTTAAAATTCTTTAAAAGTGGTTTGAAATTTTTTATTATTTACCTATTTATAACCTTTAAGCTTATAGGAGTATGATTCTACCTAATTTTTGTAGGGAAGTGGTTCAAATGGAAAATGAAAGGGTTATTATATGTCTCATGTATGCCATTTCTAGTATAATAATCTTTATTTTACATATTATTTGAGAGTTAAAAAAATATAAAATTAATTCTGGTTATGTACAATGGGATTCGATTAAAAGAGTATTGAAGTATATAAAGGTAGTAATAGATTATTTTAAATATTTTAATGAAACCCAAGATTATTATAAGGATTTTACAATGGAAGTTAGATTACTAATATAGAGGACCAATCTTCTATGAGTGGATAAGTTTTTATACTTTAATTTAGACCAATCTCTTAAGGATTGAAGAAAAAAACTTGTATAATGGACTCCAACATATATTCTAAGTTTATTTATTTCAAAGTTATTGGAAAAGAAGTGGAATGGAGTAAATATCTCTTATTATATATACCATTGCATCCTATTACAATTTCTCTAATTTCTATACATTGTGATAGTCAATAAATATTAGATAGAGAATATATTAATAATTATAATATAAAATCAATACACATTTGTCTCAAATATAATTATACAAGGCATTTGATACAAGGGGGTATCATAACTAAGTATTTTTATAGATTAATCCAAAATTTGGTTGAACCATACAAAATGAAATTTCAAATGATTTAGTGTAACAATATTCTATAATGATGGGTTTAAATTCCTTTTAAAAAATTCAACAATGATGGAACCTCAACTTAACATGTGATAACTTTTCATTTTTAAGTCCAATTTAGGAAATTACATCATATGTGTGAAGGAAACATAAAGAGTATATTATATCCCAGGAAAATGGTTCTTCGTTCCTATGAGAAAATTAGGGTGAGATTAAAACTCTTATTAAACCATGGATATCAAATAAGTGTTAAAATATGAGAACTCATTTTTTTACCCTTTGTTAATGTAAGAGTAGGGAAACTCCAAATATCTTATAAAATTAGATTAATAATTGGGGAATTTTATTAGAATTATGTAGAAAAAATTCAACTAATAATAAGAGTTACATGTTCATGGAAGTGTTCACATGTTTCTCTATTTAGATTTCATTTAATATATTATATAAAGTTTTAAATTGAGAGATACCTTTATTTATGAATAATATTTCCATGAGAGTAAGATGATTTATTTTCAAGAGATTATTTTAAATAATATAAAATAGATAGGGATTATTGATTTTTTTAAATATGTTAAATTACTTTTTATTTTTAAATGAGAAAAAAATTTGAAATCTGACATTGAAAAGTATAATGGTGCGGGATTTCCTTTATTAGGGGAACACTTTCACCAATATTAAAAATGTTGAAGTAATAAAGAAGAATCCTATAGGGGATAGTACACTGCACCATCTATGCGCTTGTTCCTGCACGCACAATGTGACACTATGATGTCTCAATTTTCACTTCACACTCCATGTTGGTGAGATGTACTTATAAGTGACATTATTTTTTTAATAGATTAGTTATTCATACCAGTTTGGGCCATAACTGAATGATTATGTTTAGTGGGTTGATCTAGTTCCCCAAATTAATAGGATATAGGCCATCGATCTGATCTGGTGTGTTCTAATGGACACATCCATTTATTTGGTATGTGTTATTTGAGATACATATTCGATTGGGTGAGATACCAAAAATGGGATTAAATCTTTAAAATTCAAACCTTTCTAGAATACGTGTCTACCCAATTATAAAGGGTGGGATAACCTATCTGAATAAGAACTTCTATGCCAATAAAAATAAATATCCAATGAAGGTAAATATCACTTCTAATCCTTCCAAAACCTTCTCTCAAATAAATATCCATCTACTTATCTTATATAATAATCCAAGACCAATTGTTTGTGTGCAAAAAAAATTATCTTTCATTAATTTATTCATTCCAAATCCAAATTAAAGATAATATCCATTAAGTAAAAGTGTATAGTAATGAACCAACAATTATCTTAAATAGAATTCAATTACAACCAGTTATACTACAAATTTAGTAGAGACAAATCAACTCTTAAGAAGGGAGATATTGTAATATTTCTTATTGATATCCATTTACTAATATCCAATAAATTCCATTATATATCCTTACACACCTAAATTACCAAAATTATAAAGACATTCAAAAAATGAATTGGTTGAGTTTTTTAGTGAATTAAATTATCAATACAATATTTAGTTATCATTTTCACTTACTTATGTATAATAAAAAACCTATAATACAGATTGAACATAATCATATATAATATGTTTTGTAGTATATATAAAAAGGAAGAAAATATTTTAAGTATCATGCTACATTTCTCATTATGTTAACTTACATGATGAACACTCAAAAAGATAGTAAATTCATTGAAAATCTATAGGGGATGGAAACATAGAGAAAAAGCGATAGATCAAAAAAATAATGTCTCACTCTATACAATATTTTGATTCAAACATGGTCTAATTCGTGACTAAATATGAGATAATTTATAGCCTTAAACCAATATATAATGAATTATTAAATGATGAATATATGTGTGTATAAAAAATATCATATTTAAACCCATTCATTATTATGATACAAAAATAATCTAATTGATAATTTATCAAAAAATAATATGTAACATCCCAAACTGAACCACCATCTCCATGAAAGAAGGACACATGACCTCATGCATGCCTCCCCATATGTAAGAGGTTGATGGCTAGAAGTGAGGGTATAAGTTCTTCATTAGGGACACTATACCCTTAGTATCATTCCATGGGATCAATAATAAATCATATAAAAATATAATAAATAACTAGAGTAAACATGTGGAAGCTAAGGAATGAAATACTTATCATAACATAATAAGAAACTCCAAAATTTGAAATCTTATCCAGTGTATAAAGCAGTATAAAATAAATAAATAAGTAGTTGGGTCCCCTGATGTCCATATTGGTATACTACTAGCTCTGTGCTCCTCTACTCAACCATCTACCACATAACCCTTTCCCTTTGCTGGATCTCTAGTCCTGAAATCTACAAGCGTACCAAAATTCATGAGTATGGTGTGAGTACAAGAATTAGTAGGAAAATACCAATGCATCCATAACTAGTCTTGATCAAATATAATAGATATATTCCATGAATATAATAAAATTTTAAAGTTTCATAATGAAATACAATCTAAATCCTAGAAGACGTGTGCAAACCAAGATGCTACAAACCCCGACCATACCTGCTTCAGGTCTATAAAAAAACATAAAAATGATAGCGAGTTCATTATAAATGTAGGATCCAGCCTCAAGATGTATAATATCCATATATTCCCTAGGAATATGGGTAATACCACACTAGGCCATCATACCCTGCCACTATCTCTCAGGTCATGTCACATAGATCGTTATCCTAACTGCTAACACATAGGTATGGTCACATATAATCATCATTCCCCTTGGTCAGGCCACACATGGCTATTATACCCCACTTCAGATACATGGGTATGATCATATATGATTTTCTTGCCCCTAGGTTAGGCTAAAAAAGGATATCATATGATTTCATCTATCTTGATCCTATCATCCTAACACATGCATCATCTGAACATGCTCCCCCTGAAGGGATGCTAAGAAAAATTGATATACTTGTCACTTTGGTACCATAAAAAATAAAAAATTAGTATAGTATATACCAAAAATATCACAAGGATATAGTGGTATCATATCAAGGAAAACAGACTATATCATGAGTTTGAAAAAATTCAAAACACGCACACATGTGATCAAAGTCATCATAGTCTAAGCACATCAATACACCTCATTATATAATGCTAGCAATCATAAACATGGATTAAACAAGGTAAAATATACCTTATAAATTCTCATGGAAATAATATCAAGATGGGGTATCATGGGAAAAAAACTCATCCACATGCCATCACAATCAATCACAATTATCAATTATTACAAACATAGATTATAACCAGGAAATATGTGTGACAAATTACCTTAGAGTTAAATTACTTATTGATTTATTTTCAATGTTTTGATGACGAGGGTTAATAAATGAGTCTAATAGTACCACTAAGAGACATTTTCTAGTGATATAATCTTTTATTATAATTATATCCATATTTTATATTTTAAATGTGAAAAAATAATTTAAATCAAATCTAAATAAAATACCTTGACTCCTTTAAAAATAAACTGTGGGTTCAATTTATGCTCGTCAATACAAAGACAACAACACAGAAAATGCATCACTCTGATCATTATTAGAGAATATATCAAAGAGAGAAGTTAATAATAATAATAATAATAATAACAACTAACAAAAAACAACACCGACAACAATAATAATAATTAATAGGTGGGGGGGGGGGGAGTGGCGAGAGGGGAAGTAAAAAATCCTCTTATGCACTCTCTTAAGTGCCTCCCCATAATCCCCTTTTAATATATATATATATATATATATATATATATCCAAGTCATCATTTATAATTTTCCAACTATATAATTTATTATTTAATCATTTTTTTGTCAGATCTCCTCTTAAATCCTTGTGAAACCCCCATCATAGCCCATGCATTTCTTTTTTAAATATTTCCCTAAAATATATTTATTCACTCATTATAAATACTTTAAAATTCATCCATATAAAAAAATAAATATTTATATATTATATATATATATATGCATGCATGCATATATCTATATACAGCCACACACACATAGATATATATATAAATTCAACCCATTTATATACACATTATATATACACACACATCTGCATATACAGATATACACCCACACAAATGCACATACATGCACGCACACACACACACATATAAACATATATATATATATATATATATATATTTAAACCATATATATATAAATTATATATATATATATATATATAAACACACACCCACATATACAAATACAGACCCGCACACACACACATATACTTTACACAAATATACACACACAATATATATATATATACACACACAAATTATATATACACACTTGCACACATATATATGTACCTATATATTTTACCCATATATATATATACTTGTTTTAACTTATCAAACACAAATATAATTTTCCCAATTGAATAATTATAATAATAATAATAAACTTTTTGTTATTAAAACTCCACCATTATTACCACTAAATATTTTTCAACAAAAACTTCAATTAATAACTAATAATATATTAATATAGTTTTATTAATTAAACAAAACTATATATTTATCACATGTAATAATATCACAATTATTATTTTGACCACCAAATAAAATATTCTCCCAACCAATATTTTCACCGTAACATAATTATTAATTGTGTATGTAATTTCCATTAATTTTCTTCAACATAAATAATAATAATAAAATAAATATTGTTATTATTAATTACCCAAAAAATATTTGGACACTGATTAATTTTATCAGTTCAAACAAATAAAAATGATTTTATAAAATTATTAACAATCATATTTTTTATCATTTTTAATAAAATCACTTAAAACAAAAAATAAAAACTAAAGACATAGGTATTTGATTTAACTAAACACCCGATGTGCACAAGGGTTATGTTAAAACTTGATAAAACCCACATTCTGTATTTAATGGTGGTCTCTTATTTTCCATGCAAGAAATCGTTCAATAGATATTTCATTATTTTAGAAAAACTATTCCCACGTGATATAATATATTTAATATTTTATTATCTCAACACTGAGCCTCTATAGAACACAAAATCCACCATTTTCTCAATGCCTAACCCTGAAAATATTCCTTTAAAATTTATAATATGTTTTAAGAAAAAACAAAGACTTTTTATTAATGGAGATTTTAACCTTTCATAAATCCATAATAAACACAGGTATTGAAAAATTAAAAATTCACATAAAAAATACATATAATTTATTAAAAAAAGAAGATTTATGATAATTTAAAATTTTAAGATATCAAAATTATACTGCTCTAATGAATTATCATACACAAGAAGTATATTTAATGATCTTGTTCAAACAAAACAGTCTAATGATCTCAAAGATTTGATTCCTTCTCTCATGTATCCATGGAAGAATCACTCAATCAATTGTAAAATTAGAAACAAAAACAAAACTTATCCATTCTATGATATTACAAAATGTTTTCTTAAGAGTCTACCCATAACCCAAGGTATAAAACTCCTAGAATTATCCCTAATCTCTGTCCCTACATGTTAGTCATAGTAATCATATATATACTAACATAATAGAATGATCAGTTCAACTAATTAATGCCAAATAAGATATATCATAACAATATGACAAAAAAGAAATATCACACAATATAGAATCTATCCCAAACATATAAATCAATTTAGGGAATTTAATTAAATAACTACTATGCAATAAAATAATAAATATATATATGGAATGTGAGCCTATGTGGTTAGTCATGATGCATGAATGCACCTAAAATCTCATAAATCACATATCAACATCTTGTGCATCACTCAAGGTGAATTTAATAAATGTTAATAGAAAATATAATTTCACGCACTTTATGAAAACTTGGAGGTACGCTATATAGTGCTAGATAGACACTGTCATAGTTCCCCTGGATGAGTCCCAACCAAGCTATATCATGCCTACCAGGTCTCAAATTAAGGAAAGGAGAAGAACAATGTTAGTGAATCTTATTCCTTTGATAGAATTTTGTAACATCTATCCCGAACCACCAGGTCCAATCCGGAACATCACATAACCACATGTGCACCTTCCCATATGTAAGAGTATTTCTACTAGCCATGTGGGTCTAAGTCCATTAGTGGGGATACTATACCCTCAATATTATGTTATGAGATAAATAATAAATAATAAATAATATAATAAATAACTAGAGTAAACATGAGAAAACCATGTGATGACATATATGTCGTCCAATAATAAGCTGTTCCTGAAGTGGAAATCTTATACAATGTATAAAGTAAGAAAAAAACTAATTAATTAGAAGTGGGATCTTAAAAATTCCACTGCAATCCACCACCATCTCCATGTTCCTATGATCAATCATTTACCACATGTCCCTTCACCATAATCAAATCTCTGGTCATGAAATATACAAGCAGACCAAAATCCCAGAGTAGGGTGTGAGTATAAGGATCAATAGGAAACCACCAGTGCATCCTTTACCAAAGTGTTATCAAGTATAATAGGTGTATACAATGAATATAACAAATACGTGAAGAAGAATAACAACATACAATCCAGAAACTGAATGGACATGCACTAACTAAGATTTCATAGACCCCTGGACATACCTACTTCAGCTCCATGATAGAAAATATTAAAGTGATTGTAGTTATGTCATAAACATAATATCCAGCCTCAAGCAACTCAATAGTCATATAGGTTCCAGACTTACAAGTGAGAGTACCCTAGGCCATCATACCCTACCACTATTTCATTGGTTAGGTCACATAGACCATCATTCCCCACTTCCACCATATGAGTTCGATCATATATGATTGCCATTCCACTTTCCCTGGTCACACAAGGTCATCATACCCCACTACTACCACATGAGCCTTATCACATATTATTTCCATGCCCCTAGGTCTATCCACACAAGGCCATTATACTCCATTATCTATATTGGTCCTATTATCATATCACATGCAGTATTTGAACACGCTCTCCCTCTAGGGCTGCTAAGCCAGAACATGTCCACCTGTCACTTTGGTACCATGTGTAATACAAAAAAAATAAAACATATACCAAAAATATTATAAGAAAATAGTGGTATCATATCAAGGAACACCTATCATATCTGATTGTGAAAAAAGAAAAACACACACACATGTGATTAAAGTATTCATAGTATAAGAACATCAATACACCTCATTATATAATGATAAAAATCATAAACAAGGTCTCAATATGGTAAAATCTACTATAAAAATTATAATTAAGTTTCATGGGATGCACAAACACCCAAAAAAATGGCTATAAATTATTAAAAAGAAAAATTATAATATGAAAACTTGTGTAAAAAAATCCACAAGAGGTAAGGAATTTACTACCTTATGTGCAATTATTATCCAACCACAAGAGTCGCTAATCGAGTTTGATTTCACGACTAATATACATTTCCTAGAGATTTAAACTTTTCCTAAAATTATTGGTATTATAGATATTTTAAATATGAAAAAGGGTTTAAATTAATTATGAATAAAATGATTCAATACCTTAAAAAACAAACTTATGATTTAATATATGCTCATTGAGATGAACCCATCAGCATCAAAAACATGTCAATCTAATCTTTATTGAATAGAGAAGTTTGAAATAAAAAAACTGATAAAAAATTAATAGGGAGGGGGAGTGAGTGGCATGAGGGGAAGTAGAAAATCCTCCAATACACTTTCTTAGTCACCTCCCCATAATTCCCCTTTTAATTTTTCTTTCAAATCATCATTTATTATTTTCTAACTATCTCATTTATTATTTTATCACTTCATTTATTCTTATATCCTCTTAAAGTCATGAAACACCCCCAGCATACCCCATGCATTTATTTTTTAAAACCTCTTTAAAATAAATTTAATCACTTATTATAAATATTTTAAAAGTCATCCATATAAAAATATATATATTTATACACATTATATATACACACACCCACATATACATATATACACCCGCACACACACACATGCACATATTTAACCCGTTTATATACACATTAAAAACACACACACATATAAATATATACACACTCTATCTCTCTCACACACACAAATATATATATATATATATAGACACAAATATATTTAACCCATATATATATACACACACATTATATACACACACACTCACATATATACACGTGCACAACTTATATATATATACACCCACAAAGATATATATATATATATAAACATATATATTTAACCCATATATATACATGTTTTAATTTATCACACACAAATATTATTTTCCCAATTTAATAATAACAATAATAACAATGATTTTTTTATTATTAAATGTCCACCATTATTACCACTAAAAAAGTTTCAAAAAAAATTCCATTAAAAATTGATAAGTAATCAATAATTTTTTTAATAACACAAAACCACTTATTTTGAACATATAAGTATATCACCATTATTACTCTGACTACCCAAAAAATATTCTCCCAAAAAATATTATCACCATAACATAATTATTAATTACACATGTAATGCATATTCATTTTCTTTGCTACAAATAATAATATTAATGCATTTATTATTATTGTTATTATTATCATTTTTAATTGCCTAAATTTTTTTTGATACTAAATAATTTTATCAGTTCAAAAAAATAAAAAAAATTGATTACTTTTTTCCCAATCATATATTCTACCATTCTTCATAAAATCTATTAAACTGAAAATTATAATACCAACATCATGGGTGGGTGATTTAACTAAATAACCGACATGCACAAAATTTATGTTGTTCCTAAGGTAAAAAATTGCATTCTAAATTTAATAGTGGTCACCTATTTTCCATCCAAGACACAATTTGGAAGATATTTCATTATTTTAGAGAAACTTCTTGCCTTGATATAATATATTTAATATTTTTATTATGTAAAACCTCAGGATTTACAGGCCTTAGAATCCCACACCGACTTGACGTCTAACTCCAAAAATATTTATTTAAATATTCTAATTTTTTTTCTAGACACAAACAATGTCTTTTCATTAATAGATCTTTTACCCTTTTGTAAATCCATAATAAACACAAGTATTGAAAAAAAATTAAATTTTCACATAAAAAAACTTTTAATTTATTAACAAAAGTGGGTTTTATTATCATTTTAAATGTTAGGATATTACAAAACAATACAAGTCTGAATTTAAAAAAATTCATAAAATTTAATAATTAGTGTAATAAAGTATTAAATTTATTAATAATTCATAAAAAACACAAGCCTTAATAAATTAAAAAAACCAGAATAAATAATAACACAAAAGGTTAAATGTTTTCATATTATTGCAATGGTTCAAAATATATGACTCATATGAAATTTAAAATAAAAAATAGGGATTATTTTTTTATCTAATTTTAAATTTAAAAAAATAACATAAAAATATTTTTTACAATGAAATTTTAAAAACATTTATATGGATAATATGTGTGTCACTTGAAAATATTAATAGAAAAATAAATTTCTATTAATTCCAGAGTTAATGGGACAATTAAATTAAATATTATAAAATCCCTAAAATATGATTTGAGCCAAAAAAATTCCCTTGTGCATTTCCTCACATGATCATTTTACAAAAAAATTTTATTTAGTATGAAGTAATTCATAGAGGAAATCCATGTATTGATTTTTTTCACCCATACTAACAATAATAAATTAATGCTCCATTGTATTTTATTTTTCAAGATTAGGAAAAAAACTACACTAAAATTATTCAATCCGATATAATTTATGAATGTTTTCTAACTACACCAAAACAACTATTTGATTTTAAAGTCTATTATATATCTCTTTTCAAAAGTTGGGTTTTCAAATAAATTGTTGTAAAATTTACAAATGTTAATGAGGTAAAACTTTTAAAAATGGTTTATGAGATATAAATAACTAAAGACAATAATATGATTAATATAGTGAATTTTGACTTTATTAATAATATTCTTATTCAAGTTTTTCAAAATTTACCCCAATAAAGGTGTGAGTCTTTTGAATCAAATAATTGTTGGAACCAATACTGTTCATTGTTTATAATGGAGTTTGGTTTGTTTTTGTTTTCAATATGCACAAATATGATTAGGGAGTTTGCAAGGAATGCGATCATATGATTGGGACTGAAAGCAGTATTGAAGGTGGCACATTTTTCTTGTGTTTTACAAATTTTTGGGCGTAAAAAATCAAGAGTTTGGAAATGGTATGTGGTGAAGGTGCACGGTATACAGTGAGGGAGAGAATTACACAATGGAAGTGCGTGGTACGCAGGTTAGGCATGTGGTACATAGTGTAGTAATGTAGTACGCGGTGTAGGAAGTGGGAACAATACGCAGAGTGGTGCATAGAACCAAAAACAGTTCACAGCAATGGTACGTGGTAAAGGAATTCGGTACGCAGAATGGTGAAGGTTGAAAGAAAAAATAGTTCGCAACAATGGTACGCAGTGAAGGCATGCAGTACATAGATGATGAAGGTTTCCAGGACTACTGCGGTTCATGAAACTGGAGTGGTACATGGTGGATGCTATCCGTACACAGATAGAGTGAATATTGTCCCACATTGGTAATTTGGGTAAAACGAACTGATGTTTTTTGCAAATTTTTGTGCCTATTTAAGGAATTGTAATCCCCTTTATTAGAGGAGGAGATTGGAGATTATAATTTTGGGAAGAAATCTGGATAAGTATGAAGTGGTTCATGGAGGAGAAGATGGCACGTAGAGAGACTCATCCACGTAAGGAAAACAGTCTGTGGAATAGTGTGTGGTTCATGATGGAAGCTCTTGTAGTACGTGGAAGAGCAAGGTAGTATGCACAGTAGAAAGGTACGTAGGGGTGTGTAGTAGTATACAAAGTAGGGAGTAATGCGGTGCAACACATTTTGTGGAGAAGTTTGATAGTACGTAGTGGATCTAGAAGGTATTCAAAAAAAGCAGTGGTACACATAAACAATAGCAGTACGCGAAACACCCAAGAAAGCCTGAAAATTGGCCAAATAATTTTGCGAAATTAATTTCCATAACATATCAGCATAAGGGAAAATAAATTTAATATGTGGGTGATTACAAGAATTAAACAGATCATCCATTTATAGTTAACGATTTATGATTTAATTCTAAACAATTGAAGTGACCTTCAAGTTGATAAACTACGTGAAGATTATTCATTGAAGTGAGAAAGGGGGAGTCAGCAGAAGTGATCTGAGGGATGCAGTGTGCTATCCCTAAAACCTTGTAAAGTTAGTGGGTATGGCACAAAGTAACTATTTCAAACACTTATAATCTAAAACTAATAAAGATTAGTGGTTTTGATATGACTGAAACACTGTCAGCATATGCACCTTGGATGTATCCCTTAGTGGTGAACATAGTAAAATTGCTATGTCGTTGCTTTGCATGTGATTATTGATTTACTACACATTCTCTTCAGACAGTTTTAATAGGTTTATAACAATGTGGGAACAAGATCCATCAGTCCAAAAAAAGTTGACACTCTGATTCACCTCTCCCCTCTTAGGGTGTTCTGGGGTCCTTGAAGTGGTATCAGAGGGAAAAGGCAGCTGGTGTTGAATTTGTCCTATACTGTCATGGAGAATCTAGTCAAAATTAGGGGAGTTCCCCTCTTCAATGGAAGTAATGTTAAAATATGGAAAAACATGATGACTTATCACATAAGATATCTTGGAATTTAAGTCTTATTTTCTACTACACAGGAAATAAAATTCCCTGATCCTACAGGACTGTCGATAATAGATACAAATAGGAAATTGCTTGATGCTGATGAAAAATCACAAAATGCTCTCACTACAGCCATTTCTGATCAAATTTATCTAAAGGTAATGGGTGTCATATCTTCCAAGTCAATGTAGGATAAAATGGAAAATATTTATGAAGGAGATCACAAAGTGAATGAGGAAAAAATTTAAGTTCTACATAATAGGTTTGATAATCTAAAGATTCACCCTGATGAGAATGAAGACTCTTTCTTTAATCGTATTACTGAAGTTATAGGAGAAATCCGAGGTCTAGGTGAAGAAATCAATGACATTGACATAGTGAAGAAAATATTGAAAATAATTCCACCCCTTTACCATGCAAAGGTGTTATCCCTTCAGGAAAGAGATCTCTCCAAACTCTCAGTGGATGATCTTCTGAGAAATCTATCAGCTTATAAAATGAGAATCAAATCAGAGAAATATACGACTCTTGTGAGCCAAAAAATGGCATTTAAAGACATGGAAAACTAAAAGTTTTAGGAGATAGTAGTGATGCAGATGATGAGGAAAACAAAACTCTTTCTCTCATTTCCAAGAATCTCAAGAAGGGAACATGTAAATTTGAAGGCAAACTACCTCTGGCTTGTTTTCGTTGTGGAATTATTGGGAAAATTGCCTCTCAGTGCTCAAGAAAATTTTATGATGAATAAAGTGAAGTGGAAAACAAGGAGAAGCCATGGAAAAGATTTTTCAAAAAGGTAAACTTTAAATGTGAAAATAAAGTACATAAGAAGAGTTTTGTTTGTGAGGAGAAAGATGGTGATAAGGAATTCTATAAGGAAGAGGAACCATAATTTAATACTGGAAACCATGCCTCCATGATGGGTACCATTGCAAAGTCGGAACCATTGGCATATAAAGCTGGAGATAACCAATTAACTACTTATGTCGATCCCAAGTTGCAACTTAAGGATGATTTTGTTACACTTGAGATTAAACGTAAGAGATGTAATAAGTGGAAATAAATGGTGAAGTAATCCTCATAATATATAGATCAAATGGAAGTTGAGATTGAATGACTAGAAGAACTATTGAAAGATCAATCATCAATCCTTGAAAGCACTGATGATGTAGTGGAACTAAAACTCCAAATTTAAGAATAAGCAAAGGTCATTAATGACATTACCTTGAGACTAGAGGAGAAGTCCAAAACCATTAAAGGACTCGAAGAAGAAGTTGTTACTCTGATAAGTAAACTCAAAAGTGAATCAATTTCAACAGAAGCAAAGAATAAAATACAATTAGCAAGGTTCTCATATGTTGAGCTAATAGAGAGAGAAAAATGTGGTTCTGATGGAGTAGAAAAGGTCTTGAATGATCAAAGAACCACATTCATGGGAAATGGTGGAATTGGTTGTGATTCCAAAACATCAAATGATATAAATAAAGTAAACCAAAATAAACTAAAGTAGAAAGTTGATCATGTTGAAAAGCCACCAGAAGTGATGAAAAAGAAACCCATAAATCAAATTGAAAGGAGAAATGAAGATTATCTTTGAGCCTATAGAAATGATAGGCAGTCAAACTATTTTCCCGAGGAAGAAGGCATGAGTAAAAATAAAAGTGATAAGACATTTACTTTCATGAAGTGTCAGTTTTTTGGCTATCTGGGCTATACCTTATTATACTGCAAAGAGGTATGGATCTATATGAATGGGTAAGAGTTGGGAGTTCAAAAAAGGAGAACATATTCACATACTACTTCTTATAGAAGAAATAATTTCTATGGATATTGTTTTCACTATTCTAACTTTGTCTATAAAGCTATGTATTGCAGGCAAAGGTATGACATGAGAAATTCTTTAAATACTTAGAGACGAGTCACTACACATCAACCAAATAGTTTTTATATTTCAAATAGGTTTTCTCCCCTAGAAGAAGAATTTGAATATGAAGAACCCAAGTACATGAAAGAGAGAATTGAAAGACCATTATCTTCCTACACTCAATCCAATATCTCATAGAAAGAAAAAGGAAAATAGAAAAGTCCAATTTTGTATAAGTATCCCTCAAAGGTAAAAAGAACAAAAGCAACTAGATTATTGATAGAAGATGTTCATCCCACATGATAGTTAATGCATACCTATTAACGAATGTTAAACAAAAGGCTGATGGAATAGTGAGGTTCGGTAACAATGGTGCTTTGAAGATAAAAGGAAATGGAAGTACTGAGCTAGCTAATAGAGAGATAAAGAAAACTGAATTTCTTTATGTGGATCGTCTACATCACAATATTCTTAGTGTGAGTTAACTCTGTGACTTAGGTCTTATTATGACATTCAATTAGAATGGCTGTACTATAAGAGGAAATTCTAGGAATTCTCTCATGAAAGGCTGTAGAACAGATGACAACTTATATCAAGTTGACAACAAAGAGAACATTTGCTACTTAACATTTAAATAGGAAAACAAATTATGTCATAGAATATTGGGGCACATAAATCAGAAAGACATTGAAAATATATCTAAGCAAAATATAGTCCTGGATATCCCTAATATAAAGTGTGAATGAGAAAAGACCCGTGATGCGTGCAGGTGAGGGAAACTGGTCTGCAGTTTCTACCAACCAAAGAAGAAAAGAGGATCAAATCTCCTTGACCTCATTCATACAGATGTATGTGACCCGATAAATACTATTTGAACACATGGAGAAAGGTACTTTGTTATTTTTATAGATGATTACAGTAGAATGACATGCTTGATCGTTATACACAAGAAGCAACAAGTGCTTGATTTCATGAAAACCTATCATCGAATCATCGATAATGATACTGGACGGAAGATCAAATTCTTACAATTTGACAATATAGGGGAATACACATCCATTGAATTTTTAAATTACCTATATAATCAAAGGATACAACATGAGTTGGATGTTGTGAGAACTCCACAACAAAATAGAGTTATTGAGCGCAGGAATTTACATGTAAACAACATGGATAGAACTATTCTGATGGAGAGTCATATTCCTCAAAATTACTGGAAAGAGGTAGTACAAGAAGAAGTGTGTATTCAAAATTAAACAGGGATATATATGGGTGAGACAAAGAAACCCTATGAATTGTGGCATGAAAAGAAGGCATCTTTGAAGTAATTTCATGTTTTTAGAAGAAAATGTTTTATCTAAAACAAATAAGGTAATTAAGGGAAGTATGGATACAATGCAGATGAAGAAATATTTCTTGGATACTCAATGAACAACAATGCATACAAATGTTTCAATAAGCGCTTGGTAAGAATTGTAGACAACAGTGATGTAAAGATCATTGAAAAGAAAAACCCCAATGCTTCAAGGAATTATTATGTTGATGGGATATAAAATGGGGAAGGATGTGAACATGGAAAAAATGTTAATACAGATGTAGAGGAAGGTGTGAAAAACTCTCTAGAGTCACATCATGATGTTGAATTTGAAGAAGAATCATAAGAAGAAGTCATAGCTAGAGAGAATTTAGTTGAACTGCAAAGGAGAAATTGAAGAGCAGAGACTGATCAGTACAACATTATTGGGGATCATAATGCACCTACACAAATAAGAATAATGAGGAATAATTCACATTCAACATTTCTATCTGTTGTGGAACTATCCTCATTTGGGGAGGCTACAAAGTATGAGTCATGGGTAAAAGAAAGGAATGAAGAGTTAGATCATATTGAAAAAAATTAGACATGGGATCTTGTCAAAATAACTAATGGTCACAATGTAATTGGTAAAAAGTGGATTTTTAAGAAAAAAATTAATGGGCATGGAAATGTTATCAGAAATAAGGCATGCTTGGTATATAAAGGATACACTCAAATCGAAGGAATTGATGTTGAGGAGACATTTGCTCCCATAGAGATACTGGAGTCAATCCGGATATTTTTTTCCATAGAAATCCAAATAGGTTTTAAAGTGTATCAAATGGATGTCAAGATGACATTATTAAATATAGTTTTAGAGGAATAAGTCTACGTTGAACAACCTGTAGGGTGATTTCTTGGAAATGATGAACTGAAAGTTTTCAAATTAAAGAAAGCTCTCTATGGCCTAAAATAGGAACCACGGGTGTGGTACTCTCAGTTGGACTCATATATGAGAAATCTTGAATTTAAAAGAGGAGGAGTGGATCACAATATCTATGTGAAGAACTCCCAACATGATCAGTTCATGGTATTGGTATAAGTGGACGATATTATTCTTGGTTGAAGAAGACATGTATCAGTGGATGAATTTTCCAATCACATGAAACTAGAATTTGAAATGTCTATAATTTGTGAACTCACATACTTTTTAGGGTTGTAGGTACTTTAGAAAGAAGTATTACAATTTCATTTCTCAAGAAAAGTAAGCAAGAGAGCTATTGAAGAAATTCAATATGCATGCTTCCAAACCAATGTCGACTCCAACTGTAGTTGGATCAAAGCTTGAAAAGCATGAGGAAGGGACTTATGTGGATCCCACCATGTATAGAAGAATCATTGGAATCCTACTATACTTGACAGAAACACGACCAAATATTGTATTTACAACTTTCCTTGTGGCCCGCTTTCAGATTAATTTGAAGGAAGAACATATGGAGGAAGTGAAAAAAATCATGAGATACATTCAAGACACACACAATTATGGGCTATAATTTGTTGTAGGAAGAGATAGTGAACAATCAGCATTTTCTGATGCTGAATTGGCTAGAGATTTAGTGGATAGAAATCCTACTAGTGGTGGAGCATTCTATTTTTGGAAGAAATGTGTGGGCTGTTTAAGCAAGGAATATGAAAGTACTTCACTTAGTACTGCTGAATCTGAATACATATCTTCTTCCAAAGCATGTAATCAGTTACTTTGGATGAAACAAAAACTAATTGACATAGGTTATGAGGTGAAAAAACTAGTGGAAATTTATTATGATAATAAGAGCACAACTGATCTTTCGAAGAGTCCTATTCAGCATTCCGTACGAAACATATTGAGATCATATATCACTTAATCAAAGAAAAAGTTGAATAAGGCCTGATAAAAATAGATCATGTGGGAACTGATGAGAAATTTGATGACATTATGAACAATCCACTATCAGAAGCTGTGTTTGAGAAACATCGGTTGAACCTTGGTGTTCAGCCACCTCCCAGTTCATAAGGAGGTTACGATATTCCCCTCTCCCTACTTTTTTTAACTATGCTAATCTGTTTGTGGAAGTGTTGTAGTTTTATGGAGTAGATATGATCTAGGGTGAGTACATTCTGAGCTCTACAATGCTCAATTACTGGTCTTTGGGTTTATTGCCAATGGTGGAGAATGGAAAAATTCAATTTCAATGGAAGGTGGAGAAAAGAAAAATAATGAAAACTCAATTCATGTCCTCTTTAATTTTTTCTACCTCGAGCATTGCTCACATAGACTTAGAGTGATTGATGAGTTGTTTCTTGAAGAATTAATTTTTGGTCATGGTTGGCGCATTAGTGAATTTATTTGGAGATTTCCAACAAACCCAAAGGGGGAGATTTTTGGAACCAAGGCTGTTCGTTGATAATAATAGAGTTTGGTTTTTTGTTTGTTTTCAATATGCACAATGAGGAATAGGTAGTTTTCAAGGAATGAAATCATACAATTGGGTCTGAAATTAGTATTTAAGGTGGCTCAATATCCCAGTGTATGACAAATTTTTGGGCCTAAAAAATCAGGAGTTTGTCAATGGTACGCGGTGAAGGTGCATGGTATGCGGTGAAGACATGTGGTACACGGTGTAGGAACATGATATGTGGTGAAGGTGCATGGTACACGGTGCAGGTTCATAGTACATGGTGTAAGCAGTGGGAACGGTACATGAAGTGGTGAGCGGAACAGAAAAGAGTTCGCATAAATGGTATGTAGTGAAGGAATTCGGTACGCAAAAGGATGAAATTTTAAATGAAAAATGGTTTGTAGTGATGGTACGCTGTGAAGGAATCCAGAACACGGATGATAAAGGTTGGTGGGATTTCTATGGTTCAAAAAACATGAGTGGTATGTGGTGGAGGATAATCGTACACATATGGAGAGACGATTGTTCCACATTGAACATTTGGGTTGAACATAGTAGTGATTTTTGCAGAGTTTTGTGCCTATTTAAGGAACAATATTACCCTTTATTAGAGGAGGAGATTGGAGATTAGAATTTTGGGAAGAAATATGAAGAAGTTTGAAGTGGCTCACAGAGGAGAAAGAAGTACACTGAGAGACTCATCTGCATAAAGAAAACAGTATGTTGATGAGTGTGTGGTTCGCAATAGAGTCTCTTGCAGTACGCGACAGAGCAAGGCAGTACGTGAAGCACTAAGGTACACAGGGGTTTGGAGGAGTACATGGAGTAGGGTGGAACGCATAGAACCATAGTCTGTGGAGGATCTAGATGGCATGTGGAGGATCTAGACAATATGAAAAAATAGTAGTGATACGTATAAATAATAGCAGTATTCGGAACACCCAAGGAAGCCGGAAAATTGGCCAAATATGTTTGCAAAATTACATTCCATAAAATATCAACATAAGGGAAAATAAATTAGATTTGTGGGTGATTATAGGACTTAAAGAGAGCATCCATTTATAGTTTAGGATGCATTATTTAATTCTAAATAATTGAAGCGAACTTCAATTCGATAAACTAAGTGAAGATTCTTCTAGTGCAGTGAGGAAGGGGGAGTCAGTTGAAGTGATCTGAGGGACGCAATGTGCTATCCCTAAAACCTTGTAAGGGTAACACACCTCAACAAGGTGACTATGCTAAATACTTATAATCAACAAATTGTGAAGATCAGTGTTTTTGGTATGATCGACACACTGTCGGCCTATGCTCCTTGAACGTAGCCCTTAATGGTGAACCAAGTCAAATTGCTCTCTCATTGCTTTGAATGTGATTGTTGATTTTCTGAAAATTCTATTCAGACAGGTTTAATTGGTTCCTACCCACATGGGAACAAGATCCATCAGTATAAAAGAAAAATTTGACACCCTGATTCACCCCTCCCCTCTTAGGGTGTTCTGGGGACCTTCAATAATTTGTAACATAATATTCAAAACAACTTTTTTATTCTAGTTTCTTATTTTATTAGAATTTTTACCAACACTGGTTGATTATTATTTATTGAAAGTGTTCATTATGTTTTTATGTATAATAGTGATATTTTTTAGCTTTTAAAACAGTTCGAATTATTTGGATTTGATGTTTTATTATGCGATATGTGTATGTCATATTATTCAATGGGAGATTATGTGAAAAATTATAGTATATTCAATTGTTCTATTTGATGAGAAATATGGATCATATTATTCTAAATCAATCTAAAAAGGATGAGTTATATTGGTCTTATGATATGGGATATCACCCTATATAATTACAAATTTTATGTTATGACATAAAGACATTGTAGGATACAGATAATTGTTTTTAGAGAAATGTTTCGTGAAATTTTGAAAATTAAGGAAAAAAAGTTTATATTATGAAGATATCATAATCTATAATATAAGTCACAAATAATAATACAAGTACCTTTAGTTTACAAGAGAGAAATTTCATTTGAATTTTTTTAGTGCATGCAACAATATATAATGAGGTCATAATGGTTGTATGTTGCTTTATTTTCCACTTGAATTTTAAAATGGATTTAATGAAATGCATCCTAGAACATAATAAATAGATGTTATATGATATGGATTAATGATCCATTGAAAAAATCATTTCAAGTGGGGGGGTGATATATAGTTTAATATGATGTGAATCATATCTAATGACATAGATATATAACACAATATGATATTAATAATAAGAAGTAATTGGGGAGAAAGTGAGTATATGACTAAGTTATATAATAATGAATAGAGATATCAGTTTGTATGATATCATAGAAGTTTTGTATAAATATGAAAGAATTAGATCATATATTATATAAGTAAAATTGAAGAAATCTAGAATTGTGGCAAGGTTTTGGCCCAGTTATACACTATGATATCTAATATCATATATCACACCTTTGGGTCACAATTAATGATATATCCATGTCAATTTATATTCATTATAATTAATATAATATTTTATTCAATATATGTATGTCATATAATATTATACAGGGGATGTTTCTATATTGAAATGAGCCTCTTTTTTCAAAGAAATCATATTTCATTTTTTAAAATTTTCTTATTTATTTGGTGACTATTTGGAAGAATTTGTAGATTTAAAAGTGATTTAAATATTTATTCAAAAATTATAGGTCTTATGACTTAATATATAAATTAAGATACCTTATTTTGAAGTAAAATAAACTAATTTTCTTAATGATATGATTATATTTATATTGTCACAATGTTTTGAATAAAATAAATCCCTAAGATTTACAGATAAGATATAGATGCCCTTAAATTTTTTATGAGTTTTCATCTAAATATATTGACGGGGAAATAAATATATATATATTAAAAATATTAATCTATGGAAGTTTATTAAAAATAATTTGGATGATATTTAAAATTTTATGAGATTTGAAGAGAGAAAAAGAATGTTAATAGAATTGGGGGCAGTAGTGGTTATCCATCGAAGTGATCAATATTTAAATACTACTATTTATTATTTAATATATGTAATACATATTTTATACAACAAATTTGTAGTTTTTTTTATCATATTTTATATTTTATATTTATTTTGTTTTTATAGTGAACCATTTTTGTATTTAGAAATAAGGCTTGGGTAGTATTATTCCCCATAAACTTTTTACTATGAATACAATTCTAGTAATTTGTGTATTTTAGTAGAGAAATATCTTCACACCTTGTATTATATTCTACATTATAGGTTAAATAAGTAAACATGGGGAACCAATACTTATATTTTGTTATTGTATTGAACTACCTTAAGAGATTAAATAATGTGTTCCTAATAACATAAGAATAATAGACTAATTTTTTTAATCATTTCATTGTACTGGTACCCCGATTTATATGTTTATCAATTTTTGGTGTCACACCCGCTTTTTTTTTAGTCATTTTATTTATTTTATTTCTCTGGGCATCGGGTGATTTTGCCTAAGTGCGGGTGTGTCCCGGTTTAAATTTTTAATGTTGGGATGAGTTTATGGTTTAGGATAGTGTGCAAACACTATGCGTTTAAGACGTGCAGCCTGCTTGGGTACGTGCAGATGCACTATCCTCTTGGGTACCGTACGGTACACAAATACCGCACGGTCATCCAGTTTTAACGTTATGTGTGTAGATATATGTATATGTATGTTTATATGTTTATATATGTGTATCAACATTTTTATGTGTTTATGTTTTAACGTTGTGTATATATATATATGTATGTGTATATATGTTTATATGTATATATAAATACACATATGTTTATAAATAAATATGTTTTAACGTTATATGCTTATGTGTATATATGTTTACATATATGTTCATATATGTTATATATATGTTTATATATATATATATATGTATATATGTATCTATGTTTATATAAGTGGGTTTATATATGTTTATATATATTTTTATATGTATATATGTTTATAATAAAAATAAATAATAATAATAATAATAATAATAATAATAATAATAATATTATTATTATTATTAGAAAAAAAAGGGACGAGCGGGTTAGGGTTGCGCGCAACCCCCCTTTCTCCCTCCTTCTGGACGCGTACCAGCCCAAGCGGCGAACCCCGCTCCCCTCCTCCGGCGTCCCTTCGGCCGCACCCCGGCTCCACCTCCTCCGCGCAACTGCGCTGTAAAGACCCGGAAATTTTAAGGAAATTTTTTTCCTTAATTTTCTTTGGAATTTTCATGAACGTAGTTTCTGACGGCGCCTGATTCCGAGGCCCGGTGTGCCCGGAATCAATTTATGAAGTTTAGCTTGGGTACGTTCAGTGAACGAACGAGCGGGAATTTCTAACTTTTGAACCGGTGACCGGAATCAAATTCCGAGGGCACCGATGGAACCGCAGCGCTGGTATTTTCTTAAGAACGCCTATTCCGGAGTTGCGTTTACACGAGGGAAGTTGTAAAAAAATTGTGAATGTTAAAATAAAAATTTAACTTCAATTTTTATTTTTATTTTTCCTTAAGTGTTTTTATCCATTGGATGGAAGTTGGGTAACTACCCAACTTCCCTTGGGAGGTTAAGAGGGTGGTGGGGCCCACACGAACCCCACCCCTTCATATCCTCTAACCCCCCAACTCACAATTAATGATGTGAACTTGAGTTATAACTTATGACATTAATAAGTGAGTTTAATTTGAGTTTTTGAAATTCAAACTCTTGAATTTCAAAGGTTGGTGTTGTGTTAATAAATTAAGTGTGAGCTTAATTTATTTTTTTGGTTAGTTTCTTTGTTGCTTGAGAGTTTTGGGAGAATCGTTGAGAGACTTGAAGATCTTCTTTGTCTTCGACGAAGAACGTGAAGAACGGTTCTTCTCCGACGAAGAACATCGACCCCACGACCTACAAGACTCGGCGTCCCGGATTCTTCCGTCTTCATCTTCCTCCTCGACAAGGGAGAAGTCACCGACCGTGGTGATCATCGCCAACGACAACGTACCTCCCTTCTTCATCATAGCGACAAGTGAGGAGACGTCCTTTCCTCCTCGGACGCACCCTGACGTCCACGAAATCTACGTCCGACGCCGCGACGCCATTCTCTGCGATACCCGACGTGCGATGTCAATTTTCAAGGTAGGGGATTGTTGTTATTTTATTTAATTATTCTCGTTCTTGGTTCTAGCTTGACGAACTTCGAGGATAAACGATTAAATGTTATCGTTGACGAGAGGAGGGCCGGACCACACAAACACGACCGAACCCCCCTCCTTTGTTCATGTTTGCTTTCTTGCGAATGGAATGGGATGGCGTGGTGCCGTCGCACCACGTGGGAATCACGACAAATATTGCGCGGCGCCGTCGCGCCGCGCCGTGGAATGAAATTCAAGAACGCGACGCCATCGTGCCTCGTCGAAGGAAATCGAAGGCACCGCGGTCGGAGTCGGGCCGCGGCGAAGGGGATCGGCGCCATCGGGTCGCGCTGGAAAACTACAAAGACGTCGCTTTTCGTTTTGGCATGCGGATTGACGGCCGATGATGAAACTGTACCGCAGTGGCGATTGAAGGCCGCTGCAGTGAAGTTCTCGACCCGAGGAGAGCATTGGTGCAGGCGGCGGTCAAAACGGACCACCGGTGCGTGACCGGTGGTCCGCAGAGCTCGACGGCGGCGCACCACACCGGCGCGGCGGCGCCGGCGACCGGCGGTGGCGGTGCGCCGCCGGAGAAACCAGCCGCGACAGTGCCGCGGCGGCCGGCAAAGCCGGCCGCGGTGGTCAGGGCGGGACCCCTTCTGGGTCCCGTGTGTTTGAAGAACGACCGGCGTATGGCCGACCGTTACCCTGAAGACCCGGGGGTTGAACCCCCGGTTGGCTGGAGCGCCCCCCCCCCCCCCCCCCCACGTGGGGGGTCGTTGTTTTCTTAAACGCGGAGGGGGGCTGTGCCCCCCCGTTTCCCTCGACCCGCGACTCGGCCAAATGGCCGAGATGAGCTGGCGCCGGGCCGGGTCGGGTCGACCCGGTTCGGGCCGACCCAGGGGGGTCTCGGGCCGGGTCGGTCCGGGCCCGAAACCCCAGTTTCGGACCACTATCGGTCAAATGCCCGTAACTTGGGCTACGGGCCTCTAAACGACTCGCCGTCAGCGGCAACACGATCCTTGGATCAAGACTATCGTTTCGGTATATCGCACTCAAGGTTTCAGAGAACTTTAGGTTCGTCCGGGTTGGTTCGTACACGAAACCAACCGGGCCCTCGGAGCGGAAACGCTCGTAACTTGAGCTCCGGACGTCCGAATGACGTGCCGTCGACTTTGTTGGATTCCTCTTAGTGAGACGGATCTTTTGGCTTACTCCGCTCGAGGTTTGGATACCGTCGGAGTGTGGTCGGGTTGGTTTTAACTTAAAAACCAACTGGGCCCCTGGAACGAAAAAGCCAATAACTCACAGACCGGGCGTCCGATTGACGCGCCGTCTGTTGCGTTGAGTTCCGGTTGACGATACGAAACTTTTGGCATCCTCCGCCCGAGATTTGGATGCAGATGGATCGTGGCCGGGTTGGATCACACCGAAATCCAACTAGGCCCCTGGAACGGAAAAGCTGATATCTTTTAGACCGAACGTCTGTTTGATGAACCGTCAGCGGCGTTGGTGATAACATTGAGAAACGGTCCCTACGAGTATATCCTATGAGAGTTTGGGGTGCAGTTGAGATACGACCGGGTTGGTTCGCACACGAAACCAACCGGGCCCCTGGGACGAAAAGGCTAGTAACTCACAGACCGGGCGTCCAATTGACGCGCTGTCTGTTGCGTTGAGACCCCTATGAAGAGGCGGTCCTTTGAGATACTTCTTTGTGAGACTTTGAGATACTTGGAGTATCGACCTGTAGCTCGTGGAGCGGACCCTCCCAGTGACGAGCGTGCGGAGTACGGAGACCGTGTAGCTGGCTGAGACCCGACGACTGCTGATCGAACGACTCGGTGTGTTACAGAGGTGCACTTGGTTGTAGAGGCACATGGGAGCGCTTGGTTGTAGCGGCAGACCCACGAGAGAGGTGCGCTTGGTTGTAGCGGCAGACCCACGAGAGAGGTGCGCTTGGTTGTAGCGGCACATGAGAGCGCTTGGTTGTAGCGGCAGACCCACGACAGAGGTGCGCTTGGTTGTAGCGGCACATGGGAGCGCTTGGTTGTAGCGGCAGACCCACGACAGAGGTGCGCTTGGTTGTAGCAGCACATGGGGGTGCTTGGTTGTAGCAGCTGACCCGCAGTACTCGATGGGTGGAGTTCTTCAGCAGTCTTAGGTTAGTGAGCAGTACCTCGGAGTCGTGACAGGACCACTGTACACTCCAGAGACGGAGCTCTTCAGCAGTTACGGTTTCGATAATGAAAATCCTGGTTTGATCTGAGTCTATGACATTTGTGTTTCCTCATGATTGAGATGAGTTACTTGAAAACTTAGGTATATGTATGGGCATATACCTGGGTAGTGGTTATCCGTTGATTCACAATCCTTGTGTTTCCTCAGGATTGAGATGGGTTACTTTAAAACTTAGGTATATGTATGGGCATATACCTGGGTAGTGGTTATCCATTGATTCACAATCCTTGTGTTTCCTCAGGATTGAGATGGGTTACTTGATAACTTAGGTATATGTATGGGCATATACCTAAGTAGAGGTTATCTGTTGAGATCTTATTTGTGGTTATCCTTGTTGGTTTTAGTGAGACCTTGAGGGTCTTGGGGTCCCTACTGAGTATCGTTATACTCACCCCTGCACGGGCTATGCCCGCACCTCATTGTGTTGGTTGCAGACAACGGGAAGTGCTGACGGAGGCCGAGTGTTCGAGGACGAGTCAGTACCCGGAGGTGGACTACACGATGAGTCAGTACCCGGAGGTGGACTACACGACGAGACGACACTCAGAGGAGGTTGACGGATGAGAGTGTGGAGGAGGCTATCTGTACCTACCCTTAAGGTAGGATCTGTGGTGGACGACCAGGAGCTGCGTTATCTGTACCTACCCTTCAGGTAGGATCTGAGGAGGACGACCCAGAAGCTGCTTCCTTCTTCCAGCTGTTTGTCTTTTTGCTATTGTACCTTGTTCGGTTGTAGTCGTACTTTCTTTTGGGTTTTTATTCTGGCCCATTTACTTTTCAGCATTTCTTTTGTACTTAGTGTTTTGCTTCCGCTTGTACTCTGTGGTGCTTGTTTTCTTTTATAAAGGCAATGCCTTCCCAACAGGGTTGGCGAGGTGGCTTATCGCCTGGCTCTGCCACCTCAGTTGCACCGGGTGCACGACGTCTTCCGCGTGTCTCAGCTGAGGAAATACGTGCACGACCCGACGCACATCTTTGACCATGGGGAGCTTGACGTTGACGATGGGGCGACTTTTACGGAGGTCCCAGTGGAGATAGAGAATCGACAGGAGCGGGTCCTACGTGGGCGATCGATTCCTCTAGTGCGCATCAGATGGCAGCACGGGAATCTCCAGGAGAGCACATGGGAGCGGGAGGCTCTGATGCGTGCTCAGTACCCTCTTTTATTTCCCTAGTTTTTGATGTATCTTTACGGGGACGTAAAGCCCTGAGGTGGGAGTAATGTAAAGACCTGTAAAATTCAAGGGAATTTTTTTTTAATTTTCTTTAGAATTTTACAAGAGCGTGGTTTCTGACGGCACCTGATTTCGAGGCCCGGAGTGCCCGGAATCAATTTCCGAAGTTTGGCTCGGGTACGTTCAGTGAACGAACGAGCGGGAATTTCTAACTTTTGATCCGGTGCTCGGAATTGAAATCCGAGGGCACCGATGGAACCGTAGCGCCGGTATACGCTTAGGAACTCCTGTTCTGGAGTTGCATTCATGCGAGTGTTGATAATAAAAATTGTGGATGTTTACTTTGTAATTACACTACAATTTTTATTATTTTACTCTAAGTGATATCTCTTGTTGGAAGTTGGGTAACCACCCAACCTCCCATGGGAGGTTATGAGGGTGGTGGGGCCCACAAGAACCCCACCCCTTCATATCCTCTAAAACCCCCTCAACTCACACTTAAATTATGTTAACTTAAGTTATAACCTATGACTTAAATGTAATGAGTTAATGAGGTGAGTTGTGTGTGGTTATTGAATTTCAAACCTTTGAAATTCAAAGAGGTTGGGTTGTGTGAATAAAATAAGATAGAGGCTTATTTTATTTTGTTAGAATTTTATCTCCTTGAGAGAGTAGGGAAGTCTTCTTCATCTTCTTCAAACTCAACAAAGAACGCGAAGAACGCCGTTCTTCAACGAAGAACTTCTCCGCCGAAGAACACGGTCCATCCACGACGCCGTATCCACGACGCGACGTACTTCTTCCGCGTCTTCTCTTCCACGACGGATTTCCGCGACAAACGCCATCGACAACGACTCTTCCTCCGACGTCAAAGGAATTGACACTGATATTCCACGACTACGTCAACGTGCGACTATCGAGTACCGACGAAGAACGCCGCTCCGCTCTTCTTCGTCTTCCGTGTCAACGAGAGAGAACACCGCTTCTTCCTCGGACAACCTTCGTCGGCGTACAAGGTTTCGCCAACGACGTGCCTCTTCGGACGCGCCTCTTCGTCGTCGAATTTGACGAACGACGACCGCGGCGCCCGACCTCCGCGACGTCGTCTTCTGCGGAACGTAGACAAATCTTCGAACCTTATACCAAGGTAGGGGTTGTTGATTATTGTTTAATTATTATATTCTTGATCATGAATTTAGCAAGTCTAACGTGAGGCTTGAAAATATTTTAAGTTGCGTTATTTCTTAACGTGAGGGGGCCGGACCGCATGAACACGGCCGAACCCCCCTCCATCGTTCTTGTTGTATTGTTTGCGGGTGGATGAATCAAGGTGGCGTGGTGCCGTCGCACC